>JAQFVV010012400.1:0-1200000 GCA_028023455.1 Epiperipatus broadwayi | reverse complement strand
TAATGGTTATTAGGTCAAAGTTCAAGCCATTATTTTTGGTGTACAAATGTCACATGACTTTATGAGTAATGAATCTCTTAATTATTGCTTTTTTTATGTTAATGCTTTGTGGGTCTTTGTTTGGTGAAAGAGTTATATTTTTAATGAGATTTTTTGGAGCTCATTAAATTGTTAATAGTAAAAAAAAAAATTGTATCAATAGTTGCTCAAAAAGGTCATGTGACATTCAAGGACTCTAGCATAAGATTGAGCATAATAATTAAATTGACGAGTGTTTTTTTTTACTTTAATTTTTTTTATTTGGGAATTGAACAGAAACTTGCATAATTTCAAATGCCAAACACAAACATTGTATTTTCTATATTTATCCTGCTCTTAAGTCGATTAGGGACTTCATTGTTGCGAATGTCTCTCTGGATCTTAGAGATGCTCTTTCTGTTTCTAATACTCTCAAGAAGGGATCGTTTGCAGCAATAAGATTATCTATCTTTATAACATTTTCTTTATGGTTGACAAGTTGCAGGCTCATCTTTGGTCATTCTCAGGACTCGGCTCTAAGTGTCTTTACCAAGCTTCTTGACCAAGTCAAGCAGCGAGACTCTCTGCTTTCGCCTGTGAGTCTACATGATGATACTTGGGTGAAAGTTTTATTTTCCTCTTAATCTTATTAAGATACTCTTTTCTCTGCATTGACTTTTTCAAGTTTCATTCTGAATGCTATGTAATTTTTTATAAAGTTTAACTGTATATTACTATGTTACTATGTTTAATAAATTTATTTTAAAACAAACATTATATTAAATATGTGAGATTGATTCTTATTTGGAAGTTACAGAGGCAAAAAAAGAATGCAGAATTAATGAGATCTTCTTTTATTAAATTCATGCACTTGCTTTAAATATGTCTTTTTGTTTGTCTCTTGCATTTTATTTTTAGAGCATCTCTTCTGATCATCCAGCAGCAATTTTCCATTATTGTAGGGCACCATTTATTTTTTCAATGCTTCTCAATGATTGTGATATCCCAATGAAAATATCTCCCATCTTTATCACTGAATGCACCACAATTAATGGGGAAGACATTTAAATGATAATAGAAAATATGCAGTTTTAGGGGCATTCTTTCACCCATTTTCTTGTATGCTGTTAAAATCTCATCCACAAACTATTCAAAAGTTTGGCTCTAACATTTTCAAGACAACTATGAGACATAAATTTGAAAGTCTACGTACCTCTTTTTCATTACTCCCTCTAACTATCTCTTAATTTTTTCATCTTTTTGAATGTGTTTGATCTGGTATTCTCTGCTTGATTTTCTCAGTGGTGATCTTCAAAAATTGTTGCCACAAATAGGTGAATGTATCACTCTTCCTATTGAGAGCTGTTACAACCATTTTTATGAGTCTGAGTTTAATATATAAAGCAAAAGAGTGATTTTATCAAGAATAATAAGTGATTGATACACTATATTTTTCTGGCTTGACTGATGAAGCCATTCTTTCTTCTTGTAATGATTTTATTTATTGTAATTGCCCCATTCAGAGATAACATAATTTTGTGTAGCTCTGCTGTAGTCCCACTAAAATAGTGATAATGGAAATATCACAACATGCATGCTGCACATGGTCATTGTTCTGTTTAAATCTAAAAAGGTTTCCTGTGACCATAAAGGTTTTTTAGTTTGGGTTGCATATGACAGGGGAACTAAAGCATATTGTACAGAAGTAACATCTTCTAGCTGAATTTTGAGGAATCTATAAGCAAATACTATTCATTGTGATTGTATATGGTATGAAAGTTACCACAATATCAGAGACATTGCTACAGACAATTTGTGTCACATTTATCAGAATAAACTGCATAAAACATCATTAATGACAGTAAAAGTAAGTGACTTTCATATTTTCTGCAAGATGAATCCATTGCTTTTTTTAAAAGGCAATAACTCTGCTTATTTTTGGAAATTTCAGATCAGTGATTCTTCTTGAGGTATCTTGCACTGCTACTCAGAAACATTTGATACAAATTAACGATTAACTGATATTGGTTCTTCCAATTCCTTCTTGTTTGGTTTATCTACATCACTCTAACCATTGAGAATTTGGGGATTTCTGAAATAGACACTTTCTATCAGTGCAGTACACTACATATTGCAAAAAAAAAGTGTTCATGTCTTTTTGTTTTTATCTTTGCTTTAAGATGAGATATCATGCAAAATAACAATCTAATTGATTTCTTCCAGACCATTGGGGATTTCAAATAACATGACATATCCTTTTATAATCAGCCACAAACAAAGGTTTGTTGAACAGGTATTGAATGCAAAGCACATACATGGTTGTCTTGATTTCTTATATATATATATATATATATATATATATATATATATATATATATATATATATATATATATATATATATATATATATATATATAATAGATTTTTCATATAATTATCATCATATGATGAAACCATTACTGGAAGTAAATATAACCTTGTAACAAATGTAGAAGAACTGGTTTGCACTGTTCTTATATTTATGAAGCATTTTTCCAAAGTGCTAAATTTAAAATAACACAAATCAAGATTTTCTTAATAGACAGCATGAACATAAAGAAAACAAAACTCCATAACTGAGTCCTAAAATAATGCAACTCACTTTTCAGACTGAATGCATCACTTTCCTTTCCAAACCCCAAACAAAACCCAGAAAACTATCAATTACTACTAATTATGTATGAAATAAACATGCATATTACACAGCGTATATATAATCAATCAATGCATATGTTTACTTTTTCATTAAAATCTAATAACATTCACTACATTATCTCTTTTCATTATTATGTAAATTAATATACTGTACAGGCTTACACAACCTGCACATATATCATGTAATATAAGGGATTCGAACTCAGAATTTCACACAACCCTCAACTCTCCATGCCATCTCATATTGCTTACCTACCTGATCTTACACATGCTGAAAAGATAAATAATCACCAATATCCGTATTTCATGCTAAACCAGCAATTATCAGTTGGTCCAGATTACTATCCTCACACATATATACAATCAGTGCTCAGCTTTATATTAAGAGAGCCAATCTTCATACTTTAATGGACATGCTTCTCCAATACAAACTGAGGGGTCAGAATAACTAAATGGTCAACACAGGTAGGATGACAACCTTGGCACTAATGCAGGCTTTGAATGTTCCATCATCAGATTTTCAATGAAGTGGATGGGTTGGAGTAGTTTGAAGCCTGTCCATTAAAGTATGAAGATTGGCTACCTTAATATAAAGCTGAGCACTGATTATATATATGTGTGAGGATAGTAATCTGGACCAACTGATGATTGCTGGTCTAGCATGAAATATGTATATTGGTAATTATTTATCTCTTCAACATGTGTATGATTAGGTGGTTCAGCAATATGAGATGGCATGAAGAATTGAGGGTTATATGAAAGTCTGAGTTCGAATCTTTTCATTATTGTAAATATTACTCAAATAAATACATATAATTAATTTATTTTTAAAATTATCTAAATTAAGTAAAATATTTGTAGGAATGTTATCTTCTGGTTAAATTATCTTATCTAATTAATAATTTTTTTTAATTCAGATTATTTTATATATAATTTTAGACACTATGGATTAATTTGTTATATATTTTTTTTTTAAAAAAAGTGCTTTCTTTGCTTTAATTTTTTCCACATAATGATGTTTTGAAATGGATATGACAATAATATTGGCATCAACAAGAGCTTTGAGCATTCCAGTTTCGGATTTTCAATGAAATGGATGGCTGAAGAGTTGGAGAGTGGAGAAGATTGAAGCTCGTTCATTAAAGTTTAAAGATTTGCTACTTTAATATAAACTGAGTACTGATTATATATATGTGTGAGAGAACTGATGAGTGCTGGTTCAGCACGAAATATGTATATTCGAGATCATTTATCTTTTTCACATGTATGTGGTCATGTGTATCAGTTTTATAAGATAGATCAGATAGATATAGGAAGCTTGAAAGTTCGAGTTCAAGTCCCTTATAATTACATTAAGTTTAGTATAGAATAATGCACATATATTTAAATATTAGATATATACTCGTATATACTTTTCAGAACAGAATATTCAATTATATGTAATATATAAAACTCTAAAAGCTAATCTAAAAATCAATCAATAAATAATATATTATTTGCATCAGTTGAAACACTCAATTAAATTTTATAAAGATAATACTAGAAAATGTTTATCGATTTCTAAAATTATGTACTTAATGACAAACTGGAAATAATATAAAATAATTATTACTAATCAAATTTAAATAAGTTAGTCACTCAATCCACCTCATAAGCAAGCAGTTGGTTGCAGACGGTTGTTGTGGGTTCGCCTCCTGGCCAATGCTATGACATATGGAAAAAAAAATTATTGGTAATTATGACATAAAAAAAACCACATGGTTTTATTGCTCGAGAGTTCATAAGAATTTCGAGCGTCAGATCTGCTAGCCCCAGAGTCATTGCTAGGACCTCCCGATTTGGACACACTGTCAAACAACGTGAGGCTAAAAAATGCTAATAGCTTTATTGCTGTGGAGTTTATAAAAAGAGTGCCGGACTCATTCCTGGCATCTCCCGATCCCAAGTTGAATGCTCTAATTTCTTTGCTAATAGCATTAAAATGTTTAGTATTTAAAATCTATGCCCTGATTAAATCATGATTAATCAGTCTTTAGGATGTATAATGAAAGAGCTTTGAACATTATGTTGAGGAATTAGCAATGGCTCACTAAATAGCCCATTAATTGGATTCGTTTTGTGAAACAATTACACATGCAAGAGCTGATTGGCTGGCTCTTGCAATATGATATTACAATAGATAATTACAAGTTGTCAATACATTGATTGTTCAACTTATAGTTAAATATAAAGAGAAAGAGAGATAAATGTATAGATAGATAATAACTTTTTCTAAATCTTTTACAATCTCTTGGGATATAAATGCCAGCCCAATTGTTCATCTATTGTTATTCTTTTTAGTGTAAGTGACTAGCCCCAACTCATTTTAGCCTGTTAATTCTTTAAATGGTATACCTATTTGTTTTCTTATTCACATATTATGATTTTGGTCTTTTTCTGTTAAACCTAATATACATCTTTTTACATTTTGCATTGCAGTACAATGTTTCAGTGTTTTATTATATATATATATTAGTTAAGAAAATCAAGTCATACATCACATGACTCAATTTAATAAGCTTGTACTACAAATGTAATATAATGAGCATGCTAATAGCTCTTAACAAGCTTTTCTATATATCCCTATCCCCAAACCAGTTTCAAGCTGCTGGGATATATATAAATAATATTTAAATGCATGTATATTATCTATAATAAACTTAATATAAGTAGAAGGATTTGAACTCAAACTTTCAAACTCTCCACAACTATCCACTTCATGTTATACAACTGATGGAAAATCACATACATGTAAAAAAAAAGATCTCCAATATATGTATTTCATGCTGAACCAGCACTTATCAGTTGGACAGATTACCATTTCCTTACACATATACAATCAGTTCTCAGTTTATATTAAGATAGCAAATCTTCAAACTTTAAAAAAACAAACTTCAATCTTCTGCCCCCTCTAACTCTTCAGCGATCCATATCATTGAAAATCCAAGGATGGAACCCTCAAAAATCTTGTTGATGCCAATATTATTGTCATACCCATGTTGACTTTCAGTCACTCTGATCCCTCACATATAGAACCTTAATATGTCCATTTAAATATACAGAGGAGGATTGGGCAGAATATAGGCTGAATATATAATATTTAAATACGTGTATATTATCTATACTAAACCATGTAATGAGAAGGATTTATATATTGTGTTCAAATCTCATATTGTTATAAGTAAGCATAGTTAAGGCACATTTAATCCTTTCAAACAGATAAGTACTTTTTTTAATAATTTTATCAAAAAAATTCACTCCATTCAAGTTTAATTCTATGATTAATTTCATCCATTATACTTCCATCTCATCCGTATTAATAATTTAAATCAATATATTTGTAGTTATTAAACCCTAGAATTGCATAATTCATTGGTTTAATCTGAATCTGTGTGGAGAGAAAATAACAAAGCAATGTAGTGACGTCAGCAGCGTCATTTAGACTTTTCTAAGCAGATCTAACTTTGCATGGCAAAATTGCCCTGAATAGGTTAAAGTACTGGTAGAGTGGATGACTATAAGGGCTGAAGGTTCTTCCAATGATGCTTGCTGCTTAAAGATCTTATGAATTTGCATATGATCTCTGGAGTAGAAGCAATTCAATAATTATATTGACAATACTATAATAATTAAACAATTTTTTTTTATTAATAGTCTTTTTTTTTTTTTTAACAGATTGCGATCATGAAATTCAACAAGCAAATATGCATTTTAATATTCATTTGTAAGTATTAAGTTCCTGTTAGTATTATCTATAAATATGTGCTTGTATATATTCTGTATGTATATTTATTATGCTTGAGGCACTACAATTATAATTATTATAATTTTTTAAAAGTAGCATCAATTTTAAGTATGTTCTAAAATTTTATAAAACTCTTTAGCATTAAGCTCAGAAAGTTATTAAAGTTGGAAAAGACAGTAAAGGGAAAAGTAAACTATATCTACTTTCAACATAAGCCAAAGTAATTTTATTAACATATATAATCATGTGCCATGCTCAGAGAAGAGAAAATGGCTGCTAAATATTGCAAAAATTTACAAAATTTAATATTTTTTTTTGTTTGTTTATTTAAATTTTTGTTTGTTTGTTTACATGTTTTTGAACAGAATATAATTAAAGTTACATAATTAAATACAATGTGGTATGAATCTACACTGTATAATAAGCTATGTTAATTTCCACCATTATTGTTAAAAGGAGGTTACCTTGACAACTGTTTGAAATTGTTGATTGTTATTGATATTGGAATTGTCTAAGTGTTGACTGGTTATGTCAGTATAAATTTTTTACACGGATGGACCCACAAAATGTTTTATATATATATATTTGTATATGTCATTTTAATTATAATGCAATAAATTTAGTTAGTGCAGGAAAGTAACTTGAGGTTCAAATTGTGAAAACATTTTTTTTCAAATGATTTTAGAATTTTTCATATAGCAGATCTAACCTATACAGCATACAGCTAGTCATTTTTGATCAGTAAATTGGTAAAGCAAAAATAAATGTAAGGTGCCTTCAAATGATTCATAGTAGAATGAATATATGTCAAATAGTTTTCCAAAAAATAGCAATAAAGAAAAAATATTATTCACCAAACAATTAACATTTTCATTTTTCATTATGTTATCTAATTAAAAATAGACAGATGCTTATTTACTGATGAATAATCTAATGGATCTTATTTTCTGATCAATAATTATTGATTGTCTGGGTTTTATGTGAACTATCTAAAAAAATTTTCTTGTAATTAAGTTTCCCCTAAATCCAATACAAAAGGGATTAAGGTCTCCTTGGTAAATAGCCTGCAAAAATATTTTATCTTAAAAAGAAGTAAAAATTATAAAAATTCTCATGATTAATGGTTATCTGACCTAATGAGGAATCTATACATTTTCGTAATTCTCAAGATTTGTGAAAATATATAATAGATTTTACTCCTGTAGGAAAGGCAATTCAGACATTAAAAATCACTTAAAATGTGCAAAACATAAAGATAGTCTAGTCATCTACAGATACTTCTTCAAAAATAATGTCATATTTTACTAATGCTGATCCAAATGATCAAGAATTTTTAATAGCTGCTGAAGAAGAAACTTTTGCATTTCATGTTGCTATTCACAATCTTAGCTTTAAGTCTGTTGATTGTTCATCTATCAAAGCTTTTTGAAACAAAATTTAGACTATCCAGAACAAAATGTGAGGCTGTCATTATTAATGTGATTGATCTCAAAATAAGAACTCCTATGCGAAAGATTAATGGAAGAAAAGTCAAACTGAGATTCAAAAGTTTAGTGGAAATTATTCCCCATCTGGAAAACAAATCCCTCAATGCAAAAAGTTCACCTGTATAAGTATTATGTGGATAAAAATTGATGGGTAAAAATTCCATCCACAGGTCTGATTATTAAAAAGTGTTTAAAATATCTTGTTTTGTCTGGGACTTTCCCATTTTGACAATATAGTTCCAGTATTCCAGCCAGTGTATTATTTTGTTCCAGTTATTTGATAAAAATTGAAAAGTGCCAAATATATACGCTGAATGCTATAAGCAAAAACTGATAAGAATATAAATTATTCAACATGTACTTCAAACTTATTAATCAGAGTGTAATGTATCATAAATGGTTAATGTGAATGAGGAATCCCCAGTTTAAAGGTTAGTTTACTTATTTCTGCATTCAATTGCTGTGCATGCACAGTTCCAGTTGAGTCAGATTATGAATTGGTGCAATGATTTTTTTTGGCTTAATATTATATAGTAAGCTTTAAAAATATTTGACCCCCCAAAATGTCAAAAAGAAATTGTGTGTTTACAGATGAATTTAAAAAAGATTATCCATTTTTAAAGAAAGTTTTTGATCATGGTGACAAAACTCTTGTACAAAATAAAAAAAAAAACAAAGTTTCATAAATCCTCATTATCTGGTATTTCATGAGCATGAGTATATACCATGCTTATTTTACTGTTTCTATAAGGGGATATACTGGAAAATATTTGGCCTCTAACAAATTATTTAAAGGCTGTTGTTTGTACAGTAAAGTTTTATGTGCATGAGGTTTTGTCCAAATAACATTTAGTATGTATTAAATATTTTAATAATGTAAATGACTTTATTTTATAATAAAGAACTAAATTTGAAATGTAGAATAAATTATATTAAGGTGCTAGCTGCTATCAGCAATGGTTAAATATTATCACTTGCTTCTCATTGCTATCCTCAGCCTCACTTTGAGCAAAACTTAACTTACAAACATTAGAGTTTTTGTTAGTTTTAATTATACAGTGAAAACTTGACTTCTGATATATTTTGTTCTAAGCCTTTTAGCAGATATAGAACATTAGTGGATAATGGTAATGCTTTATTTACACTGTTTTATATATCGTAAATGCACTCATAAATATCTATATATACATAACACAAATTGCTAAAGTTTGTTTGTCAATTATGTTAAAAATTCTAAATATGTATTTGGATTTTCATCATTTAAAAATGGTATATGTTGTTCACAGTGTTGCAAAAACCATTATGCTTGTCAAGCGTTGTTTGCCGAGAGATCAGCGCAGCTGCCTTGCAAGCAAGCAGTTGATTGCAGACGGTTGTTATGGGTTGGCCTCTCGGCCGATGCTATAACATATGAAAAAAAAACATTATGCTTGACAGATTAACACTGCATTATGGAATCCATGCAAGACTTAGGAAAGATAAAGATATTGCATAAAAGAAAGTAATGGCTGTCATTATTCCTTTATATATATACATATATATATGTGTGTGTGTGTGTGTGTGTGTATTTTGAAGTTTTATAATTATTAAATAACATATATAAAATCATCGTCAATACTAAGGTGATATATCAAGTTCAAGACTATAGCTTACATGATGACTGGAAATTATTTCCATGAAATACCTAAATAACAAGAAAAATTGGTCTCGTAAATTTTTTCATTGACTGATAATAAGTTTTTAAAAAGCGCATTGTATATTTAAAAGATTTTATTAATTGCAAATAAATCTTTGTTACAATAGTAAATTTATTATGAAAATGTAGATGTGTTAAAAATACCTTATATATAATAGTGTTAAATAATGTATGCACACAATCTCTCTCTCACACACACATATAAGTCAACCTTAAACTGTAACAAAATATGAGGTTAGTTGTGCTTATTTAAATTTTAGAAACAATTATGCAAAGAACTTAAAGCCAGAAGAAATTTATGATTCACCTCAAGGCAATCATAATATTATCTTGAACTTGTATCACTATTATTATGTCTAATAAAATATACGATGGGATACAGAATTAGAACAGTATTGCAGTAGGTCATTGAAATTGGATCATTTAAAAATATAAAACATGTTGCTCTGAGACATTTCACATTTGTACTCTAATCTATGCATTTGTCGATTCATTTATATATATGCATGTAGGCACACACACACATATAAAACAACATTAAATGGCCCAATGCAGGGTAAAGTGCAAAAGGATGTAGACACATGTACATACACACACACAATTGGGTAAAGCCTTCAAAAAAGCATACCTTTACTGGATTGCCAATTGAAAGTGCTGAGGTTTTGAGCATTTTTTAAATTTAAAATGAGTTGGATACTCATTTACCAACTATTTATTGGATCGTTAGCTAAATTGATTATGAGCTAGATGATTTTAACTCTGGTTAGAATCTGAAAAAAAATATCTAGCTAGTATTCAAACCCAAGTTATAAACATGGCAAACAGAAAACATACCGTTACTATCCCATAAATGAGAGAATTAAAATTTGCATAGTAACAAGTTTTTTATATGGACTGGTATGTGTAAATATAATTGATAATACACTATGTGCTTTTTTCAAGCTATCAATAAGTAGTTTTGACTATAATAGTAGTGTCATAGTTTGAACAATTTTGATCATTTTTTTGAAAATATAGCCTAGATGTAAAGTCTTTTCCAAATTTTTTTATTGTAATTCAATCTACAGTTAGTCAGAGTTGAATCGTTTAATTAATAGATCATTTATTGATGATGAATAATTCAAAGAAGCAAATATTATCATCATTTATATGTCTCAATTATTGAAATTAGTTTGCAGTTAATCCCATAATTATAATCTTTATCTTTTTAATATTTATCATTAATTCCATCCATAATTCCAAATTTTGTAAATAACCAAACACTTTGTCATCCAGGAGTTTATATGACGTTTGAAGACAAAAAACTTACATATTTAAATTTCAGTACAGGCATCTTAAGCACTTGGCTTTAGTATACTACCATCGCAGTAAACCAAAATGGCACTTCGTATTTTTGATAAATGTATAATTTCGAAGGCTACAATATACCGAAGATGAGTTAGTTGTTAAATTAAAACAAAATTAATAAATCGATTGAAATTTTTTAAAAAAGAAATAAATTCCATTAAATTTCATTAAGAAGCTTTATTTCAATTTTTTTTTCCATGTGTCAAAGCATCGGCCGGGAAGCAAACCTGCAAACCCGGGACAACTGCTTGTAAGGCAGCTGTGCTGATCACTCGACCACCAATGCTTGACCTTCCATTTTTTTTGTTACTTAAAACATGAGAAGCAACAAGTCATTCTTAACATTGTCACATTGTCCTACTTTGGTTCAATTCAGTGTGTTTCTTTTTGTCAACAGTTTTTTTTGGGGGGTAAATTACCACAATGATAAATATTTGGGATCTTCTTATCACAGAACACGATGCAGTGAATGATTTCCAAAGATACAGAATCTTGCCCTACTGAAAAGGGTGTATTAATAGTCATGATTTTATTGCATGTCGCCAACATAAATAGAGTGTAAATATTGTATTTATATATTTTTCATTTTTCTATTAAACCCTTTAACTCTTTCTTTTAACTTTGTAATCTTTGTCTAATCTTCTATTGGCCCACTACTTAAATCTGAGAACAATATGATTCGTCCATTTCATTTCCAGCCGGTTTCTATTGTTAAAATATTAATCTAAAATACACAGAATTTTTTTAATTCAGCTTCTAAAAATTGAATAATTTTAGATTCAAATTGGTTAAATGTAATGAAAAATTAAAAATAATGTTAATAACTGTAGAAAAATATAAGAAAAATGTGTAAAAAATAGATAGCAGTAAAAGAAAAGAATTATATTCCAACCAATGATTGTGTCATTATTCAGTTCTCCAGCATCAAATAATTCTCTTTTTATTTCCAGCATGCTTATTTTTCTTGTAAAATTTAAAATTTTCCAAATCAAACTTTATATTTCCATAAAGTAACATCAAATCTTATTTATGAATGTAAAAAATTACAATAGATGTAATTATTTACTACAAAATCAATTACGAATGCGTAAAACCTTTAATTTTTATTTCTGTCATTTATTTTTTAGAGACTCCCACTGTGCAAATTACAATTGTTATCGTGAACCACTTGACTAAAGATGATGTTGTCTGCGCTTATTTTTCTTGTAATATTTAACATTTTTGGAATCAAACTTTATATTTGTATAAATTAATGAAAAATCATGATAGATATAATTATTTACTTCAAAATATGAAAGTGTACTACATTTCATTTTCAATTCTGAATTTTTAGTTTAGAAATACCTGATTACGGTCTGTAGCGATAATTGTTTTTTGTTACGGATTATTTCTCCAAATGTATTTTTCTTGTAATATTTAAAATTTTCTGAGTCAAACTTTATATTTTGATAGAGCACTATATTATCTTATTTGTGAACATAAAAAATTACAATAAATATAATTATTTACATCAAAATCAATTACGAACATGTACATCTTCATTTTCATTTCTGAATCTGTCATTTAGAAACACGCCTAGAAGACATTTCCAGATTTGGTAGGTATCCAATCAGAGAAAAAGACACACCTATGAACCAATAGGCAGTCAAGAAAATTGATTTTTTAAAACAAATATAAGATGTTTTTAGAACTACAATTTTAAACATTGAATTTCCTATCAAATAAGCCTAAAATGAAGAAATTGTGACCAAAATTGACCAAGAGATGGCGCATGCTACATCCAAAAAATTTTTAAGTCTCTTCGCAATAATCACTTGACTGGTTTAATAAGTAAATCCAAATAAATAAATAAACTGTAAATATTATAATTATTTTTTTCACAATGATTTCTTTTTTAAAAATAACAGTAATAAAAAATAAAATGTAATTATTAAATGCAAGAATTCCTAACAGATATTTTTTTGGACTCTTGGGGGCAAATCTGTAGATTTGACAAAAGTATAGGCTGCCATCTTGGTTTATTTGAGAGCTCACAAGTACTCAATTTTTACATTGCAGGGATGTTATCACTAGCAAATCTGAGATTGTTGATGTTTTTTCCCCAGTTCTGAATCTATATTTTATTATAGCAAAATGTTATTTGAGATATATCTACATTGTGCTACTAAAAAGTAAAAAAAAAAAACCCATCAAATCATTTGTTATCGAAACGTAGTTTAGGAAAAAAATAAAAGTACTTCATTATTAATTTACAGACAATGGTATAGCTAGAATATTTGGTCCTCTATGGAAAATTAAAAAAAAACCATTTTTTAATAATTATTCTATATATTTCAATAATTTTTGATAAAAGTATATATAAAATCTAAGATCCAGATATTCATACATGTCACCTTGGAACTTAGTAAATTATATTTTATTTAAAATTTATTTTAAAATATGTATTTGACATTCTTATGCCAAAACCATGAATTCTAAACCATTTTTAGATTAGAACATTTTTATATATTTGAACAAAATTTTTTAACTTTCAAGGCAAGCTGTGTGTAATATGGTTGTCAATTTTTAGTATTTCTGAGTTTTCAAATAAACAAAGATGGCGTCCTAAATTTCTGATAATACTAGTATCAGGAGGCCCTCAAAAATGTTTACAAAAAAATGCCTGCTAGGAAACATCATATTCAATATTTACATTTTCTTTTTTATTACTGTTATTTAAAAAAAAATCACTGTGGAAAAATTAATTACACTATTTACAGTTTATCTTCTTTTTTGTTAGAATAACTTATTAATAGACAAAAATATATAAATACAATATTTACACTTTATTCAAGTCAGCAACATACATCATGACCATTAATACACAATCTTTGGGTGGGCAGGATCCCATACTTTTGAAATAGTTCACTGCATCACATTTTGTAACAGGAATGTTCCAAATTTTTATCATTATGACAATTTACCCCAAAAGCTACTGACAAAAAGAAACATATTGATTTGAAACAGAAGTGCAACAATGTTAAGGGTGTCATATCACTTTTCGTGTTATAATATATAAGTAAAAAAATTGAAATAAAACTTCATAATACAATTTATCAGGATTTATTCCTTTTTTTAAAATTTAGCAATCAATTTATTAATTTTGTTTTAATTTAACAACTAACACATTTTCAGTAGATTATAGGCTCTCAAAACTCTATATTTATCAAAAATATGGTCTGCCATCTTGGTTTACTTGAAAACCCACAAGTACCCAATTTTCAAACACCTGGATTTTATATAATTTTTTAAAATTTATCAGGTGTCTATCCCAATATCTTCCTAAATATGTCTCTATTTTGCAAAAGTTAAATTAAATTTAGCTCATATAGTGTACATTTTATGACCTCTTTTCAGGTAGAATGGTATCTCATATTGCATTTAGTCTAAATAGTTGTAAATTTTTTTCCATTTTTTTTTTTGTAAATGATCACTATTTTTTTCAAATTTTTAAGACAAATATTTTAAAATGTATTGTAATTTATGGCAACAATAATAAAATACAAATTTGTTAAATAAAAATAATTTTATTTCTTCACTTTTTTGTGATTTTATGGGTTTTTTAAAAAAAATTTTAATAGAAACATTTTAATATGAATTGAAAATGATGCTCATAATAAAAAAATCAAATTTGAAATGATATTTAAATAAAAAGTACTCTATTTAAAAGTGACTTGAGATAACATTGATAGACTGAATGTTTCTATACCAATTTATGGCCATAAGTAGCATACAACATTTCAATATGTATTGTAGCTATTGCAGAAAAAATGAATTAAAAAGTATTCCTTACTTGTTGCTTCAAAAATTTACTAATATAAAAAATAAATAAATAAAATTTATTAGCATAATTTAAACCTTTCTGAGTATGGACTGCATTGACAAATAATCTATGAATTCATAGCTTTAAATCATTTTCTAATGATTATCTTTCATACTATTTTGCTGATTTTTTCAAGAAAAAAACCATTGAATAATGCTGCCACCTTAATAATTTTTTTTACAATCAATAATATTTAAATTTAGTAGTCTAAAAATGAGATAAAGACTGATTTCCAAGATACTAATTGTTAGTTTCTTGTTCTTTCCACAAAAGAACACCTACCATTAATTTTGACTTTTAAAGTGAAAACATGTTTTAGAACCCTTTATTACACACTTATTACTTTTTCACAAAATATTTGTGAAGTATTAATTATTTTAGAAGAATAATTCAGATTTTAACAGAAAATATTTATTTTTATATAAAGACAAATTGACAAAGAAAAATCAATAATATATGATTGCAATTTATAATTGAATGACAAACCCATGTTTTATGTTTACCACTATAGATTATTTTCATCTATTATAAATAAAAAATACTTTTTAAAAAATTTTTCATTTACTTTAATAATCTACCAAATTATTAATTTGCATTTTAAAAACTAAACAGTCAAATATAGTTTTAAAAAATAAATATATATTTTATTGCTGATTCTGTAATTAACCACTCAAAAGTTTGAAATTTTAATTCCATCTGGCAATAGGAGTTTTGTACTAATAATGGTTAAATGTAATTTATTAACATAATTTATTAATAATAATTTATTAGATAATATTGTTTAAAAAAGATTAATTAAAAAATAATTTTTTTTTTAAATATTTATTTGATGACGAAGAAATATTGCACTGTATATGCTGAAAAAATATACATTAATGTTGCTTTTTTTAATATGCTGTTTTAGAAATTGTAGCCTTTAATCTTCTCACAGAAGATTAAGCATAATTAAGATGAGGCTTAAAATGTTGGTTTTAATTAGATGTAAACAACATTCAGTTTAAATTTAATTTGTAAAAAAAGTAAATAATGTTGTATCATGATTAGTATTTTAAAAATCCATAAATGTATTTAAAAAAATTAAAATCTATCACGTATTTAATTATATTGAGAAATAACAAAAACCATTTCTCTTCTGACCATGTAATGCATCTACCTAATGGCACTGTTGCTTGTAAAAATAATGAAATGTAACATTACCAGGTCGATAATTTTTTGCTTTCTGCTCTTCTCCAATTTTTCAAATTATTCTTAAAAAATTTACAATAGGAAATTATGTTTACAACATTTCTGATGATATTTAACACAATTTTCATTTTAAAAATATATAAAACCAAGAGTTTAAAAATGTGACTTATTTTTTGACTGAAAATTAGAAAAAATATATGCACTAGTCTCAGTGAACCAAGCTATCAATATATAGTGCTAAAATATGTAAAGGGGGGGGGACTCTGATGGTTTTGCTGGTCTTTTGCTGGTCTGAACGATCATCCAATACATGCTCTAGTCTGAGAAAACCTATATTGTGATTTCCGAAACAATGGACAATGGCAACCATTGTATTACTCTTGTAGCTGTTCTCCCGCAAATGTGCCTTTTTGTGTGACTTATGTGAAATGCTTCAATGATGTATACTTTTGCAATTATTTTCACCTTCAAAGATGTTAAGGGAAATGAGGTGATGGACTTACAATTATTAGTATGTAATAGTACATCAGGTAATGTGCAATATACTTAATTTGAATGCACATAAAAACACTTATGGCCTTTGGAATTCCATACACCCTCACATCCTATGCTAATGATATATGAAGTGCGCACTATTTTCATAGTGATGTAAACCACAGCATGTATGCCTAATAATGGCTAATATGAACAGAACTGTTCTAGAGGCTGTGAGTTGGGCTGCTCAAATGGCATATTTCTGTACATTACACAGTCAGAAAGTGTACCCAAAATCCTATAGTCTGAGTCTCTAATTTATGCTAGATCATTACATGAATTGTTTTATTAGTTAAAAAAAAGCATTAACACCTATAAAATATAAATACATTTTATTTTTCTTAATAAAAATATTATGAAAATGAACTAAAATATATTTGAATTGTAAAAATAAGCTTTCAAATTAAATTAAAACTTAACTTTCTTATTGTCAATGATAACTGTAAAAGTTCTGTATCAGAACTGAAAGAATTAATATTTTGTCTCTTTCTTGACTATATCTGCTATCTAGGTAAAAAAATGACAAGGAAAATTGAAATAAATTTTCTTTATAAATGTATTACTAATTGGATGATAATCAGACTGGACTAATGAGTAGAATTAAAAGTTATGTCAGTCCATTCTATTTAATGTCTAGAATTAAAAAAATATAAATATCATTTATTTTGAGTGTCCATATTTACCATATTTTATTTTGACAATTAAACCTTTTTTTATATCATATATTGATAATCATTTCATTACTTATTACAAATGCAAGCTTAGTTAATATTTGAACTTTGCAAAATAAAAGAATAAGGTATTAAATGGAGTTCTGAACTATAGCAATGGAATTTTTCATTATTAGACTATAATCTTGATTATTTATAAAAATTGTAGAATTAAATATTTCTTACTTGAATTGCATTTTTAACATAGAAATGAATTTCAGTTGAGGCACTGTAAAAGAAAGAAAATATATTTTAAAAGTAAAAATTTGACTTATTTTATAAATAATATTTTTGTAGTGCAATTGTCACTACACCACTCTTATTTAAGGAAGGACTTGTTAAAAGCAGATAGAAAACAATCTCTCCTTGCATGACAAAGGTGTAGTGACAATTATTCTACAGAAATATTATTCATTATTGGATAATGTCTAGTCTAATGAATGACTAATAAAAATTATTATTACACTTATTTTATTAAAATTTTACAAAAAATTTCTTACCCAGCATTTACAAAACAAAGGTTGTTAGCCAATAAAAACAATTTCTGTTTTTACCATAAATATTTTTACAACTTGAGTTCATAAAAACAAACATTTCAAATAAAATGTAACTGTAATCAAGTATTCTTTTTTTGTTTTAAAATAAATATTTTACAAATATATTGCAAAATAAGCTTAAATATGTAAATAAATTACTAAAATTACAATTTTTATCTGTGGAATATTAAAACACAGTATACACTCAGAATTGCCTTCAGGCTAAATAATCTATTAATAAGGCATTACCAGCATGCTTTGAGATTCTAAGAAGGCATTATTGGCTTCCTTCATATTCAAATTTTGTACAATACTGACATCTTCAGTATTTTTAATTAATAATTTTTAGGCAAAAAAAAATATACTGGTTTACTAATGTTATAGATATCCACAAACTAATAAAGAAAACCCTAAGCCATATCAGTGCAATTGTTACTTTGAAAAATGCCTCAAAATTAGTATTATTATAGTTATTAAATAAAAACACTTTAAGTTTCAAATACATTTAAAAATCAATATGTATTACAATTAAGTATTTTTTAACCTGATATTTTTAACAATTCAACTTTTTCATAAATGGGTGTGCTAGGAAAATTATAATCTTTATGTATATTTTGATTATATCATAATGACTGAATTCTGTTTGAATATTTACAATTTCCAAATTTGTTAGTTTAAAAATAAGAGTAATCAATCTATATTAATTTACTTATTATTTTGCAGTTTATTTAATCAGATTGAACAATAAATTAAATGTATTTTTTAAAGGTGATTTCAACTAATAGTAAAGTAACAAATTTGATTTATTATCAAAATTTAAAAGGACTTTTCATAATTTTAGCTAATTTTGGAAGTTTCTGAATTGGTAGCTGAATATAAAAGTATATTGTCCAAATTAATCCATAAGTGTATATAACTGTTCTACAACTTTAGTGTGATTTTCTACATACTTTTATTTTAGATAAATATAACAATGTTGCTAATAACTGTTTATTATAGTAAATATTGTTATTTTAATATTAGTGGGATATAAAGTTTAACCTTAGTTAAGGATCAATGTAACTACTATTATAAATTCCAATGACATTATATTTACATTTCTTCTCTTTTCTTTTACACAACCTTCTGCTACATTTTTCTTATCTTAAAACAAATGGATGAAGGCATCAGAAAAAAATTGAAATGTAGTAGAATGTGTATATATCATTAAAAACCAGTCAACACTTAGACAATCCCAATATCAATAACTAATCAACAATTTCAAACTGTTGTCAAGGCAACCTTCTTTTAACAATAAAGGTGGAATCTCATAAGTATATTGTCTGTATTGACTAGTTTTTAATGATTACTTACAAACCCATTTAGTCTTGAGCATTCTCAGGCAAAATAAGAACACATTTCTATCTACTTTTAATATCATGTGGAGGGCTGTATGATCATTACATGATAATTAATATGAATTGTAAGTTTTTGTTTTTAATCAGTGCATCATTCATCTTTAACTCAATCCTATCACAATCCTCCATCATTCCAGAAGTCAGATCAATCTCTCACACTATAGATACTTATGGAATATACACTTTTTTATTAAGCCATATAGCACATTTAACTTCATATACACATTATTTTGAGGGATACTTAGACTTAATTTCATAGGCTTATAATTAGATTTATTATCTATATTAAATTTTAAACCATTAAGCATCACATAATCACCATCTCTTATACTAGCACATAATTGTTTATAAACAAGGCAAAACTCTCCATACAGTAGTGCCACCCTGTGCCAACCAGAGTAATCAATGGATGCCAGAAGGCTTGTGCATAAAATCTCTATCTAATGCCTACTCATCCAATATCCCCAGACTAGTTTCTGGCTTGTGGCCTTCATCAGTGAGGAACTTTGGATCTGAGAGCACTGCACCTAAATCTTAGGATCTAGTGCAAAATGTATGAGTGCTGAACTGAGTTCAGACCCATATGACTATATAAGCTATTGAGCTTAGATTGAAAATATTTTTGTGTTTTCAATTTCATTCTCATAGTTTTATAATTAAGTAGAGATAAATGTTTGGCTGCTGGAGGATTGCATTAGATTTTAAGATATAGGTGCAGTGCCTTCAGATCCAAAGCTTCTTCACTGATAAAGGCCACAAGCCAGAAACTAGTCTGGAGATATTGGATGAGTATGCATTAGATAGGGATTTTATGCACAAGCCTTCTGGCATCCATTGATTACTCTGGTTGGCACAGGGTGGCACTACTGTATGGAGAGTTTTGCCTTGTTTATATTAAATTTTGTGATATCCACCACCCACTTGTCTTCCTTAGACAAAAGCTTCTACATAAAGTTTTATTTGACAAATAATTTCATCTGATATTCTCTTGCATTGCATAGGATTTTTAAAAATAACCCTCAAACTATTGTTTCCCCCCCTCTAAATTATCAAAAATAAAAAATAAAACAATTTGTCAGCAACTTGTTTCAAATAATATAATTTTGAATATAAACAAACTACAGTGGCAATGAGGCAAAATACAATCAAACTATTATTATAATACACATGCATATATAGATTTACATACGTGAATATATTTATTTATACACTTAATTGTAATTAAGTTAGAATAATTAAATTTAATAACGTGAAAGGCTGAAACCTTTGTCAGATGCACCTTAAAAATGCTTATATGACAGCCAATCAGATATAATAATGATTGCATAGGGAACTCTCAAGTCAAAACACAAGGCAGAGATTTTACGAGAAAAAGATGGTTCCAACTTCCTCTCTACTTAAATTTATATATAAATAAGCCAGCCTCAAGCATCTTGACCCAAGAGCATGACGCTTTAACCACCTTCACATTTAATTCACTAAATATTATATAATAAGTAAATTTGCAAATGTTGCTACAAAAAACACTTCTAAGTTCTACCTTCATAGTGTTGTTGTATTTTTAGAAATAATTTATTCACAAAAACTTGATTAAGTCAGCGTGTTTTATAAACAAGATCTTTGACGAAAACATGACTGTCAGTGACCTTAAAGTATATAATAAGTCTTTCTTAACGCTTTTTTTAAAATGAATCCTGCTTTTTAAAATATTCTCACCTTTTAAAACTTTAATTTGCCTTAATTATATTATTAGTCCTTTGCTTTTAAATTTGAATTGTTTATAATTATTACAAAGGCAATTTTTAGTAATTTGATTTTAATTATTGTTGTTTTAAAACACACAATTTTTAATTGTTCAGAATTTTTAATTAAAAATTTACTTTGATTTGTTGAATATTATTTTTTCTCCTCAATTTTTAAATATAGAAACATTGATCCCGCCTCGGGAAATATCGGCATTAAATCAAACATCATAAAGCAAATTCAGGTAATAAATTATTCAGTACAACAGGAACAACAACAACAAAAAGAGACAAAATTAACAAAATTTATACTTTTTATATAAAAAAAAAGAAGATATAAGAGTGAAAAAAAAAAATACTGTAAATAAAAACGCCTTCTTATAAATGATTTTGTAAGTCGTTTTTAATTGTCACAATTTTGGTTAATTGTAGATTTGAAATAAGTATATATAGAGAGAATAAATAACCCTAGGATATACCATAGCAAAGATTATTTGTCTTTCTTTGTATATATACATTAAATATATTTGTTTATGAGCAGTTTAATATCATTGCTAATGTAAGACCGTCTTACAATATTTAACATCAAGCATATAGTTGTAGAGATATCTTTTGGAATGGCTGCTTGAGATTTAGATTTTTATATTTATTCACAGGGTTACTTCAGAAAAACGTTTCGAGTTCTGAAGTGGCCATGTTGAATTCCAACTCAGAAACATTTTGCTATTACGTCCGCCACTTCACCTTTACACCGAACCACATAATTAAAGCATGTAATAAAAACAATTTGACATATTAATAGTAGTATATGTATTAAAATATAAAGTTACTTGACATGTGACATCTATAAACATTGGAATAATGTTTGTTAAAGAATGATGAGAATTAATGGCAGACTCAGTAAAATTTACTGCTTGATGGCAGCAAACTTTGCCAAAAAGCCATCTAGAGTGTTAAAATCTGCTCACCAATGCATTAACATATATCATCGTCATCATTTTCAATTATTATAGATTTGCTGTAGGATGAAGGTTTTCCAATTTCTCACCTTTCTTCTCCACATCATCTCATTTTATCTATCCATCGCACCATGTAGTCTACTTCTAGGTCTTAAATCTCTTGGAAATTATTTTAAGATTTCAACTGCCCATCTTATATCATTTCTTTTAGCAATACCTCCAGGCAAGTCACATTTTAGTGTCTTAATTTTTTCAATGATGTCATTGGTTCTCTCATCCATGTATTTCATTTTGAATCCCTTCTTGTTATTTCTAACATGCATTTTTCCATATTTTGTTTTGTAGTCTCAACTTTCTGTACCACTCTTCTATTAGATCTATAAGTAAAAACTGGTCAAACATATCTATTAAAAAACTTTTTTTCCAAATGTATTGATATACCTCCTTTCAACATTAAGTTATTTCTATGAAAAATATTCCAATCAAATTGAATTCTATGATGAATTTCATACATTATGTCTCCATCTGTAGTAATACCCTGACCAATTGTCAATTTCTTCTAATTCATTATTATCAATCTTTATTTTCTTTTTTTTTTAAAAAGATCCATTGAACATTACCTTTCATCCTACTTTCATCTGCAAACTTTACAGTATTTCCTGAAACTCTGAAGTATTATTTTTAAAAACAATTACACCAACTGCAAAATTTAGTTAACTTAAATAATCTCCACATACTATTACTTGTTTAAGTTCCCATTTTAATTTCCAAAATATTTCTTGCAAAATTGTTGTAAAAGATTTTGCAGATGTGGATTCACCCTGTCATAAACTCTTCTCAATGTTAATCTTCTTAGCATCATTACATAATCTAATTGTTGCTATTGCATTTTTATAAATATTCTTCAGAATATAACAATATTCTGAGTTTATATGTTGAGGACCCAATGCAGAAGCTTTTTTTATAATCTACAAATCCAAAACATAATGACTAACTTCTATTTGTTGATTCTTTTTATAAATACTGTTATGATCTAAAATCTCTTTTAAAACCAACTTGTTGTTTTGGTTGGTTAAAACCCAAAGTTTGCTATAGATGAGTTGTAATTATTTTGGTAAAAATTTGTATAGAACTGATAAAAGACTGATGTGTCTGTAATTTCTAATATATTTTTTATCACCTTTTTAAAATATTAATATTAAAAATGCATTCTTCCAATCATCTGGTACATCTTTATTATTTAGATATTTGGTATATAACTTTGCCAAAAAATTCTATTTCTTCTCTTGCTTCTTTTAAGATATCGATCATTAATTAATTCCATCATTACCTAAAACTTTTCTCTTCTTCATAAATTTTAATTGCCTGTTTCACTTCTTCATTTAAAATCCTGGGCAATTCAGAAGATATAGTGAGTTGTATGATATAATGTTTACTTTGTTCTTTATTGTTATATAATTCCTATTAGAACTCTTCTATACATTTCACAATTTCATCTTTTTTTTTTTTAGTAATGTTTCCATCTTTTTTTTTTCTTAAGGCAGAAATAAGTTTTCTATCAATATCAAGATGTTGTTTACACTTTTAAAAGGATTTCTTTACAATTCACAATTATATTTTCTTACTTATATTGTTTTTTTTTTTTCATATGTCAAATGCATTGACCAGGAAACGAACTGGGGTTAGCTGCTTGGAAGGCGGCAGCTATGCTAACCACTAGGCCACCAATGCTTGACTACTTGCTATTAACTTTTTTGCACTATTTTACAAAATTATAGATATTCAAACCTTTTTAATAGATCATTTTTATAAATTTTCATATTACATCTTTTCTTGATAAATTATGTTGTCTTAATAAAAAAAATTACTGGTTAATTGCTACTTTTTTGTGTCAGATACCCATATTGCATTTTTTTTTATCAATTATCTTCTTATTGATTTCTTCTAAATCTGAATCATGTTCAAAATCTGTAAATATTTTCAAATAATTTACAAGTTTTAATTTAAACTTGTTTTTATGTTTCTGAAGACAAGGAATATCAACTATTGTTTTACTTAATAATTTTTGTTTCTCCAGTTAACATGTATCTTATATTTTACTTATTAATGATCACTTCTTGAGTCAAATTTATTTATATATTCCACCCTTATTGTTAACCTTTGACAACAGTATGAGATTGTCAATTGTTATCTATATAGGGATTGTCTAAGTGTTGACTGTTATCTAATGTTAGATAGATAGATAGATAGATAGATAGATAGATAGATAGATAGATAGATAGATAGATAGATAGATAGATAGATAGATAGATAGATAGATAGATAGATAGATAGATAGATAGATAGATAGATAGATAGATGGATGGATGGATGGATGGATGGATGGATGGATGGATGGATGGATGGATGGATGGATGGATGGATGGATGGATGGATGGATGGATGGATGGATGGATGGATGGATGGATGGATGGATGGATGGATGGATGGATAGATAGATAGATAGATAGATAGATAGATAGATAGATAGATAGATAGATAGATAGATAGATAGATAGATAGATAGAGAGAGAGAGATATAGATAGAAACATAGATAGATAGAGAGATAGATAGATGATTTTTTGGGTAAAACCATTTGTTATTTTCTATTATATACTGATATTTCAATGAACTAGCATCCACCATTGTCAAGGTAAACTCTTGAAAGAAAATTTGTTCGATCTCAAACTGTAATGTGACTGAGTGTGAGATGAAGCATGAAAATCAGTTTGATATAGTTTAGTATTCAGAATATGAGGTTTATCAAAATGTATATTTCTCTTAGTTTTACCACCCATTAATTTAAAGTCAATATTAGAAGACAGATAAATGGAGAGGTTTCCATATGGCTGGAATACATTGGGTTTCATCAGCCCTATTTAAACCAGTAGGTCTATTTAATATTTCAATTGATTCTCTCATGGTTTTCAAATCATGTCTCTCCAAATTAGCACGCATTTTTGCATTGTCAAAGTCAGGTTTGTGACCAATTTCTAAAAAATGGGAAGTAAAAACTGATGTGTTAATTTTTGATCAAAAGCAAAACATTATCAATATCAGCTTACAGAAAATCCACCCATACAAACAGATATCTTAATTTTAATTCTCATCATCATCCTGTTCAAATTTTTTTTGTAGCAAAAACTCTTCTGACTAGAGCTTATAATTTATCTGATAAAGAACATCTTACTCAAGAAATAGAAATTACAAAAAATATTATACTTTCTAATAATTATAATAAAAACATCATAAATAAGGCTTTACATAATATTAATACTAAAAAAAAAAGAGAGAGAGAATAGAACTAACAATTCCTCTTTTAATAAAGAGATTTTACCTTACATTAAAGAGGTTACTGATAAAATCAGTAGAAGACTATCTTGTTTTAATATAAAGACTACTTTTTCTACTGGCAAAAAAAAATTGGTGATTTTTTACATAAACCTAAAGACAGAATATTTTTGAAACACCAAGGAGTTTATGAAATTCCATGTTTACAGTGCTCAAGAATCTATGTAGGTCAGTCTAATAGATGAATAAATGTCAGAATTAAGGAACACAAAAATGCTTTTGATCAAAAAATTAACATATCAGTTTTTATTTCCCATTTTTTAGAAATTGGTCACAAACCTGACTTTGACAATGCAAAAATGCGTGCTAATTTGTAGAGATATGATTTGATAACCATGAGAGAATCAGTTGAAATATTAAAGAGACCTACTTATGTTAAATATAAATGATGAAGCCCAACATATTCCAGCTATATGGAAACCTCTCCTTTTATCTATGTCTTTTAATACTGATTTTAAATTAATGGGTGATGAAAGTAAGAAAAATATACATCTTGATAAACTACATATTCTGAATACTAAACTATTTCAAACTGATTCCCATGCTTCATCTTGCACTCAGTCACATTACAGTTTGAGATCAAACAAATTTTTTTTCAAGAGTTTACCTTGACAATGGTGGATGCTAGTTCATCGAAATATCAGTATATAATAGAAAATAACAAACGGTTTTACCAAAAAATCATTTATCAACATTATACAACTGTGAAAACATTAAATATATATATATATATATATGTGTGTGTGTGTGTGTGTGAGAGAGAGAGAGAGAGAGAGCATTAAAATGAGGACTTTTACAAACAAAAGCTGTAAAGATTGTTTTCAGGTTCATTCATGTGTGGCTATTTGCTATTAGTGTAATAGAACTATTGTTTCAATTATAATCATAGTTATCATTGTCTGAGAGAATGAGTTGCGGATAACCATTGCTAGAGATGCTAACTATACTACAGATTATCCATCACTTGATTTTTTATTATTAATTATTATATCCAATACAAAATTTAGAAGTCAGATTAAAAGAAGAATTGTAGAGAATGAATAATTTGATGATTTCAATTTTTGATTGACATGTTTATAAAATTTTTAAGATAAACAAAACCTTTACTAATTAATGCAGTGAGACTTTTTTAGGATTTTATACTTCAGAGCAATTATAATCTTGTGCTGCATGAAACCACATACCATGCATATGACAACAGGCTGAATAAACTTAAAACCTTTTCAACAGGTTTAGGATTTAGTCGTAGATCAACACAGTTAACTATCTAATATTGGTCAAAAATGATTATCTAGTAAAGTAATTAGAAGGTTAATCAAAAAATGGAAAATACTCAAACCACATTTCACTAGTAATTAATATCTTCTCCACTTCTGTTTCTCTAATTTTCAATCATTATTGATCCACTGCAGAATAAAGGTCTCTCTAAGTTCCATCCATCTTCTCTGATTTCTAATCTCTCTTCTCCACATCACTCCAGTACATTTCCTTATTTCATCCATTCATTTCACATGTGGTCTTTTTCTAGGTCTTTCACAATTTCTTGGAATCTTGTTTAAGATTTCAACTATCCATCTATTAGAGATAAAATACCAATAAACTCATCACACTAGCTAATGCGTGTTGGTGAGTAACCCATCCGTGTTTTCATATTATATAAATAATCACATAGTAATAAATAGTTTATAGATAAAAAGAAAGAAATAAGAAAAGAAGAGAAATAAAAAAGTGGAAATGAGGTGAAGTCCTACCATCAAATATGAAGCCTTTTAATAGTTGACATTGTTTTTTTTTAATTCCCAATTGATTACATTTAAAAAGAAACTAATTTATTACTATATATAATCTTTTTTATTTTTTCATTTAAGCTTTAGTAATATTAATATGCTCCTTTATTAATCTGCTACTAGTGTAATTATATATATACACACACATCACAACAGTCTTCATGCTCAAATAAATCAAAGAATATCAGCAATATGTTGTCAAGACAACATTTCAACTGAATGGCAAATTTCTTGATAACAGATTGCTGGCATTCAATTGTATTTAAGTATGAAGATTGTGATGAGATGGCACTTATGGTTCTAATAGATGGTATTTTTTTAGTAGTATCTCTGACATTTCATCTGTCAGAAGAAGCCTTAACTAAGAGATCACCCCAAGAAAATGTCAACGAAGCTCCACTTATCAATGAATCTCCTAATAGGGTAAATATAAAATAATCTATTGCTTTATTTTTATTTAACCTAATAATAAACTCTCTTTTATAAAGTATTTTTTAAATAAGTGTTTTATAGATAAAGTATAAAAAAAAATTGAAAATATTTTTGAGTGCAGATTATTTAATAATTTTTACATTTGAACAAAATAAACATATTCCGTCTATTTTACCACGTCGTTTGACCATCTACATGATTTTAAAAATCATATATGTAAAGCTACAATCACCCGCACGCGCGCGCACACATACACGTATACACATAACAATCACACACTGGATAACTACACAAAAAATATAAAATATATAACTATAACCAAATCAATCACATTGCACGCCATCTGGTATTAGTGTTTAGCAATGTAAGAGCAAAAGATTATATCACCCTTTTCTGCTTGTCTAAGTAATAGACGTACATGTATATAAATATAACCATAAATTGCACATGGGTAGCTAGATTCAATTGTAATTTGCGTGACAACAACTTAGGCTTAATAAACTAATGAATCTAAAATCTGTTGATAAGACAACGACTACAGATAAGATATCAACAAAGATATCAATGACTACAGATAAAAAGTGATTTCCAGCTTTTAGCTAGTCCAACAGTCCTGACTCACGACTGCACATTTTTATCTGCCTAATAGATTAAACGAATACTCATTCAACAAATAAACCTAACCTTCTATGTATAAAGTTTTGTCCTAACAACGGATTTTAGAATCATTGATTTATTAAGTTAAAACTGTTGTTATATAAATTGCATTTGAAACCAGCTAGTTATTGATAATTTATCGTTAATTATATCTAAAGTATTGAATATTATAAATTGTTTAGAATGTCTGACACTAAATTCGCAATCAGGACTTCTTTTCTCAAAGAAATTGATGTAAAAACTTTTTCATTTCTAGTCAATAAAATTTAAATTATCTTTTACAGAAAAGTAGTGAAAAAAATTACTATACTTAGCAAGTGCATCCATTCCCCACTAAAAGTTTTTTTTTTTTTTTTGCTTTTATTGTTTGTTTATTTTATCATCTAGGTAGTGATAATTAAAAAGCCTTTTCCTGAACTGTAGTTAAAACAGGCAAAACTCACTATACGTATTACCACATCCAGCAAGCTAGAGTAATCAATGGATGTCAGAAGGCTTGTGCATAAAATCCCCATCTAGTGCCTACTCATCCAATATCCTAGACAAGTTACTGGCTTGTAGTAGGCACTAGATGGGGATTTTATGCACAAGCCTTCTGGCATCCATTGATTACTTTAGCTTGCTGTGTGTGGCAATACGTATAGTGAGTTTTGCCTGTTTTAACAACAGTTGTACACAAGCATAAGAAGTGGTGATCATGTGATGTTCCTGAACTGTAATTGGATGGCTAGCCAAATTGGAAATAGGCAGTCTTTATGGAAAAACAAAAAAAACCTTGGCTTTGAAAATTTCAGCTACCTATAAAATGTTGCAGCCGTCTTTGAATCTATTTATAAAAGTTTTAGACACAATCTGGATTTTATTAATTTTTTATGTGAAATTTATTTGTGTCTTATGTATGAATAAAATAATGGTACTACGTTTGAGTCCAACGATGAGATTTCAGTTATGTATTAGTCTGGCGATGGATAGGAAAAAAAAAGTTTTGGACATGCTGGCACAAACGAATGTGTAAATAAAGACCGAATTTAGAACATTTACAATTTTCTAAAAACCAAAACAATTAATTTTTTAAGTGAAAATTAGATAATAAACCAATATTTTTATTTTATTTTTGTTTTTAAAAGATTGCAAATGTGTTTAATTTTGTTTTTATTTACACATTTGTTTGTGCTGGCGTTTTTCATCACTGTCGGACTAATACTTAAGTATCAAAATTAAAAAAATCATTTAAATTTTAAATTAATAATATATAGCTAACCAAAAAGTCTATTTTTTTTTTTTTTTCAAATTATAAAGCAAGTTTTATTTAAAATCATTTTAAAAGGTGTTTTTTTTCTTCTTCTACTGTATTACATTTTAATCCTACTTTAAATTCTACTCCATACCACAACGTTATAATCAGATTTCAACAGCCCCCCCCCCCCATTCGCATCAGTTTTCAATTATTCAAAATAAAACTTTTCATACAGATTTAATCTTAATCTCCTTCCAAAAAGATTTCAATCAGATTTGATACTATAGTTAAATGACACTTTAAAAAAATCCATTCAACTCGTAAGCCGATACTAAACGCACGTCTTATTATCTTTTGGTTGAAAACAAACTTTCCTTTTTTTTTAAATATGTTCAAAGGTTATAGAACTATTTGCAATAAAAGAAGGGTTAAGTAAATCAAAACTTCTAATCTTTTTTTTTTAAATAAGCCTAGAAATAATATATTGTCATCCACGACAAAAACAACGTTTTTAAACAATTTTTTTTGGCAATCTGAGTTTGAATAGAAGACCCTCACTTTAATTGACCAGCATAAATACATAAATAATAGAGTTCCTACTATATCTGCATATTGAATGAGGATATTTCCAGAGTCATTTGAATAAAATCTCCATCTTGGAATGAAATAAAAGTAGTCCAGGCATAATTGTCTGTGTGTTAATATGTAGTAATTTAATAAACAGAACATTTGAATAAAATCATTAAACAATAGATTTAGTTAAATGATTATTTTTTTAGTCTTATTCATCATCATCATTAACCATTATCAATCCACTGCAGGATGAAGGTCTCTCCAAGTTTAGTCCATCTTCTCCGATCGTTAGCTTCTCTTCTCCACAACACCCCTGCACACTTTCTTAATTCAACCATCCATCTCACATGTGGTCTCTTTCTGGGTCTTTTACAATCTCTTAGAATCCAATTTAAAATTTCAATTGTCCAACTATTATAGTCTTATTATATTGTATTATATATATGAAAATCAAATTTTGGCATTTTTTACTGCAGATGTTAAACTTTTTTGATATCGTTTCTTAATAAATAATAGAGACAAATGTCTTCATAATGTATACGTTTTAACTACAATCTAGTCTTATCAAATTTTTTAGAGGTCTAAACATCTGCCAAACATATTAGAATAGAAGTCAATTCTTCTTCTGAAATAGTTTCACGTAATATAGTTTTTATTTTCAAAGAACGAATCATTGTAGCATTATACACTTTTTGATTTTATTCAAAATTTTCATCAATATTAAAAATTCTCTGAGCAAGACATATAATTTCATTTTAAACTCATATTATTTAATGATTATTACAAATGCTAAATTGAGTATATAATATTAATAAATGCACTGAATGTATTTGATATAAAAAGGTATATCATCATTATCAACAATTATTAATCCACTGCAGGATGAAGGTCTCTCCAAGTTCAATCCATCTTCTCCGATCTCTAGCCTAACTGAGAAGAAAGACCATAGTGTTTCTTGATCTTAAACTCAGAGGTAGAAAGCCAATAAACGCACTACACTGGTTAATGTGTGTTGATTAACAGCCCATCCATGTTCAAAAACTAATCACATAGTAATATATATATATACTGTTTATAAAACAATATATATATATAATAAAATAAATTCTACAAGAATATATAGCTTATTAGCAACTATTACGTAATAAATTTTGGTGTAAAATAATATTTATTACTTTACTATGCCAGGCTTTTGATACTGATTATCTTTGTTAAAGCACCACTAAAGTGAATATTAGCACATACATTAGCATAGCGGCATGTATATAAACATACATTAAACTAGGCATTGATTATTATAGATTTACATATTAGTATGTGTAATATGTCATTACATTAAATGACCAGTGCATTCTAAGAGGAATGCTATTGGCTCCTATGTTTATGGTCTTCTTAGAGCTAATTATGTGCCTTACTTCTTTAGCAAATGCAGATCATTTAATCAAATGGCATGGCAATTGATAGGTCAATTTACACATGCAAATATGAAAATCTATAATAATCAGTGACTAGTTTAATGTATGTTTATATTCATGCAGATATGTTAATGTATTTACTAATATTCACTTTAGTCACATTTTGACAAAGATATGTCCTGGCTTAGCAAAATAATAAATATTTTTTATACCAAAATTTATTATTGCCTTAATAGTTGATAATTATCTACATACTCTTGTAGAATTTATTTTATTATATATTATCTTTGGTATATATATATAATTTATTCTTATATATATATATTGTATAGGTAACCTGTAGAGAGTGCTTTCCATTTTACTTTAATTAATTTAAATTTCATACTGCCACACAGAGAGTAGATAATGATTGTGATGATTGTACCTAAAAAGTGGGTTGTGTTTGCTAATCATCTCCTCACAATCAATTCTAGAGATTTGAAATAGGCCTTCCCATCCAGAAGTAATTAATTTTCAGTGCACTAATGACAAAGGCATCTATTTAGAACGTTTATTATAATAGGGACTAGCTTTTCATGTAAAAAGCAACTTTCTGAATGGAAAACTTTTACCCCCCCCCCATCTTTGTTAACATTCAGCATTTTCTCAGTGATTAATCATTCCCTCTATTTTTTTAACAGACAAGGAAATTATAAATGTTAATGTGAACATGTGAAATACAACCTGAGATATAAAATGTCACTGGCAATTTGAATTTTATAAAATTTATAAAAACAACTTATTTACAGTATACGCCTAACTCTCTCATACACAGAAAAATTATTTCAATGCAAGTCATTAAATTAATAAGCATACAAAAAAGAGCACTAAATAAAGTAATTAAATTGCTAATGAAATAAAAGATACTAAATGGATTACACTAACTTTGAAATTATTAAGGCCTTTCTTCTCCCTCTCTTTTAAAGTTTTAAAAGTAAACATCTTATGATGGTACATAGCTAGCATTATAGTCGGTATATTTACTATATAGGGTATATGAACGCAGACTTTCACACAACCCACCACTCTCCACTCTATCTCATAATACTGATACACTCGAACACATATATGTTGAAAAGATAAATAATCACCAATATACGTATAAGTTGGTACTGATTACCACCTCCACACATATATGCTATAAGTTCTCAGATATGTATTAAGATAGCCAATCTTCATACTTTAATGGACAGACTTCAATCTACTCCACACTCCAACTCTTCAACCGTTCATCCAATTGAAAATCTGATGATGGAATGCTCAAAGGCCACCCTGAGGCCGAGATTATTATCACACCCATTTTGACCTAGGGTGAATATGAACCCTCAAGTACAGGACATAATCCATTTAATACATATACAAGAGATGGGCAGACATCTCTACTATGTAATAACTGAAACACAGGGGTGGCCTTTGAGCATTCCATCATCAAATTTTCAATTGAATGAATGGTTGAAGAGTTGGAGTGTGGAGTAGATTGAAGCCTGTCCATTAAAGTATGAAGATTGGCTATCTTAATGTATATCTGAGCACTTATAGCATATATGTGTAGAAATGGTAATCAGGACCAACTGATGATTGCTGGTTTAGCATGAAATACCTATATTGGTGATATTTATCTTTTCAACGTATGTGTTTGTGTGTATCATTGTTATGAGATAGAGTGGAGAGTGATGGGTTGTGTAAAAGTCTGTGCTCATGTACCCTATATATTACATATATACACAGGTATATAATAAGCCTGGGTTTCAGTTAGTCAGTATATTTGTAAGTTTTCATTACTTATTATTACATCCTGTGATAGCTATTATTCTTCCAGTTTGTACAACCATTTAGCTGGTAAATTGTTTTTCTTTTGATAATTCTTTTTAAGTATTCTGTCACAAATAATGATGAGGAACACATTTTTCATAGATACAAATATGTTATAATTTCTTCAGATGTTGTAGTAGTGATGGATTGAATTCAAGGCAGTCCCAAGAGTTGGATATATATTTATTGTGGACCAGCATGCATTTAGATTAATCATTAATGCATATTCTGTGGCTTTTTCAGCAAGTAGCATGAGTATTAAATTTTTATTTTGGCCAACCTTTATATTTGATATTACATTTCTTTATAGGACAACAATATATATATATATATATATATATATATATATATATATATATATATATATATATATATATATATATATATAACTGCATGCAAGTTATAATTCAAAAAATAACTATAGCATTCCTGAATTTAGTATTGTAAGTTATATCTTCATGGTCAGTCTTTTTTAAATGTCCTACTCTTTTCACTAGCAATTGTTAGACTAATTGTCTCTCTCTTTTAAGCAGTCAGTCCAGTGATAAAGAATGTTGCTCTTCATTCTTTTATTTAATCTTTCAAAAAAATTTTTTTAACATTTTTATTATTATTGTCTTAATAATATATTCAGATTTGTTTGTTCCATGATATAGATTTATACCCAATTTTCAAATCAGTACCCTTTCATAACTGTTCATAATTAGTTGAATAGCAAAAGTGGAATTAAATATAATGACCGGATGCACAACTGCATTGGTTTCAAATTTGAATCTCAAATCCTCATTAGTAAGCACAAAATCCAGACATTGATCTGATAATCACGAATAACTCAGATATGATAGAGATGGTGTTCAAATAGAAAGAGATTCTTGTTTATTATATTATAATGGTTGGGGAGAAGTTTGAGTCTTACTGTATCTGCTGTACAGGGTGCCACGAGGCTATTTGAACCTGGAAAATTTATATAGTAGGCAGATATGTACTGTTAAGATTTTAACTTTTACATATTTTATTCTGACCATCAGCCCATGCCACTAGCTCAGGGAAAAGCAGAGATTTATAATATATAAGTTTAAAATATATCTTCAATATAAAAAAAATATTCTTTAAAATAAAAAAAATAAAGCCACTGCCAGTAATAACACACACACAAACATTTATTAACGCATATATGTAAACATTTAAAATTGAGCAATAAAATTTATTATTTTAGACTGGCTATTAATTTTAAAGTTTAACTTATTTATTATTTTAAACATTTTGCACAGATGGACATTTTATAAAAGTTGGTTTTATAATGTTGAGTATAGATAGGTGACATAGATTACTCAGTTAAAGACTTTTCAAAACAATCATTCAATCTCAGACTAAAAGTTTGTAACCAGACCAACGCTTGCTTCCTGCTATATGAAATGCAACAATGTAATATAAAGATGCTACCATAAAACCACACAGTCAGGAATGTGCATCTGCTGTGTGATATTATTTGAAGGACATGATCTTCATCCAGTACAGGAATGTGCGTCTGTCTGGCGAAGGAATCATGTATATAAAATAATTAAAGAGAAATGCTACATATGGGGGGAGAGCAGTCTTACTGCTGACTTATAGTCTTTATCCATAGAACTAAAAAGGGGTCAGTGGTGCAGGAAATATGTCTGTGTCCATTCAATGCAATGACTACATCTTTGGGTCATGCATTCAATTGTGCTTTTCCCTGTATGCTAAACACACTTCACATTACATTGATATAAACACCATATATTCCTCCACCAGCATTGACCTAACTATGAGACAAATAGCCTAAAATTAAAACTCATTCAAAATAAGCATAAACGATTAAAATATAAAGTTATTGATGTAATTGCAGAGAGAAATTTACAATAAACCCAATGGCATTCATCATAAGATGCCACATTGACACTAATAACTTAAAAGATATACGAATAAATACATTTTTAGATACTCAACATGAGGTATCATATTTACTGAATAATATATATTTCAATCAATATGCAAATAAAAAAATAAACGTTAACGAATCCATGCAGCCATCTACACCCAACTTAAATTTAATACATTTAAATAATTTAGTCAATACATATTAATATAAAAAAATGGAAATGATTAAAATAAACTAATATAAAATAAATATTAACAATTGATTTAGAGTTCTATTCTTGGTCAGATAAGAATTCATTTATTTATATTACTTTTTTTTATGGAGTGATTACTTATTTTCAGTTACTCATTGCAAATTTAGAAAAAGTTCCTATTAGATAAGTGAAAAAGTTTATACTTTCCGGATTCTGCAGATTTAGATCTCCATTATCATGATCACTTATTAGATTTCTTGTCCTCTTTAAAACGAAGCTGCTACTTGCCATTTCTTTTGCTTCATAACTGTCATAGGGAGGCCTTAGCTGGTTTTCAAGAAATTAAATCTGTTGCAGACTCCTACATTGTGAAATCTGCAATCAGCTACGGTTCATATATAGCTTAATAGTCAGCATCTAAGACCACAATTATTTTTAATAATAATATTTTGGGGTTTTATATGTTTATTAGCCTCTTATCAGCAAATTTTCAGATTCAACGACATCACTAATCCTAGAGTCTCTTTTTTGGTCTGTGCTGTGTCTTGGTGCTTCCATTGGTCAAGCTAATTTCTTTTATTCTCTTATCTGACCTTTTAAATTATTTTAAGTGCCCCAAGGGTTAGTTTGCTTTAGAACAATCATTTAATTAAAAAAAAAACAATCATTTCCATTTTTTAAGATTAAACATGATATAAGTCATTTACTTCTATTTTAAAAAATATCAATCTTTACTTTTTTTTTTATTTATAAAAAAGTACGTTCAAATACTTTTTTTATTTTATTTTAAAAAGAAAAATATTTTTAAAGTTTTTCATCTGTGCGAACTATATATACGTTAAACAACTTTCAATTTTCAGTTTCTAAGTTAAGTTTTTTTCTTTTTAATAAATCATTTTTTATTTACGATCTTTTTATTTTTATTTTAAAATAATGTAACAGCATATTATATACCGTTACAATATATTGTATAAGCCCCAAATTTGAGTGGTGTTATGTTAGTAAAATTGATTGTGGGAAAATTTTTCTGCATATTTATACTACCATAAGGAATTAAAAAATAATAATGTATGAGGTTAATGTAAAAGGTTTAGATATGTCTGAAACATATTTGACATCTAATAGTAGTGAAAAGATGAGATTGGCATATATCAAATCTTATCTTTAAAAAGCTCATTTAGAAGCCAATTCAAAGTATGCAACATTTGTTCCACGACTGACAACTTTAATGTACTATCAATCTGCAGTGTTTTTTGATTTTTTATTTATACTAAAAATCATTTCCTTTGTTTGGGTTTCCAATATATATATATATATATGTCTTTTTTTTCCATATGTCATAGCATCAGCCGGAGGCGAACCCACAACAACCGTCTGCAACCAATTGCTTGCTTGCGCTGACCTCTCAGCTAACAAAGCTTGACAAAATATGTATGTCTTTATAATAAAGAACACAATTTATATCTTTTTTTTAACTTCACAAAATCTGTTAATGATCCATTTAATGTTAGATAGTTCTAATATCCTCAAAATCTTTCTTTGCTTGATTATGTTCTATAGTCTAATGCCAATATAAATATTCACTATTTTATTATTCAAGGAGCTTTCTAGAAAAAATTTAAATGTACTATGAACTGTTTTAATTATTTTATTGTTTTATCTAAATTAGCTTATGTTCTTTCCAATTTATTAGTAACTTGTAATTTATCATTTAAATATTTCAATTGGTTTTAATAAAGTATAATACATTTTCTTTGTACATTCTTAATGTTTTTTTATTAGATTTATTATTAGCTAATAAATTACTTTTGCCAATATGTTTTTTAAATAATAAAATTTCTAAAGAAATATTCATATAAAAGGTTTAATTAAGTGACTACAAAATATAATTCCCGATCTTTTTAGTTATTTGCTATTAAATTTGTGATGCAATCCGAATCAGCCGGTTTCAAAACTCTGGCACTTTTTAAATAAATAAAAAAACTGATTCTGCAGACAATCTGCTTCACAATCTAATATTAGGTCAGTTAATCAGAAAATATAACTATATTCTTGAAATATTCTAACTTATAAATGAACTGAATATTTTTTTGTATAGTTGGATTAACTTGCACTTTGTAGTGTGTAAAATAGAAGACCTAAATCCAACCATGAATGTTAAAATCCACCTGTAATTGTTACAATAGCTTCCCAATGTGAGGTTTCAGAAAAAACCACTACCTGAGATAAGTAGTAATTGTAAAAAAGAAAACTTTAACCTTGATTATACAACTATATATAAAAAATTAATGTCTATATAAAACATGATCATGGCTGTTATAGGCTTTAAATCATTGTGGTTGATTGGATAGGTGGATACTGAAAAGGGGAAAATCATATCCCTGTGTCTTTACATGCCAGTAACTAAAATAAGACCATCCTAAAATGCCTGTCAGTAATAAGAGCAGGGTCCCAGGAAATGGGAGATGGATCAAGTCACCATGAACCTACAAGTCTCAAAAGATTGAGCAACACTCGAATGTGCTTTAGATTTGGGCTTCTTATTATTAGACTTATATGTGTGCTATAGAGATACAGATGAATGTGGAAATATTCCTTGTTCTTGCCATGTTAGATCCTAAAAATGTGAGCTTTAAAATCGCATGCCATTTATGAATAGTCTACAGAAATATATTAGTAACGCTAATCCATTTTAAAAAAAAATCCAGATTTAAGACTTATTGAGAATAAAATAAGGTCAAGTCATATTTTATTCTCATTTCCTGACAGCCGTGGTATGTACCATATATATATATTGGTATTATAATATTTAAAAAAAGTTAAAAAAAGTAAAATTTAAAGATAGTTCAAAAGACGCAATTTAGTTTTCTTTTTTTTTAGTTAGTATAATTTATTTTTTAGATAAGTATAATGAAAGTTATTTTTGTTCTGAATTATCTATTTAATTAAAAATGAAAGTTAAATTTGGAAGGAATAAAATAATACATGCAGATTATTAATCCAGATAAGTAAAAGAAAGAAATTATAAATACAAGAGATTATAATCAGAGAAGATCCTTATAATGCTAATTAAAAGTGGCAGAAATAAGTTATAAAAAATAAACTTGGTACCTCAAAAATAAGAAATAATGTGCAAGATTATTATCTTGTATTCTGATAAAAAAAACAAAAGATATTATATGCACAGAGGTCTAAAAACTGATCGCAAGTATAGAAGGAAGAAAGTAATGGCAATCAAGGTCTTGTGTCTTGTTCTTTCAGCTGGCTGCCGCCGTTGGTGTCCTGGGTAATGAAATGTGTCTGCCCAAGACTATTATTCATTTGCTGAATGAAGTCTTTATGCAGGAATGAAAATAGAATGTTTGTGGACATAAAGGTTATTCCAAAAAGCTTTCAAAGTCTAACCTTAGGATAAACCAGGAACATAAAGGATGTTGACAGTGATTAAAATCAACAGCCATGAGTTCATTCTTCAATCCAACAAATACATATATGTTACCCTAATCTATACTTACCAATAAGATATTATTCATACCCTGATTTGTGACTAAATTAAATGTTTGCAAACTAACTTTAACTATGAAGCTCTAATACCAAAATAGACATTTTCTGTTTATCATTCAAGGAATTTTCTAGAAGAAACTTAAGAAATTTATAAAAAGATTTTTTAATTATTGGATTAATATTATTATCTGGATTAGCATGTGTATGTTCTTTCCAGTTTATTAATAATTTATCATTTAAATATTTTAATTTGTATTAATAAAATATTTCCTTTTAATATTAATTTTTCATTGTACATTCTTAATGTTAGTTAACTAATTGCACAAGTGAGAAATATATAAATTACCTTTGCCAATATGCTTGATTAGTTAAGACCCCCCCCCAAAAAAAAAAATTCATATAAAATATTAATATGACAAGAAATCAAAATCCTAATCTTTTAATTAATTTAATTTATAGGTATTAATAATCTTTTAATTATTTGCTTCATAAGTTACAATGTGCTCCACACAGAATCAATGAGCACCCTCTGAAATAAATAAAAAACTGATTCTGTGCACCATTTAAATTGTAAATAATATTAGGTTCATTAAAAAAGAAATGGAACTATATTTTTGAAATATTCAAACTTATAAATGAATCAAATGTTCTTTGTCTACAATTTGATTAACTTGCACTTTATAGTGCATAAAATAGGCCTAAATCCAACTGTGAACTTTACAATAGCTTTAGATAGTTAAATAAAAGTTGATCATTAAATAATAATCTAGATCCATATATCATCATCATCATCATTACTCCAGAATGAAATCTCTCTAAGTTTCTCTGATCATTAGCTTTTCTTCTCCACATTGGATCAGCAATAAAAAATCCTTATTTCATCAACTTATCTAACATGAGGTTTCTTCTAGACCTTTTACAATCTCTTGGGATCCTGTTTGTCTTCTGCTGTCGATTTATTATTATTTTTTTTAGCAATATGCCCAGCCTAGTTTAGCACACAGTGATGACACTAGTAAAGTCAAATGGTAAAGAATCCTAGATTTATTTTCATCTGAAAAGAAAAATTCTTAGTGTGATAAATTAAATAGAAGAGCATAATTAACTTGTCTTTTAGTTGTTTGAACATCAATGACATGGCCTGGTTATAGTGTGCACATTTATTTTTTGGAATGTATAGGTCCATCTGATTTTGTTCAAGCTCATAAACCATTTCTAAAGACTGTAGCTTTCTGAAATGTAGATCCAGAACACGAGTTCGATTTTAATGAAGTTAAAATTATTTATTTTACACACAGACAGACAGATAGAATAGATGTGTAGATAGAAAGACACAGACAGTAGCTTAGCTTGATAAACTATTTACAGAAAACAGATATAGACGGACAGACAGCCATATAGATAGATAGATAGATAGATAGATAGATAGATAGATAGATAGATAGATAGATAGATAGATAGATAGATAGATAGATAGATAGATAGATAGATAGATAGATAGATAGATAGATAGATAGATAGATAGATAGATAGATAGATAGATAGATAGATAGATAGATAGATAGATAAATAGATAGATAGATAGATAGATAGATAGATAGATAGATAGAGAGAGAGAGAGAGAGAGAGAGAGAGAGAGAGAGAGAGAGAGAGAAAGCGAAAGACAGACAGGCATATAATCAGTTAGATAGGTAGATGAACTCTTAAGCTTATTTTATGACGTTTATTTTTATAAAGATTTAACAAGCGAGTCAGAATTTACGTGCTATTTAAAAAATGCCTCATTTATTCAGCATTTAATCAATATCGGAAATATGAAAGAATAAAATATCTAAACAGAGATGTGTTAGTTTTTAATTTGAAATTTCGCGATAATATTTATAATTAATAGATTTTTTAACGTGTTTCTTTTATAGCAACTAATTAGGTATTATAAACCTGTCGATTATAGTATTGTAAATACTTCCTGCTAAGAAACAAGTTTTACAAAGTGGGTCATTAAGTTAAAATAAATTCTCTACGTTTATTTTTTGTATTTTTTTTTTGAGTCTGCTGGTTATTGTATTTGATATTCTAAGAGATGGACAACTGATTTTTTAAATTTTTTTATCATACATTAATTAATAGACGATTAGATCTTTGCAATTATGTTTAAAACTATGTAAGGTTTAATACTTTTTAAAACATCTTTTAAAAAAAGACTACTGTATATAAATTCAAAACGTATTTTATAACTGATTATAGATCCAATAAAAATTAAAAATAGCGTGGCAATCATTAGAGTTTAAGGATTTTTAATGTATAATTTTAAAATCATAGTGCCTATTATCTATCTATCTATCTATCTATCTATCTATCTATCTATCTATCTATCTATCTATCTATCTATCTATCTATCTGTATGTCTGTCTGTCCGTCTGTCCGTCCATACATCCACCCACTCACCCACCTACTTATCTATCTATCTATCTATCTATCTATCTATCTATCTATCTATCTATCTATCTATCTATCTATCTATCTATCTATCTATCTATCTATCTATCTATCTATCTATCTATCTATCTATCTATTTTTATTTATATGCCTGTCTGTTAAATATCTATCTATATATTTATCTAACTATCTATATACATACCTACTTAACTGTCTACATAACTATTAGCCTCTACACCAATCATCCATCCTTTAAATAAATCAAAGGACTAGCATGTTTTATTGTTTTTATATATGCTGACATATTGATAGTTCACAGATTGGTTTATATAGTCATCACAAAAAACCTCTCTAGTGTATTCCTTATTATCTTTTTATTTCTTTTAATTTGAAAAATTTGCAAGTAGATTTTGCTGCCGTTTATAATCCATCATCATATATGGCATTTTAAAGCATAAACTTATACAAGTGGGCTAAAGATAGAAGTGCCTTTTTTGTATATACAAATATGGATAGTAAAAATTAAAATCAATCAACACTTAGACAATCCCAATGTCAATAGTAATCAACAATCTCAATCTGTTGTTAAAAGGAGGTTGTCTTGACAACAGATTGAGATTGTTGATTGTTATTGATATTGGGATTGTCTAAGTATTGACTGATTTTAATGATAAAAATGGATATATGATTTTGATTAGAAACAATATATATATATTAAAATACAGTATAATAAATCAAAACTATTTCAATAGTAGATATGTGATTGTGAAAAGTTGTGAATATGGTAACTGAATCTTCATTGCAGTGATGCTAAAGACTCTCAGATCATAAGTCAATACTTCCATTTCTAATGTTCAAATGGTTTATGACCTTTTGAATGACAAACCAATTATTTTTCTTTAATGGATATGATTACCCAAATTCCAAAAAAAAAAAAAAATAGAGAGATTACAGAAAAGAATTGAATAGGCGAAAAAACAAATAGACAAAAAGAAAAAGATGGGGGAGGGAGAACAACAAAAAGATAAATGTTTTGTAATAACTATACAAATAAATATATTTTCACATGTATTAAAAATTGATGCCATTGCTTTTATTTGATATCTCATGAAAATGTTTTTTAATCTTTTTATGATAAACGTTTTTTTTTTCTTAACGCTCGTTGCAGCTCCACAATGAATTTTTATTTCTAGTCCTGTATTCCAAATGCAATCATTGATGAGGTATTTTTTTACAAGATATCTTTGAGTTAAATTGTATACTGTAAATGTGTAAATGTATAATCATATTAAAACTGTGTTCAAATTGATCATAAAAATGTTTTAGAAAAAAATATTTCTTTTCATTTGTTTCACTTAAATAACCTGGTGAAGATATATCCCAATATTTCCATAACTTTGATGAGTCGAAGAACATATGAATTGGTCATCTGTCAATTTGGAATACTACATAAGATAAAAGTAATAATGATTTCAGCTCCATCCAGTATTATAAATGTCCTTTCTCTGCAGCAATAGCCGCATCATATTACAATTTGATTTTTTTACTTTGAATGGTGTAAACGTGGATATTTATCACACTAATTTAGATTAATTTATAACATTTATTTTCTGATAAAAAATGATTGACTTGGGCTAAGTGTGGGTTCTCTATTTTAAAGAAAGATCATAAGCCTGTGTGGGATGAGCAAAATAAATCAAAGATTTCTCTGACCCAAATTGTAATCCCAAATGATGGATTTACAAAGCACTAACTACTATGACATGAGATTATTCTTAAGTGTATTAATTTTTTTTCTATATGTCATAGCATCGGTCGGGAGGCAAACCCACAACAACTGTCTGCAATCAACTGCTTGCTTGCAATGCAGCTGCGCTGACTTCTCAGCTAACAATGCTTGACTTAAGTGTATTATTGAGGAATACTAAATAAAAAGCTGTCAGTGCTTGATGTTATATCATTAGGGATCCATGCCTACTTCCTTATGAGTAATTTTGCAAAATAACAGCACTGTATGTGACTAAGTGAGTTGAATGATTTATATTAGTATGATAATAATATCATATTCTAAAACTTATTAATTCATCAGTCACACATTGGAGTATTATGCTTTACCACAACTATAACATTTTCCCTTTTTACCCAGAAAAATACCATACTCACTTCATCAAGGTGGTAGTGACAAAGTTGCGGATAATGTTTTTAATCATAACATTGTGAAAAAGCATTTAAATTTGTTGAATAATAATTTCCCCCCTCCCCCTTTTGGGAGGGGAATTATATTCAAAATACTAACTTTTTTGTAGATAGACTTGTGAAAGAATATGAAATTATTTTTACTTTCTATTACTGTCACCAGTCATTCTTAAAATAAGAGAATGGCTATTTTGAGTATAAGAAAAAAGACAACAACATTAATACTAACAACAAAAATACACTAGAGATGCATTTTGTAGTGATCATACAAATTAATCCATGCACTACAAATACATCCACATGTAAAATGTGCTTGTCCATTATTATATTTATTTAATATTTTTGGTGCTGCCTTTTAATTATCTCCTTCTGAAAGACTTCACTACCTTGTCTAATTGTAGCTCCCTATTGTATTGTATCCTCAATCTTATTTTCCTAATAAAAGAAGTAAGACTATACTTCTTTAGAGTGTCTTTGAGATAATATTTAAACTTAAGTAGAGTCTGCCACTTTTATGAAAACCATACCCAAGTTCCTCATAAAATATATTTCCCAAGGGTTTTGCACCATTAGTTTATATTCAACACAATGAAGATGTGGTTTATTCTATAGTAACATATTCACCAAGAAAAAGAATATATTGATTAATCTTATAATCTTGCTAGCACCTTTTTAGAATTTTGTGGAATGCCCTTAAGTAAGATTTATCTAGTATTTTTATGTTATATCAATTTATTTGCAGTCGTTATATCATTGAAATATCACCCCATGTCATACAACTTTCAATTTGTTAAAAGTAATGCATTAAAATTACACCAATATCTAAGTTTATATTTTACTTAAAAAGCTATCAAGATTTAAATAATTGGTTTGCATTCTCAAGTTGATGACTATTCAAGTTAATGGTGATGAAAATTTTTTTCTATCATTGGCTGATGCGAAACTTGAGTTTCTGGAACACTAATTACAAAATCAAAGTTTATAAATGCTACATTCAAAACATTAATCACATTCTGTTAATTGTCAAAGGTTACAAAATCAACAGAATATTGCAAGTCCAGAAGTCAAATAAGACTGAGTTCAAATTAAAAAACCACACCATTCAATTTTTGTCATATCTTGATTCTTGATTTGTGTAGCTGTGTACACATCTAACTAATTTAAAATAATAATGTTCAAAGCAAATCATCAACAGCTGTAAATTTACATCACAAACTGACATTTAGTTAAAAATTGACCAGTCTTCATCCACTATATATGTACTTCAGATTAACCAGAAGTTTTGAATATGCTAAAATTTCTGGCTTGCCTGAATGATGGAAGTTTCATATAATACACATATATGATAAATAAAAGAATCTGGATATTTTTTAGTTGAATATTGGTTTGTTACATTGTGGATATATATTTGTCAAGATCTGTGCTAAATATCAATCTTTCTGAGTGGTTACATTATTCTATTATACATCTTAACCTTTAGTGTTTTATATGATCTTTACACTATTTTATAAGTTGACATATATATATATATATATATATATATATAAATATATATATATATTTAATATATATATATATATATATATATATTAAATTAAATATTTTTATGGATTGTAATTATAATAAATAATGGAAATGAGAAATAATATCCATGTAAATAGAAAATAATATTTAACCTTTGATGTTACCAAGAAATTATCAATTACTACCCATTAATCATACACAAGGATGCAATGAGCATTTTCATTCTTGACTTTAAATTGCTTTAAAACCACTAATTTTTGCATTATCTTAGTGAATTTAGTCATTTTAAAGAATAAAACATACCATATGATGCTGCCATCTCTAGAATTCTTTTACAAGTAAAAAATCATTAATATTTAAATTTAAAGCTATAACAGTGGAAAAAGGCAGACTTTTCAAGGTGTTGATTGGTTGTTTCTCATTTTCAACAAAAGGGAGACAGGTCTAAATTCTTTGTTTTGATTTTCAAAATGAAAATGTATATCTTAGAATATTTTTTTTTTGGTGTTTTTTTATGTATTATAAATTATTTTGATAAAATATGCTGAAAATATAATTATTTTAGGATTTTACTAAAAATTCTTCATTTTTACATGAATATAAATTGAGAAAGAAATCAATGACATAGACTGGGTTTTTATGAAATATTCATTTTATGTTTTCTGCTATAGATTATTTTTATAATTGTAAATAGAAATTTATTTTTGGAAAAACTTTTGTTCACTTTCATAATCTGACAAATTATTAATTTGCTTTTTACAAATAAAACTAAAATTAATATAATATTAAAAGATGAATATATTTTTACTGCTGATTCTGTAATTGACCAATCAAAAGTTTAGGACTTTAATTCATCAGACCAATAGGGATTTGTGTCAGTTTAAAAGTTAAATCCTGTAATAGTTCTTATATATACATATATGTATATATGAATTATGTGATGTCAAAAACAATGAAAGAAAGATTGATACCACTCTCTCTTTTAAGCTCTGTTGTTATATAAGTTTAGTTTTTGACATAGTTTTGAAATAATAGGGGGAATTTTGTCTATTGTTTTAAGTCATATATAGACCGAATAATCTAAAATCACTATTAATGTATACAGATATTACTCAACAAAGTTTAAATGATTCATCAAATAAATTCACATTTATCAGCAGCACATTAAAAATGCCACCAATCAGCTTTTCCCAGATGGGCATATCACCATTCCTCACTTACTTGAATTCATATCTATATGGTAAGTATTTCTATTTAATGTGTGAAGTGACTTTTTTTATAGAGACAAACTTCAAAATGAAACTAAAGTTTAAAATAAATACAATGTGGCCGTAATTAAATTGTAAGCCTTTAGATGTTACTGTACCTTTATTTTATGTTTTAATATCTTATTTGTCTAAAGTTTGATATGTAAAGGAATCTTTATGCATTACATTAGAATGTTGCTAGATGGTCCTGTAGTCAAATGAAAAGGTGATGCTTATAAGCCACGAAATGATCATTCTGATGAATTTGATTTATGTGCAAAATTATTGATTGACTGATTTAAATTTTGATTAGTGTGTAATATATTTTTGTACTTTCTAGTTTAGCTTGGTACATTTGGTCTCTTATGGGATGCTAAATATTGATATTAATTGATGTTTAGGGAGACATTTTGCAGTTGTTTTTAATTGTGTCTTAGGCTAATTTACAATAATTTTTAAAAGCTAAATACTTAAATAGACTGTGCTATAGTTAAATCACATTCACAAAAGAAAAGAATTTTGCACATTGATTTGGGATGCTATGAGATGACTCTGTGTTCAACTGAAGGATAATGAACAAATGATGAAGTTGAGGAAGAATAAATATAAACAAAGTGATTATACAAAAAGTGGATTCTTGGTGTTATGCTGGGTTTGGGAAAAGATAAGTGGGATTTAGATATAAAGGCCATGGAGTTGACAAATTGTATGTTGTGGAAATGGGATGGAACAAGAGAGAGAAGAATATGGGGAAAACATAGGGTAGGGTATGGGAAAGAAAGGTAAAGTGGCTAACAGGTTTCTCTGAACATAGTTGCTGAGAGATTTCTGACTCTGAATAATAAAAAATGACAGTGCATTGTTGATCTAAAGGAGATGATTGATGATATGTTTGATGAGATGTTAACATTGATAATGGTTGTTACACTTAAATTTATAGGCTGAATATTTTAAACTTTGATAATTGTTTATATAATATGGTTTTACCTATTAATATACAAATAGATCTTTTCATATGAAATACTGTTAACAAACATATGCATAAATATACACATACAACTATCTATAAATCAAATTTAGTTGTTAATCAACTCTAATATTAAAAAGGTTCTCATAAGGTTGATAATCTCAAACTCCAAAAGAATTAATCATAACAGAGAATCTTTCCATCATCAAACCATAATTTACGACTAATACTACATTCTTAAATAAATAGAACTGAGTTAAAATAGTTATTTTCAACTTTGTTCTATGAATTTGAACTTTTATAAATATTTAATTTGCATTCACAAATATCTCAGAACAACTGCATAAAATTTTATACTCTATTCATGGACTATTTTTACTATGCATTCAATACTTTTGAATTTTTTAATAATACCCTGCATAGTTTGGTATTGTTTGTAGAGAATCTGGTATAGGATCGGAAGATCCCAGGATCAATTTTGGTGCTTACAGATTTTGCATTTGAACTTCTTACAAGTGTCATAGCATCAGCTGGGAAACGAACCCGCTAACCCAGGACAGCTGCTTGTAAGGCAGTGGTACTGACCTCTCGACCACCAATGCTTGACACATTCGAACTTCTTATGAACTCCTTAGCAATAAAGCCATATGCATATTTTAAATTTAATAATGAATTTAAAACAAGCTCTTTTTTCTAAGCAGCCACTAATGCCCCTCCTCCCACAAATGATTTTTTTTTTTTATTAATCAAGATATAAATCTACGATTTAAAAGGAAAATGAATATTTTTTTATTACTACCAACTATATTCATAAAATCAACTTTATAATTATTATTAAAAAAATACTTTTAATAAATTTATGAAAGTAATTCAAAGCAATATTTTTATTACTAAATTGCTTTCTTTAAATTAAAGCATTACTTTCAAAGTTATTTAACCATTTATACCTATAAGAAAAACTCAGTAATGCAGTCTTTCTATAAACAAATAGTTAATAACTAGCAGACCTAATCATATTTGTTACATTTTTCTCTTTAATAAACTGATTACAAAATAAAATCCATTTAATTCTATATCTAATATCCATCAAATTTAAAAACATTCTGGGAGTAGTTTTCACTTGAAAAAGTCTATTTCTTTAACAAGTAAATCCATGGCTGTGATAAAGAAAATTTTGTCAATTTTTATTTTGCATTTTGATTATAATTAGTAGTATATCATTAATCTATAACAAACAAACAAACACACACACACACATATATATATATTGCATCCGCCTGGTGTTGCATGCATGAACGCGCTACCTCTCTGTCAATACCTTCACTATTACGAATCTGCTGTGTTCTTGCATCCGGGGGATTACATAATGTTCTGTGAAGATAATTTCAAACACATATACACGTACGCTTTATTTATTTTATACGTAAATTCGGATTGAATCCAAGTAATAGGCGCCAGGAGAACTTTTATAAGAGTCCGCCACGTATGTGCATAAGCTCACTCAACTATATCACAAAACATGCCCGTGCATCACTCCAGTCGGAAGCAAGAAACGAACACAGCCAATATTACCCTTCAAATTACATCGAATCTGTGATCTTTCACTCACGATCAATTACTTATTATATGAGGGCCCGCCCTATATCCCACAGAATAAATTAATCAAACTTAATTTAATCTAAGAGAACATAACAAACATAAGCATAAATAAAATAAAATCCCAACACCAAAAATATCAAATGCATTCATTCATATACAAACAAATTTGATCGCTCTAACACTCATTCCTATTATATAAATTTATGTTGAAATTCCAAGCAATTAATAACAAAAAATACTAGTTAAATAAATGTTTTATTTAATCTGTTTACTAACAATTAATGCAGGTATATGATCGGCAAGCCGAGATAATTAAATATAGATTTCAAGGTGACTTTGCACATATTTTAAAGAATGTTAATCTGTAGGCAAACTTATTTGGTTAGATTCTCGAATCGTTCATTAATGGTCAAGAGTAACTTTATCATTTTAGCTTAATGTTTTTTAATAGTTCTGGTTATTAAAGTTATTTTATTTTGGTGCATAAGTGAATACGACAATTTAAAGATAGCTACCTGTGGAACGTAGAAAGACTGTAATGGGATCCTGAGCGATGGTTTCTTCTTTAACGAAGCATTCCGGCAATTTGCAAGGTCTCAAAAGCGTGTGTGGTCCTTATGTGAAGTTTCTCCGGTGTTACGAGCATCCTATTAGCAATCAGCGGAGCTGGACGCGGAGGTCCGGCGGTCAAGCCGCGAATTTTATGTTCAGCAACGCATCTCTGTTAGATTTCAATAGTCTAATAATCAATAATAGTCTAATTCAATAATCTTTGAAAAGTGCTGTCCGGCCTTTTTGATCTCTTCCTTCCCGCCCTCACACCTTGAATTTTTCTCACCCAATCACTCCCATGCACCTGTGAGTCCCTTCATCTTATAAGTCCATCGAGTGTTAACTCAATTCCATGATTTCTGGGATCGTTTACACCACCTTGGAATTTCGCTCAATTTGACCATTTTTTTCAGGTATTGTTTCGCTGGAGACAGAAGTCTGAGTTGTACAATAGCAGTGTACACTTTTTCTCACCTCTGTTTCTAAATTTGGCTTATTTTATCTAGGCGTACCAGCACATATCCTGCCTATTGTTTCAATTTCTCTAATTTTACATTTACTAATTACCCCTATTTAAAATAATTTTAGATCGCTTGGAATTTCAGAACATATTGCAAATTAATTTATTCATTTTTTCCCTTTTGTTCAAAATGATTCAAATGATTTAACAAAAGTTAAACTTGCGCTCAATCATTCCTCTCTCTTTAATTAATTAAAATGAAAAAAAAAACTACAACTAATGATTATAGATTTATTCTTAACAAACAAACACAAAATAATAAAAAAAATCTCTTTTACAAATTTATTTCAATAAATTTGACAGGTACTCTTATATAGCTGCGATCATGCTTTAGAAACGGCTGTTTCTCGTTTATTATTAAAGCAAGACCGCTTTTTTAAAAGTTTTGTTCCTGTCATTCATTTCGTCAATTGATTATAGTTTAATATAACCTCATATGCCTGGGTTCAAATCCCATGTAACGCTATTCCGTTACATATCTCCCCGCCCGGTGTAGAGTAAAATCCGAGGTTGCGGGTTTTAGCTCTGAGAAGGAGCCAAGTTATTCGGCCCTCTTCAGTGCCCTTGCATTGAAAGTCCCCTTAATCATTTTTCCTCTGTGCAGCGTTCAGTGAATCGACCCAACGTCCTCCTTTCTTTTGTGCGATACGGGTCCCATTATGGCGGCTTTTCCAGGCTGTTTGTCTGCGGCTCCGCCTTCCCTTAAAATTTGGATCAGGTGCTCTGCGGTCAGACTTCTTTTTACAACGACTATTAACGGAGAAAAAAAACTATCTGGTAATCTAGGGTCTGCCACGATTGACGACAATGGCCAATGGGTTTCGTGCATCCCTGACAGGAGGTATGGGGATGGACCTTTCCGAAGTCCCCTATACAGAATACGATCAATCTCTATCTAAGATTTTGGAAAGTCTGATCCGCCCAGCAATAACGAAGTTTTGGGAAGTGAGCTGGCAAGAACTCTAATGAAATGTGTTGCGTGATTTTCCGCACTTAGGTTGGGCCAGCGTCATGTGCCAGCCTTCTCCTGGTCTTGCAGGGTACTCCCAGGTCGATCCACCAACACATTGGCTCTATACACTACAGGCTGCTTTGCGAGCGGTTGACCTGTTTGTTTTATATGTTACACCCAAGGCTTGGTGTTAGTCATCCCCCCTTTCCCTTTTTTTTCCTTTCTTTTTTTTTTTTTTTATTAATTCCATTTCCAATATCATATGCCGATTCATGTCACAGGTCATTCCCGGTTCGTGGCATCTATTTCCCATGTGAGTTCCTTTAAACATTTGTCTTTGTGATATCCACGGTCGTCAATTCATTTTCCCTCCGTCCTATGGGTTAGTATCGGTCCGGTGGTACTCGTTTTCTGGGTTGTTCATTACTAGACCTCTCTATCTGCCCTCCTATCCCCTCTTCTTGCTCAAATTTTGCTATCATTTCCCCCATTTCATGGATCCCCTTGCAATCCCTTCCCAGCATCATGTGTCTGAGGGTGGTTGGCATATTGTGCCTTATTATCGAGATGATCTGCGTCTCCGTCATATGGTACGCAGGCAATTGTTGCAGGCTTGCCACCTGCCTATAATAAAACTGAGTGGCCATCTCACTGGGCCTTCCCCCATATTTCTCCCTGGTGATTCTAAAATAAGTCCCTTCTTGACGTGCTGTGTTCCAGAAACACCGCAAAACTTCTTCCTTATATTCCTCATATGACCGGGGTTTAAATTCCAGCGTCCTCCACCAGTCTCTCGCTGGGCCCTGTAGGTACCCGCTTGCAATATTTATTCGGTCAGGTTCTCTCGCCGTTGGTTCTCCAAACAGATTCCTGACGCTTTCGAGGTGGTCCATTGGGTTTTTGTTTTCTCCTGCCCTAAATATTTCTATCTTCATCTGTCTCTCCGCCCATACACGACTTGTGTCCCGTTGCGACATCTGCCTTTCCCATCTCTTCTCCATCTCTTCCATCCTTCTACCCACATTCCCATGTCCCTGGTCTGCTTCAATCCTTTGGATTCTCTGTCCCCACTCTCCCAGTGCCTCTCGGACTTCGTCCTGGTGTTGTCTAATTTCATGACACGCCTCCTCCGTCTGCCTGATAGCTTCCTTCATCACATCTTGATGCCTATTTCCCTTTTCTACATTATCCGTTAGTATCTCTACCCTTTCCTTTAGATCATTCAGGTCTGTTTTCACTTTGTCCATCTCCATCCTATTCTGGTCTATTTTTTCCTCAACATTGGCTAAACTACTATCTTCCCCTTTGTTCTCTTCTGACTTCACTTCCTTTCCCCTGAGTAATTGCCTTATCTCCTCTTTAAACTCTTCCCTATCTCTTCTACGCTCTTCTCTATCTTCCCTCATTTCGGCCATCATTTGCGTCATCATCTTTATTAATGTTTTAATATCCCCTTCATTCTCCGTATCCTGTTTTTTAAATTGTATTGGACTCTCCCCCGTCTGTTCCCACATGCTTTCATCTGGGTTTTCTTCCATTGTTTACTATCTGATTTATAATTTATAGTAATCCACGGCTCGCTACCTACTACTCCGCGGGTCCCACTGACTGTCTTATCCTATCCTCAGATGCTCCTTGCCCTTCAAAATTCCCACAGCTCCTGTCCTTCCTTCAATTTGGTTTCTATCGCTCATACTATCCCAGGTCCCTCTGTTCCCTCCATTTCTATTCAGCAGCTATCGATTATATGTGCGGCTATATCTATTATGTGGTTATATGCGTCCTTATACATATATGCTATGTTGACCTCTTTCTTTAGCCCCCTTCTCTTTTTTAAGTAAAACACAAAACTCCTAACAAGATCCCAGTTACAGTACTTCCTTTGTGCAAGAATATAAATACGTCTTTTAACGATGTATATATATTTTTTTTATTTGCGCTTAAATTATTTACATTTAATTTTAACATAGAAATTAATTTTTTAATTTGCTTCCTTTTAATATACGATCTTTCTTCCACGGAATCCCGCTATTCCACAGCCTTCTACAACTATTAAGTATATTCGGACGCTTGATTATTTTAGTGCTAATAAGAGAACTAAATCCCTTTCCCACTCCCTTAAGCAACGTTTAATGATTTTATTTTATGGTGATTCCGAAAATTTCCCCCTGCTTTAATAGATAATTTATTCTGTTATTTCGAGCGCCCTCTCTTTTAGATTTGCTTTCGTTGTTAAAAACGTCAGCTGTATCCACGTCGGTCCCACCACTTGAAACAATAGTTTCGGGCCACGTTGACGTGCCAAATGCATCCGCCGGGTGTTGCGTGCGTGAACGCGCTACCTCTCTGTCAATACCTTCACTATTACGAATCTGCTGTGTTCTTGCATCCGGGGGATTACATAATGTTCTGTGAAGATAATTTCAAACACATATACACGTACGCTTTATTTATTTTATACGTAAATTCGGATTGAATCCAAGTAATAGGCGCCAGGAGAACTTTTATAAGAGTCCGCCACGTATGTGCATAAGCTCACTCAACTATATCACAAAACATGCCTGTGCATCACTCCAGTCGGAAGCAAGAAACGAACACAGCCAATATTACCCTTCAAATTACATCGAATCTGTGATCTTTCACTCACGATCAATTACTTATTATATGAGGGCCCGCCCTATATCCCACAGAATAAATTAATCAAACTTAATTTAATCTAAGAGAACATAACAAACATGAGCATAAATAAAATAAAATCCCAACACCAAAAATATCAAATGCATTCATTCACATACAAACAAATTTGATCGCTCTAACACTCATTCCTATTATATAAATTTATGTTGAAATTCCAAGCAATTAATAACAAAAAATACTAGTTAAATAAATGTTTTATTTAATCTGTTTACTAACAATTAATGCAGGTATATGATCGGCAAGCCGAGATAATTAAATATAGATTTCAAGGTGACTTTTTGCACATATTTTAAAGAATGTTAATCTGTAGGCAAACTTATTTGGTTAGATTCTCGAATCGTTCATTAATGGTCAAGAGTAACTTTATCATTTTAGCTTAATGTTTTTTAATAGTTCTGGTTATTAAAGTTATTTTATTTTGGTGCATAAGTGAATACGACAATTTAAAGATAGCTACCTGTGGAACGTAGAAAGACTGTAATGGGATCCTGAGCGATGGTTTCTTCTTTAATGAAGCATTCCGGCAATTTGCAAGGTCTCAAAAGCGTGTGTGGTCCTTATGTGAAGTTTCTCCAGTGTTACGAGCATCCTATTAGCAATCAGCGGAGCTGGACGCGGAGGTCCGGCGGTCAAGCCACGAATTTTATGTTCAGCAACGCATCTCTGTTAGATTTCAATAGTCTAATAATCAATAATAATCTAATTCAATAATCTTTGAAAAGTGCTGTCCGGCCTTTTTGATCTCTTCCTTCCCGCCCTCACACCTTGAATTTTTCTCACCCAATCACTCCCATGCACCTGTGAGTCCCTTCATCTTATAAGTCCAACGAGTGTTAACTCAATTCCATGATTTCTGGGATCGTTTACACCACCTTGGAATTTCGCTCAATTTGACCATTTTTTTTAGGTATTGTTTCGCTGGAGACAGAAGTCTGAGTTGTACAATAGCAGTGTACACTTTTTCTCACCTCTGTTTCTAAATTTGGCTTATTTTATCTAGGCGTACCAGCACATATCCTGCCTATTGTTTCAATTTCTCTAATTTTACATTTACTAATTACCCCTATTTAAAATAATTTTAGATCGCTTGGAATTTCAGAACATATTGCAAATTAATTTATTCATTTTTTCCCCTTTGTTCAAAATGATTCAAATGATTTAACAAAAGTTAAACTTGCGCTCAATCATTCCTCTCTCTTTAATTAATTAAAATGAAAAAAAAAACTACAACTAATGATTATAGATTTATTCTTAACAAACAAACACAAAATAATAAAAAAAAACTCTTTTACAAATTTATTTCAATAAATTTGACAGGTACTCTTATATAGCTGCGATCATGCTTTAGAAACGGCTGTTTCTCGTTTATTATTAAAGCAAGACCGCTTTTTTAAAAGTTTTGTTCCTGTCATTCATTTCGTCAATTGATTATAGTTTAATATAACCTCATATGCCTGGGTTCAAATCCCATGTAACGCTATTCCGTTACAATATATATCATTGTCATTTTAACTATTATCGATCCACTGTAGGATAAAGATCTCTCTTTAAGATCAAACCATCTTGTCCAATCTCTAACCTCTCTTCTCCACATCACTCCAGCTCACTTTCTTATTTTATCCATTTCACATGTGGTCTCTTTCTAGGTCTTTCACAATCTCTTGAAATCCGAATTAAGATTTCAACTGTCTATCTGTTATCTCTTCTAGTAAAATGTTCAGCTCAACTCCACTTCAGTCTCTTAATTCTTTCAGTGATGTCAGTAACACCTGTTTATTCTCCATTCAATCTCTTCTCGCTACTTCTAACTTGCATCTCTCCATAGTTCATTGAGTGTTCTGAAGTTTCTATATTGTTCTTCTATTAAGTGTCCAAGTCTCAGTCCATAAGTAAAAACTGGTAAAACATACTTTTTTAAAAATATATATATATATATATGTAAAATAAATAAAATATCCGTTAATTAAAAACAATATTGTAATTATAATTGAAATAATATTTTTAACAGTTTATAAACAATTACAAACAATCTTTAAATCCTCAGAAGTACTTTCGGTTACTTTCTAACCTGCCTCAACTGCCATATATATATATATATATCCTTTTATTATTTAAAAGGAAATAATAAAAGATATATATATATAAGAAAAGAAATAGAGATGACTAAATGTCATCTAGCCATAAAATAATTAAACAAATCCATCATACTGTGTTTAACGAACTAGAAAATACAGTGAATTTCTTTATTTTGTTAAATATGGGGTAGTGAATCCATTTAATTATTTTACAGCAAGATGAAGTTTCACAATCTCTGCTGCATTTTTATATATATTCAGTTGTCATATAAAGTTATTATATAAATACATTCACACACACACACACACATATATATATATGCTTTAAAACAAAATTACTTTATTTACATTGTATAACTGTGAAAATATTAATTATTATATATATTTCAGCATGATAGCCTGATATTTCATCCTAGAAGAATCTTGAAGAAAAGACCCCAACCAACTAGCCCTAGTACAGAAGAACTACAAACGAGTACAGAATCACAACCGACTGAGAACATAAATGCATCACCATCAAGTGTAGAAGAAGAAGCTGCACCATACCCTAATGAAGCACCGATTTATAATTTGCTTGAAATTTATAAACAAAAGTCTACATTGGATTGTCGTCAACTTGCACCTGGTTTTTATACTTCAATGGAAACTGATTGTAAAATGTGGCATATATGTGCTAACAATATGAGGTGGGATTTTATGTGCCCAAATATGACATTATATAGTCAGCAAAATCGAGTTTGTATGAATGAGGGAGAAGTCGATTGTTCCAAATCAGCTGATTACTATCATATGAATGATGAACTGTATAAGCCAATGACCAGAAGAAGAAAAGTCAAGAAGACAACTAGGCCTATCATCCAACCAGCAACTCAGGAGTAAAATTTGACAGATATACCGATGAAATTTGTGATTCGAACTTTGAAAAAAATAGTTTATTCTTTATATTAATTTAAAAAATAAATAAATATTTAATTAGATACAAAATAATAGTCTGGGATGTATTTCTTAACCGAATGTGACAAAATATTTAGTGTGTGGTAGTTTAAAAAAGATTAAAATTAAAAAAGAGAAGATATTAAAATAATAATAATATTTCTTTATAGTTAGCTCATTTTATTGAATAAATTAAAAATTTACCCCTCCCGAAATATTTTCTGCCCCAAATTGACACCTAAAGTGCTTGTTGATAAATCCATTTCTTTGTGGCACTAGAAACAATTTATTTCTGGAATCAAGTATTTTATTATTCAAATACTAAATTAAGATGTAATATATTAATCTATATATATATTAAAAAAATAATGGACAGATAATTGTTTGGAGATCGTGTGACGTTTGAGTACCAAAGTGACTGGTTATGTTTTGATTTAGAGATCTTTAGTTCTAAAGTTCCCTGTGCTATTATTGCATTAAATCGTACTAGATCATTTCATATTAAAATGTAAAATTGTTGATAGTTAGTCATTTTGCCTTTAACAAAATTCATTGTGATAGCTTAATTCTTAAAGCAACGTTATAGCACTATTTATTAATACTGTATTGGTGGCTGACGTAGTGTTAAAAGTATAAATATCTGGAGCTATGATTATTTTCTATAGACTAAGCTGTTTTATAATAATCAAGATAGACTCAGAAGTTTATTTTATTAAAAAAACCTTAATTAAAAATCTAACATCAAAATATGTAATAAAAAAATTGTTTGAGCCTTACAGTAGATGTAAAAAAACTCTGAATAGATGCCAGCTCTAATCGTTATGCCTAAAGTATTTTGCTATGGCTGCCATAATGTATCAAAATCTGACAAATCACATTGTAGTATATATGCATTTCAGGAATAACTTCCTTTGCTTCCTTGGAGCATAACCAACAATCCACATGGATGTAACGGTCACCCATCTTATATTGATATTAGTATTAGAATAGCAATCAATTTGGTATGGGAATAAACGATCATAGTGCCAATTACCCCAAATCGGTTTCCATTACAGTAAAAATACAAGACAGATAAATGCCACATTGTTTTTAATCATTTACAGCACTTCAAAATACAGATTAAATTATTCCTAATATATATATTGTTCAGCAATTTGTTAATATTTTTCACATAGTGTAGTAATTTTATTAAAATGCATTATGCATGATGATTGGAACTAATACCGTTCCAGAGTTTTTTACATCCTTATGCAAATATTTTAAGTATAATTTTAATTTATATTACCGCATATTATTATCGACGGTTTCTGTATGAACTTTCTTGACTCTTAAAGCTTTTCCATGGATTTGATATGTTGTAAATATGCATGATATATGTGTTTATTTTTTATGCATTGCTTTATTCTCGTTAGTGTGGCCACTGGCATATTGGAAGCACTATCAGTAAATTTAGTGTAAATATAATGACCTTCCCTAGTAGTAGCCAGAAAAGAAGCAGTATTACTATATTTATTTCTTTGAAAATTTAACATAATATTGTAAATTTTGACATGTAATCAAATATTCCCTTAAAATTAGCAATTGATTTCGCTATGCTATGATTTGAGTTGGTGTTAATGATATTATATTAAATTAATATAACCAACATTATATTAAATAAATTATGTTAACTATTCAAAAAACTGTAAAAGTATAATTATGTAAAAGAGGTCATATGTAATACAAATGTGGGTAGTCAAGCATTGGTGAGAAGAGGTCAGCGACAGCCACTTTACAAGCAGTTGTCCCGGGTTAGCGGGTTCGCTTCCCGGCTGATGCTATGACACCTGAGAAAAAAAATATATACAAAAGTGGGTATAAGTCTAAAAGCACAAACATATTTTGTACTAAATAAAACAATATACGAATAATTTAAATGGGGGGAAAAAAACATACTTAAAAAAAAAAAAAAACTTTTCAACAAACTCCTAAACTTTTTCAGAATACTAAAAATGACAAAAAATGATAATATTCGCAGAAAAGGTAAAAACAGTTTACTACTGGACCGGTGTAATGATGGTCCTTTTTTTAAAAAAAAAAAAAAAAAATTAGAGAAAGTCTATGAAGAAGTGATTGGAAATTTAAAGTTTTTTTTTTTTTATCTATTTGATTAAGTTTACTTTCTTTATGTAATTTTTTAAAACTTATTTTAAGAATTTTTTTTTATGAAATGTTAAATATTAAAAAATTTATATAGATATAAAAATAAAATTAAGATTCCAGAAATGTATAATATTTTGTATCTTATTAGATTTTTTTTTAATTATAAAATAAATTAAATTAAAATTAAATTGATATGAACTGAGTTTTATTTTTGACACACATATTTAACACATCAACTAAATTAAATGCACTGTTTGCATATATATATAATTGTAAAACAAAAAGTGAATTTTCACAGTAGATAATTTAATTTATATCAAACGCTTTAATATACTTTCAGAATGTTTAGGTAAAGAACATAGTTAACATATAAAACAATATATATATATGTAATAATAAAAAATCATAACTTTTTGTAAATATCTGTAATTGAAACGAAAGTACTTCCGTTTCAGTTATATATATATATTAAAGCGAAAGTTGCTGTAAATTCGAAGCGAGCTATATATAAACTAATAATACAAGTACATTAATAAATAAAAAAATTCAAAGTGAGTTAGCTCAGATAGTATTTAGGCATTCAATTTATTAATATGTACAATGCACAATGTGAATTGTATACATTAATATGATCTGAGTACAACCGTAAACTATTTTAAAATCCGACAAAAAAATCACACCTCATTTTTAACAATCCCTGAATATTAAATGAAACAGCAGTTAATAACTGTAAATATTAATAGTTTATATATAGCTCACTGGAGGATTACAGTAATTTCCACTTTAATTTCATCTACATTGAAGCTACTACTATTAATATTTATATATATCCACTGCAAGATAAAGGTATCTTCAAATTTAATTCAAAATATTAGATCCATTGCTTCTCTTCTTTACATCAAACCAACAAACTTCTTTATTTCCATCCATTTCACATGTAATCTCACTTTTAAGAATTTGCAATCTCTTCATATCCAGTTTCGGACTTTAACTTTTTATCTATTATCTTTTCTTCTAACAATATATTCAACCTAGCTCCATGATATCAATAAAGCCTGTTTGTTCTCTCACTCAAATATTTTACTTTTTTTATCTTTTCCTTATTACTCTTATCATACATCTTTCCATACTTTATCGGACGTCTCTATCTTGATTTAGTTAAATATCCAGTCTCAATTCTTTTAAGTAAGAGTATAAAACACACCGACATATTTCTATTTATATTATTTCTAACAAAATCACTCCATTCAAGCTTAATTCTATGATTCTTTTCATCCATTATTTTTCATCAATTTTAATATTGGATCAATGCATTTGCAGTCATAATTTATGATTATTAATTTTATTTTTAACATCTATTTTTAGTTTTACTTTCTTACTTTTATTTGATAATTCTAGTAACATTTCTTGAAGCTCTGACACATTACAGTATTTGCAAAAACAATTACATCATCTTCAAAATCTAGATGACTTAAATAATATCCACATGTTTTTATCAATTAGTTTCTCATGCTAAGCTACATAATACTTCTTATGAAATTGCTGTAAAAAGTTTTGGAGATATAGGATCACCATGCCCTACTCACTTATTGATATTAATATTCTTAATGTAAGCATGTGATCTAATCATTAATATTGCATTTTGATAAATAATCTTCAGAATATGGCAATAGTCTAGGTCTATATCTCCCTATTTAAAGTTTTGATAATTGTGGAAGTCAAATATCTTTTCATAATCTATAAATTCAAAATATAACGGCAGCTTATATTCATGGACTATTTCCAAAATTTCTTTCAATACTCATATGTGATCCAATATGCCAAAATCAATTTAAAAACAGCCTTTTCTTTCTGGTTAATTTAAATCTAAAATTCAGTATAGACAAATTGTAATTATTTTAATAAAAGTTTCTGTAAAGAATTGATAGGTTTAATTTCTGAAATCTTTTTATCACCTTTTTTAAATATCAATATTATTACTAAATTTTTTGATTATCTGATTGATCTTTAGCATTTAGATATTTGGTATATAATTTGCCAAAAATATTTCTACTTATTCAACTGTGTCTTTTAAAATAATAATTTGATCATTTCTGGAGTTTTTTCCCCTTCTTCCTAAATTTAATTCCATGTGTTCAGAAGATGAAGTAATTATTAGAGTTTATTTTTTGTTCTTTACTACTATACTTGTTTTTGTAGAACTCTCAGCACATTTCATTATGCCATTTCTCTTTTCATTCTCTTATATAGTTTTGCTCACTAATTTACAATTATACCCTTTTGTATCACTATTAACTCTTTTTCATACAATTTTACAGAACTCCAGATATTCGATTCCTCTTAATAGATTATTCTTATATTTCTTCTTTATTTAAAACATTGCATTAAATTTTCTGGGGAATTGCTGCATTTTATATCAGGTATTTTTTCCTGGTATTCTTAATGAAAATTCTGATATCTGCTTACTGACCTTATTTAAACTTGAGTAATCTTCCAAATGTATTAATATTTAAAACGATCAACAAAATTCTAATTTCAATTTATCGGCGTATTTCTAGAGATTAGAATGGCTACTCTTAATATCAACTTCTTTAATAACTTTCATTTTTTTAGTTTTAAATTAACACATGTTTTATATATCGTTAACCAATGATAACTTCCTGTATCGAATCTACTAAAAACATTATAATCTTAAAATATATAAGGAATTCAAACTCAGACTTTCACATGACTCTCAACTCTCCATGCCATCTCATATTGCTGCCCCACCTGATCACACACATGTTGAAAAGATAAATAATCACCAATATATGTATTCCATTCTAAACCAGCATTCATCAATTGGTCCAGATTACCATCTCCACACATATATACAATCAGTGCTCAACTTTATATTGAGATAACCAATCTTCATACTTTAATGGACAGGCTTCAAACCACTCCAACCCACAACTCTTCAGCCATCCATTTCATTGAAAATCTGATGATGGAACGTTCAAAGCAGACGTTAGTGCCAATATGTATATTCATTTATCAATATATAATCAAATTCTGCCATATCTTTGTTTGGATGCTTTCATGTTCATTTCCATTTAGCACATTTCTCAAAAGAAAAAATTATAATATACATTTTTCTTTTTTTACAAATTCCACAAATATGCATACTCCCTCTTTTTTAACCATAATCTAGTTTACCCACAATATTTTTATTTTTTAATAGTTCATCAATTTTAGCATCAAGTCTTCCTATAAAGCATTTTGTACATTAATTTGAAAATCCTCTGATATTTAATCACAATAGAATCTTGTCGGGCATGAAGCTAAATTCTCTACACCATTTTAACTTTTCCAAATAAACTGAATAAATAATCTTTCCAATATGTCTGATATACCATCAATCTCCACATTATTGTTTTTGCATTTTTTAAATTTACAATAAATCCTACTTTATTTGTGCTTTTTATATCAATGCCTTTATGGTAAAATGCTATCTACTTTTCAATGAATATCTAATTTTTGGCAATCTGTCTGATAAAACCTCACTCTCCACATTATAGTCCTTGCATCTTTTTAATTTATAATAAATTATACTTCATTTGTACTTCACATATCTATACCTCTACAGTAAAGTAAATATCTGCTTCACAGGATCAATTGCCTCTAACGCAAAATTTTAACTTCACAAAGTCCAACAATATATCATCTAATATTAGACAGTTATTATTTTAATTTGTCCAACTTTCCTTTATTCGAAGCTGTGTACGTAAACAGTGAAATACGTTAAAAACTAGCGTATATTCTTAAATAAACATTTTCATAGGCATCAACTATAAAAGATATACTATCTAGATTTACTCTTGAATAAGTAATTTTTAGTATTATATAAATGTTTTTAAAGGATTCCCTCTAACATCAACTAAATAAGAAATGTTCTTTTTAAAAAACATAAAGATATTGCAAGCAACAATATGTAGAAAAAGATTAAATATTCATCCAATAATTTTTTATATATAAAATAAATTTTATTAATTACAAATTATGTACAAATATTAACATATGTATAGTGGGAATGTTTTTTATATAACATAAGATGCACGGTTTATAAATATATAATTATTTTGACTAGTGTCTGAAGGCAGATACAATGATTTAATTTTAAATTATAATTTATATCATTTTAAAATAATGACCAATTAAGAAAAATATTGCTTTGCCAAATTTTTCTCATAGTATTTCTGGGTATATGTTTTAGGGCATATAAATATATATTATACTACTCTATTATTATTTTTTTAAAACATTATATTTTTTGTTGTCGAAAATTGCGCGAGCAAGCCACATTGTTCTAATAGTGTGAATAATTACTATGGCAATGTAGGGATTAAAATTTTTAATATTTTTCTCAAGCAGTTTTTTTAGATTGATTATTTGCTTGTGAAATAAGAAATGTCTTAAAGATGAGAAGTATGGACAGATGTCAAAAATGTGATTCATATCTTCTGGATGACTACTATATAAGATACATGTGGGATCCAGATTTTAATTAAAATGGTTAATGGCGAGGCTTTTTATAGAAATTGTGTTAAGTAATAAGTTATGCAAAAATTTTAGCCATTATTGAGGAACACACAAATTTTGGAATCTGATTAAAGTTTTGGCAATTGGGAAACTTGACCATAGATATCTGTCAGGATATATAATTTTTTCCAGATTTTTAAATAAAACCCCATTTAAAGATTTGATAAACAAAGCAAAGCAAAACTCCATATAGTAGTGCCACTTGTGCTAAACAGAGTAATCAATGGATGCCAGAAGGCTTGTGCATAAAATCCCTATCTAATGCCTACTATATAGAGTTTTGCTTTGCTTTGTTTATAAACAATTATGTGCTAGTATTGGAGATGTGATCATGTGATGCTTAAAGATTTGATGTTATAATTGACTAACAAATCTGCATCCTCAATTGCATGATCAGTATAAAAAACGATTTGCATATGGAAGTTGAGCAAGCAATTTTATAGGTGGAGGAATGTTTTGAGGATTGAATTAACCGTAGTTGCAATGTACATCTTAGCTCTGATACAGGATGCACATGATTGAAGACTATTAGATTAAAATTACTTTCACAAATAGGAAAAAAAGCACTTGTGATTGATAGAAGTTGTGATATTGATCCCCAGCCCTATAATTTTATTGTAGTCATATATTTAACAGTCCTCCTTAAAAACACACCCATCGATTATAAGAAGCAGGTATACCAGCCAGAATAGCATTAACAATGTAAACTTTTACTATAGAGTAAAGCAATTTTGGGCAAAAGGCTTTTAATTTTGTATTGAACTTGTTTATGACCAGATGATTTAGATGATGGCTTAATTGTGTTTTGAATAGGTTAATTGGAATTCTGAAAAAAGATGAGTGTGAACCTGTAAAAAATGAAGGTAGATTGTGACCTCTTGCTATGTACCACATATTGTAGATCCAAATAGGATCTGAAATGTGTTCAGAATATGAGGAATGAGAAGAATATTTTGTAGGTCTCTGATAACTATCAGGACCTCATCAACAAAAGATATCACTTTAACAGTAGACCAAGATGAGGAAGAAAGAGGCCTTCTGTGCACTGTTCATTCTGTTTTATCATAGAATCTATATATATTGCAAATAATATTGAACAAATTGTGAATCTTGTGGAATACCTTGGCTTGGTTTAAAAAGGGGGGAGAGGTACATGTGGTTTTTTAGTTTTATGGCTGTGTTGGTAAGATAATTTTATGGTGGTAATTAGATGTATGCCCAGGCAGAAGTTTGCATGATGTGACCATGTACAATTGGATTTTTAGTTACATAATATTAATTTTTTAAAATTTAAATGCTTCATTGTCTTATTTGCAATTCTATAAAGGATCTTGATGAGAAAGTAGTTGTTTATTTAATGGTTTTGATCATGTTATATTTTTGAAGCTTTTCTAAATAATCAAATAGTACTAGTTGATTAACTGATGAATCATAGCTTTCTATCACGTTAATAATTGATGTAATACGTGAGAGACTATTTGCAAATATTTTTTGCCAGTAATCGTTTAATTTATCTGTTATGCTTATTAGTGTCATTTATTCTAATAGAATTAAAATCAGAATGTTGATTTTTTTTTGCTTGTTGTTAATTCATAATTTTTTCCTTTTTGCTTTATTTTCGAGAGTTCCTCTGGGTTATTTGAAACTGAAACACGATTATCGTTGAGAAACGTTAGAGATTTAAATTTTCATAGCTTGTATTGTGTACTAAAAGTGGTATTGCTGAGCGCGACTTCATTGCTTCCATTTTGCTGAAAGTATTTCATTCAAGTCAAGCGTTGATGGCCTAGTGGCTAGTACAGCTGCCTTCCAAGCAGCTGGCCCGGGTTCGCTTCCCGGTCAACGCAATGACATATGAAAAAAAAAAGTATTCCATTTACTCATCCCATGTAACATTTTTCTGGGTAACTTTATTGGCGACTATTTTTCTAAGAATGATATAACTTTATTATTGTACTATATTTTGCAGAATATATTGTATATATAAGGTTTAGTAACTCGATAGTTATAAGTTATAAAGCTAAGTTTATTTCAGAGAAAAATAATAATGAAATGCAGATACGTATCTAAATTTTAAAAGCAATACAAAAGATTGCTAATAAATTTAAAAAGAAGAGGGAAAATAGATTCAGTAAAAAAAAATAAAGAAACTTTATTTTAGATAATTTTTAGTGAAAGAAAAACATCAAATTCAGCAGTTGGTTCAATATATATATATAAAATCATCTATGAGAGAAGTAATAAAAAGAAAAATCCATATTCATGTAACTCACTCTCCTTGGTCAAGTTGTAATCTTAAGTGTCTATATAAATGTATAAGACCATTGATAAAGATGATATCACCTTTATTGTTTGTTAAAGAAGGTTGCCTTGACTACAGGTTGAGATTGTTGATTGCTTAAAGTTTGATTGTTATCACGTGACTGTTGTTTGCACTTCTGAAATGGCTGAGTTAATAGATAATTTTTTAAGGCCTGAATTTATTGATAGGGATATGAATTGCTGAACATTTCTGACAATCAGTTTTGTGTTGTGTTAGAAAACTTAAAGACTTGAAGAAGAAATGAATATTTTATAGATCATTTTATTTTTAAAAAGTGTTTTATTATTATTATTACTTTTTGAGTATATGTAAATGTGTAAGCACACACATAGTATATATATATAAACATGCTCTCTCAATTTATTATTAATAATATTTTTATTGTTGTTTTTTAATTTTTGTTTATATTATAATCTTAATTTCTATATGCAGAGACATATATGGTGCTTCAACAATATAATAACAAACTATATAATTTCTTTTTCTTTTCATATTAAATTCACAATCGGAAGTATAGAATGATGGGGAACTTTATTTGTTAATGCACTCATCATCTCATCATCATCCAAGTCAAGTGTTTCTGTAGCAACAATTGTTTCAACTTGAACCATTAACCTTTCGGTTAATCTTGCATAAAGGGGAAAAATATCAAATAAGCAATACTTTGATGGCTAATACTTACAATAAGGCAATATGTTGATAAATATTTTTATTTTTACACAGCCCATTATTTATTGTAATATATACGGAAGTAAATAAACTTTCACACATGTTCTGTTTTAATATAAATGGATGCACACTCACCCATAAGAAGTGTTAAAAGATAATTTTATTTATTTGTTCTTCAAGAGATCTATAAATTATTCAATCTTTGCTTACTGTGCATTATTCAGAACATGGGTCTATTATATACCTATAGTAAATACTGTGCTGTATAAAAATAAAAATATTTACCAATGTATTTGGGTTCTAAATTACTATATGTTAATTGCAGGTAGTTAAAAATGAGATAACTTCTCTCTCCTGTAATATTTAATTTGCATTATATTTTGATAATTTTATATTGCTAAAGCTATTAATATATGCTGTATCTGAACTTGGTTCAGTACCACATGGCTATTTAAGTTAGATAGCTGGATTTGAAAACATATAGATGTCTGAAATTTTCAGATTTTCTACTTAATAGTTATCCATTAGATAAAGTGCTGGTTTTGCCATGGTATTTTTAATCTAATGCTTGAATATCCAGCACATCACTGAGAAAGCCAGTAGCAGAAACTGGTCTGGGGTTGGAGATTGATTTCTTTGTAATTAAATTATAATAGACTCAAGCCCAGAATAATGCATGAAAAGAAAAGGTTGCCTGATTTACAGATATTCATAAAGGATAAATGAATTCTTTTGTTCTTTTAAATCTTTGCTTATGGTTGAGTGCATATCAATTTATATTATAACAGTGCATGTGTAAAAATTGATTTACTTTCATATATAATACAATAAGAGGGAATAATAATTAAACATCAGGGAAGGAAAAAACAATAGTCATTAAAGCTTCTCTTCCTTATATAATAAAAATTATAAACAAGTTATTTTGAAATGTTATTACACAACAATAACATCTACTATTACACAAAAATTAGTAATATTCTTCCAAACCTAAGGACTCTATCCCTTTTGAAATGTAAAGAGGTTATTTATATCCTATATGGAATTTGTGGAGTCTCTTATGTAAGTATGGGTGATTATTGGATCAGTACTAAAGATAAACCTTCTAATGCAGTAAAGTAACACTCATCATTATCAATACTCTCAGTCCATGTTATGAATTCATTTCTCTAACAATAACATCTTATCCAAATGTAATACTACCAAAGAAAAATCAGTGAAACTATTAAGATTCTTAAGAAACTAGACTTTATTAACAGTATAGTGATACATTGTAAATTATTTCACATTAAAATAGAATGAAATGTATTAATTAGAAAATGTGGTGATTTTTATGTCAGAAAACATTAAATTTTTATCTATGTATTATTGCTTGCAGTATCTCTCATTTTTTCAAACGATCTCCAACATAAGTGTTTCGTACTGAACCAGAACTCATCAGTTGGTTCAGATCATCATCTTCCATATATATATATATATATATATATAATCAGTGCTCAATTTATATTAATATAGCAAATCTACAAACTTTAATGAACAGGCTTCAATCTTCTCCAGTCTTCAACTCTTCAGCAATCTATATTACTGAAAATCTGATGATGGTATGTTCAAAGCCTTTGTTTGCCAATATTGTTGTCATACCCATGTTGACTGTAAGTCATTCTGAGCCCTCATATATAGAACATTAAGACCACTTAAATACACAGTAGAGAGATGGGCTGAATTCAGACTGAATCTATTTCATCTAGCTTCAGTATATATACTATCCCTGTATTTATTATTGATTAATTGTAGTTTTTAATGTTGGTTATTTTATTCCATTAATACATATATAGTCTTTGCATAGAAGACATCATATGTAAAGTCATTTTCTCGACATATTTTTAATAATGAATATGATTAAAAGCAACAATCTTACTGGACTGTCTGAGAACAATATAGTGATAACTCTATCGCCATCATTCGGGTAAGATGTCATTCAAATTTATAATGTAGAAATCCTGAAAATCTGAGAAGAATTCTGTTTATAAAATGTTTTAAATACGCGATTTCAAATCTGTCAGGTATGTACATGTAAATTGATAAGTAATAGATTAAGGAAAAAATTAGTAAGCTGAATTTGATTTGGTGCTTTTTTGATCAATACGTTTCTAAAAAAATTTCAAACATAAAGTAATATTTATTCAATAAAAACCTAGAAATGAACGAAATATAGAAAGGAAAAGTGGGTATTGATGAATGATAAACCAGATTTTTAAACCCAATGGCTTTTTTTTTGTCAAATATGTCTTTTTCCCCCTCAAACAAAATCTCTGACATCACAAATAAGTCTAGTCATTGAAATTTTTTAGTAAGTTCTTTACTTATTCTTTAATAAGAAATGTCACTTCCAAGTGCGACAAAATTTGTATTATGGCTGGAGGTCAAAATTATGGAAATTGAGTGCTGAGAGTGTTAAATATTATTGGACTACATTAACATATTTATTTCTCCAAGGACTGATATGATGATCATTCATTTCTACATAAGAGATTTTGCCCCCGTAAAAGTTTATGGACGTCTCGAGCCTATAGAAGAATCAAATCCTAAGATTTAGTTACAACTTTGCCAATATTTTGATTAATGGAGAATATAATGTTTTTTTTTTTTTGTATCACATAGATTTTATAGTGTATATGTCCATATTTTTCTGTAGTTCCATATGTATCAGTCCACTCATAAATTCAGGTATGTATGTATCTATCTATTCATTCATCCATTTATTTATCTATCTAATTTGTTTGTATGCCTATCTGTCTATCTGTCTTTTGGCTATTTATCTATCTACTTATTGATCTATGTATGTATGTAAGAAGATATATATATATCTACCTATCTATCTATTTATCTATCTATCTATCTATCTACCTACCTACCTACCTACCTACCTACCTACCTACCTACCTATCTACCTATCTATCTATCTATCTATCTATCTATCTATCTATCTATCTATCTATCTATCTATCTATCTATCTATCTATCTATCTATCTATCTATCTATCTATCTATCTATCTATCTATCTATCTATCTATCTATCTATCTATCTATCTATCTATCTATCTATCTATCTATCTATCTATCTATCTATCTATCTATCTATCTATCTATCTATCTATCTATCTATCTATCTATCTATCTATCTATCTTCTTGTCTGGGGTTATGTCTGTGTTTAGATTTTTATATATGAATAAATATTTTATTATGATAATCCCAAACAAAAAAAGGATTTACAATTCAGTAAATTGTAGAAAATAGATGAAAAATTATAACTTATTAAACTTGTGCAAACTTAAGTTATTATTTTTTTTATAATAAAACTAAAATAAAATGCATACATTTTATCATTAACCTTCAATTAAATGAATTAGAAAGTTCAAAGAAACAAAACAGAACATTAAACTGAAGTTGAGTGGTGTGGAAGTAGTCATTAGATGAAGTTAATTTGATTATAATAATAAACTCAAATGTAGGATTAGGATTCGTGCCAATATAATTGATAATAACTATGCAGAAAAAACAAAACAAAAAACATTGATATCCTATTTACATTTTTAATATGTAGATGAATTGGTTAATAATAAAAAAAAACTTCATCAATATATCTGTTGGTCTATCTATCGATATTTGAGAGAAATTGTGATTTGTGAATACTTACACACACATATATATATATATAGGTAGCTATAGGTGTATAGAGAAATTTATTAAGAATTTTCAACAGACGCTTGTTTGTGCAGATATATAATCAAAAAATTGTTACAATTCTTTATATTTTACATAAGAATGGTGTAATGAAAGTTATAGCACTATCAACATGGGTATGGCAAAGTGTAAATACCTCTATAACACTATTAACCTATTATTCATTAACTGAGATTTAAGATGTACATTTGACTAGGGATATTCTCTAGTTTAATAAATAATTATTAATAATTATTAATATATTTATATAAAGTAGTTTGGGCCAAAGTTGTGAGAGCAGAAAAGTTGATACTTATAAGTCAAGCTGTAGTAATTTCTATGTATAAATACTGAACAAATTATGAAGACATATATAAGAAATTGTAATCTGAATCAACTAGTAAATGCTGGTTCAATATAAAATGCCTATCTTGGAGATCATTTATCTTTTCCACAAATTTTGATTATGTGTTTTAGGAATGAATGATGGAATAGAAGTTTGAAATATATCTAAAATATATATATGAAATTAAGGTTAAATATATCTGAAAGTGTTTATATGAAGATAAATTACAACAAGTGTTATGTATGTTTTACTTGAAAAGTAAAATATATGTTTCAAAATGAATCCATAATGTGAGAAATTGATTTGTTTTCTGTGTTGATGAATAGTTACAATATAATAGGGCTCTGATGAAAGACAGGGTTAATGCAGTCAAGAATTGGTGGCCTAGTGGTTAGCATAGCTGCCTTCCAAGCAGCTGGCCCCGGTTCGCTTCCAGGCCAACGCTTTGACATATAAAATTAAATAATAAAAGACAGGGCTAATGCAAAAGACAAACTGCAAAAACAAAAAAATACAAAAGTTGTGGACTCATATTTAAAGTTTATCCTCGAGAGTGAATTCACTTATCAAATAAAAATCTCTTAACGTTCGATTACCATTAACTTATCAAATAACAACAAATAAATAAGCAATGTCTCATATATAACGAATCAAATAACCCAGACAATGAATCTGATATTTTTTACATTACTGTAAGAAAATGATCTATAAATGTAGTAATTCATGAATTTGTTATTACTTTCCAAACACTAACTTATGTGCATATTATTTGTCAAAGCAGTTAACATTTTTAAGGTCAGAATGGAAATATTAGAGCGGAAGTATTAGATCTTTCATGAAGTAAATCGTGGCGCTGAAATGATAGGTTTTGCAAAAGTAATTCATGTAACTTATCCTATCTAGCTTGTTGTTGCATAGCAACAAACTAATATTTGGAAATTTACTAAATTAGTCCAATGGTAGATGATTTCAAATAATTATTTCAAAGTTTTTGCATTCGTTAGTCTCAATTCTTAATATTAGCCAGAAAACATTACGTTCTGGCGTTACTCAATGCATAATAGCCAAAGTTTGTGAATTTACAAGAGAAAATACACAATTATTTTTTATATGTACATTTAGAATCTATGAATTCAATTAATTTAGTATTTATAGTATAAATGCAAGATTTGTACAATCGAAAGTCGGCTAAAGCACATACTGTTTAAAAAAACGAAAGTTTTTCTCTATATAGACTTGTATACTTATGATTATATTTTAGTCTAAATTAAAGCATACACTTTTTTTCTTATATTATAGTATTCATTCTTCTAGAATGAATGCTCCATATTTCTGATTATAAGTAAGAATTGTAGGGAGCATGCTGTCTTTGAATCTACATACTATTGTGCCATAATAAAGAATCATATTATGAATGAAATATACCTTTCTAATAGGGATTGGTATGCATTTTTATAACTCAAATGGATTTCTCATGATATAAGTAAGCATTTATTTGTATTTAAACATACAGATGTTGTAATGTTTCTAATACCATTTAGCATTCTCCACACTTATCAGTGACATCATTTAGCATTCTCCATACTTATCTGTGACATCATTTAGCATTCTCCACACTTATATGAGACATCATTTAGAATTCTCCACACTTATCTGTGACATTGCTCAGAGATATAGAATTTTATATATAACAGTGAAATATATCAGTAATTTGCAATTCTAACATAAGCAAGACAAGCATATATACATAGCTGTATTTACACGTGTATATGTAATTATATAAGCGATTTGAACAGAGACTTTTAAGCTTTCTTCAGCAGTCAGATCTATCTCACACCAACAGTACACATGTCCACACACATGCATAAGAGGTATCTGATCTCCAAAATACATATTTCTTGCTGAACCAGCACTCATCTGTTAGTGCAGATTATCATCTCTCACACATATCTACAATCAGTGCTCAGTTTATATTAAGATATCAAATCTTCAAACTTTAATGGACAGGTTTTAATCTATTCCATCCCACAACTCTTCAGTCATCCATTCCATTGAAAATCTGATGGTGGAATGCCCAAATCCATTGTTGATTCCAATATTATATTCATACACATGTTAATCTTAAGTCAATATGAGCCTCATATATAGGACCTTATCCATTTAAATATATAGAAGAGGGCTGTGCAGGATACAGGCTAAATTTGTAAGGTTTGATTGAATACAAGTATAATTTATATACTTGGAGTTATGTAATTATATAAGGGATTTGAACACAGACTTTCAAACTCCCTTTGGATATCCAATCTATCTCATACAACTGATATACATGACCACACACACATGCACAAAAGATATATGATCTCTAATATATGTATTTTGTGCTGAACCAGCACTCATCAGTTGGTCCAGATCATCATCTCCCACACATATCTATAATCAGTGCTCACATAGCACTCTTACAAATCAGTGTATTTGTTAGAATATGTGTACTGTGAACGGAATTGTGAATAAAATCAAAATAAAGAAAATTATTTTTTTATTAATTTATAAGTAATTCATTGTTGATGCTGCTTGAATAATGGGTTTATATATATTAGAACCATTATTTATACATTTGATACTAAACCTTTTCAGATTATTATCATAGCTTGTTTTGATAGCAGGCTTTCATTAGAAAGATTTTAGTTTTATAATTGTTAATAATCTGTTGTGATTACTTCGAAGTTAAGTATTAGTAGATCATCAGATACTCTAAAGAGATTATAACTCTTCTTACTAAAAAAAATAGAAAGACAGTAGTAGTAGTAGTAGTAGTAGTAATAATAATAATAATAATAATAATAATAATAATAATAATAATAATAATAATAATAATAATAATAATAATAATAATAATAATAATAATAATAATAATAATAATAATAATAATAATAATAATAATAATAATAATAATAATAATAATAATAATAATAATAATAATAATAATAATAATAATAATAATAATAATAATAATAATAATAATAATAATAATAATAATAATAATAATAATAATAATAATAATAATAATAGTAATACATAAGAGATTAGTTTTGCCATGACTAACATTCAAATCAGTTTAAGAATCACAAATATGCTCTCATATAAAACATGCTGCTCTATTATTCTTTTTGTTTTTTATTTTGAAATGCTACTTTTAACTTTTTTTATACCAAATCTATTTTCTGAAAGATTTCATTGCCTTGCCTAATTGTAACTGTCTCTAATATTCTATTCGCAGTCAAATCTTTGTAATATAAGCAACCGATATTGCATTACTTTAGAATATCTTCGAGATGATCAATTTAACAAAACAGGTCTGCCTTATAAAAGTCAAATTCAAGTTCACTATAAAATATTTTACAAGTAGCTTTGCATTGCTATATTGTTTCATATATCCTATCCAAAGAATATGTAATTTAGCAATAGCAAATTCATAGTATGCCAATCTAACTGAAAATACATTGATTGATCTTATGATTTTGCTGATCTTTTTAAAATTTTACAGAGTAACCTTAATAAAATTAATTCTTTTAATAATATACACATATTTTTAGATATATTTCAAATTTCCATTCCACCATACATTTTTGAATATCTGAAATGGATAAATGATTCCCAAGATAACAATCATGCTTGTCCAGAACATTCATTTGGCCCTGGTCACAATCTCTTATAGATGCCATCATTTGTTTAGTATTTATTATAATAAAATTATTACATTTTGATTTTTAAGAGTCAAACTTTCTTAACTTGTAACTTTGAACTCATCATTTGAGTTACAGTGCAGAATTTTTGATATTTGTAAATTCAAGTGAAATAATTAAATATTGGTAAAAATTGGACAAATGGAAAAGACATTCTTAAGAGATTGTAAATTGAGTCATAGTTAAACCACGTGAAGAAAGCTATATTGGCATGAAATGTGCTTTTGTGAGTCATTTGTTATTTTTACATGTCTTTGCTCATGTATTTTTAAGAATGAGTGCTGGAATAACAATTTTAAGTATATCTGAAAAACATATTACACATGAAAAAGAAAAAAATGAAGATGGAATGTTTATATATAATTAAAAAAATATATTAATCTTTAAGTAAGATTTATCTAGACTGGAGAGACTACAGATTATCTCTAGTTTAATAAATAATTAATAATAATCATTAATTACATTTAAGGCAGGCTTTGATCAAATGCACCTTGAAATTTATGAGTCAAGCAATATCTTTATTTTGCCAATAGAGGGATCTCTCAAACCATGACACAAGATAGTGATTTTTATAAAGATAAGAGTGGCTGTCTTATTTTAAACCTAACTTTTCACTTATATAGGCCAATCTGAAATAGTGGGTTTAAATAGTGGAGAGAACAACAACTTCATGCTCCCAAATCAAAGTGGAAAGTTAGGTTAAAGATAAGATGGCCACTCTTATCTTTATAAAAGTTGCTATCTTGTGTTCTGGTTTGAGAGGTTCCTCTATCGGCAAAATAAAGATATTGCTTGACCATTATAAATTTCAAGGCGCATTTGATACAGGTTAAAGCCTGTCTTAAAAGTATTTACATATACTTTCTGTGCACTTAATAAATAATTATAACCCTATAATAATCATTAATATATTTGATTGAAGTATTTGGTTTCAAAGTTTGACATTATGTTACATATATCCCAATGAACATCTAGTTATGTTCATTTTATACATAAACAACCAATTGCAATACAAAACTCAGCAATGACAATTTATAATTGAAAACTGTAAATTATTTTTATACCTCTTGCTGATTTAGGTAATGATAGTGTGGCAGACTCACTGACTCAATATCCATGCATTATGGCCCCAGGTGTGTCACTGGATGACCAAACATTTTATAAACTAAGCAATAACCCACTGGACTTTATTTATTTAATGAAAATCTACAATTAACAGTTTTGAAATGTTGCCATATATAATAAGATGATGATATGTTTTTATAAAGATCATGATACTTTTTAGAATATTCTTCCATCCATTTCACATGTGGTCTCTTTCTGAGTCTTTGACAATCTCTTGGAATCCAGTTTAAGATTTCAATTTTCCATCTATTATCATCTCTTCTAACAATATGTCCAGCTCAATTCCACTTCAGTCTTTTAATTTTTTCAATGAGGTCAGTTACACCTGTTTGTTCTCTTACCCATATATTGCGTTTGCGAGCTCTTCTTGTTATTCCTAATAAGCATCTCTCCATACTTCATTGAGTGGTCTGAAGTCTCTGTATTACTGAGACGTAATCCAAAGTTCCGTGAACAGGAAATTTCGCACCTCAAAACATGTAAATAATTAACAAGAGCACCAAGCAAGCAAAATTCAAGTTTTCGGCACACCGAAATAGAAGGAGGGAGGGAGAGAGTTATCCACATTAAATCATTTTGTGAAATAATAAATACTGTATTCCAAGAGTTATCTGTATTACAGTAGTTAAAGATCTCATTGAAGAAATATATTTAACCAAGCAGATTTCAAATTTATAAGAATACAGATAAATCGGAATCATTTTGCGAAAGCTTAATAATGCATAAAAATTGTGATAGTATGTATATATAGGTATGTGTATATTCATTTTTGTGTGTGTGTTAATATGTAAATGAAACACTTATTAATCATGAAAAATTTAGAAATCTTAAATAAGTTATCTTATCTGAGGGCAATGCCTATTCTGCTGCGGTTGAGCTGCGATAGTTCACTGAAGCGAATTATATTAATATTATTTAAGGTATGTCGACTATTACCTGATAAAAAAGGAAGTGTATTTAATAGTAATATATAAAATAGAAATTTCTAATCATTTCATTTTATATTTGAAATTTTTTTATTAGAACCCAGAGTTTAATCGTCTTTTTATTATTGTTATAATTACTCTCTACACAAGTGGATTTTTAGAATAACTAACAGTATGATTAAGATTTTTTAATTACACAAAATAATTATCTTTAATAATTAATCATGTTGAACCTATCAGTAATAGGATTTATATTCCTTACAGGTAAGCATTAGTATAATTTTCACTTTAAGTATTTCATGTGTGTGTTCGTATTTACATACTATTGTCCAGACTATATCAGTGAAGTTCATGTATAATACGCATGTGCGGTTTGGGCATTTGATAGAGCGTCCAAACTTAATATAAATTCCCGAGCAATAAAATCATTAGTCTTTATATTATATATACAGTAGTCCATTATTATTCAATAATTGTCTACATATTCTTCTGAATAGAATTTTACATTTTTCTAGTTATATATATATTATAATGAAGATTTTCAGGATTAAAGGATTAAATTAAAAACATTTTTACCAGTCTTTTACGTTGAGAAATTATTCTATCTAGCAGTCAAAAAATCCCGTTTGAATTCTTTTAAAATGTACTCATTTTCAGACACAGAAATTCTTTCTGTTGGAGATCACCAATGTTTCAGATGAAATCTCATTTATCGTTGACAAGACTACAGTATTCTAGAGAATTGTTTTGTCTCAAATAATAAAAATAGTAGGTGAATTAAAATCTTTTTATGGAATATTTTTTCAGATAGTTGTCTAAAGATAGTTTTAAAAAATATTAACAAAAATTGATATATTTTCTTTTGTTCTATGGTCAATTTTAGGTACCAAATGATATTATTCAAGATAAAATGGAATAAACTTTATTTAAAGAGTGAAGTCAAAAATAAACTTGAATGTTTAAAAGATTTTAATCTATATAAATAAAAATGTAAATGTTTGTTTGTTCAAAATCTTAAATCTCCGAAAGTTCTTCACCGATTGCTTTGAAATTTTGACACAACGTTGCATTCGAATACGCGCGTGTTTATATATATATATATATATACCTACTATTATATACATGTGCTAGGCAGGGCCGGCGCTGGGTATTAGGCGCCCGCATGCAAATTTGATTTTGGCGCCCCTGTCAATATGTATGTTTACTAAGGTGACCCGACCGTGTCCCGTGGCGTTTTAAAAAAGTCATGATTTTTAGAAAGAATGCACGATGTAATGCTATTTTTGATATCAAAAATAGCATAAAATTGATTGTTAAATTATATATTATTTCATACAAACGGTTTGTATGAAATAATATATAATTTAACACGGCAAATTTAGATGTTAGAAAAATTTGCAGAAATTTTAAAAATAATGTGTTTGTTAAAAATAGACAGAGTGATTCAAATATATATATATAATAAATTAAAAAAAAATAATGTTTGAGATTAAAATATTTAAATGTTTAAAATAATTTTCGAAAAACATTTACATATTTTAATCTCAAATATTTTTTTTTTTTAAAATTTCATATTTATTATTTGCGTCACTGTCTGTTTTTAACAAACCCATTATTTTTAAAAAATTTTCTAACCTCTAAATTTATGCAAATATTAGCAAATTTAATAATAAATTTACAATTTATAAATGAAATAATTTTAAAAAAAGATAATATTACAAACATACATATTTAATTTATTATTATTAATGTACGCTATATCTATATAAACGCTCCATATAAACCAAATTTTTAATCAGCCCCCCCCCCCCGGTCAATGGTGTCCCGTTTTACCAATGTTAAAATCTGGTCACTTTAATGTATACCACCTACATGTTATAAATATTAGTGTACAAAATCTTTCTAAGGGAAACAAACAAGGCAATGTAAATAAATAATTTTTAATATTAAAAAAAAAAGAAAATACAGTTAAAAAAAGTAAATGCATTACAAAACATGTTATAATTATAATAATTTTATACTCCTTGACTTCATATTAATAAACCTTGATATGATTGTATTTATTTCCAGTTCTGCACAAATATCATTTTCAATAGCAATTAATGCCAAATTAACAAGCCGTTTTTGTGACATAGTTGTTCTCAAGTAAGTTTTAATTAATTTTAACTTAGAAAAAGAGCGTTCACCGCTTGCAACACTAACAGGTAATGTTAATAATATTCTTAAAGCTATTGATAAGTTTGGCATAGATAAATTATTAGAAACTATAAAATTAAGTGTTTCGAAAGGGTTTTGAGAATTTAAAAAATCCTTTTGAAAAATATCTCGAAAAGCACATAATTAAGTCGAATAAATCTGTAGCATTAATATCTTTACTGTTATCAAATTTCAAAATATTTTCTAAATCTTTGCATTTTGCTTGTAACTCGCTCTTATTAATTTCTGATATTTTATATAGAAAATTGAAATTATTATAACATGCTTCGAGGAGTTCAAAGCGTTCTGTTAAAGAATTAATCGCTACATCTAAAAGTGTAAAAAACATGTTTATTTTAAATTTTTCTTCAGGTATTTGAGGTGTTTCGTCCTGATGCTCGTAATCAAATTGACGAGTTTTTTCCGTTGTCGAACTTCTTTGGCAGTTTTAAATTCTTTCTCTCCATCAACCTCTTCGCTAAGTTCATCTGCAATTTTGAGAATGTTTTTGAAATTTGAATCTGATCGATATTCTCGTAAAAATTTATTTAGATTTGCGATCGATTCTAAAGCAAGTGAAGCATTCATATTTACATTTTGGAGCATTTTACTGACAGGATTTATTCTATTTAATATATCATGCCAAATTATTAAAGAACAAATAAATTTGTAATCCTTAAGGTTAGTGCAGAGTGATTGAGCTTCATGTTGAATTTCTCTATTAAAAGATTCGTTGTTCATTATTTCATAGAGTGCATCATAAATTTCACCCAACTGATACCGTAGAGGCTGGATTGCATCAATTCTGCTTTCCCATCGTGTTTCTGATGGTTGTTTTAGAGTTAAAGTTTTAATAAATTTTAAAAGGATTGACCACCGTTTATAAGATGATGAAAAAAAAATTGTATATTTTTTGAACAATTGCAAAAAAACCAATTGTATCTACATTGACTTTGGCGGCATCGTTTATGATTAAGTTTAAAGAATGAGCAGCACATGGTACGTAAAATGCACGAGGGTTTTTGGTTAAAATCAAATTTTGAAGTCCAGCCTTTTTGCCTTTCATGTTGGCCCCATTATCATACCCTTGACCACGCATGTCTTCAATGGGAATCTTCCATTTTCCAGTTGTTCAATTATTGTTGTACATAAACCTCGTCCAGTGGAATCTGTTATATCTATGAAACCTAAAAGTTTTCTCTAATTTTAACCGTTCCATTATTACAAAAAGCGAAGCGAATAATTATGGTCATTTGTTCAGTTTTACTTGCATCTGGTGTACAATCTAAAATAATAGAATAATATTTGGATTTCTTTATCGATAATAAAATTGTTTCCCTAATTGCTGTACTTAAAATTTCCAATAATTCATTTTGGCTATCTTTGCTCAAATAATGTACTCTATTGTTTTGATCTAGGGCCCTCTCAACATGATTTTCCATAACGGGATCAAACTTCGCAAATAATTCAATTAATTTTAAAAAATTTCCGTTATTTTTTTCGTATAATTTATCAGATGATCCGCGAAATGCTAAATTTTGACTACCAAGGAATTTGATAATTTCAATCAGCCGTTCCAAAACACTCCTCCAATGTTTCTTTTCCATTTCATATAAATTTTGAGATTGACAATCAATAGTAATTTTGTTTTTTAATCTTTTCTCAAGTTCATTCCAATTCAATAAACTTTTCATGTGAGCCATACTAGTTTCATGTCTGTGTAAAGTTGTACTTAAATTTCTCCAATTATTGTATCCTTCTATGAGGCTAGATTCAGTAGATCCAAAAACTTTGCAACAAAAGCAAAACACAGAGTTCAAAATTTCGGAATAAATAAGCCATTTTCGAAAAACTACTTCTCCGTTTTCCATTTTTCTATTATAATATACATCAGAAAATTTACGGCCATGTACATCGTTCGGATATATAATATCTTTCTTTTGAACAGGCCCCATTTCTACTAAAATAACACGTAGTTTGTCATCGATTTTATTCCATTCAGCTGGATCTTCTAAATTTGTACACATTTGATATGATATTGGCACAATGACTTTGTTGTCACTTAACTGTTTCTTACTAAAATCTTGTTCAATATTTTCAACAGTTCCCTGTGATCTAGATGATGTGCACGGTTCTGGTTCTTGTTGAGTATAAGCTATTTCAGAAGCAGTTGATATTTTAAGATATTTATTAAGTGATCCACTTTGTTTTTTAATGTTTGCTATTTTTTCAGCTTGGCGTTTACGATTTTGTGCACTGGATAGTTTTTTCTTAGTTTTTGATTCCATATTACTTTTACTCATGAACGCCACTTTAAAATAATTTTCAAATGTAATAAATAAATAAATACAGACTCTAATTTATATATTTACATCATGTATCTTAATACTTAAGATTATATATCGCTAATTTAGATGTCCAACACAAATTACTTCTTGCGCCAAAATACAAAACTCTATACGCGGAGGGGAAGAAGTTGTTTAACTTGTTTACCTAAAAAAGGCAGCTAATAAATTGGAAATATTCAGCCATTGACATTAAAAATAGTCAGGTTTTAAAATAACTCAAGTGTCCAGTTTTTTACGCTTGATTGAACATTTTAGTTTTACCATTGGCAAGATTTTCTTTTGTTATCATATATTTTTCTAATTAACACAGGTGGCCTGCCAGGCCTGATTTGCGATATCAATAGAAAATTTCCTGGGATTATAATTGTTTACAAGTTCTTACTAAGATTTTAAAATTTGCGATAAACATCATAAGCAAACATATGTAATTAATTTGCAAACCTAATTAGTATGCAAAAAAAATAGACTTTTGACAACGATTAAAATATATAAAATAAAAAGTAAACTGAAAATTATATTAAGTTTACTGGAATTATACCTATAATATATATTACATACATGTTCGAATATTTATATCAAATTATTATTTAAATAAAAAATTAGAAAATGTTTTATTTTGCAATATTATAATCGTTTCTTACGATTTCAAAATTATGTACATGATCTAATATATATATACGCATATACATACATAAGTTCTAATTTATAATACTTTTAGTGTGTGTTTATTTATATATTTGCTAGCAGAAAGTTACTTATAGTTTACTATAAGCAGTACTATATATATATATATATATATATATATATATATATATATATAAACATTACAATATGAAATTTGTAATATAATAAACTTTATGTTTAGTTTATTGTTCATGATAAATAATAGATTTGATTGTTTTATATTTTTAATATTAAGCAGAGCTTGTGTGCAGGCCTGCTTGTGTGTGTCATTTAATAAGATATAATATGACTTCATATGATTTTCAATAATCTACTCTCAATAATTTTTGTAAATAAACATTTGAGAATAATATTCTTCAAATGTGAGTATTTTTGTTAGTAGAGTTTTAATTTTTCAGGGATGGCGCCTCCTTCTGCCAGCGCCCGCATGCATAGCATGCGTTGCATGCCCGCTTCCGCCGGCCCTGGTGCTAGGTAAAAACATGCTTTTTTGAAAAACAGCCTTATCTGTTGGACGTAAAAGCAACATACGTTATACTAAATATTTTATGCAGCGCTATCTGTTGGAAGTAAAAGCAACACATGCTATACTAAATATTTTACAATTCCATTTCCATGTTTCCGATTGCATTGTTAAATTGAATTTTCATAGATTTCGATTTATTTTCATTTTGATGTAATTATTTCATGTGAGGGATTGCAATTCCGAATTAGATTGGCGTTTGCAATCACCATCAACAAAGCTCAGGGCCAATCTTTAGAATTGGGCAGTTTAGATCTAGACACGGATTGCTTCTCACATGGACAATTATATGTTGCATGTTCTAGAGTCAGCAAACCAAACAATCTCTATATCTGCACAGACAATGGAACAACAAAAAATATTGTATACCCACAAGCATTGTGAAATTAAATATATTAGAAATGTGTGCTTTCTCTTCTTTCTTTTCCATTTAACCAGACTGAACCACAGCAACACGTAGCGGGTAAGCTAGTATGTGAATAAAAATAAGTAATAATAACACTTAATCAGCTTATTGGGGAAAGACAATATAAAGGTTAAAAGGATCTATAATATCACTAACGGGAGTTTATTATTATTTGCTGCAAAGACAAAAACTATAAATAGCATGGGGAAAAGACGTTTTTGTGAAAATGGGATATTCTGAGAGAGTGCTGTATGAGAAAAAGAATAAGGATAAATTATATAAAGAGTGAGAGAAAAGAGTAAAAGAATCTGACACTTTATGATTTTTTTTGTTTAGGTCCTTATTACTAAAATTAGATAATATAAGGATAACATATTCAAAATGTCAAAACAGCTTTTATTAAAATGGAATAGAAAGAAAAGTTGAGTAATAAGAAGTTCATTGAGAGAAAACAAAGGAATGTTTGAGGTGATTAATCAGATTTGGGGGCATATAGCCTATGCCCAGAAACTTTTTAGTTGGTTTACGGAGAGGTTATTTTACCATTATCACTTCAGCACAAGGCAGAATTTTCAGATAATCATGGAAAAAGCTTAAATGGAATAAGAATTTGAACTGTAAATGAGATTTATATAAGATGAGAGGGAGAATAATGAACATTTGCTTTGGGAATGTAAGATGTTGATAAAAAAAACAAGATAAATTGTATAAAGAATAGGCAAATCTAAAAGTAAAGGAAACGAATAGGTAAAGACTTTTATTTAGGTCTTTTTTAAATCAAAAACAAAAATGGGAATTGGAAAAATAATGAAGGAAATTTTATTAAAATGAGACCGAAAACAGAAATTAAATAGAGCCAGTAAAAATGATGTTGTAGTAAGAAATAAGAAGCAGATGAGTTTAAGGTGGTATATAATGATTTCTGAGAATGCTTAATTAGTAAAAAGCAGCAGGTTTGAGAATACGGCATAAACATGTAAATTTCCTACTTTGTCTAATGGGAAGTCAGTTCATATAACAACATTGTTTATTCAATGTTTATCCCAACTGGTTTCAGAGTGGAGATGGAGAAGTAATAACAATCTAAAGCAGATTGTGTCTAATAGACATAACTCATACCATACTGTGTTTGAATATAAAGATGTTTTCACAGTTAATGTAATTTGATTTGTAAATGATTTCCAGCAAGTATAAAATTTAAAAATTAAAAAAAAAATATAAGTCAACACAACCCTCATACAGTATTAACATACATCTGAAGAACTTATTCAAAATTCGGCTTAAACAAAAAAATCAAAGAATTGAGAACTACAAGTGTTTTATTCTTTAGCCCAACATTACTTATCAATCACTGTAGCTCGCATAAGGCAGTTTCAAATATTAGGATGTACAATGAAAGTGAATAGTGGTCACTAGAAAGGTTACAGAATATCCTAATTAAAGAAGGTGATTTCCAAAAGATATACAATTTTTGATACATATAAATCTCCATGGCTTTTATGTTGTATTTATAAATGGCTGGTTTAGAATATAGATGCAAACATGAGATGGTAAACATGTTGGTTGGTATATAGATATTGGAAAAATATGAAATGATGTAGTGAGGCATTTGAGAAATGAAAAAACAATTAGACTAAGCATATGGAATCAAATGATGTGAGAGATTTTATTATTTTAAATGAGATTCCAAATATGAAAGAATATTAAAGTATATGGTCCTACCTCTAAATATAGGAAGTATCTCAAATCATGTTAGGGGGTGGCAGCTACTAATAGTGATCAGCATCAATGATCAGATCACAATGACCCTCTAAGTGCACACATACTCTTGTATGCTTTTCAGTAATGGTGTGGAACATAGAAATTGAAGGACATCAAGGAGATTAAAAACAAATTTAAAGAGAAAATGGTGATGACTTTGAAAATAAAAGAGTTGTTAAAAGTTTTCAAAAACAAACAAAAAACGAAAAAGCTTAAATTCAATTTAGTTTGAAAATTAAACCAAAAAAAGGACTAAATGACATGCCAGGTGAGGTAAAAACCTATTACGACAGAGAATGTTTAGGCAATTTAGATAATACTTATTCATTCTTTAAGAGTGCTAACAACAGTTTAGACGAATTGATGCAGTTCTATAGCTCATAGAATAGAAACAGAAATCCCATACAATGTCAAGGAAAATCAAATAAGAAAGTAAACAAAATTAAGATAGTTATTGTTTGGAAGGTATCATGTCATTGGAGCATAGAAGTGACTTCAGATCAGGATCCATCAACTCTCAATTCTATCATATTACCATTGCAATAATCCATATAAAGCAATTGGAATTCCATTGTTGTAATAAAAGCCATTACATCAATTGTCAACTGAAGTCAAAAATAAAATTAATAAAATACAAAATAAAGAATTCAAAAAATATTTAGAAAAATCCAATTGAATGTTGCAGTTTAAGAAGGAAGAAAGACCACATAGTTTAATCATATCTTTAAATAATATGCATACAGGATTGTAAAACGATGCATCTTAACATAATTTTTTAAATATTCAATATGGCCGCTTCATCAGTAAAAATGTTAACAATACGAAGGTTTTATTAAAACTTATCACCTTAGCATTAAATATTTAGATGCTAATATAAATTGCATTAAATTGATAGTAAGCAATATTAAATAACTTACTGCAAGTGATAATCATATGTCACCACTTTGTCGTGTGACTATTATCTGGGAAGATTGTTCTATACATGGAAGAAAAGTTAACATGTAGACATATTTCTCATGGAAGCATATAAAATTACTTTAAAAAAGTCTCAATATTTCTTATTTAAAACTGGATTTAAAATTGAAATTAATATAAAACAACATATTGTCAGAATGGATGGAGTTAGACTATATAGAATGATATTGTAATAACTGTCAACTATTGATAGAAGTGATCTGTGGTGTAATGATTGACATATTCATCTATAGAATCATGTTCTGAGAATTTCCTTAGACTAGCAGTTGAACATTTTTTAGCTTCAAATAATTTTGAATTCTGCAAACAAGTTTGGGTCACTTGCACAGTTATTTTATAGGAAATCTAGTAACAAGAAAAAAGATATTAATAGATAAACAGGGATCTAGTTACAGGTTCCAAACTAGTCATATTTAAACAGATAGGTTTTAATGAAGTGACCATGAATATACAAACACATATGTAAATATATCACTTCCTTTACTGATACGTGTATATAAGCATTGAGCCTGTAAATTACTGATTCTTTTAAATTGTTTATGAAGACAATTTAATTACTTAATAGTGAGCAAAACAATATTGTGAACGTTTTCAAAATCTTATTTAAATTGGGTTTCAAACGATGTTTTTTTTTTCTTCAAATATTTAGTTTGTCTAAATTTCTTGGCCTAGTAGAGTTATTGATCACTGAACATAGTGAAAAATAAAATAGTCATCAAACGGTATAAAAGATTCTCTATTAACCCTTTTTTGAGAAACAAAAAAAAAGGCGGTGCTCTTATAGCTAGTTATCTATTTACGGATTAACATTAGATAATTATCTGGATTAGCTGAGAGCCATATATTTGAAAGAAAAATCCAAATTCCGATTAAGAGCTTAAAAAATTTTCAAGCATACCTGATTTGAGATTTGAATGAAGATCTTACAGCATGACTGGAAGATATACTACTACTATACTACAAATAGCCTTTACGATGATAGTAATTTTCTATTGATGATTTAATTAAAACTGATTTCCATATTTTCTTTATTTGAATATCATTGTACTGTATATACTGTACTTGTCTGCATCATCTTGCTGAAGTATGGATTGGAGGAGGATGGAAATAGTACGAACTTTTGAAAGATTTTAATAAATGAGCTAATAAGATATTGCTGCAAGGTTAAGTTGTATCATATGGATTGGAAGAGGATTTAAATAATATGAGATTTTGAAAAAAATTTAATAAATAAGCTAATATGTTGTTGCATGCCAGGCTGTATCTACATGCTAAATCAATAGTTCTCAATGTGGGTCCCACACCTGACAGGTGAGCAATTTGATTTTTAAGAAGTCAATTTGAGAATGAATTATTAATAGGGATTTTTTTAAAAAAATTTTTTGAGATTATTAGCAATGAATTTGAAAGCCTGCTAATTGTTCTGATATCTTATTATTTATAAATTAAGCTAAGAATTTTTTTTTCCTTCTTTCTCCACCATTTTCTGTTTAGATAATCTTTACTCCTTATTTTTTCCTTGTTAATTGAAATAAGCAGCTTGAAACTCTATTGTACTTCAACTATTCTTTCGTTCTTTTATTTTTCTCTTTCATGAATGTCATGTTCTTTGGAAGTTTGTTTAAATCAAATTAATGGCCTTTTAGGCTTCCTCCCCATGAATAGGAATTCACTTTTTATAAATAATAAGAATTATATGTCACCAGGGATGTGGGGACAGGATTTTAGAGGTATTTAGAAGGGACATGGACACAAAAAGATTGGGAACCACTGTACAAACTTCTTGATCTTTTACTCTGGGTTCAAAAATTGCACATGAATAAAAAGAATCACTTTGCATAGAAATTAAATAATCATTCCTAAATATTTAAGCTATCGAGTAGCACACCGGATTTATCATGACAACAAAAATTAAAAAGATCACATTTTCATGGATGAATATTCTCATAGGCAACTATTTTCATGAAGCTAATTCTATTTACAAATTAGATGTCTAACGAATGTAAAGAAATATATCATTTCCAAAATCAATAGTGGACCAGAGATTGCATTTCGGCTAAGATTTAATTCTCACTTAACCTATTTATTATTTATAACATTAAATTAACAAAAGAATATTAAACCGTTATATTATTTTTTAGACCCCTGTCACACTCTCTACTTAATTGATAGCTTTATTAGACCAATATAATATTTACTAAGCCAATAAAACTAAAGCATGTGCAGTTGAAAATGCGATGGTAGGGACCTCTACAGGTCTTAACCACAAGCTTAGGCATTGGAAGATTACTATTCATTCAATCTATAGAATTTAAAATTATATCAGATAAATCCCAAAAATAAATTTGTGCTTAGGAATTTTCACTTCCTAATTTCTTTTCAAATAAAATACTCAAAATAAATTGATTCATTGGTCTATGTGGGTGTATATTAGACAATATGTTTGGACTTCACATGTGAGATTTTACTATTGTAATTTTGCACTCACACAAACAAGCACCCAAGCATATATGGAATGAAGTTTTGGGAACAATTAGTGAATATGTCATTTTATAAATACAAACAAATTCTGATATACCTATGAACTATTAGTTTGTAAAAATTATGCAATGTTCAGTTGATGATATCAATTTCAATAACGTTTAAGAGGGCCTATATCATTCTTGGAATGTATGGTGAGTTTTCATCTTGCAGAATAACTATTTAAAACATTTTTATTGGCTTTTGTACTAAACTTCATCAGGATTCAAAGTATAGAATATTTTAAATCTTCTCAACATATTTATAATTCAATATTTACAGGTAAGTGCATACTTCAGTTATATCATGTCAATATTATTCCATATTATTAAAGCACCCACTGTATGTAAAGAGTATTTGCTAATGTATCCCTCTTGATGTGATGTACGGTGACTTCTCCTTAAACGGAGTCAGGAATCTCTCAGCAGTTATGCCCAGAGAAACCTGTTAGCCACTTTACCTTTTCCATTGTCCGCCCTAAGTTTTCCCATAATCTGCTCCATCCTATTTCCACAACATAATCTTTGTCAACTCCATGACCTTCATATCTAAATCCCCCTTATTTTTTGCCAAACCTAGCATAAAAACCAATAACTCACTTTCTGTATAATCACTTTGTTCATATTTAACCTTCCATAACTTCATTATTTGTATCCTTTCTGCTTCCTAACATTTACATTGAAGTAACAGATGCCTAATGTTTTCTATGCCTTCCTTACACAACTTGCAGGCTAAATCACCCATATTTTTCCATTTACATGTATATTCCCTTATTGCTAAAGATCCTGTTCGAGCCTTAAACAATAAGCTACTTTCCTTACTATTATCATAAATTAACTCATATCCAATGTTTCATTTACTTCTATATATATTTAAACTCGTTTTACTTTCCATACTAGTTCTCCAGCTCTCCAACTCCCTATTCTTTATTAATGCATCTATTCTTCTATCCCACTCCTTCACACTATAACACTCAACAATCCTCCTAACACAATCATCCCATCTTTTGTACAAGTATACTGACATAACATCTTTATCCAAATCTTCTGCATACCGCATTACCTTTCTCACCCATCTTGTTGCCTGCCCTTTACTTGTAACCCAATTAAATACTATTTTGGCTATTCTTTTATTATCCATAGACTGCAATTTACCGAACATTTTCAATTTGCTTTTTGCATCCCTCATATAAAAACCTGACCATCCCATTTCTCCTTGAATTGCCTCTTTTGCTGTCCACACCTCAGCATCTAACACATGTCTTCCTACTTCCCTTTGTACTTTTTCTAAGCAATCTAATACCCCTTTACTAATACATAATGCATCATTGCCGTATGTTAACCCTGCTACTGCCACTCTCTTCCACACAATTCTAGCTACATCATATTTATTATATGAAAACACTATTAATTTCTTTATCAATCCCTTTCTTTTCTTTGCTTCATTTATCAATTTTTTCTCCCATTCATCCAAGCAATTTTTCTTATTACTCAAGATGATTCCCAAATAATTATATCTATTCACCTCACTTAACTTTATATCCCCCAATAAGAAATCATTGTCTTCTCTTTCCCCAGTATGCACCATCATTATACACCTGGGTCTCACTTTATGCGATAGATAGGTTCCTCAGAAAACGCACGCAAATGAAATCGCGCAAAAATAGATGTAACTTACATTGAAAAAGGGGGGATGCGGTCTGTGATTTTTCAAAATTCGCATAAAAGCAAAGCACCAACGTAAAATTACTTTAAAATTTGCGCAAAAAAAAAAATAAGAAAATAAAATATGACTAATAAAAAATTTCAAATTTGAAAAAAATTGATACAAGACAAACTTTTTTTAACTATAATATTTAATTTTATTCAAAATAATATATTTTTATGCATAATTTACAGTACAGTAATTTACATTTTTTTATACAATTTGCCGAAAAACACATTCATTTGTAAACAACTAGCGCCAATGGTTTTCTGGTGACAATGTAATTAGTAATTAATCTTTGAGATGATGATTTTATTAATTGGTTATGAAACAACTAAAAATTAAATTCTTATTTTTGTCTTTAATTTTCAATTCCGTTTAAAAATCAAATTTCACATCACATTATTTCAAGTCGCCGTAAGTAATTTTTAAATTGTTAATTACAATTAAAAATCAGATTTTAATTTTTAATTGTCAAATTTAATTGTGCCCACTGCTATTACTGACCTTTTAAAAATAAACTTGTGGACACTAAATGATTAATAATTGATTACGTTCTTTTTAAAAAAGCAAAAACAGAATGTGATTTAAAATGCAAAATTAACACGCACAATGTTTGAACAAATTTACATTATAATCTTGTAAAATTTAATGTGTGTATACATAAAATGTGGAAATCATGATTTTAATTTCATTATTGCATAAAATCTTACTATTATAAAGCACTGAAAATATTGAAATTACTAAGTTGAATGTCGATTTCCAATAAGGTGCTATTACTTTCAATATAACATAAGTGCGTGAAATTTATTATTTAAAGTAATAGCGCAATATCGGAGTTCGACTTCCGGTGAAACACGAATCGCGTAACTTCAAAATCGTGTTAAATAAGTCCGCGTAAAAAGAGACCCAGGTGTATTTAATTTTTCTTCACTAAATTTAATCCCCATATTTTTACCCACCCTTGCGCATGTCCTCAGCATAACTTCCATATCTTCTCTTCTTTTTGCACACAAAAAGACATCATCCACAAAAAAAAAAACACCCGTTAATGTATATACTCTCTTGCCACCTGTTAACAGTATCTCTATCCCTTTTCCTAGACTTTCTATTGCTCTCTCCATTTCACTCAAATACAACATGAACAAAATAGGTGACATAGGGCATCCTTGCCTCAGTCCCACCCCATTTTTAACTTTAACTAATTCTATATCCCCTAATTGATATGTATAGTAATTATTTTTATATAATTTCTTAATAACACCCACTAAAGCTTCATCCATTCCCAGATTTGCTAAACTTATCCATAATCTATTTCTATTCACTCTATCATATGTCTTCTCTATATGTATAAAACTCATATATAACTGTCTACCTGAATTTCTACTTATATCTATAAGTTGTGCAACTACAAATAAACTATCTCCTATACACCTATCTGATCTAAAACCTCCTTGCATTTCCCCCACTACATTATTTTCTTCCATCCATTTTGCAACTCTTCCAGCCACCATATATGAAAAAACTTTATATAAAACTGATGTTACTGCTATTGGTCTATAATTATTTAACTTTCTATGATCCTTACCTTTTCCTTTAAATAATAATCTTACTCTTGTATTACTCCAACTACCCGGAAAAACTCTCTTCTGTGCCATCTTATTAAAACATGATAACTTTACTTTTGCCCTATGCCCAAATTCATTACCATCTCTGCTGCCCATCCATCTAATCCTCTTGCCTTACCACTTCTCAATTTCTTCCCTGCCTCATTCAGTTCATTTTCTGTAAATGTAATATTCCCATTACTATATGCTTTCATATTTTTTATCCCTCTGTCCTTCACATCTAACATCTTTTCTATATCCATTACATAACTATTCAGTATTCTCTCTAATTCTTCCCTAGAGCTACACTCTATTCCCTCCTCATCCAGTAATACTATCTCTCTCTCCTCTAAATTTCTCCTTTTAATGTAATTCCAAAATTTTTTACTCCCATCTCTTCCACTTTTATTAATATCATCCAATAATTTACTATTTAGTTTCATTCTCTCTCTATAATTATCTATTTTAGCTAACTTCTTCCTTTCTAAGTACTTTTCCCATTTAGCATCAATATCTTTTTCACTTTCTTTGTTCTTAATAGCACACTTATATTCTCTGCATGCTTTTTTCCTCTTTTTTACACTTTTACTAACTTTCATTTTTCTATTACTTTTATTCTTCTGAATATTCTCACCTAAAACCCTATTTGCCACTTTTTCTATTTCATCACACCAGTCCTCATACTCATTCCCAATCAACTCTTCCATAGTTTCTTCAACTTGTATTTTATACTCTTCTAACATATTCTTATCATTCACTCTTCATCCACATCTTTCACTATTGTTTCTACTTTTATTCCTATTTTCCATCACATTACTAACCATTTCAATTACAACAAAATTATGATCACTATTACATACTCTCTCTTCATTATCAAACACCTTAATTTTCCATACTTTATTCATTCCCTCTTTCTCTACCAATATATAATCTATTGTGTGGGATATATTATTCCTAGACCATGTATATTGTCCCTCATAAATATTAGATAAGTTTCCAATGTTCAAATTTACTCTCTGACAAAATTTCTTCAAAAACTGTCCATTCTTATTGTCTATTTCATCAATTTCTTCAATATGCCCATTCATGTCTCCTATAACCATTATTCTCTTCCCCTTTTCTTTAAAACTCTGTATATCCTTAACTAGGCACTCATATATGCTATTGTTCCATTCCATTATAGTTTGACTATCTCCAGTATCTATATAAACTATAGCCACCATCCATTCTTGTTTTCCCAACCTTATTTCAAACCACAAATGTTCTTGGCATTTAACAGTATTTAAATATTTTTTTGATATAACACCTATACCACCACCCTTTTTTTCTTTCTCTTTTCTATTTATACCCTGCCATACCAAGATTTCCAAAACAGGTTCTTCTTCTCTTAGATGTATTTCCACTACTGCTAATACCTCAAGCTCTTCATTTTCAATTGCTTTGTTTAATTCCTGCCACTTTTCTGGTCTCCTACCACCTTGCATATTCAAATACCCAATTTTAACAATTTTTTCTTTCCTAACTACTCTTTTATAAATTTTTTTTGATTCTTTCTTCTCCATTGCATTTATAAATAACTTGCTTACCATTAATTTTACAGACCCATTCCCTCTCCACATCTACATTTATATCTAAATCAACTGCCCTTTGTTTATTCCTTACATCCCATCCATTCTTCTTCTTTTTAATAACACTACAATTTAAAATCCCACCCCCCTTTACAAGTTTCCCGAACTACATTCTTTATAAATCAGACTCCCTAAAACTTCACTTCCTTGTTTCCCTAAGTGCAACCCATCTTTACTAAATAACTCCCTCTTCCCAATAAAAAAATCCCACACATCCACAAACGTAACATCATTTCTCTCACACAATTCTTTCAATCTCTCATTTATAGAACATGCCCTATCTAACATATACCTTTTATCAAATCTTGGTAATAATCCAACTATTCCTACTCTTCCTTTAACCATACTCAAATTCCTAATCAATTCTGTGTACTCACCCATTACTCTCTCTGATGACTCTGATAAATTATTAGTCCCTACCATAACAATATACATCTCTATTCCCTTGCTTCTTTACTTTATCTGTAACATCCCTAATTTTAGCTCCCGGCAAACATACTCTTACATACCTGTTTCTATTTTCCCTTGCAATTATATCTCCACATTCTCTTATTAATGAATCCCCTATCAATACTGTCTCATAGTCTACTTTCTCTGCTTCATTCACAACCTTCTCTACCACCTTCTGGACTTCCTCATCTACTTCTTCCTTATCATTCCTACTCAGTAATTCCTTTATCTGCTCACACTTAATCTCTAACGATTTTAATTTTTCTTCTACATCCTTTACCTCTTCCTCTATCTTACTTATTCTTTGGCCAACCATCTCCAATGCACTACCTATTTTTCCATCCATATCTCTTGTCACTCCACTACAAACACACTCTATCTTGTCTTCCCTAACTATGTTTTGTTCCATTTCTCCTGACTTTCTGCCTTCCTCAACTATGTTTTGCTCCATTCTTCCTGACTTTCTCTTTATGCTATCTACACTTTGAAACCACTTTTTCACCTCTTTTATCACATTCACACACTGTCTACATAACCATAAACCTGCTACATCCTTCCTAGTCTTATTTAAGCATTTCAAGTGGAAAACTTTATCACATATATTACATTCTACCACAGCACGTCTAATTCCTTTCTGACGATTATATATGCATTGTAAAATACAAATGCAATCCATATTACTTATTTTCCAAGCTGCCTATTCTATGTTTAACTTTATACTTTCTCTCCTACTCTTCAAACCCTTTTGCACAGAAAGATGAAAAAATTTTTACTTTCAAAAACGATCGATCAATAACCACGTGTAACTTAGGCTTCTAAACGTTACCTTTTATCTCAAAATAATTAACTGTTCTTAAATTAAAATTAAAAAAAAAAAACTTTAGTAACAAATTTAAACCAACTAATCTTACATACAACTTAGTTATAGAAATCCTTACATTAACACACATTCAACAAAAATATTTTTTAAAAAAAAAAAAAAAAACTGCTATATTTTTAAAATGGCGATCAAAACTTTTTTTTTATTTTTTATAATAATTTTGATCTTTCCAAATTAAAAAATCACTATCTCTCTTGATCACAATTTACTCCTCACTTTCATACCACAATTAAAATATTTAAATCGATGATTTCAGATGATTAATTGCATAAAAAGATAGAACTTAGCTTAAATTGAAGTCAGTGAATGGCCCGATTCAACAGCTAATTTTACGAATTTGTCTATTGCTTGCAGCGACTCCTTTCTATTAAAATGGCAAGTACTTCACTGAATCAGATCACGATTTAAGTTATAACTGCTTTGTTTTGATACAATAAAATGTTTCCACTAATAATCCAAAATAAGCTCAACTTTTATGTCAAAATAAAATAAATCAGATCAACGTTCTCAAAATCATTCCGAGCTCTTTTTGAACAATGATGAAGAAAATAACATTACTGCATTTCATTCAGGTGCTTAGCCATATATGCGTTCTAACAATTGCTAGACTGAAGTTATATTATTGACACATCCATTTATTTTATGCTTGTTACTTTTAGATAGATAATCAAATGACTTTATTACTTGGGACTTCATAAAAAGTTTGAGCCCCGGAAGTAACAGAGATGGGTGATTATTCATGAACCTTTATAAGATCTTGTGTCTGCCAATATACCACTGTTTGAAACCATATAATTCAGCAATGCTATTATGCATGTGAAAATTAATAGTGCTATTAATTTACACATCCATATAACATTTTGCCTGTTGGCTTAAATTTAAGTGTAGCTTAATATTATTTTAGAAATGTCATCATCATCAACAATTATCAATCCACTGCAGGATGAAGGTCTCTCCAAGTTCAGTCCATCTTCTCTGATGTTATTTTCTCTTCTCCACCCCCCCACCCCCTGCACACTTTCTTATTTCATACATTCATCTCACAAATGGTTTATTGGAAAAAAATATTTACCATTTCCACAAACATTCATTCTGCCTTATCAGGCAACTGAGAAGAAAGACCATGGTGTTTCTTAATCTTAAACTCAGAAGTAAAAAGCCAATAAACTCACCATGCTGGCTAATGCATGTTGGTGAGCAGCCCATCCATGTTCATATACTATATGAATAATCACATAGTAATAACAGCTGCAATGACAAGAATGTGGGGAGTAGTTCCTTTAAGGGCTCCAAGAGAAATCAAAGGGTCTCCTTTCAGTTAATACCAAGCTCCTTTCTGCTGTACTCAGATTTAATTTTGAACAAATTTGTTAAAAAAATAATTACAGTGAGAATAAACTTACTTATATTTTAAGCACATTTCTTCAGCTTATACATTGAAGCTGCAAACTGAACCATATCAATATATACAAGTTCAATTACTACATATGCTATGCTAAAACAAATGTAAACAAACAAACAAAATGTAAATAAACAAAAACAAATCATTTTAATAATATATGTGTAGCCATTTTTTCAATTCTATGAATATGTAAAAAAAAATTGTAAATAAATTTTGCGATACACCATCAACTGTTTTATTTATCTTGGAGTATCATACACGATCATGTTAATTAATATAATGTCTTTAATTTATGTTAAAACCACATACATTTTATTCTTCCTTTATTATTCTTTCCAAATTTGATGTGCAGTTTTCTGCATAATAAAATGTTTCTAAGCACAATATTAAAAGTTTTATAAAATTTTAGACTTAAAATTGATATAGAGTTAAAAACATCAAAACAATTAGAAAGATCATAGTTTTTTTAATAATAAATTTATTACTAAATTTCTATGAAAGAAAAAAAATTAAAAAAAAAACAAAAACATCCAGAGCGTATTTAATTAAAATGAAAGTCAAACATTTTACTAATTCGTTTTTTTTTCTTACTTTTTCAGTGAATGATTGAGTGAAAAACACTCAGTAAAATAAATGTAAATGAGAACCCTCAATTTAATTTTAATTTATATATGCATACTGTACATTAAAATGTTTGTGTTATATGTGTGTGTGCATGTTTAAAAGTTCTGTACACTCAATGTTCAGTAAACAATATGTATTCTATTCTAAGCACAACAAAACATGAGCTATTATATGTGATGTTTGATATATATAAAATAGCTTTGAAAAAAATATAGAAGGTATCTCAGAGCCTCACCGTATTTCAAATATCTTTATAAACATTAACAAAAACATTTGTTGATAATTTGTTACCAGCTTACATATAATACTTTTAAACAACTTGTAAAATGTTTAAATTTTCAATACCTCAAAATAATGTGAGCAGGTTTCAGATATTTTCAACAATTAGTGATTATGAAATTCTTTGAATTTTGGGGTTTAGAATAATTTGTATTGATATGTAAAATTCAAATTCAAAATTGAAATACCCTTGCATGGAAAACCTTATACATAATTTATTATGACAATATACAATACATTCATGTATATGGATCTAATCATAGAATAACCATGTCTGAAAATATGTCTGTGATAATTCACAAGTCAGATTTCTAAAAAAATTATAACAAAAATGCACCTTTCTTACACCAATGCCAAACTATTTTGTCAGTCAAAATAAAAAGGATAGGGAAGTATTATTTGCAAATGATTCTATAGAAACTTTGCTTGTGAATTATCAATACATTGTACAGGTTTAAACCTGCATTTATATATGTAATATTTGTGGGGTTCGAACTCAGACTTTCACACAACCCACCACTCTCAGTGCCATCTCATATTGCTGACCCACCTGATAACACACATGTTGAAAAGATAAATAATCACCAATATACGTATTTCATGCTAAACCAGCAATCATCAGTTGGTCCAGATTACTATCCTCACATATATATATAATCAGTACTCAGCTTTATATTAAGATAGCCAATCTTTATACTTTAATGGACAGGCTTCAAAGTATTCCAACTCACAATTATCATAACATATATAGGCTAACATTAGATATTTGATAAAGATAGAATTCATTTATAGGCTTGTTAAAGTTATTAGAATTATATATATATAAACATAATAATAATAGTAATAAAAATATTCAAAGTCATTTTATTTAAGTTTATAGAATTTCAGAAAAGTATATACATTTTCCCTTACTTTCTTTCCTTTTGTATTCGAAGATAAAACTTTATCAGGAACAATGAACGTTTATCAGATTTTTTAAATTTTGAATAAAAAAAGCATAGAATATATTTTATTCCTTAGTAGCAATAAATATTTTAATTAAATAGATTATTTATATATAAAGTATACTTCTGATGTACAAATTCTTGGAATTCAAATTTATTTTGTAAATTTTCTCCATGTTTGTAGAAAGATAGATTTATTTATTTTTTTGCAAAAGCAACAATGTAAAAGAAAATTTAGAAAAAGAGATTCTTAAAATTATTTTGATTTCTCTAAAGAATTAAACCATAAAAAGTGTTAATAACAAGATCTATAAAAAATATTTTTGGAAATTTTCTTATCTAATGCCTAGATAGCAGTAACATGTTTTTCATTTTCTAATGAGTGAAACTCTTGGAATGAGAATGGTATATAAAAAGTTATGTACTGATGCATATCTTTTTTTAAAGAACATCATTGAAAATATTTTCCCATGAAATTAAACTCATAGATCTTTCTGTTTTAAAAAACACAGAATGTTCTTGCCTAAGAAATTGTTTGTACTAAAACTCTTTAAAATTGAACTTTATTTTTTTAAAAAGTTCAAGTTTATTTATCTTCATTAAAATTATATTTATGCAAAAGTGTTTATGAAAATAATTTTTGCTAAATTATACTTAAAGATAAGAGTTATTGAAATAAACTTTTTTGTCTTCGTTGCATTTTATTTATTCAAAGCACAAGTAGCAATATAGTTTTCCGAATATCTTAATTATTTTGATATATATTTTCTCATGCCAGTTTATTTCTAATTTAAGAATTTATATATATAATGTACACAACTCAGAAGAATATATTTATTTAAAATTTCAAAAGATAGATTAGCCATTTTGATTAATAGTATTAATGTTTTAAAAGACTATTTCATTAAAATGTGCATTAAAAATTAAAATACTATATTTTTTTCCATATGTCAAAGCATCGGCCGGGAAGCGAACCCACAACAACTGTCTGCAAGCAACTGCTTGCAAGGCAGCTGTGCTGACCTCCCAGCTACCAATGCTTAACTAAAATACTCTATTTAAAATTTTTATTTTCTTAATATGTCTAGTTTTATTTCAAGACATTTTGATAAAATATAGAATTCAGTAACAGAATAGGAATCTTAATACTTTAGCAATCCATTTATTTGTGGTTGGAAAACTAACTTTTATACATTATTAGAATTCAATTAAATTTCTAATTTTTTTGACTTTTCAATATGGAAGATACATGCATGGATATGCTATAATTCTGGTTATATCAGCCAAAAGTGCATTTAACATAGAATAATCTTTTCTTAATCCAAAGTTCAAAACATTTGTATACTGTTATTACTAATATCTTTTTTCTAAGTGGTAATTGTTCAGAATTAATTAACTTTCTATTGTTAACTCTTAAAGGACAATCACTTCCATAATCCCTACTTGCAAAAGTTAATTATGATTATTTTTAGAGCATAATTAATTATTTTGTATTCTAATTAGTGAGAATGATTTAATATATCAAATAATACATATTAATAAGTTTTTAAGATTTTTACATGTAATGTTTGCATGCTCACACACATGCATCTCAAATACACATGATTAAAATTTTATACTGTTATATGCAAATGAAGCTATTTATACATATATAAAGCATTAATAATTCTGATTATTTAAAAATTAAATATGATTCTCTTTAAGTTTTTTAAACTATTTGACAAAAATAAGAAAATAATGGATTGTCAGTATAGACATGGAAATTTAGGGTATTTGATATCCAAGATCATCTGATGGTTTAAGGTTGTAAAATTCATGCATGTTCAGTGATGGTAATCTAAAATCTTATCCTCTTGGAAATAACATATGGAATGTACTGATAATAAATAACACATCATGAAATTATCTTTGCAATGCCATGATTATTCATTCTTTCACAACATCTTTAAAGTGGATAGAAACCAGTTTCCACCTTAAGAAAAGCATATAATGAAAACCTAGTGAGCAGTCGAGACAGGTACTGAACTTCAAGTGTTTGATACCTATGTGCAGTGAAAAGTGAAAGTAGTTCCACAATAAATGCATAGTGAGAAGGGGATCATCTGAGTTCCTGTGCAGGTGGATAGTTGCAGTTTATTGGGATTGAGATGAGGGATGCACTAATAAAAACAAAATTCCAACAATTTGCTTCTTTCTTTCTTTCTTTGCATATTTACTATTTTATTTTACTTGCTAAGCACTCATGTTGCATGTACTGAGGTTATAGTCTTATTTAAGTATTATGTGCTGACATTGCACTTAATAAGAATTAATATTTACAACTTTAAATTGATTCAAAATATTTCTAAATTTAGGATCTGACTATTAACTCATTGTAAATCGAAAGATTTCATGATCATTAATGTTTAACAAAAATAGTAGACTTAATCAGTGAAGAATTTATTATTTTCACACTCCTAAATCAAAAAGTTTAGATTTGCCTATATATTTAGAAAAATGGGTTGAAGATAAAAGTGGCCACTCTTATCTTTATAAAGTTGAATCTTGCATTTAGATTTGTAAAGGTCTCTCTTGTAATAAATTAAGCACTCAAGACGCATGTACAAACTTCCTTTACTATATTTTATAAAGATTTTTTTTTCTATTGTAAAAACTTGTAATTGGTCTGTTTGCTTCTGTATATACACATTTATTTATATTAATATTAATTTTCTTTCTCATTATATAGGTTTATTTAGTTCAACATCTGGAGGGAGGATTTTTATTCCGCTGACATCCGTTGTAAAGGTAAAACAGTTTTTAATTCTATTGACATTTATGAAAATGTTTAAAACTAGATATAAATTTTTAAAAATCTTAGTAGTTATATGCATAAATCAAATGATTTTTTTATGATATTGAAAAATAAAAAACTTAACTTAAATCTGAACTTTCATTATGACAAACTCTCCATTCAATAGTGCCATCTAGTACAAGCCATAGAAATCAATAGATGCAAGAAGATTTGTGCATAAAATCCATTGATCTCTATAGCTTCCACTGAGTATCACTACCATATAAAGAGTCTGTCACTGTTTTAACCACTTGTGTAAGCATAGGAAATGGTGATCATATATATATATATAATACTAAAAGATAATTTTGTCTGTTTCACCTGTATATTTATTAATAAAAATATCACTGAAATTAATAAAAATGTATTTAAAATAAAAAATAAACTTTTAAAATAAATAATATTTCTTTCAATTTGTTAAAAAAATATGAAAAATTTCTACTACTAAGTGAATGAAATTAGAGCCGTTCTTATCTCCTATTTATAGCTGCCATTTTGGTACCAAAAACAAACAATAAAATATAGACTCCTAAGCATTAAATGTAAACTATTCAATAAAATTAATTGTTCTAAACAATTAGCTAATACAAAATAACATTAGTCTGGAATTAGTTCATTCAATCCAGGATTAAAATGGACCTGGATAAGGTTAGAGCACTATTTTAAATGCTTTTATATTAACTTGCCCTGTTTGTGTTTCTGTCATGGTGTCCATATTTTTGAATTTTTAACAATGAAAAAATCTGTTTCCATTTAGAAGTTGTGCTCACAACCTTATCTTTTCCAGGAAATATTCTTAACTGAGCCAATGGAAATATTACATTTGTAGAATAAAATTTTATTAATATTGAGTTACTTGCATAATTAAAAGTAAATACATTCTACTAAAATCTAAATTATTTTTCTGAAATAATTAATATTTTATAAATATTTTGTGGAAAAAATAATAAATGCATAAAAAAGGTTAGATAATTATATATTTTGTTTTCATTTCCAAAATCAAAACAAAGAAATACAACTGATGTGATGCATGATGGCTTCTTCTTTTTCGTAGTCAGGAATCTCTCAACCACTATGCCCAAAGAAAGCTGTTAGCCACCTCACTTTACCTTTCCATTCCCCACACTAACTTTTTCCCATATTCTTCTCTATCCGATCCATGCCATTTCCACAACATGATCTTTGTCAACTCCATGGCTTTTATATCTAAACCCCCCTTATCTTTTCCCAAACCCAGCATAAAATCAAAAAACCTACTTTCTGAATTATCACTTTGTTTATATTTATTCCCCCACTTCATTATTTGCATCATTTCTGCACTTTCAGGCATTTACTTTTGTCAAAATCATTGACAGCAGACACTCTCTTGTGGAGAGAAGAAGAAACTAAAAAAGATGATTAAAAGAGACTGATGAAGAAAATTATTTTATTTACATTGAAATTGTTTTATTTATAACTAAAAAGTAAAAATAAATGATTTTAAAAATATATATATATATTTTTTCAAATAATGCGTTTATATAAACAGCCAATTAAAAAAAGAATCTGACTAAAAATGTGTTGTTTTATTAAAGCATTTGAGACCATAAAAACAAAAAGGGCTCAAATGTTTTTATGGAATGACATTTTTTTAGTCAGATTACTTTGTTATTTATGAATCTATTATTATTTATATATTACAGCTCTCCAAATATTTTTAATTTGCTTATAAATTTTTTATTAAAAAATAAGTTCACCCTTTAAATAGCCTTCACCAATCAATGTATATCTCCTACTTCATTCTGAATCCTATATACATTTTTCTGAATTTACTGACAATACAAATGTTCCATTTATAAATGTTACAGTCAATGCTATCACTCACGCATCTCTTATTTGTTATTTAAGAAATATACCAGATTTTTAATCAATCCTATTTTTGCTTTTGTTTCTGATACATATTCCCATTAATAATCTATATAATTTATTTTACCATTAAACAAAGTTAAATATCTATATTTCTTCATGATAAATATCTACTATTTATTATCAATCAGTTTTACCTTTCTTATAAAAAAGTAATATCTTAAATTTTTCTCTTGAATGTAATTTTCATATTTCTTCTTATATTTTTCTAATACCAGCTTCATATCCTTTATATTATTTTGAAAAATGCCATATCATCTGCAAAGAAAGTAAATCACCATATTATATACTCTCCTAATTTTAACTATGCAAGTTTCCATTTCTTTTTTTTATATCAGAACTTAATAAATTAATTTTAATATGTTTATATAAAAATATATTAAACATTTGTCAAAATCATTAACAGCAGGCACTCCCTTATGGAGAGAAGAAGAAACAATAAAAAAGATGATTAAAAGAAACTGATGAAAAAAATTATTTTATTTAAATTGTTTTATTTATAACTAAAAAGTAAAAATAAATAATATTAAAAAAAGATTTTTATTCATATAAGAATTAAAATTTTACTATATCAAGTAATTTGAATTTACATTATAAAGAATTTATTATGTAATCAAAAAAATGTACACCTTTAAAAAAAAATTTTGTATTTTTTCAATGCAGCTAATATATACAAAATCTAAAATGGCAAATATTTATATGAATAGAAACCCAATAAATGAGTACTGATTTACAGTTTAATATAGTTTATTGTTTCATTAAAAAACATTTTAATGTGGTCATTCTACACCAGATGGAACCTAATAAACAACTGGAACAGAGTTTGGCAAACTGTGGCTTGTGAACCAAATGTGCCTCTTCGATCCCAATATTGTGGCTCTGTTTGGCATAATAAACATAAACAAATTTTTATTTTCTCATGTAATTTGTAAACAAATATTTTGCTGACTTTAGGTGAGGAAAAATGTTGCACTATTCTTGAATTTAAATATTAGAAATTTGTGAAAAAATCAAACTTATGAAGCAATTTTTGTTTTTATTTATTTATTTTTAAGAAAGAATTTTTTTCCCTTAGGATGTATACAGACTCGTATTATGTTCTATTACTAAAATAAATGTTCAAATATATGCACAGCCATTTAGAAATTCATATTTTTCATGAACATATTTTTTACCTCTTTCCTTGAGGATCTTTAACGGGGAAAAGGAGATACCTTTTTCCTTCTGGCTCTTTAATAGTGGAGGGGAGGGGGAGGTTTAAACAAAATGGCTCTTCATATTAAAATGTTTTCTAACTCCTGAACTAAAAGAATGGTTGTGATAATTTTTGGTAATATATAAACTTCTATTTTCTTCTAAGAAGAAACCATATTTTATATTACATGATCAGAAAGACTTACTACATTAATAAGATTACATTCAAATATCAGCCTTTCAAACTAATTGAGAACGCGCCTTTTGAGAGTGTTAAATAAATGAATACTTTCCTCTTCAATCCAAGATATAGTATTTATGCAGGAATAAAAAGGATCCTCTTATTCCCACGACTCAAATTCCTTTATATGAGCAAATCTGAAGAACTGTTGAGGAGAGCGTGAGTAGAATTCTCACTTTAAATTACTATTTACGATATTTGCTCATATAAAAGAATTTGAGTCGTGGGAATAAGAGGATCCTTTTTATTCCTGCATAAATACTATATCTTGGATTGAAGAGGAAAGTATTCATTTATTTAACACTCTCAAAAGGCGTGTGCTATAATTGTAAACACGGCGCTAGATCAAATAATTGCTTATTTACATTAATAAGAGTAAATATATAAAAAAGAATTAATTATCAGCATGTATGTAAAGTATAAGTTACTTTTTATACATTGTATGATTTAAAGCATTGATAAAGTGTTGTGTGGGGGGTGAGAATGGGAGATTAGCTCAACTGCTAATGCTGGTGTTAAACATTATTTAATCACCTGAAAAACAACCTATTAAATATTTATTATTTAATATGTTTTTTCATTAAAATGTTCAATAATTCTTTTTTTTTTGCACTCAATCAAACACTATACAAGATCAAATTAATAGACTTTTATATTTATGATTTTTATATTCATGTTTTTAGTTGTCTATAGTTCATAAAAGTTTAAAATAAAAAATTAAAAGTTAATAAAAATATATTTCACTTTTCTAAATTTTAATTATTTTATTTCACAGTACAACTACTACGATTATAAAAAATATCGAGAAAAAAAGCAGATAGTAAAATCTTTTTTAATCATGCTTAAACTGTCTTACTTAATAGAATTTTATATCTTTCTATCATTACAACTTTTTTAAAAAAATTTTATAAATATTTAAAAAAAAAAAAATTTATAATAAATAAATTGTATAATAGAGCTTTTAGTTAATTTAATTTTTTTTTAATTCTCCATATTGTTTTTTTGAGTATTAAAAAAAATGTTAGTAGGTTGCCACCAGATGGCGATTAATGTGTTAGTGTCTTTCACATGACATCACATGTCAGTCTTAAATTAAAAAGTAAAACTTATAAATTAAAAAGTTATTCTAAAAAATTATTCTAAAAATTCTTCTACTGCTGCTGATGAAAAGTATGGATCCGCCATTGATGTTGATATGTTTCAGCCAAGTGAAAATCCACTTAAGGAAGAAATATCTCAAGATAGTAATTCAAGAATAGAATCCAAGACGTGGGCAACAAATAAACCTTATAAGCACGACAAGACCTTCAACCTAGATAAAAGAAACTCAGCAAATAATGCTATCAACATTGACTATAATTTTCCAGAAATACCAGTTAATAACATTATAGATAGATATGAAAAATCTAACTTCAAATCTATTACTAACCTGCATAAAGTGAACTCCAAAAATTTTGTAAAACTAGAGCGAGAACATCAACATATAAACGTGAATTATTATTGGAGTCTGATGAGATTCAAGTAGTTAATAAAAAAAAAAAGTTATGCGAATGCTGTGCAATTATGTAATTATGAGCTGAAATAAACACTTATGAAATGCCACAAAAACAAAGCAATATGTTTGGTCTATTAAATAATGAAACAGATGATGAAATGCAAATAGGTAATATTAATTACAATACTGATTATACATCAATAGATCAAATTACATATGATGAATGCACCAAAAAGTTTAACTCAACAGTCCCTGAAATTTTACACAGATCATTTAAAAACGTTCACACTCCAAAAATGCTGATCTTAATGGTTACTAACCCTCAAAATGAACTATTTAAATTTCAATAGATGAATTCTATTCCCTAGTTTCTGGGAAAAAAACTATAGAGGTTAATATAGAAAAACCTTACCCATCCTAACTACATGTATATCAGTATTGAGTTCCATATTACAGCACAAAGGGACTATTTCAAAAAATATATAAAAGTTATTGGCAATAGGATTATTTGCTATGTAGATATGAATAGACCATCGATCCTTGCCAGGCAGATAAAAAATTGCTATATTAAATTTTAGTGACCATGAGCTACAACTATTACTCAAAAAATATGGTATAACTGCCAACTTTAAATATCTTCTAGAGAAAAAAACTGAAATACCAGTACTCACCAACACAACTATATTTAATATTACTCTAGACAAAGGAATTACTCCAACAGATATACCTACATCGCATTCAATAGACAATTCCCCTTTAATAATATTGTTCAAAGGAGTGCCTCCATAATGTTTCTATTGTGGAGAAAGAACCCACTTAGTTAAAAACTGTATGGCTAGATTTTGTACTAAATGTAACATGAAAAAGACTAAAAACAATCAATGCTTCATACAACATCCATAAGAAAGAATCAAATTAGTAGCAGAACCTCAAAAAATTAATGAATTTGAGCACATCACAACTACACAAAAAATTATTGATAATATTCTAACTGATAAGGAATTAATATGTAGCCAAACAACAGTGAACACAATCCAATAATAACACTGAAAACAGTCTTTTTTTCTTTGGATAATAAAACTCCTAGCAATAAACCAATGAAAATTAAACTAAAAAAAGTCAAAAAGAACCTAAATAATGGTCCAGGCTAAGAAGTGGGAGGCAAAAGCTGAAAAGACTGAAAAAGATTCAATTGCAGAGGCAGAGATAAAACACACAAAGGCAAAAGAAGGAAAACTGCAGATACTAATGATATCAAAAACATACAGAAATTATACAAATAACAACAGTAAAAACATTTCTCATAGAGTAATTACAGCAAAAATCAAAATAACAATGAACAACTACCTGAAATTAATGTGAAAGAATCAAAGACAAGGCACAGGAAATCACTCAGATGCACGCAAGATCAAACTAGGCTGATATAGAATAATTTAAGGAGTCAATACTTACTCATTCACTCAAGCATAAGTAGGAGATCAAATGAATAATCAACAGCAATATAGCATTTAAATAATCTAATCAACACTATGAAATTAAAAGTTACAGGAGTGAATGTCAGAAGGATGAACTTCCTAAAAAGAGACCAAGCAATAAGAAACTACCTCACAATTTTCACCTTATATAAGTTTTTTTTTTTTAAACCAAACTTCGCACTAATACAGAAGTAGACATAAACAAATTGCTGGGAAAACTTGGCTTTACACAATACTTCATCTCTAACACACCAACAGCAGGGGTGGGCATATTAATTAACAACAATTTCCCATTTGAATCTTTCCAAGATTAACCATCTTAACCAAAACATTATAACAGCAACCTTCCACCATCAAGCTTTCTCAGTAAACATAATTTATATCTATCTATATAAAAATACAACCACTTATTCATCAAATCAATCTATTCCTATCAACTAGCCCATTCCCAACTATAATGTTTGGGATTTCAACATGCAATATAATGAATTTGTATCCAAGTACCTACATTTACTAAATTGCAAACTCATGAGTGGAAAGGGCTTTTCCCCTAATAATGATATCTCATACTATATGTGCCAATACAAAACATTAATAGACCTAATATTTTATTCAGTGGACCTCCACTTCATTATAGATCCCAAATTGGAACCAATTGTTTTTGCCAACCACCTTGCTTTATCATTTGACCTAAATATTAATCTCAAATCTCTACCAGTTCTTAACTACTACAACACTCAAAGGATGATCCTCAAGTCAGCTGCACCAGAGTGCATCATCTCAGAGATGTATATATATTTTAGAAAGATTGAAATATTATCATTGCAACCGATTGATACATGATTAGCGTTTATCAACATAATACAGGCAATAATGAAATATTATACATTTTAGAAATAAAGCTTCAACTATACTGTTAAAACAACTAGAAACAATTAATAAAAACCTCAAACTTTTACCAACAACTCTACTATGATAGACAATATAATGGAGTTAAAAGCACAATACAAATCAATGCAGTCCATGCTGGAAGAATACTTGGCTACCAAAAAAGCTAGAATCTATTTCTAACAACCCCCTAACTGGTCAAGAGGCTACATACAATGGGTGCTGGGATACAAAGAAAACTGTCCCAACATCCATACTTGTCAACAGAACTTTTGTTGCAGAGCATAATATGCTTCCAAAGATATACTACTACTTTAAATCAAGACTCCAATGAACTCCATTATCTGGATCTGGTTACTCATACGATATTGAAGATGAGCATCATCAGGAATCATGGAGTCAGACATAAATCAGGAAAATTGAGCCCTTCCTAATAATGTTCATCCTGGTCATCATGCAATTCCCAAATTTCTTATCCAGCATTTAAGCAATTTCTCAATCCTGATCATTATGAATCTAATAAATATACTATCCAAACACAATTATGAAATAAATAGTCTTTATCCAATATCTCTAATCCCTTTTTTGAAGAAAAATATACTTCCATCTCCGCTTGAAAATCTGAGGCTGATATTTATGTCCCCTATTCAAATTAAAATAATCGAATCAATAATCAAGGACAAGATTCAACCTACAATTCTAGAAAAAAATTTCGGACTACCAATTTGCCAAAAAGGCACCTCTACAATAGATGCCATCACTCTTTTCAAGCTAACTAGAACACATAAGAACAACAAGAAAAGCCAGCCCTATTGGACATTTCAGCAGCCTTTGATTCAGTGTGTACTGACCTGCTTATACAAATATTAGAGACATATGGAGTATCTCAAAGTATCATTCAAATAAATTGCAAATCTATTAAATAACATAGTAGTGTCAATTACCATGAATGGGAAAACTACTCTCAAGAGTTCAAGCCCTTCAATTCAATACCATAAGGATGTCCATTGAGTGAACTGTTTTTTTATATCTTACATCAATCCACTCCTAATAGAATTGGAAAATAAAATGCCTGATCTTTTCATACCAGTAATCTATAACCCACATTACCTACATGGATGATATTACAATATTCATACCCTCCAAAAACCCATCCCCACTGCTGATAACAACCTTACAAAACTATTCAATAAAATACAGGAATTTTAATCAAGCAATATCATCATCATGGAGGATACTAACAGTCAAAAGTATTCCTTCCCAGTTCAATGCGAAACCACACAACTTCCTTGGTTTTCCAATTTATAACTCAATGATGGCTATGAGAAATAATGTACAAGATTCCTTACTTTCAACAACACGAAGTATCACCAAGTCTCTCTCTAAAGTTTATTTATCGATACATGCCAAAATCTCTCATTAGTATACTTATACACCCTAGGCTTAACTATTATATGCTGATAATTAACTACCCAAATGCTTTCAAAAAGAAAATTAACACCTTATGCTCCAGATTAATATGGAATGGAAAGGTAATATCAATGAGCTCAAAAAACAACAGGCTATCTCTTCAGGCAATCAATGTTTTCTACTTTCAGAGGGACTATAACACCATTTGCAGAATCATTGAATCATATCCTAATATAACTAATTTTATCAATGTCATTCTAACAGACAAGCCATCTCCCAATAATAAAGAATGGTTCTGCTCTATAGCATCCCTAATCAATGAATATACTAACATAATCAAAGATTCAAAAAGAAAATTCAGTAATGGGAGGCTTACCAAATCATAGATCAAATAGAACAATCAGGTCAAACAATATTATATTTCTCTACTAGATGTATTATTTGAGAGTTTAGGCTTTGGTTCTTGGAGCCTAAATACCGGGATTCTGAATAAATTAATCTAGAAACCTTGCCTATCCATTTTTTCCTCTCCTTCAGGAGAGGAATAACTAAGATTGATCCAACATTCTTTCTGTGTCACCAAGCAGATGAAACTACCAATCATCTCATCTTTCAATGTAAAGCTCTACAGCCCTGCAGGAATAAAATTCAAGAAATCACTAGGTCCAACAGAGCTATATTATTTGATCTGGTATATAGCATCAATAAAGGCCTGTTCCATTGATGAGTTACTTACTGTTTTCCTCCTGTTTACTCTCTGGTTGGCCAGATGTCACTTAGTGTTCAACTGTGGCTCAAATAGAAGCTTGCATTTTATACTATTAACAAAATCAAAGACAGAGACCATATAAAAGCACCTGCAGACATTTATTCAGTCACCTGGAGCCTACTAAACATTTCCGATGCCCAATAGAGCTTAATCATGATCAAACTAGGGCAATTATCATCTAAAGATTTAGGAGCAAAGATAATAAACTGCAAAGTGTCTAAAATTTGATATATGGCCATATAAGAATGAACTCTAGTTAAGTTAGCAAAATAATAGCATCATAGATTTGAGCCATGGAGAAAGAACCAATGACTACTTGTATTTCTTAATTAAAACATGTAACATAATCTAAATAATAGTTTTGTATTTAAAAAAAAAAAAGTTTAGTACTGAAATATATTTTATTTTTATTAATAAAAACATCATGGAAATAAATCAAAATATGTTATAAATTTAAAAATAAGTTTTCAAATTAAATCTAAATTTATCTTTCATCTTAGCAAACACAGTGTAAAAAGTTTGCATTCCTTTATGTGAAGAGTCAATAAATTGAGAATGTTTTCTTCAGATTGGCCTGACATCTATGGACAAAAGCAAAAATTAATTATTCTTACTACTTTTACAAACAAAATTTTTACTGAGAGAAAAGTGTATTGAACTAATGATTGTTAGTCTAGAACAGTATCATTATAAACAAAATGGAAGGGACAATCCCACTCTGGTTAATATCTAGAATCAGCAATGGAAAAGTTGAAAAAATAAAAGATGTCAACATTATTAAGAAAAAACTTTTTTTGTAAAAGATACAATATTAATTTTATTATGAATCTGTTAATTATAGTTAATCTATTTTTTATTAATTATTTTTGTTGATATTGTTTTTCGTTGAAACATTTTTTGAATGTAATTGTATTATTGGTGTGTATACATGCTCTATATATTTATTGAAAAAGTCTGTACTATAAATATATATGTTAATACATGTTATATACATTTACTATTATTTGTGGATTTTAATATTTGCAACAAGGATTGGTAATCAAATGATACATTTACTTACTTATGGACCACTGTATGGTTTATTATTTTAATGTGCTAATATTAAATAGAGATTTGTTAGTAACTTTTCTTAATTTTGTTGTTTAATATGTAAAAAGGTTAAATTTATATAAATTTTGATTTTTTTGCAGAGGCAAGCAGAACAAAATCCTCAAACTTTCACTTTGTTTCCAAATCAACAGACAGCTTTAGTTCTACCTCAGAATACTCAACAACTTAATCCAATGTTTACAAATATTCCCAACATTCCACAACCTATCAATCAAAATGCAGGTCAAACTAATACACTGACTTCATCGTTAGTCATCAGAAGGCCAAATTCTTCTGGGCCAATGCCTACTTTTAATCAACCTACTATTCAACAACCAAATTCCTTTGTGCCATCACCAACTTCATTTGGAATTAATCAGATGATTCCTTCATCACCCCCAGTCTCAGATCCTAGCATTTTACCTAGATTTCCATCACAATCTGTTTCTCCTGTATTTTTTCAAAATTCTCCTTTATCTCCGATTTCTCCACCCATACCACAAGCTTCTGTGTTATTCCCTTCACCTTCTTTCCCTGTACCACAGCCCCAACCATTACCCCCTGCTGTCCTCCTTCCACCAATTTCTAATCCAATGCAAAATACTCAACCATCTTTTCCTAATGTACAACCTGTATTCCCTGCTCAAGCATTTCCACCTCCTTTTCCAGTTCCTTTGCCTGCACCATTGCCACCACCTCCTATCCCCCAACTTCCTCCACCCTTACCAAACCCTCAGCCCGCAAATCCTGAAGATTCTGAATTTGATAATTTAATACGGAGAGCTACTTTTAATTGCAAAGATAAAATTACTGGGTTTTACGTTAACATAAACCTAGGCTGCAAAATTTGGCATTACTGTTTATCTGGAACACGTTACGATCACATGTGCCCACCTGAGACACTATTTAGCCAGGAATTTCTTACCTGTACCTTTGCCAAAAGTGTGGATTGTGCTAATTCTGCACGATTTTATGAAAGAAATAATAATCTCTTTCTTACTCCAGGATCAGAAATTGCTGAAAATAATGTTTAATTGTCTCAAGATTAACAAGAAAACTTGGAGAATGGAAATATCATTCTGTATAATAATTAATGTAATTAAATAAATGTATGTATTACAGTTATAAATAAAGCTAAAATATTTTTATAAAACATGTTTACATATTTTAATTCTTTCATTTTGTTTCAATACTACAAATATCTATTTATTTCATTATAATGGTGATATTATATAAGCTACTATTTAGAGAAATGATAAAAATGTAAAGTGATAGTGGAACAAAAAAATTATGCATAATAAAAGATAATAACTATATTGATTATATATATATTGAAACATTTTGGTTTTTATCAATACATCCCTCATCTTAACTCTACCATCCATTCCCACAGAAAATCAGACCACCAAATTTTTCATTATGGATACATTTGGAAACAACCACGTCATTGTTCAAGCGAGTGAAACATAAATATATATAAAATAATTTAATATTATATCTATATTAGATATGTCATATATATATTCCAAATTTCTATCTCATCATTTTTTTCTGAAATACAAACAAATATATCTGGAAAAGATACACATCCACACCCACTTATACACACAATCTATATGCAAATAAAATATCCATTAATATAAAACTATTGTAATAATAATAACAATAATATATATATTGTAGTCCACAATTGGGGAGGAGCTGAAGACGATGGGTTGAGGTGAGTGCGTTTATGTGGAATGCATTTGAGATAATATATATATTGTAGTCCACAATTGGGGAGGAGCTGAAGACGATGGGTTGAGGTGAGTGCGTTTATGTGGAATGCATTTGAGATTGGAAGTACTTTTACGGAAAGCAAACTAAAATGAATATATATTTGTTTTATTCTTTTAAGAACAATAATAATTAATTATTGTATAAAATCGTGGTATGTGTAATTATTATAATGATTAATATCTTAGGGTACTTTTACGGATTTACCAAAATAATATGAATCCGTTTTTATGTGCGTAGACTACGTTGCAATATTGCAATATATAAAGACTTACTCGAATATAAATGAGAGCGTTTTTTCAGATACGGCTAGCAATTAACCCTCCCCTACCCCCCTTCAGATTAAAGATAGGGTCAAATCAATTAATTCTCTGGGGGGGGGGGAGGGATCTTACAGAATCTAATTAAATTACTTATTTAATGAAATATAAAATTACAAATTATAATTAACTAATCCCAGGTGTGATTATAGTCAAAGGGGATTTTGTTGTATTAGACCATACCTCATTAAATTTTATATTACAACTAGAGATGAAAATAATAAACGATGCAAATGGATTTAATAAAGAAAATTTAATAAAGCGGAAGTATGACCTCTTTTATTTCCATAATGTGTAAAAGATGATGATTAATGACAGACAACTGTAATATAAATATAACATAATTAATTTTTTATTAATAAAAAATATATAAAAACAAAACAACAAAATATTATGGAACAATAAACATGCTTCTAATATCAAAAGTTCTCTGCAAAATGATTACAAATAATATTTGTTCTCTTTAAATAATCTAACATTGAGTTATGATTATGTGTATGGTTAATAAACTGATGCAAATACAAAATAATCTATTGGAGAGAGTTGTATTCTTTTTGGAACAAACAGTTTACCTAGTATATAACTTCATAAAATCTGACCATTGTATCTCTTAGTGGCACGACCAGCTATGTTGTCTAGTTTATATTATATGTTTAAAGTTTTAATATTTAGTTAGGAGCAAACCTCAACTAACAAATAAAGTTTAGAATTATTAATACCACAAGAGTTCTTTGCTGTATGGTATAGCAATCACTAAATTAAATATAAGCTTTACTAGGCACAATGAAAATAAATAATCCCTGGTGATTTAATTATTTACTCATAACGTTTTATGACGAATAACATGAGACTAAGAACAAATAAAACATAAAGTAAATCAAAAATAATGGGTTTATAAATTAATTTCGCTTAATGCAACCTATCTCCCATACAAAATTAACCGACATTATATTTGTAGCCCAAATATCACTATTATCATCTTATATGCCAGTATTCTCTTGAGAACTTTACTAATATTATAATTACAACAAAAAATAACTATAAAAAAAATAATTCCATAATTTCAGAAAATTCAGTAGTCAACCAACTATTTTAACAAGTTGTCCCCAAATTCCATGCACAGTTCAGAAACATTATATTTAGTAAACAGACAAAAACTCCCCATATAGTAGTGCCACCTTGTGCTGACTGTTAACTAACAGTTATGTGCTAGCATGAGATGGTGATCATGTGATGTTTAGTGGTTAAACATTATATTTACGCATATTACACTTTTGAATGCTATATATAGAGTAAGTAAAAAAACTCTTAACAAGCTTCAAAAACCCTCAACCCCAGACCGCGGTTTCTGCATCTAGCGTCATCAGTGAGGTGTTAGGGATTAAAAACACTAGAACTAGTCTAGCATTTTATCAATGCCTAACTATTGAGAAGAAAATCTGAAACCTTCAGACATGGATTTTTGGAGATTTAAATGTCTGAAGGTTTCAGATTTTCTTCTCAATAGTTAGGCATTGATAAAATGCTAAACTAGTTCTAGTGTTTTTAATCCCTAACACCTCACTGATGACGCTAGATGCAGAAACTGCGGTCTGGGTTGAGGGTTTTTGAAGCTTGTTAAGAGTTTGGTTTTTTTTACTTACTCTATATATAACATTAGTAAATATGAGCTTTATTAAAATTAGGTCATCTGACTTGATTTTTTATCAATTTACACTTTTGAAGTAGCATCTAAAAATTATTGAAGTTTTATTAGCAATAATTTTAATAATATCACTTGAGATTAAATCCACATGATGGAATAATTCATTCAGAAATTAAGATTCAAAGCATGGATTAATAGAATGATTTTTCCAAAGATTTTCAGTAAATTAAAATTATTACTCCTATTCTGGCTTGCGTGGATGTAACAATTAATCCATCTAGAAAGATTTAATATTTTGTCTTTTTTTTTTCTCATGTGTTATAGCATCGGCTGGGAAGCAAACCCACTAACCCGGGACAACTGCTTGTAAGGCAGCTGTGCTGACCTCTCGACCACCAACCCTTACTTTATATCTTTTCTATATTTTGTGGCTATAACATCATGAATTATAAATCCACTATACTTGAGTTGACATTAGAACTGTAGTTCTGCAAAAAAAAAAGAGCAAGTTAATCCTTTAAGAAGTAATAAGAGAATAATATCCTAATGGTTGAGATTTACCATATATATTAAATTCAGTCTTGATATTTCATTAATTTAAGCAAATTGAATTCATTCAGCTATATAGTTCAGATCATCTTATTAGCTCATGAAACCTAACTGATAATAAATAATCCATTAACTCTAATTACTTTCATGAATCTTCATTAAGATTTTAAACTGCTTTCATATATGAACAATTGTATGCTGAATGTTAACCTGTAATTTGTGCAGTTTCTAACATTCATTAAATCCACAGAGAGAGGCAGTAAATATTATTTCAAGAAAGTTATTCCAATTTCGGAAAAGAAATGAATGACTTCTGACATTTAAACTTGATTTCATTTTAAATAATATTCCATCATAATCCTTATTGTTGTTGTATTTTATCTATTTAGACTGATGAAAAAATACATTTTACCAACTAGGCAAAATGGCTAGTAGATTCCTCTTCTCTTCCATGTTCGTGATGAACAAAATGGCTAATTAAAAAATTTAATTGAATATAATTCTTGATGCACTGTAGTTTAGTAAAGATTGCTTAAATTTTGACAGAGATTGATATTTATATCTTATAATCATGTGGTCTGTGATATCATGTGTTCTGTGATACATTTCGATGTCTACGATTTATAAAAATTTACATTGTAAGAATAAATCTTATTTGATTCAGTTTAGTAACAACACAATTAACTTTGCATTCTTTATCTGGGATATAAATAAAAAATGAAACATACAAAGCAAATAAAAAAAAAAGAAATACTTCAGGTGGTCATTTTGGTGGAAATGGTAGCCTAATCATAATTTTTGGTAAATAATCACCTTGCTTAATGAACTGTCCTGTTGGTGTTTGCACATAAAAATAAATATAAAAAGTAAATTATAATTCTAAAATAGCTGTTCATTGGTATTTTTATATGAAAATGAATGCATATATATAATAACACATAATTTCAAAATCTTCCTGATAACTCCATAGGTAGCTTTATTCTTCTGCTTAACAATTTGATATAAAATGATTATTTTACTATTATTATTATGTTTTGTATGAGGACACGTCCAAACTTCTATAATTTTTTCTTGTGTTAGGATATTCAATAGGTAGAAGCAAAATATTTGCAATTTATATCTATTTCAAAACTTATCATTTTACTTACATAACAATGAGTCTTAAATACTTAATGAAAGTGCTTCATAATTTTTTGAATCATTATAATAATAAAGCATATTTGTTAAATATTCATAGCAATTTCATAATGCAAATTTTAAAATAGAATTTGATAAATAATAATACTGATGAAAATTTTAACTCATTTAACTTGAAATTATTTTAAAGTTTTGAATGACTGGATCTGCCTATCTTTAAATATTAATCTAAAACATTTACTTTATTATAAGACTTATGAGTTGTGATCACCATTGTCTTTAAGAACAAAAGACAATTTTCAGGGCACTGTGATATAGATTTTAAAAACATTCTACACTCCATTCTAAAATATTTTGATCTACATTTTTAAAACCATCTGTTCCAAAACTTTACAACAGTCAATTCTAAAATGTTCGATCAAAAAAAAATATATGTAAGTAGTATGTCATAGTGAAAAGGTGACTGGGTCTCTCTTAGAGTTCTCTGATATGTAGGGTCATCAGATGTCCCAATTTTTGAATAGATGTCCTAGTGTCCCTGAAATATCTTTTTGAGACCATTGTATGTCCCGATTTTCAAATACTCATTATTATTATTTGTTTTACATAAATAATTCATTGCAAAAATGATAATTTCTTGACCTCTCTGTCCATTTTAATCTCTGCAGTAATATTATAAAAACTTCAGACAAATTCCAACAACAAAGATTGCTATTATGTTATATGGCCAGGTTCTCAAGCTAGACACATTCTTGTGTCCAACCTTGCCTTGGAGCATGTGCAATTGGATTTTTGTAGGCTAAAATTTGAATTGCTCTTGCACCTGCTTTGATTGACAGTGTAGTTTTACTAGTTCTTTGTTGATATTAAATTTTCTATAGTGATAAAATTAATAGAAATATTAATAACCCTAAACAATAGACAACATGCCAAAGAGGAAGTGTACTTACAATGATGAACATACACAGGAATAGTTTTATAAAAAAAGGATGCAATGCCATAAAAATGATTGGTCGTTATGTTCTGATTTTTGATCGAATCCGTCTAGTCATCCTACTGAAGTGCCATCTTTGAACAGATGCATTTGTTATGCAGCAATAAAGTTCAATTATTTTCCTCAAAAATTTTATGGTGCTAGTTTATCTGGATTATGAATAACAACATGAAATGGGATGTGTTTCATAACTTAACCCACAATGAAACACGCTAACATCAAATTTTGTTTTAAATTGGCAAAACAGTTACTGAAATGTTTGAATTAATTTAAACTGTGTATGGCAAGGACATCATGAGTCACAAAAATGTTTTCAAGTGGTTTTCAGAATTTCATAAAGATAAATAGAGCATTGAATATGATCAATAAAGACAGAAAGCACTGCCAAATTTTGTGTAACTCTGGATTCAAATATGCTTATGCCTTAAAATTTTTGTAAATGGTGAAACTATGTAACATGTATTGATTCAAAGGTGGGATTGTAGGCAGATTGAAGAGAGAACCTGTCATCTTTTTATTGAAACATGCTGAATATTTATTGCTCATGACAAATAAAGAGAATTGAAAGTTAGTAATTGATGCAGTTACATCTGAGATAGTCACTTTTATTGTTAAAAAAAAGTTGCCTTGACAACAGTCTAAAATTGTTGATTGTTATTGATATTGTCTAAGTGTTGATTAGTTTTTTATGATTATATATATATTTAATATTAAATTTAAATGTTTTATGATTTAATTTAGTTAGTAAATAAATTATTAGATCATATTTTTTTAAAATAAATTTTATGAAATGTTTTTGAATATTCTGTCAGCTTACTCAGAAAAATATTACTCACTGAATAATGCCGTGTTCCATGGTGTGTTTTGTAATTTGACTAATATAAGAATATTGATCTGTAATATAATATTAGATAAATCTTAATATAGATAAAACAATTGCTAATTCTTTATTACCCATTTCTCTATATCACAACTGTCCAAAATATGATCCACAGTGAGAATTTGTGCAGTCTACCTAGAAGTTTTGATTTTTTTCTGATGAAAAAAATGAAGAAAAAATGAAATTTGGATCAAATGTTTATTAACATTTTCATTTTATAATCTTAATGTTAACATTATTATTGGGTGTTTTTACATTACTGTATATCACATTCTTTTCAAATGTGACAAAGTGGCATTGCACTGTTTTGATCCAACATGCATGCTCCAAGTATTCACACCCAATGTACGCAATTAGTTTAGATATAGTTCATCTTCAACTAATAGTGTGACTAGACTCGCCAATAATTTGATATATATGCAGTATATATTATTTTAGATGTATGCTTGGATAATTTTTTTTTTAATGTGGTCCTTGGATTATGTCTTGCTCACTATAATCTTCATTTAATTTAAATGTTAAAAATGGTTTTTCTTAACATTGGAATATTTTTTTTTTTGGGGTGTGATAGGATGTTTTAAGTATGGTCCATGAAATGACAAATATATCACGATTTCAGTAGAAATATAATTAACTGACTAGTGCATATAATAAATGTTTGAAATCATACTTACACAAGCTGTTTTTCAGAGGCAAAACTCTCCATGCAATAGCGCCACTCAGTGCAGACCAAAGTAATCAGTGGATGCAGGAAGATTAGCATGAAAACATTATTGTTTTTCAATTTGGACTCCAAGCTTTATAGTTAGCTAAAAAGGTAAAATGTGACTGCAGGAGGGTTGCATTCAATCCTAAGATCTAGTGGTAATGCTCTTAGATCCAAGTCTCCTCACTGATGAAAGACACAAGCGAGAAACTAGTCTGGAGATATTGGATGTAAGGCACTAGATAGGGATTTTATCCACAAACCTTCCTGCATCCATTGATTACTCTGGCTTGCACTGAGTGGTGCTGCTGTATGGAGTTTTGCCTCTGTGAATATCTGAAATCAATAAAATCTTCCAAATTTACCACAATCCTCTAAAGCTTGTTATAAATCTTAAGCCATCATTGTGAAAAAATGTCCCCTACCAATTCCTTTCACTATATTTATATTTCATATAAAAAAACCTTCACTCGTTAAATGAACTAGAAACTTTAATAACACAAAAAATACAGAATTTGCTATTTATAAGTCTTATATATATATATATGATCAAAGCAGAAGAAAGACCAACAGTTCCTCATGGTGATGATAGGGTAATAATGATGAAGAATGAGTTATTTTTAAGAATTGCCAATTATTAAATGATGATTAGTTTTCCATTCTTGTTTTATTTTAACTAAGATTACCTATTTAATAGTGTATGATTAGTGTATATCCTACCGATAGATCACTTGAAACAAAAAAATTCTAAGCCTATTGGGAAAAAAATATTCAAGTTTAGAAATTTTGAATTAAGACATTAGGCATGGCAGAAAGATATTGTCATTGACCACAAAGTCCTTCTTATAGAACTATTTATACTGCATACATATAGGCTAAATTCTCTATCTGAAGATACATGGTTACCTAGGCAACAGAGATTATTAGATAGAGTAATGGCATCATTAACGATGGTACTTTACCATTGCCTACCAGCCTCTTAATATAATTAAACCTAACATTTTATTTTTACAGTTATATCACAAGCTTCTATTGGTAGAAATGCATATGCAACATGTATATATAATTGTCAGTAGTATCCTTGAAAACTATGTCTATAAAAAGAAATTCATTTATTATACACTTATAATTTAATTAATTGCTTTCATCCTTCTCCACGGTCATAGAAAGCAATTATATACTCATCTACAAATACATGAAATTGGATAAAGGAAAGTCTAATCATATTAACATTAATTTTGAGCAATGAATGGTAATTGATACCCTACAGTCACAGCCCTAAAAAATCTTGAGGCTTTTATTAAAGGGCAGAGTTAATATTTCTTTAACCAACAATTTACAACTGAGGTTTTTTGAAATACCATTAGTCTTAGAAGTTGTGCCATTAAATTACGGAATACTACCACACTGAAATCTGATAAATCACTCCTAATGAGCAATTTTCTGAAATGGAAAGTTTTTTTTTAAATGACATATAGTATTGACCTTGTTTTCCATTCACTCTTTGGATCTATTGATAGTCAAAACTTCATCTTGGACAAGTACCAATACATGTTTTTTCATCTTTAATTCATCCCAAATATTTTTCTGTGTTTCAGCTTCATCCAGTATCTTAGTTTTATTAAATATACGATGAAATCATGTCCAACTTTGCTGAGATGCATATAGTATTGATGAAATTAAAAGCTTATGAAGATTATCAACATTACGTTATATCCCATCTTTCACATACACAGCATTTTATGACTTGAAAGATCATCCTTTGAATCGAGGCATAAGGTTTGCACATAACAAATAAAACAGATTTTTTCTTCACCAAGTAGCATTCTAAAATTTTGAACTTTGATTTTAAAGATCTTTTCATTTATATTTTGTTATTAGTAAAATTAAAATCCAAGATTGTTATACACATATTATATTGCTAAACTTAGATGCTTTTACAAATTATATATAATAACTGTGATATTAAAATTATATCCATATATCATCACAATATACATAATAGATGTAGAGTATTATGAATTGTAATATGTGAGTTACTAGAAGTTATTATTTACATGTATTTTAATGAATAATAATTATTGCTTTCATCTATAATTTTCATTGGTTTCCTGATACTGCAGACTCTCTAGTAGATATATATTTTTCATCTTTTGAAAAATGATAATTGCTATTTTTCAATACTAAATTTTTACCAAATCTTTTGTGTATAAAATTAGAAAATACATTTATATTTTAGTAATAAATAACTTTAATTATTATTTTCAATTTTTATCACATATTTTGCTCAAGTAAAATTCATTATAAAGAGGCAAAACTCTCCATACAGTAGTGCCATTCAGTGCAAGCCACAGTAATCAATGGATGCAAGAAGATTTGTGCATAAAATCTCTATCTAGTGATCCAATATCCACAGACTAGTTTCTAGCTTGTGGTTTCCATCAGTGAGAAGCCTTGGATCTGACAGCACTGCACCTAGATCTTAGGATCTAATGCAACCTCTAGAAGCCTCCATTTATCTTTTGAGTTAACTATAAAGCTATTATCCTAAAATTGAAAACACAATATTTTCAATCCAAGCTGATTTGTTTGTATAGTCATATAGATCTGAATTCAGTTCAGTATCTATGCATTTTGGTATCTGTTAGCTGTGGGTTGCATTAGAGCCTAAGATCCCCGCACTGATGAAAGCCACAAGCTAGAAACTGGTCAGGGGATACTGGATGAGTAGACACTAGATAGGGATTTTACACAAATCTTGCATCCCTTGATTTCTCTGGCTTGCACTGAGTGGCACTACTGTATAGAGAGTTTTGATGGTTTTTAACAGCTTGAGAAATCATAAGAAATGATGATCATGTGATCAAATTCATTATATTACAAATAATTATTTACCATAGGTAACTGCACAAAATAGATAAATTTAGTTAGTTTTTATAATTTTTCTTTAATATTTCCATTATTAGGCAATCTATAATTTTTAGCAAAAGATACATTTATTTATTTTGAATACTGATTTTGTGATTGAATTACCTTATTATGTGTTATTGATTTTGTTCTTACGACACTATTACCTGTAAATGTGACATTGCATAATCACAAGTAGAATATAAGTAAATGATGACCACTATATAATATTAAAAAGCATAACAGAGATGTTGATATTTTGTCCAATCCCTCTATTTAGAATAAAGAATATATCTTGATCATATTGTAAGCATATTATTTTAAAAAGAATGTTTTGAAAATACTCAATAATACGAATTTACTCAACTGTTTCCGGACTTGATTGTTCTGCAAAAAGGTTTATATTATCAGCATTACATCTGTGATAAACCATAAAGTTGTTTATAGGCTTGTTAAAATTAATAGATCTATTCAAACAAATATGAATATTTTAAAGGAGTATAATTTTGGTATTTGCAAACTTAAAAACATTTTGTTGACACCAAATGATAAGTATATTGTTTAAGTTTTTTATATTACTGTTTTTTATTTCAACACAGAGGGCAAGGGAAATAATTGAATTAGATGTGCCACAATCCAAACCATTGCATGGATAGCAGTGTGTTATTAGAAATCACTATGCAATAATTCATGTTTTTTTTTTAAAAATAACTTAATATGGAAGGCACTGTTTAATTGCTATTTCTCCAAAAGATCTCTTCAGAATATAAAGATAAATCACTATGATAAAATAACAAAGGCTCAATTGAACTAAGTATGGCAAGAATTGGATTATCGATGTTCATTTTTTTACATACAGCTTAACTGTTAACAAAAATCAAAATGGGATCTGTAAAAATTCTGACCAGAGAAGTTTCAGCAACTTAGGATTTTTACTATTGTAATCCTGGTGTGGTTATTCTCCATAATACTAACAGAATTTACCCTAATAGCTTTGTTGGGAATTTTCATAATTTGTTGTCTTTAACCAGTTCACATTACGTCCGCTTTCTCATGTAGTGAGCTTAGTTTCATACATTAATGCATGCTATTTACAGGATGGGCCAAAGATTTGCTATTATTTATTGTATAAAGTAAAAAATTTAACTCTCTCAGTGCCAATCATTTATTTTTAAATGATCAATAAATGAAAGTTGCAGTCAAAAACACTAAATTGTGTATGAAAATTCCTGTTACATTTAAGGCTTACTTCGTTATTTCTTAAAGTAAGCAAAGTTTGCAAATACATTTTAAGTTCACAGATTGTACATTAACCATGCAAATCACTTATGTTATTATATCCAGGAACTGGGATTTGAATGTAAGTAAAACTTGGAAATTTATCTAAATATCTGAGAATTACTAAACAAATAATTTTTTTCACATAGCTAATCCAACAGGTAATGCAATTAATCAATATGTAGAGATTTCTAATTAGATAAAGAACAAAACAGAAAAGAAAGATTATAAAAACACTCACTATCCAGCATTAATGACTTTGGAGAGGCTAGAGATGTTTGTCCTATGTGGGTTATTTAAAGTTATGGTACCTATATATTACAAATATATATTTTGTTAAAAGGTTGCCTTGACAACAGTTTGAAATTGTTCATTGTTATTGTCTAAGTCTTGACTGGTTTTTAATAAAATATATTTAATATATATTATTTCTAAAACTGATTTTATTTATAACTTAATATTTTATTACAAGCATTAAATATTAAATATGAATGCTAAACATATACAATAATTATCAACATTTTTATTTATATATTTCTCCAAAATATCTGTTTTTCAAAGATAACTCCACAGGGAATTGTTTTCAGATTTAAAATGCATTATATTCAATGGATTTTGAAGGATCTGTCGGAAAAAATCGTTGGCATTGAGTCATTAATCTTTTTACTCCTTGAATGTATTTCCTTTGCGTTTCATCATTTAATACGTGGGCTACATGCTGGGCGAAAATTTTTTCACGACCCGTTCGAGCATGAATACCTACCATAGTAACTCCGATGGGCCAGGGTGCGTTTCCAATAGCCATTTGTAAATATGCATCACTAGCTTTAATATAATCTCTTCTTAGCAAATTATCCACAATCAAACACAAATGTTCGAGAATATCTTCCTGAATCGTTTTACTTTTTAATTTTCGGAATAGAGGCTTGAGATACGCCTGAGTTTGAGTGTGTGTAACACTAGCCAATTTTCCACGGACACTTTGCTTCTCACTTTCTGTTCTATTATTCAGTTCAGTTCCCCAAAGTTGTAGCAAAAATTTAAGAAATTTCATAATTACCTCAATATCAAGACTCGTATCATCTTGTCTAAATTTGGTTGCCAATTTATTAATATCCTCCATAGTTGTGCCATCATCTTGAACTTTGACGTCATGATTGTTAGAGTTCTCTCCATTACTACCTTGAGCTTTAATCAACTCATTTAAGTACTCTTGATCAACTTTTTCCATAGCATCTTGAAAGTCATTTCTTAATCCCTTATTAACTTCAGGTTCTAATATTTCCAGTCTCCGCAAACGCTGAAAAGAATCGTAATCCGTTTCTCCAAATAAACGAACGGGTTCGCATCTGTCTCGCAAACGTCTAATCACTTCTTTTCTTGATAATGTGTATTTTTCGCTATTGGGATCGTCTTCAGGATTTAATGTAACTTGTTTGTCGTTTGAATCATTTTTTGATAATTTGGAATCATAGTGAAAATCCTGATATTTACTTTGATATTTTTTCCAATAATCTTCTTCCTGTTTGATTAACAGAGTTGATCGTTTAAAATATTTTTTGTTAGGAACTAATAAGTCATTATTTTGGAATTGTTTTCTTTTTCTTTCTATTTCAGCCTTTAAAATATCCATATTTATAGCAAACTTCTACGAAAGTTTAAACGTAAATCAAAACAATGGTTGCCTACATTTACTAAAGCGCATGCGCTTATGTTTTGTCTAACACTGACTGACCTCTTTTAACTAAATTGAAAATTATTTCCGAAAATCTTTTAAATAAAATTTCAAAAAAATCAAATATTGACATAATTAAAGTATAATTCATAAACATTTTGTATAAACAGGGTAAACTTTAATAAACTGTAATCGTAATTTTGTTTTTAAAAGCATTTCTATGGATTTGTATTCGATAACATTATAAATAAAAACAACGTGATAGTTATAACAGATAGATAGATGGATAGATAAATAGATAGATAATCATCTTTATTGCCAAATAAAAATGTCAAGTTTAGCAAATGGCATGATTTGGCAAATGACTGATGTTCCACTAAACCATATTTGTATTTATTGTTTAAACTTGCTTTATAAATGTATAATGGAAAACTGTTCAACTGAGATATTAAAATCTTGCTTATCTTCGGCAGTATAGAAAGATTTTGCTCTTTTTCTAGATACCTTATTCAGACTTTATAGTTCCTATATATATATATATATACACACACACTTATTCAGTATACTGTCATTCCTTTTAAACACACTACAATATATTAATAATATTTACAAACATAATTACAAATGATGTCATGACTCAATTCCCACAACTGAAGCAAAAGTCAATTACCTTTGCATGTGTATGGATAACGACTATTTTTGCCCTGTACTGACTTCTATCTAGAAAAATATTTCTTCCTTCCCAGCAGATTGGCTGCAATGTTTTTTTTTATTTTTGCAGTCTTCCAATGGGATTTAAAATCTATTTTGGATAAATAATTATTCTGATAATTTTAAGAATTCTAAAGTAAGATGCTTACATTATAATAGGGTCATTGGTGTTGATAGTGAAATGATCTTCAGATAACAGTATTAATTCTGAATAACTAATAAACAGTTCCTAAATTAAAATTCTTGCTATTTTGTAGTTTACCAAAAACTATATGTATTGTTTCTGATATAAATGCTATCAGTCAAATCCCTACATTAACTGCAGCAATGGAATTATGTATTTGTAAGATTACATTTCTATCCTTTAAGAACAATGACAGAACAAGTTTAGTAGATTACAAGATTTTATTTATGATTTTTATACAAGGAATATAATCATTAATGAGTCATGTTCAAAGAGGATTAGATGCAGCAGTTTCGACTTGGAAAAGATTATATGTTTAGGCTGTCCTATTTAGAGATTCTCCTGCTTATCATGAAATTGGAAGGGATCTAATAAAGGTGTCTTAAATGGCCTATTTTATAACATCTAGCTAGGTTTCTATGTCTGAAAAAGCACTTATTAAAGAAGTACAACTAATTGTAAGTTCAGGAATATTAATGATGGTAAATCAGAAAGTAAGGCTTATAGCAAATGTAAATATTTTAATTTTTTTCTAAATATAGATTAACGTGATTTACTTCAACTCTTCAAGATATGCACAGAAAACAGCACATATAGCTGAAAAACTATCAACAGTTAAACTTATTAATTAGAGGAAAGACTACATGTTGTTTCTTTTGGAAGGCAAATCATTAAGTGAAAGACTACATGAAATTGGATTTGGTGCGAAATTGGTATCTGCTATTTTTTAAAATTTGTAGATATACAAATAATAGTATTAAAACTTGATTTGGGCAACGATGAAAGATTTCATTTTCACTTAAACAACAACATTAGATTCAAGACGCTAAAAAAAGCAACCTGTTATTTCTCTGGCTAATTATATTTTAATGGTAGTGTTGATTGAAATAATAAACTTTGATTTAAAGCTGTTAGAAATAATGGTATTATTGATGTAAATGGTCTGTAGTTATTTAATTTATGCATAACATGTGATTTGATCACCATAAATGCTTTATTTATGTAGAAGATCATTATAAGGGAATTTGAGTGGATCAGTACTAACATAACAGAAGAGCATTTTCACGGTCAGATGGTTGGATATATAAGACTAGTTTTCACCAAGATTAAAATGATAGCTCCATTAAAAATAGGTCTTATTGCAATTATATTTGTTAGAAAGTATGTGTTCATTCTTTATAAAACATCTATCCATGCTAAAGTTCAATAGCTAATAGAAAATACAATTGCTAAATGTCATAATAGTAGGTATATAATTTTCTTAAGAAACTATGAATGTTAATATAGTTTTATGTTCATTGGAAAAAAGAAATCCCGACTAGTTCTTTGATTATCCCACTATTATTGATTTGATTAAAAAAAATGAGGCATTAGAATATTAAAATTGGGTATGAAAATTCATAAGCATTATAGAAATTTAACGGCAGAAGATCAACAATTGACATGAAAGCTTAAAAATGATTGGTTGATTAAAACTGCAAAATGATATAGACAACTGTTAATCATGGATATTTTATATATTTTATGTCACACCAAAATTAACATATAAATCTAAAAAATAGTAACATGGTTTCTATTAAATCCATAGATGACTTTGGCAATGATGATGCTTTGAATAAGTAAAGGGAGAATTTTGATCAGTTTTTGAATAATACACTATTTATAATAATGGCCTATGATATTATATCCAACTCAATGAAATTAAAATAATTATGTAATCTTAAAAATTGAAAAGTTTTAAGTTCTGTTGAAGTGATGACATGGTAGCATAAAAAGTATTGTTTTTTTTTTTAGAAATATATGGACTTATGAAAGATGGACAATACTTTCACAAATTTTATTAATTAACAAACGCTATGTATATAGTTTTTTTTTGCTACCACAAAAGTGTTAGAAATAAATAAGTAATTATACATTGCTTTTACTAATTTGGTCAAAGAATTTGACATCATATGATCACCATTCTTTAGGCTTACACAATCTGTTTTTCACAGAGGCACTAGATAGGAATTTTATGCACAAACCTTCCTGCATTCTTTGATTACTCTAGTTTGCATTAAATGGTGCTACTCTATGGAGAGTTTTGCCTCTGTGCAAAGAATTTGATTCAGTTAATCCAATAGGTCTGTGATAATGTTTGAAATTAATTGGTTGCCCTCCAAAATTATATATTGTAGAACTTCTACATGATAGGATGTGAGAAAATGTTATTTCTAATAGTAGATAATCTGATAAATTTTTCAATTTTTATGATAATGACCTTCATAATTACTATGGATGAATTCATAAAGCAGGCATCAAGACATGAAACAGATCTAATGATGAAGTTTTTAATTTGAATCAATTAAAAGTTTACATGTCTTTTTCTCACCAATCCAGAAGATGATTTACTTAATGTTCTTAATGTTTTGAATATAACATATAAGACTTTGGTTTAATAATTAGTAAATGAAAAAACTAAACTCCTTTATCAGTTAACGATGAATAAAAAACTTTCAGAAACTTTTAATTTGTAGAAAATCAACATGAGATTGTGAACCAATTAAAATATCTGTTTAACTTTTTAAGGAAGATGGATTTAGATGTTAAGATGCAGCATAGATTCCAATGTTCAGCTGTTTTATTTAATAAATTAAAATAGAAGTGAAAGCTAAATCCCCTATCTGATATAAAATAAAGGCATTACAAAAAATCATTTAAGGATATTATATTACAAAATGTAAAAGAAAAATCATAAGATCATTTTGTATATCATCAAGCTTGCTGAATGTGATACCATAGAATTCATATCATCATTGGAGTAAGTATGTAAAGTAAATGGTATAACACATTTTAGATTAACTTTGACATGGATTTTATAGGAAAGGCAGATATGTGTATAATATATATATAGGGGATTTGACCACAGACTTTCACGCTCCCTTCAATTATTCACTCTATCTCACACATTTGATACACATGATCACACACACGTGAAAAAGAGAAACGATCTCAAATATACATATTTTGTGCTGAACCATCACTTAGTAGTGGGCCCAGATCATCACTCACACCCCATATATATATATAATTATAGCTCAGTTTAGATTAAGATAGCAAATCTTTAAACTTTAATGGACATGCTTCATATCATTAAAAATCTGATGATGGAAAGCCCAAATCTCTTCTTGATGCCAATAATATTGTCATACCCATGATGACCTTAAATTACTCTGATCTCTCGTGTATAGGACATTGTTCTTTAAATATACAGAAGAGGTATTTGCTATCTTAATATAAACAGAGCTGCAGGAAATGTTGCAGAAGTTATCAGATGAAAGTAGCAAAGTAGGACTAAAGTTAAATGTTAAAAAAACTAAAGTAATGTTTAATGGATTTTCTCAAAATATGAAAATAAAGATTGATTATGATGAGTTAGAAGAAGTTAATAGCTGCATATACCTTGGTTAGATTATTAATATAAATGGAAACATAATGGATGAAATTAATCATAGAATCAAACTAGGTTGAAATGCTTTTGATAGAAATAAGTTGATACCAAAGAGAAATATACCTATGTGTTTGAAAAGGAAGATTTTTGATAAATGAAATTTTAGCAGTTCTTACTTATGAATCTGAGACTTGGATACTTAATAGAAGAGCAATACAGAGACTTCAGACCACGCAAAGAAGTATGGAGAGATGCATGTTGAGAATAACAAGAAGAGGTTGAAAATACAATATATAGGTAAGAGAACAAACAGGTGTTAGTGACCTCATTGAAATCATTAAAAGTCTGAAGTAAAATTGGGTTGAACATATTGCTAGAAGAGATGATAATAGATGGACAATTGAAATATTAAATCTGGATTTTAAAAGATTGTAACAGACCCAGAAAGAGACCACATGTGAGATGAATGGATGAAATAAAAAGGTGTGCAGGAGTAATGTGGAGAATATAAGTTAAAGATCAGAGAAGATGAATTGAACTTGGAGAGAACTTCATCCTGCAGTGGATTGATAATGGTTGATGATGATGTATGGATCTGGAACAATTGATGAGTGCTGGTTCAGCACAAAATATGTATATTGGAGATTATTTATCCTTTTTACATGTGTTTCTTCATGTGTATTGGTTATGTGAGATAGAGTGGATAGCTGAAAAGAGTTTGAAAGTCTGTGTTCAAATCCCTTATATTACATTTAAACTCTTAAGTATATGAATTATGTTTTCATTTCAAAAATATTATATATATATATTGTACTAATATTGAATATTGGCACATAATAATTTTATTTAAAAAAATTATTAAAATAAAAATCTTTCATAAAAGAGTTTGAAATAAAAGTCAGAAAATAATTGATTAAAAGTGGGAAGGGTTTTTTTTTGGAAAGTTAAACTAAAAATTTTATAAAAAGAAGTAAAGAGTTTATTATCATTAGTTGAAAGTTGATTTTCAAGTTTAAAAATATAAATCTCTTTTCATTCGAATTAAAGTAAAAGTAATCTTAAAACTAGTTATATATGTGCATATATATGTGCGATTGTAAATAAATAAAAATGTATGCATAATAAATATTAAAATGAAATAAAAGAAGATTATCATTAAAAACACAGTGATGGCTATTAATTAAAATATAAAACAACAGGATTAAAAAGCTTGTCTCCAAAGGATTAGCTACTAATTAAAATTATAAAAAACAACACGTTTGCATGGCTACTAATTAAACGATCTTCAAAAACATAAGATTATCAATGGAATTTCGACAACAGATATTGCCGGCAGATATGAAAACAAAAAACACTTCGCAGGTATAAATGGTAAAATTTTATTGGACATTTCAGTCTAGTTAATTACATCAGTGAGGACAATTGTTTCAGTTCAGATAACAGTTCAGTTTATTATGCATCCAGAAACAAAAATGCAGTGCTGAGCAGCTTTTGGGAATATATGATCTTTCTCCAGCCTGAAGTCCAGTAAAACAGCAAAATCTGCCCATGAAATAATGTCTTCGTAACAGCTTGAAGATCTCTGTCAATGTCTAATTGTCTCCAATAATAATAAAAGTGAATAATAATTAAACTCCTCAAGAAAACATCCCGGCCGGCTGGAAATATTCTCACCTAAAGCAGTAACCAAAGAAAATGAAGTTCTACGTCCACATTCAAAATCCTAGGTAATAATACCTTATTTCTATAGTAGCCATTGCATTAATTCGTAAAGTCTCCAGAGACAAGTAATTTGAACTCTATAAGCATGCATAAAATGAACTATTGATGTGCGTGTTTGTGAATGCTATATGATTTTATAAACGTCAAATATTATTTATGCTTTATCATAAGATATATTATAGTGTGTTAATTTAAAATATGCATGTGTTATATTAGATTTATAAAATGTTTAAAATTAGTAAATGTTAATTAAAATAAATGGTCTTTAAAACTAAAACTTTATTTGTCTGTCAATTCTTTTTACCAACCTTTTCATCAATTCTTTCCATCAATTCTTTAAGCCTCTAGTTAAGGAATAAATTCTTATTGGTTACCAGTAACTGAGCTAGTCGTGGATACTTAGGCGTTGAGTTAGTGGCCATTATTCAAAGTGCATTGTTTATTCTTTTGAATAGATAGCTGGCGCCCATGTTTACACAAAACAAAAAAGAGCTTTGAACTTGGTGTTGAACTCAACAGTCGAGAAGAAGTTATGTCCTGGAAATATAATGCTAGTTATATATTTTATAGCTATCGTTTGGACATACATACTTTCCGAGTATGTTCTTCTCTGCCTAAGAGACCGGTGTTTCAATTGACTCATATTCGAACCCAGTACAATATATATATTTATGCATATAAAATGTCATATCACTCCCCCAAACATTATGTTTTTTCAGCAATGTAGTTTGTGGATGAAGATAAAGACTGAATTTCAAACAGCATGACCAAGAGGTTACCTCTTGATTATTTGCTGCAATTTTCTTAAGTATACTGAGATACAAACTTTTTCAAACAAGGAGCATATAATTTAAAGTAGCAAAGACCTTAAATTGTTCATAGGCAAACATATTTAACTTATGTATACAAAAAGACTAAAATATTAGTTATTTTAATTAAGTTCACAATCTCCTAAATATAAATATCTAAAAAATAGACTCGGTTCATATTGTTAGCTGAAAATTCAAAAATAAAATGTCAAATCACAAGGTAACATTGCTGAAAAACCATAATGTTTTCAATTCAAGCTTATTTGCTTGCATAGTCATACAGATCTGAACTCAGTTCAGCATCTATATATTTTGATGTCTGTAATTCTTTATGACCACAGTTTTCATTTTATATTTAATCAATAAAATGTTGAATGACTTTCATTTGGATTGGTGAGTGTAAGAAATTTATATTGTGGGGTGGTTTGTGATGTGTATTTTCATGTTGGATCAAATATAATAATGAAAGACTTGAGAAGTCTGTATAAATATCTATTGCCTGTGCCCATGTAATGAGCACTGCCATAAAAAGGAATATTATTACAGAATATACAAATTCTTGAATCCAGTTAAATAAACTCTACAGTCAACTTTTCATCAGTAGAAAAACATTTGAAATCAACTTATATGTTTACCATCGCAAAAATTCAAGATTTGCTTGTCTAGTTCTAATCACAAATTTTTTGTTCTAATTAAATATTCTAATCACCTATTTGATTACATATAGCTGCCCATTAGCCTTTTATTATCACTTTGTTATAAAAAAAATCGATTATTGGTTGTTAAAAAAATTTTTGGTTATTGTTATTTAAAATTCTGTCAATAATATTCTATATTCTTAATAGCTTGTTTTATTTTTAGGGAATATACATTATTTTTATATGGGGGTATATAATGCAATCATCATTTATAAATTTCTAATATTTGACAGTTTTCTAAATAATCTGGATATGATGACCGAATGAACTGGAAAACTCTGAAGTTAAATAATTGTTTTTTTTTTTTTTGTAGAGATAACTCTTTCAGGAAACTGAAAAGTGACATCTCTTGGGATAGACTTGGCTGATCCTAAAAATCAATTTTATGGACAGTTACTTTGAGTTTATTCATCATAAGGATCCATTTGATTTAGTCTTCAATTAGAAAAAATGTCATGTTAAGATGTTTATGCTTAGATATACTATTGTATAAATATTTTCTATATTTACTTATTCTGGTATTAGCTTCCCAAATATATTTTCACAATATATATTTAATTTTAAAAAAATATAATTCAAAAAACAAAATCTAGATGTCACTCTGATAGATATTCTTGACTTCGTTTAAGGAGAACCCATAATACTGAACATTTTTATATTAAAATAATATAAATAAATTTAAAATAACAAACAAACACAGTCTTCTATTTTAAAAAATAGTTCATATTATAATAAATCAAGATTTATAAAGAAGTTTGTGTGTGGTCGTTGTATATATATATTAATATTACTTGGGTATTATTCCTGCAACCAAGGAAAGATAGAAGGACTTTTCACATTCGTATCAATACACTGCTAACTTTTTAATGTTATGATTTTGGCAACATCAAACATTACAAAGTTAGCAATGCTTTTGATAGGAATGTGAAAAGTCATCCTTTCTTTCCTTGGTTGCAGGAATAATACCCAATAGTTTTAGAAAAATACACAAAAATTAATTTTATAGGAAATATGCACGTACTTCTATGCAATGTAGACGGACGCAAACAAACAAATTTGACGGACGCAAAGAACCAAATTTTGTAATTTTCTTCCATCAGTTTAAAAAAATTTTTTAGTAATGAAGACCTACTGGATCCATTTTTCTGTACGAAATTAACATAACACAAATATATATTTTTAAAAGTAAAAAAAAAAAAATCTATGAAAGAAACATAAGCAGACGATGCTTGAACGATTTAATCGAATGATTTAAACCAAGAAAAATACCGAAATTTGTACAAATAGTTTTTAAAATCACATTACAAAACATTCAACAAGAGGCTACTTACTGTCTGAAATAGAGTATTGTGGTTTACAAATACTTTAATTACTAAAGGAATTCTTACATATAAAATGCGGTTATTAGCCCCCTCCTACTTCTCTGAAATGTTGATAGAGCACGTGATTGCGCAGTACATGATAAAAAATGGAATCTTACCAAGCAATGTAAACCAAAGGCAATTTATTTTTTGAAAAGAATGTTGTCCAAAAAATAATAACAAAGTCAACGTATTTATTAAATTAGTAAATGCAAAAAAAAAACCCCCAGTAAATTCCTGCAGCTCTTTGAGTAGAAAAGTCAACGTATTAATTGAATACAAAAAATAGAATAAGAACTCTAAATTGCAACACTACAATCGTTAGTTTTTCGACTGGTAGAAATTGCAGCAGTTGGTGAGTTGTTTTATAAACAAAATTAAAAACGTTTTTGATCTCAAAGCAAGTAAAAGAAAACCACAGTAATATCAAAATCTACATATTAATTAAATTAGTAATTAGAAAAGTGGGTAATTGTAAATTGCAACACTTTGAGTATATGCTTTTTAGACTGGGAAAGTAACTGAAAATTGTAAAAGCAGCAGCACTTTGAGCAAATCAAAAAGAAACAACAGCAGTAATAATAATCTAGTCACAGCAGTAAATATAAAGTGAACGTATTAATCCCATTAGTAATTCGAGAAATAACTGTACATTGTAACACTCTGATCAGATAGTTGTTAGACTGGCGAAATAACTATAAATTAAAGCACTTTGAGCAGATCAAAGGAAACAACAGTATTAATAAAGTCAACGTCTTAATTCAGTTACTAAATAAAAAAATAAGTATTAATTTCAGCACTTGGATCAGATGGTTTTTAGGCGGGGAAAAACGTTCCTTATGTCATTCAACATAGAAAAGAATGTGTCATCATGTCTGTGTAAACAGGAGTAAAAATGTTTTTTATATGAAAGCAAATAAAAGGAAAAAAACAAATAACAAACTCAACGTTTTACTTCAATTCGTAATTTAAAAAAAAAACAATTAGGGAAATTGTATTAATATGATCAGATGATTTTCAGACTTAAGAAATAATTATAAGTTGCAACATTTTGAACAGATAAAAAGAAGCAACAACAATATTTACAAAGTTAACGTATTAATTTAATTCTTAAATAAAGAAATATCTGTCAACGAATTATTTCAATTAGTACATCAAAAAATTACTTTAAAATGTAGCACTTGTAGCAGATAAAAGGAAACAACGGAGTATTAACAAAATCAACATTTTAATTCAGTTACTAAATCAAAAAATAAGTGTTATTTTCAGTACTTTGATCAGATTGAATAAAAACTGAGATGAAATTTAAAATGATCAAACAAAATTACAATAACAACAAAGGAGCAACTTTAAAATGTAAAAAACAAAATTTTCATTCAGCAAATGCAATACTTTCCAAAAAAAAAAACACTAAGAAGTTTTGACACGTAAGAAACTGTGTTTTGTTGACACGTTTTAAAATACGTTTTGTGCACGTTCAAAAACTCGTTTTTCGAGATGAAACAAGCGCGTGTTTATTTCACGTTCGCAAGATTACACGTTTTATCGCGTATGTGAATAGTCGGCCTATCTATCCTAGGTTGCAGGAATAATACCCAAGTACCTAATATATTTAAGTAGCCTATTTAAATTTTATGTATTTAAATAAATTTCTTGTCAACTATGAATAAGAAGCTGGCCCGAGGTTTGCGTTCCGGTCAGCGCATTTGACCGTATAAAAAAAAAAAAAACTTATGAATCTCTTTATTTTTCTCACCTGTTTTTAGATTTTGTTCTAATCACATTTATTATTATTATAACTTATTACAAAATTATTTAGCAATCTTTATACTCCTCTAATCTAATTTTAAGTATTTTTATAACCACTTTACGAACAAGATAGATTTCATTATTATCAAAACATCGCATTTAGCAAGCAGTCTAAATAAATATTAAAGACAAGATTTCTGCCTCTTACCCCTTTCTAACCTTTTTGGAAAGCAAATTTTCTTATTACCTACTCAAAAGCCTAATTTACATACAAAAATAATGTCATTATAGCATGGTAGACTAAATTATTTTAGGCTCAAAATAGATCAAAGTTTTTTTTTTCTTTGTTAAATAGCTGACTTGCAGTCGTACTACTAACAATACAATAATTTTAAGTAATTTAGCATCAAACATATATTAGAATGAAAGAAGAAAGCAAATCTTCACAACATAATATCTGACCCTTCCCAACGTGGAAATAGTAAATCTTGGCGAGTGATGGCTTTCCTCACTGTTTCTTTATTGAAGCGGATAGAAAAACCTTTGCAGTGAGTTACATAGATTTTTTTCTTTGTATATATGCTTACACATTACATAAATTACACCAAATTCAAAATTAAATGAAACGAGCTTTAAAAAACAACAACGGACTAAAATTTTATATACCAATCGGTTTCACTGCCAAGATAGATTTCTCAAACGTAAAGAAAACACAAACACTATAGCAAATGTATATTAAATAAATTTACTATCAATCTCAATTACCGTCCAATTATCTTTAAAATTAAAAGAACTCTTTGCTTCAATGTAACATATTTTTAATAATAAAGATTCTTGCAGAGGAATCCTATACACTAGTGACACTTATACTAGCAGAGTTGAAAGAAAAATTATGAAATATTTTAAGATGCTGTAGAAAAATTAAAAAAATTAAATAGTTTTTGGGGAAAAAAGACAAATTTAAATAAAACTCAATAATTTTTTGTGAACATTAAGATTTTATTTTGTGATAATCCTGTAATGCTGTTACAGCTCCCAATCGACCGCAAGAACCCATCACTCCTCCTCCTGGATGAACCCCACTTCCACACAAGTAGAGTCTTGGAATTGGTGTTCTATTTCCTGGATATGAACCACTGGGCCGTGAAAAGTATAATTGATTTAAAGACATTGATCCATGGAATATGTTTCCACCAGTCAAACCAAATATTCTTTCTAAATCAGGAGGTGAAAGAATGTCCTTGCCAATCAGACAACTTTTAAATCCGGGTGCATAGTCCTCAATTATATTAAACACATGATCAGCATAATTGTTTTTAACTTTCTCATCCCATTGATGACCTTCTGATAGTGTATATGGGGTGAATTGAGAAAATATTGACATCACATGACAATTTTTTGGTGCAAGTGTTAAATCAAGAGTTGAAGGTATAGTAATCTCTAGCATAGGATTGCAGGATATACGACCTTGCAGGGCTTCATCACAAGACTGCTGAATAAGTTCCATTGAAGTTGAATTTATGTGAATGCTACCATGATGATGATAAAGAGATTTGGCAGAATCATAAGGATTGGATAAAAAGTTTGGCAATTCCTTTAAAGCAACATTAATTTTTGTTACAGGAGAGGTATAATCAACACCTTTAATTTCTTTTAAAAAGTCTTTTGGCAAACTATCATGAGGTAATAAGTTGAAAAATGTAATTTTTGGTGTTGCATTGGATAGCACAATTTTACTTTTAACTTTGGTGCCATTTAATAATTGTACACCACAGGCTACATTATGAGAGTCAAGTAATATCTGAGTCACCTCTGAGTCAGTAAATATTTTAGTTCCATATGATTCAGCTGCTTTTGAAATTGCAGTTGACACCCCACCCATGCCCCCTTCTACATATCCCCAGGCTCCTTTAATACCTTCAGCTTGCCCCATAACATGATGAAGTAAAACATATGCACTCCCAGGTGTAAATGGGCCTTGCATAGCTCCTATTACACTGTCAGTTGAAAGCACACCTTTTAGAATATCAGACTCAAACCACTTATTTAGAATATTTGCTGCAGGTGAAGTAATAAATTGATAAAATAAAGGTAAATCTTTCCCCATGCCTTTAAGGATTTTTATTAATGCTTTGAATGAGGAGACAGTTTTTAATTTTTCACGCATTTTACCAGTAAAAAGGAGTTTAAAGTCAGGTGCTGAGTTATCCAGTAAGGGTTCTATTATATTTATAAAGCCATTTAAAAACTTTTCATACTCTCCAAAGGCTTCAGCATCTTTATGGGAAAATTGCGAAATTTGCTTTTTATTTTCTTCACTGTTCATGCCAAGAGTCAAAGATGGAGAACCTTCATTTTTAGAAGATTGCTTCCACAAAGGAACATAGGCATATGGGTCTCTTAAGTAAAGTTTTAACCCATGTTTTTTTAATTCTAAATCATTAATTATTTGAGGTCTAAGTAGACTGAGTACATATGAGCAACGAGAAAATTTAAATCCAGGGATTAATTCTTCTGTTACAGCAGCTCCACCAATCAAATGCCGTTTCTCAAAAACACAAACATTTAAACCACTTTTTTGTAAATAAGCAGCAGCAGTTAGTCCATTGTGACCTGCACCTATAATAATGGCATCATACTGGTCCTTTGAAGTATATGTTCGAAACAATGTCAGCTTTAATTTAGGCACTGTTCTAATAAGATTATGTAAAGCCATGATTTAACCAATAAAAATCATTCAAGACTTCCAAGTCATCTGTTGAATTTGGGATTTTTTCTAAAAATAAAATAAAATAAAATTTTAAAATTAAATAATGTCTTCATTGAAGTAATAATAAGATATTTGTGAATTAAAAATATTATTATTATGAAAAAATAAATAAATCTTATTAATATTTACTATAGTGTTTTGAAAGATTTTATTATCTACTATCCGATGGCAAACTTATCACACGTGAATATTTACACATATATAAACATTACACTATGTGTTCAACCTGGTATTTGCATGTGATGTGATGCACTGTGACTTCTCCTTAAATGAAGTCAGGAATCTCTCAGTACTTATGCCCAGAGAAACCTGTTAGCCACTTTACGTTCCCTTTCCATTTCCCACCCTAAGTTTTTCCATAATCTTCTCCATCCTATTTCCACAACATAACCTTTGTCAACTCTATGGCCTTTATATCTAAATCCCCCTTATGTTTTCCCAAACCCAGCATAAAAACCAATAACCCACTTTCTGTATAATCACTTTGTTCATATTTATTCTTCCATAACTTCATTATTTGTACCCTTTCTGCTTTCAAGCATCTACATTCAATTAACAGATGCCTAATATTTTCTATGCCTTCCTTACACAATTTGCAGACTAAATCACTCATATTTTTCTATTTATGTGTATATTCTCCATCTTCTGTTAAAATGTAGAAATACGATTGTAGGATAAAAATGTTTTAATTGACTATATTTTTCATTACATTTAATAGCTCCACAAACAGAAGAAACTCCCTCAATATCATCCTACTTTAGGTTTGTCTATGTAAGAATAAATAATCAACGAACTCATGATAGCAGTGATAATTAGACTTCCTGTTTAATTTTCTGGCTAATGACCTTGATTAAGGAGGAGATTTGGGTCACACATATTGTACCGGTATAAATTCACCACGCTTAATCATACACAGTACCCGAGTTCAAACCCAGTCCACGTTTAAGAATAATTTCCAAAACGCCAACTGAATTCAAACCCAAACCCCGGTATGACTAACCGATGATGACTTTATAACAGCACGGGGTTATCCCTTTTCTAGCTCAGCTTAGAACATGGACTAAATTCTTACAGTTAATGATATATAGGTTTATTAGACTATAGATATTGGAACGGTCATTTATGTAACGTATATATTTAAGTTGCCAATACAGACAGAAAGTGGCTAAATAGACTTAGAGAGTAATAAGGTGGAGGACACAAAGATTAAGATTAAATAAAGTGTTTAATAAGCAAAATATAAAGCATATAAATATAGTGTTAAATAAGACAAATAGAAAGCACATGAATATAGTGTTATATAATAGAAATATACAGCATATAAATATAGTGTTATACAGTACGGTAAGACTTCATAAATCCTCTTGTATTTGGCTACTAGTCTTTAGTAAACGTTTTATTTAGTAAACAAACTTATGCCAATAGCTGGGTAGTTAAATGATTGACGGGTGGTTAAGAGAATCAGAGTATTTGAGCACTGGAAAAATATTTATCTAAAGATTTTTATTAACTTATTTTATTAGAATAGGCTCGAGCCGGAACGTAGACGAACAGTGGAGATGGTTTTATATAAATACGACATAAGAGATAGATGTACTGGTGGTTTTATATAAATACGACATGGAAGATAGATGAACTGGTGGTTTTATATAAATACGACGTGGAAGATAGATGAACTGGTGGTTTTATATAAATACGACGTGGAAGATAGATGAACTGGTGGTTTTATATAAATACGACGTGGAAGATAGATGAACTGGTGGTTTTATATAAATACGACGTGGAAGATAGATGAACTGGTGGTTTTATATAAATACGACGTGGAAGATAGATGAACTGGTGGTTGCCTATATTCAAGAGCCCTACAGTAATCAATTGCGGTGCATTAACGGAATACCGGGCGGCTTGTACTTTGACAAGGCTTAATGCCCCCAAGTAGCTCCGGGACACGACAACCAGCCGGGATCATTTCGAACCCCGGTGATCCAAGAGATTACCGGGAAAGAAAAAACTGCTTTCATTCCCCAATGGTAGAATGGCGAGACGCTAACTTCAGCGAAGGGAAGGCATTGCCACAGACGTGAAGGACGAATACTTGAAGCGGATTTTTTAAAAGAAATTATATAAAACCTGGAAACTATTTGTCTGTTTCTACGCCACAGGCTGAGATCCTTACCCCAATAAAACATAGCGGACTTAAACTGACGGTGAAAAACAATAATTAGTTAATTTTACTCTGGGACTCCTAACCCTTCAGGTTGACAGGCGGTAGCGACAGTATCAAATTATTCAGTGAATTATTTCTCAGATTATACATAACATTAATGAACACTTTGAAACTATTATATATATATTTTAAGATTGAACCTTAGATTGTAATTATAGGACAAATTAACATAGACTAATAAAGTGACTTAACATTTATCAACTCGGAATGTGAAAGAATATTTAATTCAGAACATGAAATTACTTTTAAAATTAAATTGATCATTATTACACACTAGTTTACACAGAGTTGGAAATATTACTATTGGCAATGTTTGTTTATGAAATAAGCAACATAAGAAAATATAAATGCATTCAGTTGAAATATTATTACTATTAATTACAATTTTATAAATGATTTCTAAAGACTAGAGCAGAGGATAAAAAAAAAAAGAAAAGAAAATTTACTGACAGGTTAAATAATAGCATTATAAATGATATAAAAACTTACATATGATTCACTTGATTGATAACATTAAGCACGGAAGAAAATTAAAGTTCGTGTAACAAAGTTCTCTTCTTTCTTCATCCAGCTTGGCTTGTGACGAACGTAGGCGCGCATTTTTGAAAGTTATTTGTAAGGCATAGTAAATTTTGAGATTGGAAGTTGGAAATTCTGAAGTATATGAAACATGATCAAACAGCGGCACGAGGATCCATATTGGCGGGCAGAGACCAGCTCCTGGCACTTAGCCCATCAACATTGCGATTCACTGGTAAACTTCTTAATAATAATGTTTGAATTATACTCAACTGCTGTGTTGTCTCGAGACTACTTCTCTCACACACGACAAAAGTTAGAATGTAAGTTTTTCTCTAAAGTAGCCACTGCTGACCTTTCCGACTTGTTTTTGTTTTAGGCTCCGCCTACTTTCTCTAGCCTCTAGCGATGCAGCTTGACCAACAATCAATTATCTGTTTTTAGCAATCTTTTAATTTAATACGCTATTTTTAAATTGACATAGTAATTACATATAAAAATTCCTTACTAATTTTGAATACAACTTAATTGCTCTGAACATTTGTGCAATTAGATTTTAATTAAAAACACTGATCAAAGGAATGTGATTTTTGATCAGTATTTTTAGACGACTTTATACAATTTTAAAACTAAAATTTAAAACAAATACGCCCGCACTGAAACTTTAAATTAAATGATATAAATTCACAAACCACGCACACACGAATATTATTTCATGGTTTGTGACATTTATATACGGAAACTTTACATATTTATTTATAAACTATAGAATATATAACTAATTTATATTATAACTTAAAATAGACAAAATCTCACTGCGGGCGAACAGTAGTTTGAATTACCGTACATAAAAACACCTGAAACGAAGATCGGTTCTCCGATCTGTCTGTTTCATTTCTTGTCACTTTATAAAAAAAACAACAAAAAAAAAATGATTATACATAATTTCTGATTAACAGTTTTTCTTTCTCTTTTTTCACATAATTGATTGACCTTGGAGAACAGTCTGGGTGAGGGTTTGAACTTAATATTTACAAAGGTGGGTATATTACCGTAATTCCTTTTCTCATCATCATGTGCATGTCATAGTGGTCATTTCCCGGGTTATCATTTTGTATATCTCTACCTTCTCCCTGGGTCGGGAGGTATATAAGGGTTATAGGTATGTCTTTTTAGATCTCTTACTAAAATAGCAAAAGCGGTCACAATATTGTGCTTTGGTATATTATTATATTGTTCATTATTAAAAGTATCTTGCTTTAAAAGAATTTCTCTAACTTTCTGTGATCTAATGGCATCCATTATAACATTTTCACTTTGGGAGTTGAGAAGTTTTTCTCCATTTTTTATGAAACTATTTTTTTCAACATATGTCCATGCTTTAAAACAAAGTTTATTATTTCTGTTTAATGAGTTCAGCTCCTCATCAATTTTGTTCTGATCATATTTCATAAACAAATAATTATAGGTTTTATTAAAATGGGCAGCATTGTACACAACTAAAGATCTGTCCACTTTCTTCCTTTTCATATCAGGAGGCCATTCAGCATCATTTCTAAACTTTAACTTTGATGTCTTCATTAATCCACTTTTCCACAGAACATCTTTATAATTATTATGAAAATATAACTTCTCATTAATTATGGTTTCAGAAGATTCATCCATAACAGTATGTATTGTTCTATTGATATTTTTCATCATCGATACAGCCACTCCATTAGAGGGTGGTAAACTGATATAATCACTTTGAGATGGGCTGGCTTGCAGTAAATTTGAAACCACCATTTCCTCAGTACTTTCTTCATTCTTAGCTAAATCTGCTAGAGTAAAACTTTGACTCTGAGTAATCTCTGTCACATCTAATTCTTTACATTTTTGTTGAGTAGAGTTGGCATTTGTATTCACTAATCTAATCTCATGAGGTTCCAACCTTATTTTAGTTGGTTGAGGTTCTGTGTCCTCTGCTCCACTCCTCGCACTATTGCTTTCCTTGCTGTCCCCAACTTCTTTTGGGGTGGCCTGGTCATCTTCATTTTCTATTTTTGGGTCTTCAGAGGGATTTATTTCTTGCTGACGCTTTGCACTTTCTAGATTTGAGTTGGCTCGGATGCCTCGTGCTTCGTCGATCCTTACCAGCCTCTCCAACATCATCATCATAATCTTCCTGTCCTCTCTCCCCTCTCTGAGGATCGCGTTAAACTTCGCATCGCGATCGTGCTCCCTCTGTTTGTTTCCTTCTATTTCTGCCATTTCTGCTTCGTTTTCCCTTAGAAATGTTTTTAGCATAAGACTTTGATTCGTACAACGCTTTGATTTGTATATATCATAAAAGGTTACTGATCCCTGCTCCTTGTGCCAAATCCTCCTCCGCTGCTGATACTGTTTGTGTGGCTTACTTCCTTTCTCTCTTTTCTTCCTTCGCCTACGTTCAGCCTGGTTTTTGTTATCTACGCTTTTTTTCTTTATTTAGGAATATAATATGACATGTCTAAAATCATTACTAAAAATATACAGGGAAAAAAAAACTTTATTTCACCCAGTTCGCACTGTTCTCCTCAGTCCTATAATACATACATATTCATAATGGGTACATAACATAGTATTTTTTTTTTGTATTTCTGTCAGTAATTCTCTCTTTTTATATATGCCACCCTACTCTCTTTTAAAACAACACTCGCCACTGCTGTATGGACAAACATGTTTGCTGACAAATTTATTTGATAGGCGCCAGCCAGCAACATGTGACCAATAGATAATTTAATCTACTGATCCCCAAATATATACTTTTATATGACCTAATAATTTTTGATTTAAGATTTATATAGGCAAAAAAAAATTTAATACTGACTCCGGTAAGTTTTTTTTTTTTTTTTTATATTACAACATATATATGCACACACGTTTTTATTTTTAAAACACAAGAATAATCCTACTTCTTTATTCTTTTTTTCAAAAAAAATATTTTTCACAACAAACGAAAATATATATATATATACGTACACAAATATATATACGCGTACACGTTTTTATTTTTTTTTTTTAGAACTGGACTTAATTCTACTTCTTTATTTTTTTCATATGATTTAAACGACAAGAATGAACTCGCAAAAACATTATGGAATACTCATTTATTTTAATTAATTACACGCACGAATTGCTTCCGCTCTCTTTTCAAAAAAAAAATCTTCACTCTGTTTCTTAACAATATTTGGGAGTACTATACTGAACCTTTGTGTGAGGGAAAAAAAAATTTATATTACTTGTTTTACTACTATAATTTAACTTGCGCATTTTAATACGCCAAATACGTATCGATATTATGACAAACGACAAAAAAAAATTGAATATTTTTATCATTTAACTGTTTACTCTCGTTCACTCTGCAGGGTGTGGGAGATTTCTTCATCGAAGCACCACGGAGGGCGTCCAAAAATATAATAACTGTACCGGTATAAATCCACCACGCTTACTCATACACAGTACCCGAGTTCAAACCCAGTCCACGTTTAAGAATAATTTCCAAAACGCCAACTGAATTCAAACCCAAACCCCGGTATGACTAACCGATGATGACTTTATAACAGCACGGGGTTATCCCTTTTCTAGCTCAGCTTAGAACATGGACTAAATTCTTACAGTTAATGATATATAGGTTTATTAGACTATAGATATTGGAACGGTCATTTATGTAACGTATATATTTAAGTTGCCAATACAGACAGTAAGTGGCTAAATAGACTTAGAGAGTAATAAGGTGGAGGACACAAAGATTAAGATTAAATAAAGTGTTTAATAAGCAAAATATAAAGCATATAAATATAGTGTTAAATAAGACAAATAGAAAGCACATGAATATAGTGTTATATAATAGAAATATACAGCATATAAATATAGTGTTATACAGTACGGTAAGACTTCATAAATCCTCTTGTATTTGGCTACTAGTCTTTAGTGAACGTTTTATTTAGTAAACAAACTTATGCCAATAGCTGGGTAGTTAAATGATTGACGGGTGGTTAAGAGAATCAGAGTATTTGAGCACTGGAAAAATATTTATCTAAAGATTTTTATTAACTTATTTTATTAGAATAGGCTCGAGCCGGAACGTAGACGAACAGTGGAGATGGTTTTATATAAATACGACATAAGAGATAGATGTACTGGTGGTTTTATATAAATACGACATGGAAGATAGATGAACTGGTGGTTTTATATAAATACGACGTGGAAGATAGATGAACTGGTGGTTTTATATAAATACGACGTGGAAGATAGATGAACTGGTGGTTTTATATAAATACGACGTGGAAGATAGATGAACTGGTGGTTTTATATAAATACGACGTGGAAGATAGATGAACTGGTGGTTTTATATAAATACGACGTGGAAGATAGATGAACTGGTGGTTGCCTATATTCAAGAGCCCTACAGTAATCACTTGCGGTGCATTAACGGAATACCGGGCGGCTTGTACTTTGACAAGGCTTAATGCCCCCAAGTAGCTCCGGGACACGACAACCAGCCGGGATCATTTCGAACCCCGGTGATCCAAGAGATTACCGGGAAAGAAAAAACTGCTTTCATTCCCCAATGGTAGAATGGCGAGACGCTAACTTCAGCGAAGGGAAGGCATTGCCACAGACGTGAAGGACGAATACTTGAAGCGGATTTTTTAAAAGAAATTATATAAAACCTGGAAACTATTTGTCTGTTTCTACGCCACAGGCTGAGATCCTTACCCCAATAAAAACGTAGCGAACTTAAACTGACGGTGAAAAACAATAATTAGTTAATATTACTCTGGGACTCCTAACCCTTCAGGTTGACAGGCGGTAGCGACAGTATCAAATTACACAGGGAGTTATTTCTCAGATTATACATAACATTAATGAACACTTTGAAACTATTATATATATATTTTAAGATTGAACCTTAGATTGTAATTATAGGACAACTTAACATAGACTAATAAAGTGACTTAACATTTACCAACTCGGAATGTGAAAGAATATTTAATTCAGAACATGAAATTACTTTTAAAATTAAATTGATCACTATTACACACTAGTTTACACAGAGTTGGAAATATTACTATTGGCAATGTTTGTTTATGAAATAAGCAACATAAGAAAATATAAATGCATTCAGTTGAAATATTATTACTATTAATTACAATTTTATAAATGATTTCTAAAGACTAGAGCAGAGGATAAAAAAAAAAGAAAAGAAAATTTACTGACAGGTTAAATAATAGCATTATAAATGATATAAAAACTTACATATGATTCACTTGATTGATAACATTAAGCACGGAAGAAAATTAAAGTTCGTGTAACAAAGTTCTCTTCTTTCTTCATCCAGCTTGGTTTGTGACGAACGTAGGCGCGCATTTTTGAAAGTTATTTGTAAGGCATAGTAAATTTTGAGATTGGAAGTTGGAAATTCTGAAGTATATGAAACATGATCAAACAGCGGCACGAGGATCCATATTGGCGGGCAGAGACCAGCTCCTGGCACTTAGCCCATCAACATTGCGATTCACTGGTAAACTTCTTAATAATAATGTTTGAATTATACTCAACTGCTGTGTTGTCTCGAGACTACTTCTCTCACACACGACAAAAGTTAGAATGTAAGTTTTTCTCTAAAATAGCCACTGCTGACCTTTCCGACTTGTTTTTGTTTTAGGCTCCGCCTACTTTCTCTAGCCTCTAGCGATGCAGCTTGACCAACAATCAATTATCTGTTTTTAGCAATCTTTTAATTTAATACGCTATTTTTAAATTGACATAGTAATTACATATAAAAATTCCTTACTAATTTTGAATACAACTTAATTGCTCTGAACATTTGTGCAATTAGATTTTAATTAAAAACACTGATCAAAGGAATGTGATTTTTGATCAGTATTTTTAGACGACTTTATACAATTTTAAAACTAAAATTTAAAACAAATACGCCCGCACTGAAACTTTAAATTAAATGATATAAATTCACAAACCACGCACACACGAATATTATTTCATGGTTTGTGACATTTATATACGGAAACTTTACATATTTATTTATAAAGTATAGAATATATAACTAATTTATATTATAACTTAAAATAGACAAAATCTCACTGCGGGCGAACAGTAGTTTGAATTACCGTACATAAAAACACCTGAAACGAAGATCGGTTCTCCGATCTGTCCGTTTCAATATCTATCCAACATCCATAATTACATACATTAAATTATTCAAGCTAATGATTTGAAAGTTTAAATATCCTAAGTTTCTGAAATCAAGCCAATCTGTTTGATAATTATGTAGATCTGATATGTGTGGTTAGAAAATGTATATGTTGGTAAACTTAGAGTATATGTTAATTGCAGGTATATTTGAAATTTGGTAAAGTGATGATGCTTATAAAATAGTCTTAGTTTATATCTTATATGTGCCTCAGAGAGATGTGACTTGTGATGTAAAATTGATTTATATCTGCATTTGAACGCAGAATGGGTAAATTAATTTTTTTTCCAGATTTTAATTAGGTTTAGAACATTTTTCTAGAAGCTAGCACATAAGCAATGCAGCTAATTATCCATCTTTGATTAGTAAATGAGTATCTAGCCATTCTTAGCAAGGGAATAAAAGTTTGAAAACCTTCAAATCTTCATTACTTGACAATTTCTAAATTTAATGAATAGTATCTTCTAATTTAATCCTCATGTGTATGGTCTGTTAAAAACTTTTGCCTTGCAGTGGTCTATTTAAAAGTTGTATTACTTATACTAGCGATAACAATAACAATGAAAAATTATCAAGAAATCTGATTGAACCTGAAATCTAATCTCTGTTGATTACTCATGCTTACAACAATAGTTTTAGAATTGATAGAATGATTTGGAGCATATCACTACTATTAAAATTCATATTAATAAAAATTTTAAATGCTTCAAATGAAAAATGGCAACAATAAAATACAATGTGAATATGGAAGGATGTACAGTGGTGAAATTAGTTGTGCCATTGAAAACTGATTAAACAGCACAAACTCATGATTAAAAAAGAAAAAAACAGATGTATCTAAGGTAGTAGACCATGCATCATACATATATAAACAAGCATATGTTTAATTGGGAAAAGACAAAATTATTGAACACAGAGGAAAAGGGCAATGAAGAAAATTCAAAAAAGTTTTTCACAAGACAATGAAAAATAACATAGCATATTAATTCATAATGTTTGGAAACCACTCATTGATCATTCTTACAAAAAAAATGTAGACACACAAAAAGGTCCACATAGATGAAATCTCTACTGCTAGTTGCCTTCAATAGAATAACATAATTAGTTAGAGCTATGCTTCAGTTCAGCATTTATGGATCTAAAAGCCCAGTTTGATTCCCACAAGCCAGCAACATTTGAAGAAAAAATGATAAATACCACTGATAACATACTAACATGTGTACTACTGCCAATAGTCGAATGTGCTTGAAATGTTTAACAAAGTTGGAATCTTACTAAAACATTTAACAATTAATATTATTGATGGAAATGGTCCAACATATATTACAACAGACAAAATATCTACAAGATTGATCATAAATATAGGGATTTGAACTCAGACTTTCAAGCAAACTTCAACTATCAACACTATCTCATACTACTGATACACAAGACCAGACACATGTAGAAAAGATAAATATTCACCAATTTTCATATTTTGTGGTAAACCAGCACTCATCAGTTGGTCCAGATTATCATCTCCCACAGAAATATATAATCAGTGATCAGTTTATATTAAGATAGCAAATCTTTATACTTCAGTGGACAGGCTTCAATCTACTCCAAGTAAATATAATAAAAGAAAAAATATGAGTATAGAGAAAACATCCATATGACTTATTAATAATTGGGCATTTGTGTGTATCTATTGAAACGGTTGTCTTCAAATCCCTCACCGTTTCACCAACCATCCTAATAACCCACTCGTCTGTGCTAAGTTCAAACCTGTTTAATAAGTCTAAATTAAAATTTGTAAGCTAACAATTGCAATCACGGCTATATAAACAGCATTATATACGCACATACGAAAGAACGCTATAATTGAATAGTATTGCCAGAGTTATAGCGTATAATTTTATCGCGTAATATTTTTAAACTATTTTTAGTACAGTAATAATGTAGCGTCAATTTATTAATTTATTACTTAAATTCGTATGTGGGAATATAATCCACCTATATTGAATATATATATAGCATAGTGGCGTGATTAAAATATTTATTAAATTTTAAGTTTCATTTTTATTATAAACCAATTTAATGTAAAAACACATTGAAAGGGTGATTGATTGCAGATGCGCTGACAAGCTTCTTTTTAAAAAAAAAATTTTCTAAAAATAAAAGTATTTTCGGAGAATTAAAAGTTTAGTAAAGTTTTTGCTGTAAACAATTGTATCAGTATATGCCACACCTGCCTTAGGTTTCTAAAAAGAAAAGCCAATTTTAAAATAATCTAGCTAATTGATTCTAAATTATTTTGGAGACCTCGCTAATTAAAAATATGTTTACAGCAAGGATTTTACACATAAATTATAAAATCAGAACAAAATTCCTGACTAATTAAAAATAAAATCTAGTATCGGATTAAACTGATTAAAATTCGATTTAATTAAAATTTGATAATCAGAGAAAAGTTATAACACCTAAAAGGAATGTCAGCATGTTTGAAATCAACCACTAATTGAATAAGCAAATTAAAAATTTTGTAATCTTGATGGAGACGAAATTCCAAGGTGTGTGGGCTGATAAGGGATCATTTTTAAAAAGGCCATGTAAAGTGGAGGAGCCATCTTAGAACTTTACTTTTTTGAAACCTTGACAGCTTTGAATCTTTGAAATCTTTACAGCTTGAATGCTACATCTGTGAATTTTTGCCTTCTTTGATCATCGTTAAGCTTTTGAATCCAGCGTGTATCCTGAGCCAAAAGCAACCGTGAACATTTTGACATCCAGTTAAGACAATAATTTTTATATCTGTGCGAGAGAAAATGTCGGGCTAAAACAGGCAGCCTTGGCTAAGCTCCAGAGTGAAGGCGACGGGCCTCTACTTCCATCCAAAAACCACCATCACCAGTATGCCGCCATAACATCTCCGCTCTAACCGTGGGAAGAAGATGATGCCGCAAGCCGCCACAAAGACTCCCGTAACTCCAGCTCAAGTACTACAAGATGACCGGTAATCTCACCATTTCTAACTGCAGTTCAATATTTTAATTTTTCTTTAAGTCTAGACTTATATATAAAATGTATTTTAATTCCAAAATCTTGAATTCAAGTAAATTGCTAAACGTAAAATTTTATTCTTAAATTTAATTATATAATTCTGACCTACTTTCTAATGTTTCCTAACTAAATGATTTTAATAATTTTATTTTCAATTTTCTCATTGCAGTTGTGACTATGGTTTCTTTATTTCTTTTTTATTTTTTTTTTAAATATAAATTATATGCTAATGCCTCGAAACAGCGGGCATGCAATATTAATAATAAAGAGAAGAGAGAATGACCCCTCTTCATTTAATAATTATTTATCGTAGCTTAATGCACGCTGTTTCGAAACCCTCTTAAATAACTGTTAAGAATTGGCTATGTGCTGATTATTATTTTGACCTTGATTATTTAATTATTTGTTGGCAATTTTAAAATGGGAATCTTGTTTTAACCCAAAGTAAATTTCAATTTAATTTTCACTAAGCAATATCCAAGCCTTGAATAAGTATATTTGTTATTTATTTCATTTTGTAAAAGCCCTCCAAATATACTTTTTTCCCCTTTTTTGTTTTTATTAATTAATCGCGTAATCAAATGTGTTATTTGAGATTGAAACTAGAAAGCAAAGAATATTTAAAAGTACGCCCACGTATAGCATATGATTATTAAAATGCTATATTGGAGTTGGCGCTAATGATTCCACTGATTAGCTATCGTTCTCGTGGCTAAATATTAAATTATTTCAACTCTTTTGCTTGGTGGATGTGATAATTTTATTATACATTTAAACTTTCTCGTTATGTTGCATTTTTCTTTAAGATGGGACTCGGAACGGCCATCCCTCTTACACTCCTTGGGTCGCACACGAATAAGACCTGACGTCAAATTCCAGGCAATAGTGTTAGCTACCCCAACCCTCTTTAGCAGCATGGCGATCGGTCATAGGGCTCCGGTGTTGATCACAAAACCCTAAATATTAATCCATCCGCAGAGCGACATTTAGTATAACTGTTTACCAGCGCTATAGCGCATTGGTTCTTTTGGTTGCCAACTCTTCCTCCCTTAAATTAAGTTTCAGCCATTGTCTGACATATTCAAGAGCTAGTTTCGGTCTCATGTACAATAGTTTGAAATAATAATATTATAGATAAATTTGACTTTAAATGTTTCACATATATGTGAAAACAAGGCTTCGTCTGATTGCTTAGCTGAAAACCATGGAATAAGAGGGATTAGCATAATCTGCCCCATAGCTACAATGCAGTGACTGATCAATAAGAAAATAAAGCAAATGATGAAAACAATATTTAACTTCATCAAATAAAATAACAAATGTAAAATAAGTTTAATTGTAAGGAGAGAAGGTTAAAGCGCTCTCCAAAAATGTTAGATGCTACGCGCATTTTAATTGTAAAATGCAAGAATAATATAGATAAAAATCGTCAAATTTAATCTGCAAAAATAAACATACAATTTAATAAATTACTCTGATCTCGATCTTATTTATTTCAATCCAATTCAAAATTCTTTGTATTGTATATGTGATTTCCGATGCATTAATTAGTTTTAAATATATACAGTTAATAAATTCCATTTTTTTTTGTTATGAGTCTCATTGCTTCTCCCTGACCTATGTCGGCTCGCGGTTAAAATGATATCTATATATATCTTCAAGGTGGTCATCCGTAGGGTCGTGAGTCTTGGAGCACAGGTGAAGGAGTTGAAGTGCGGTCAGTCTCGAGATCTAACCATCTCATACTGGTCGGCTTGGTATCTTTGCTTGGACTCTGGATTCTGTTGCGCGAATGTACTAGCTTGACCGGTACACTATTGAATATGTGTAGATGTGTTTATAGATGGGAGATAATGCTGACGATTAAATCCACCCATATTTCTAGAATATGAAACCAAACACGGCCATACATTTGAGTCTACAGCAGCAAGCACTGTCTATTCTGAAAGGAATGATTCAAAATGCAAAGTCAAAAAGGCTTGGAACATTGCCAACAACACAACGCTATAAATAAGAAAGTGCCCAGCGCTTCCCTTTCAAAAGAGTGGATTTTGTAAATTCACTCATTTGGATTCTGTTATTAACACAATGAAAAATATCTTTCTTAATAAATTACATAATTCACTTTTTGGATTTCTGCTATGATTATGACTACAAGTAAGTTAAAAGCATGCTAAGAACACTATGCTAAATGAAATAAGTAAACGGAAAAAAATAAGCTTTTTTAGTACACCTAACGATAGTGTTAATTTTTGAATTACAATTGCTATAAGGAAAGAAACAAAATTATACTAGAATTAAAAACAATCAATCTTTTCTTTTAGCATAAGACTGGATTAAAAAAGGGAATACTGCAACAATAAATGTATACAAACTTCTCAAATGATATTATCATAATTTTATTTACTGTGTAATATATATTATAATTCAAAAAATGACCTATAGATGTCACTAAATGTAATTCTATATTGATAAATCAGGGTACTCTGGGACTTTTTTACATACTTGGGAAAGTCACCAAATAATCTCGGGATACTTTTGAAAAAACTAAGCAATAGATTTGATGCCTCCTTTTGGATTAGGATATTGTTTTGCAGATTTTGATTAAATAACAGTCAGAAAAAAAGTTAATTTCTTTTCAATAAATTTGACATGAACTTTTGAATTAAGATATCATTTTGCAGATTTCAGTGAAACATCATTCTGAAAGAAAATGGTTTTTTTTTCGTTTCCCACTAAAACTTCAAAAAAAGTTATTATTATTTGTTCATTAAAATTGTCAACCAAAGTAAAAAATTGTCTTACTTCAAAAAACAAACAACTACATTTAATCCCTATTATTTAATTTCCTTCGTAAACAAACAAACAAAAAAAAAAACATTTATCGTTTTAAAATTGTCGATATATTTATTATTTCAATTTAAATACACAAAATTATTTTTATTTCATTTCGGTCAAACAATAACAGTCAGAAAGAAATTAATTATTTCTTTTCACCCCCACCCCCACCCCCCCTATATATATGCTAATTTCATAAAAACTCTCCACATAATTTTCAATATTCATCACCTATGTAAGCATTAAAAAATCTAACATGATTGATTTGAAAGTGAAGCTAAACTTTAAAAAAAAGTTGTACATATAACGAATTCTGGTAGATAGTTGACATAACAAGAAAATAATGAACTATTAAAAAAAAATCTAGTTGTCCTGAAAGTGGTGATAACCTCCCAAAAATGCAAAGTTCTACATACTATCAAACCCTCCTACTCATTCTACTACCTACATTCAAGAAAAAAACCCTATTATTTGTCCATTAAAATTGACTCAAGTTTTTTTTAACAACTGCTTAATACAATAATAGTTCATAACTTTTTTTTTTTAAATGTGTGCACATTTTTTTTTTTTTTTTGGCCAATAACAAAAAAATAATTATTTGTTCCTTGTAATTCTCTAAAGCTTTTTTTTTTTTTTTTGATTGAATACATGTATAATTTATATATTTGGAGTTTTATGTAAATTATAAAGGACCTGAGCACAGACTTTCAAACCACTCTCAGCGATCCACTCTATTTTGTACAATCGATACACATGATCACACACATGTGAAAAAGATAAATAATCTCCAATATACGCATTTCATGGGAAACCAGCACTAATCAGTTGATCCAAATCATCTTCCCCCACACACACATATACACACACACGCATATAATCAGTGCACAGTTTATATTAAGATAGCAAATCTTCAAATTTTAATGAACAAGCTTCAATATACTCCACCCTCCAACTCTTCAGTTATCTATACCATTGGAAATTTCTGTGTATTTAAATGGATAAAATCCTATAAATGAGGAGTCAGAGCAACTTAAAGTCAACATGGGCATGACAATAATATTGGCATCAATTAGAGATTTGAGCATTCCATCATCAGATTTTTAATGGTATGGTTGATGAAGATTTGGAGGGTGGAGTATATGAAAAAAATAATGGTAATTTTTTGAAATTAATTGAATTATTCACTAAATTTATGAATACTCACATAAATGGAGCACTAAAATTCAAATATAAGAGCAATTATTTGAGCAAAGACATACAAAATGAAATTATTCAATTTTTGAATAATGCTATCACCGACAGAGGTGCAAATTTAGTACGCGATCTCTGCCATTTTGAATTTCAAAAATAGCCAAAAACATCGTCTGACACATCTACGTAATAAAAAACTACACGAAAACAGAAAAATTTAGAACTTGGGTCACGTGACTTGAAAAAACCCGCCAAAACGCACAGTTTAAAAAAAAGCCAAAACACGAAAAATTAACATTTTCTCATTTTAAATTATAAATCAAATAATTTATATATAGAGAGAACAAGATTACTATATTTAAATCTTAATCAATAAATGCTAGTTATCACTTCCTAAAAAAGTACATAATAATAATACATTTTCTCATTTTAAATTTTGCTAGGGGTTACATTTTCTAATTTGACTTAATGGATTTCGAATCCATTATTTTTATTATAGTACTCTTTGCTCTTTACTTCCTCACACCATTTGGTTTCCTGCTCTTTGTTTTATTTTACATTTGTCATCTTTGAACATCCAAAGGTGTTTGACTGTAGCTATTTTCAAGATTGCCTTTGTGGATAAAGATGCACCGCCCTTATATTTCTTTCCCTCTCCCATTGTCTATTTTTACACTCTTATTTAATGGTTTTCAGTTTTTATATATGTTTCTTTTAACTGTAAAATGCTTAACTTAAATAATTTACATTTTAGCTTTAGAAAGATGCCATAATATACATACACACACGCACCTATTACAAATGTGTGCGGATTTTAATATTACATTTTATACACCATGGGAGATAGTTTGATTTTAAGTAAAATGAAGCAAGTATATCTGCGTACAGATGATATTCACCGCTTCAATATATAAAATCATACCTCAACAAATAATTTAAAAAATGTTTAGAAAAATACGCAAACCACTCTATAATTATTTTGTATAAATTAAAAAGTAACTTTCTTGATATGATGGGGAGAACCGAATAAGGCGTATTAAGCCTCTTACTATGTGCGGATGTACATATAAATATTACCCTGGTCACTATTAAAGTTATATTCAGCTTACTTGTACACAAACATATATACGTGTTAAAATATAAGAAGATAAAACTCATTAAAGTCTTCATTTGCATTTCATCTATATCAGATCGACTCTTGATTATGTCACTATAATCTGTATATCTATTAACATTGAAATGAGTTTTACTGCCAACAAAGGAAAACAAAAACATATTTTAAATAAATGTAAATATTTTATTTTATTTTTTAAAAAAATATTTATTTTAATTAATAATCGCTTTGTATATGTGTTTGTAATGAGTAATATATATTAGATATATATTTCACATAAATAAAATTATGAGTGCGTAAAGAAAACAAATAAATGAAATATGATAAATAAATAAATGGCTATTGGGTTTATTTACCCTCATTATCAAAGCTGTGTGCTAAATTTGCATACACTTTGCATTTCTTATAGCAACAGTTTTACTTCGCAATTCATTTAGCCACAGCTTTGATAATGAAGGTATTCCTTCAAAAATATTAGCCATTTATTTATTTATCGTATTTCATTTATTTGTTTATTTTACGCACTCATAATTTTATTTGTGTGAAATATATATTACTTTAATTTGTATAAGGAGGGAAGGGGGTGCCTTAGATATCACATATCAGCCACATCAAAATGCTACCAAGTACTTTTTTAGGCAATGATAACTAGCATTTATTGATTAAGATTTAAATATAGTAATCTTGCTCTCTCTATATATAAATTATTTGATTTATAATTTAAAATGAGAAAATGTTAATTTTTCGCGCTTTGGCTTTTTTTTTTTAAACTGTGCGTTTTGGCGGGGTTTTTCCAAGTCACGTGACCCAAGTTCTACATTTTTTTCTGTTTTCGAGATGTGTCAGACGATGTTTTGGGCTATTTTTGAAATTCAAAATGGCAGAGATCGCATACTTGTCTTCTATTACATTGACTAAGTATTTTTCTATTATATTAGATTGAAATTCAGGTAGAAGCCACATTGAACAAATGACAATTATCATTAGATATGTTTCCTGCAATGAAAAATATCTATTGACAAGCATTTTTGGGGATATTTGGCAATTATGAATTCTACAGGTGAATATTTGTATAATGCAATAATTAACAAGCTGCAAAATTGGAATTTAGATTACAAAATATAAGAGGCCAAGGATATGGCAATGGCACTAATATGAAAGGAAAGAAAAATTTTGCCTGCAAAAAATAATTTAAAATCAAAATCCCAGAGCTTTTTTTTGTGCCATGAGCAGCTCATAGTTTAAATTTAGTAGTTAATGACACTGCAAAAGTAAATTTAGGAACCATAAGTTGTTTTTTTAACCATGAAAGCAATTTATAATTTTTTAAGTGCTATCTATTATGCATTGGGCTATACACATCACTTCACTAACATTAAAATCACTTTGGGATAATTGGTGGAAAAGTTGGTGTAAATGCTTTTTCTTCTCTTCAACCATCCAGATATCAAGAAGGAGAAATATATGATGCTTTGTAGGAAATATTTTCTGATGACAATTTTGATCAAGAAAGTAAACAGAAGCTCGGATATTATGTATAAAGTTAAAAGATTATCAGTTTCTATGTTCTCTTGTTTTATAATATGAATACTACATTTTATAAATCCAGATAGTCACATGTTGCAAAATCCTGATGAAATATTTCATATGCTTTGAGAGTCATTAACACAAGCCAATTTTTTAGTAATTACCATACAGATGTTTTATATATTTCCTTACTTCAAACAGCTAAAAATTTATGTGAAGATTTAAAAGGACAGTCACACTTCAAAATTAATAATGTAGTGAGAAACAGGAAAAAAGTAAAATTTATTATTATGAACATCGAGATAAAGGATCCCGACATCTGAAGATAAATTCAGAGTAAACTTCTTTTTCACAATCTTAGATATGTTTTAATATATGAATTTTTCCTACAGTACAGGCTTTTTCATACCTACACTCCAATATGTAATATATAGGGGGTTTGAACTCAGACTTTTACATGACCCTCAACAATCCATTGGGAAATCGGACCTCAGTGAAAGGATCATCACATTGATGACATAATGCCAAGTCAATCCTTCGAATACGTATAAAAGGAAAATTTGGAAATTATTAATTAGTGATTATTGATTATTTACGATGTGACAGAGATGTGTTAGTGCAGAAGTGAAGGAGAAGGGATTGAAAAAGACGCACGTTCAATCCCTTCAGTTGTTATAAAATGGAAAAATGAAACATCGCTTTTCTTATATTCAGAGGACCACAGGATCATCGGGAAATTTAACGCTGGATTTCAAACGGCAAGCAACTGTAAAAGATGAACATTTCTAAAACTGTAAGAACTTTATAAAATATAACGAACAATATTAATTTGAAAACACTAAGAACTTTAAATTTTAAACTTTCCTAGTAATTTAATTGTTACAAATAGAATCCTATCTGACCAAACTAAATTCTTTATTAATAGTGTTATTTGATGTATTGTTTTTTCTTATTTATGTAAAATCATTTCCATTTATTTATTTTTTGTTCTTTAAGTTTTTATCATGATTTTTTTGTTTTTCGTTAAATTAATTATATAAATGTTAAACTTAAGTCCGACGTGAATGGCTGTATAGATTTGTAAAGTTATATTAGGGGAGGGTAATCTTAGGTTATTTGTGTCATTGTTAGATTGGGTCAATGGATTGGATATATTGATGTAGTTAGTAGATGTAGTCGGAGATTCGCTACTGGCAGAATCGCTTCATACGCCGCACTCTCCCGTTTTGCCTATGGAAGGAATTATAAGACGCAGAGCGCAGTTCCTTTCTATGGAGTTTTTTTTTATTGCTCTTCTTGTCTGATAGATGTCATATTCCTATTTCTCGAGAGGCAATTTCTTCTCTTAACTTTTGGTGCCGCCGTATTTCGTATTACATTGAATACATCGATATATCAGATGGATTGATGCCAGTTTGACTGCGAATTTTAGCCTAAGGTTAAATAGGGATAGAATGTTTATTTTCAAAAGCAAATTTATGTAGTCTATTCATACTCGACCCTAAATAAAAATGCATTAAATTTAAGTTGTTTATAGACGCTTGCATGGATTCGTTTGCGGTTAATTATATTTTGGTTTTCATATTTGATCAAAATATATAGACATTCGATAAATAATGATACCTTACGGTGAGTATCTAAAATGTATTTATTCGGATGTCTTTTAAGTCATTGGTGACAATGCAAGTATTTTATGGTGAATACTACTGGGTTACTTATAAATTTCCCTCTGCAATTGCCAGTATCAATGATTTTATATTTTGATCGTTTATGTTTACTTTGAAATGTTTTTAACCGTGTAATCTATGTAACCGATCTATAGCAACATATTAAAACAAGCTTTTATAATCCCATCTGTGCGAACTTAATTAAAATGTAAATTTATAATATAATAGAAATTAAAATGTAAATTAAAATCTAAGGTAAAGTTAAAAATAATGTTAAATGTTAAAATGTAAAACTAATACTAAAATAATTTTAAATCTTATATATATATGTGCATAAATAAATGTTTGTATGTTAATTACTGGCAGTGGCTTATTTTATTTATTTTTTTAATATTGAAATATAATTAGATAAGATATTATATTATTTAATCTCTGCTATTCCACTGAGCTAGTGACATGGGCTAACGACCGGAATCAAAATATATAAAAAAAAAAAAAAATTTTTTTTTTTTTTGACTTACGTATCTGCCTACTTTATAAATTTTTGTAGGTTCAAATGCCTAGATGGCGCCCGGTAGTGCAGATTACGTTAAGTGTCATTCTCCGGATCGTTACAGTATATATAAACGCAAAAATGTTATTGAAAATCTTTTGATTTATTAAAAAAAAATAAAAAACACAAATAGTTTTTTAAAGAAAAAATATAAAATTTCTCCTTTTTAAGGTAAAAAGTAAAAAAAATATTTATAAGGACACTTTTTTTTTTTTATATTTTTTTTAAAAAAAAAAATTTTTAATAAAAAAATACTTATTTTATATTTAAATGCTCGCCGATGTGTTGTTTATTTTGATAATGCATAATATATGCTATTTTAGAATTTGAAAATAGTACAATGGTTTTCAAAATTATGCAACTGCTATGTATATAAAACTCAGAACAAACAACATGCTAAATGATGGTCAACTTTATCAAAAAATAATTAGACCACTAACAAAATGAGAACACCGATTTTCCGATGATCATGATACCGGTTAAATCTTGCCGAAAATGCCATAAAGACTCTAAAAAGCTGAAAGTTTTATAGTACAGACTTTAATATTATTTTTGCAAGTCTAAAGGTTTATTAATTATACCTAATAGTTATTAAATCTGTTACCGTAATATGCAATGTGTTATATGCAATTAGTAGTTAAGTCTCGTATTCAATTAATAAACATGTGCGTAGTTTAAATTAGCTGATAGATTTATTATTTATACATTAGGTAATTTCTTAAAGGTTATTTTCTTAAAAATCGGTATAGATTATACTGGCAGTCAAAAAGTAAAAGCATACATTAGAGGCTAAACTCTTCATAGAATAGCGCCACTCAGTACAAGCCAGAGTAATCAATAGATGCAAAAAGGTTTGGGCACAAAATCCGTATCTAGTGCCTACTCATCCAATATCTCCAGATTAGTTTCTTGCATAAAAAATGGTGATCATGTGATGTTTGGTGGTTTAAAAGTATGCACATTATTGAAGTAAAAAACCCAGTTAGTGAAAACATAACGGCAATAATAAATAATCAAAGATTTTTTATAATTAATAAAAGTTCTAGTCATGAAATGAGAGCTGGACTCGCAATCTTTGGACCTTAAACTCCAGGACATTTTATAGATCACAATAAATTAAAAAAAAAAAAACAACCTTTAACAGTTTTTCTTATTCAAAAAGTTGAATGTATGCAATGCATCCCAAATAAAAAAGTGACTGAGTTTTCTCCATCAAATTGCCTGCAGTGCCATCTGTGAACCAATGCACAAGTTAAAAAGTAATATGGTTTAATTATTTACCACAAACATTTTAAGGTAGCTTGTCTGGATAGCAAGTTACAACATAAATGTTTCAGTGTTTTGTATCCTTGGTGGTCAATTGACTTCAGTGCTCTTCCTATCATAATAAAATCTGCTGAAAGACATGAAAATATTTTTGTGAATTAACTACCATTAATACTTTAAATCATTTCAAACATTTCAGCAGAGTTTTGCCTAACTTAAAACAAAATTTAATGTTAGCATGTGGATCTACCTAAAGATTAAAGTATGAAACATATTGCCATATTTCATGTCAAAACTTATGATCCAGACACTCTAGTGCTTTACAATTTTTGAAGTGAATAGCTAAACTATATGACCATGTATCACCTTCACAGATGGCGCTACAGGCAGATTGGCAAAAGAATTAGTTACCATTCATCTTTTCACTGGGACATAACATAATGTGTGTAGTAGTAGTAGTAACAGTAGCATTATTATTATTATATTGTGTAACTTATAGGGTATATGAACACAGACTTTCACATGACCCACCACTCTCCAGTCTATCTTATAACACTGATACACTTGAACACATATATGTTGAAAATATAAATAATCACCAATACGTATTTCATGCTAAACAGCAATCATCAGTTGGTCCAGATTATCATCCCTACACATATATGCTTTGAGCATTCCTTCATCAGATTTTCTATTGGATGGACAGTTGAAAAGTTGGAGTGTGGAGTAGATTGAAGCCTATCCATTAAAGTATGAAGATTGGCTATCTTAATATATATATCTGAGCACTTATAGCATATATGTGTAGATATGATAATCTGGACCAACTGATGATTGCTGGTTTAGCATGAAATATATATATTGGTGATTATTTATCTTTTCAACATATATGTGTTCAAGTGTATCAGTGTTATGAGATAGAATGGAGAGTGGTGGATCATGTGAAAGTCTGTGCTCATATACCCTATATATTACGTATATAGACAAAGGTATATAATAAGCCTGTGTTTCAGTTATTACATAGTAGAGATGTCTGCCCATCCTTTGTATATGTATTAAATGGATTATGTCCTGTACATGAGGGGTCAGATTGACCTTAAGTCAACATGGATGTGACAAGAATCTTGGCCTTAGGGTGGCCTTTGAGCATTCCATCATCAGATTTTCAATTGGATGGACGGTTGAAAAGTTGGAGTGTGGAGTAGATTGAAATCTGTCCATTAAAGTATGAAGATTGGCTATCTTAATATATATATGAGCACTTATAGCAAATATGTGTAGAGATGATAATCTATACCAACTGTTGATTGCTGGTTTAGCATGAAATATGTATATTGGTGATTATTTATCTTTTCAAAATATATGTGTTCAAGAGTTTCAGTGTTATGAGATAGAGTGGAGGTCTTGTGAAAGTCTGTGCTCATATATCTTTTATATTACATATATAAACACGGGTATATAATAAGCCTGTGATTCAGTTATATAGTGTAACATAAAGTTGTGAATTCAAAATTAAAGATTTGGGACCAATTCTGAACTGAATGACGGGGGAGGGGGGAAACGTATCATGTTGGTGTTTGAATATTGAATGATTTCACAATCATTAATCATATGATTGTTTATACTAATATTCATAGCTGCAAAAGATTTAAACTTAAATATCAAAAAATTAGAAGGTTTAATTAATAGATTACATATAGAATTTGCTAATTATTAATTTGAAGCAAAATGCAAACAGAAGAGAGAAGATAAAAATTTGTTTTTTTAGTTATTGGAATCTAAGCAGAAAAAATTCTTAATGCCCACTTTATGTGACCTGATAATGAAAGTTTTTGGTTTTTATTTCTGATTTCAAAAACCAGAAACATCATCATTTCTTTTTTCAGATGTCTGGCAATTCTTAACTGAGACATGAGTAGGGATTGTTTTGAAGACAGAATGAAAAAAGTAAAATATATGCATAAATGCTTTTTCTTTTTTTATTTATCATAATGATGAACAAAATTAAATTGTGGTTTTCCTATCAGGGAGCAATAGAGAATTTAGTCAAGGCAACATATGGGTTTGAAAGCAAAGGTTATTATGAGTCTGTGAACCTGGGTTTCCATTTAACAACCTTTTATTTAAGCTATCTAGATTACTATCAATTTGTAAGAATATTGCATGAATTGGAAGTAAAACTGAGATATTTTATACTTTGTAAAGCAAGAAGACACAATTATGAAACAATACATTTGAAAAGTGAACATATGGTTTAATATAAAGGTGCAAATATTGGAAGTGCAGTGGTCAATCATAACATAAGAACAATTTGAAAGAAATTGGTGATAGAGAAAAAAGAGTATACTAATTATTTAATTTTCATTCTGATGGAATATAAAATTTATATACATATATATTGTTATCATTAACTTTTCCCTGAAGCTAAATGCGAGGGCATGTTTTATGGCAAAATATGTAGAAAAAATATTTAATTTAGATTTTATAGTATAATGTTATGATTCTGCATAGAAAAAGTACTATATCAGCATACTTGCAAATTTTATAGCTATAAAATAAATTTGATAGCTTAACTTGTAATAATTTAGTTTTGAATAAATAATATTCATACCCAAAGTATTTAAAATCTTAATAGCTGATCAATTAAAATGATAGCTAATGTATTTTAACATCTAAAAGTATCGATTTAGTCATAATTTAACTGCTAAAATAGTTGAAAAAACTGATACCAATCTTAAGCTTAAAAATCAAGTTCAAATCCTATATTTAGGTTTGCAAATAGTTAAACTGAATTCATAATGTATTAATCTACCCTTAATTTTAACACAAAATATTATAATTAAGTGTTGCAAATTTATTTACTTACAAGTAGTTTATTAAACCTAATAATATTATTAAAGATAGGATTTTTAAATAATAGACAAATGAATGTCTGAATGAATGAATGAATGAGTATAAGTTTTAATTGTAACATTTATTTAGTTTAAAGTATTTATTAAATGTCCAATGTTAAAAGACAGTTTAAAATATTTTCTGGGAAACTTGTCTAGGTTAAAATAAATAATAAATGAATGTATTATAAATAATATTTATTTTATTTCAAGTATAATATCAATTTCATTTGTGTAATATTTTATTTTGTTTTAATATTTAAGCAAATAATAATTGCAACAAGAAATATTTTTATTGCCTAGATAGAAAAATTTACTTATTTTAAAATGAAATATTAATTAAATTTTAGTTAGTAATCTTTCCTAGTTTCAGTGGAATGTAGATTTGAATCATTAAAGGAAAGCAGGCATAGATTTAAACACCAATAACCAGTGTTTTAAATGGTCACCTGACCACAGGTATAAATAAGTGAAATTGGCACTTTTCATACTCTTATTCTAAACTCATTTTTATTCACTCTGTTGAAATCATTTTTTATTGCATTTATTTTTTTTTAAAAAAAAACTTCAGTTTTAATTAAACGTATAATTTCATTTAAACTTTTTATTTCTTAGCTTATAGTATGTTAAGATAAATTAAAATTATCTAGGCACAATGTCTGAACATAAACTTCAAGGACAAGAATCTTCATTGCAGTCAGCTTTATCGGAAAAATTAGTTAATAATTATTATAATGCTTAAACTTGGAATATTTAAACTTCACTCATTTGAAATCATTAAAGGACATTGTTATTGTTACTATGGCAACATACAGACTGATATTAATTTCAATATCTATTTCATATTTTAGTTTGCTGTAAAATACTTGAAGATGTTAACATCAAAAGTAATGTTAGTAAAATTGTTAAATAATTTTATCATAGTTTTTCTAAAAAATTTCATATCAAATATTACTTGAAATTAATTTTTCTTCATGTAAAGAACTTCAAATTTCATTTAATAAAAACTATTTTTTATGATGAGTATATTACTAGTTTATATTATTTTCTACAAGAGAAAAAGAAAATATTTGACATTATGTTACTGAAATAGACAATTATTCATGGTGTTAATACAACAAATACTGTTCATTACTCTATAACAGCATAAAAGAACTTTCATTTATTATGACTACTTCCACCTCAGAGAAAAGAAATTTGTGTCTTGGATCAAGAAAATAAAACAATGGACATATTTAAAAAAAAATACTTAAATGTTGAAATGGTATTTATTGACTAGCATCCCATTTCACCTACAATGTTCCATGGTAATCTTTATACTGTATTTAAACCCCTCCAAGTTCACATATATTCATGTATATTTATGTATAGTTATATATATATTAATGTATATTAATGTATGTACATATATATAGTGTATACTTATATATTTTAAATTAAATGTGTATCTGTATAGATGTTGTTATATGTGTATAAACACATATATATGCGAAGAAGCTCTAATGCAAAACTGTTTAGTAGCATTAGAATTAATTTATTAATTATAAATCTTTATTTTATTAAAATGAAAGTCCATAAATTTATTCATTAATTAGCTTTAAAACTTGCATATAATTTCACTTCTAGAAGTGGCTAGAATACATATATAACAGAATGTTTACACAATTTAAATCTGTTTTAAAAGATTGCCTGTTTCTTGTAAAATCTTGTGCCACACACACTTGGTTTAATCTGTGTGAGGACCAAGAACAATATTAAAATAAGTTTTAAGATAAAGCAAATCATTCAACCAGCACTATTTTTCTATTCACTAAATTTTGGTTTTAGCTTTTCCAAAATCTTAATGCAGAATTTTTAAAGTAATAAAACTATGTTAAACTTCAAGATTAAAAACTTAAAATTGTAAACAAGTTAATAGATTTTGCAGGGGGGATGGTAGAGTTACTATAAAAAAAATCCAAATTTTAGCATGGAAAGTTCACTCTCTTAATAAATGAAACACTTGCTGACAGAAGCTACACCCATTTTGATAATGAAAAGGATTGGCTAGAAGGCCACTAAATTAGCCATCTTCTTTTGGAAGATTGGTCTATAGGAATGTAGAAGTTCAGAGACCAACAACCTGCCAAGAAGACATCAGAGAACAGCTCGCCTAGAGAAGTAACAGTGCCACTCCAATGCTGGACAGCTTTCCAAAGAAAAAGATTATTGATAACATTTCTTCCTGCAGAGCTCTTTAAAATAAATCTAAAATTAAAATTATTCTAAAAGTTTCTCAAGCTAGCTATATAATTGAACTTTTATAATTTATAACTTCTAAGTGTTTTCTAATAAATTAAAGTAAACTCTGTAATATGAAATAGTTATAACTTTAAACTAATAACAATCATAATTGTAACTGTCTTGCCTATTAAATGAATAATTATAATTTAATAATTCTCCTAAACATAATAACTGTATCCATTTATTATATCTATATCTTTTTGTAATCTGCAGTCATGCCTATTCACTTTTATGCTATTTGTTTATTGCATTGATATTATGATATGCCATAAATCAAAATGGAGATTGGTAATATTAATAATTTAGAGAGATGATTAGAAGCTTTCATGTAACAATAAATAGTTAACTTCAAAATTTCAATTGCATTTTAGGCATAAATAGACAATATACATCTCTCTTATCACTGTCACTGGATTGGTAAGCTTATATTTTAAATGCTGCTACTCATGAAAAAAATATTAACATTGTATGAATGATTTAATATATGAAAATTTATTAGAATTTAAATTAACAGAGTTTCTTTTGACCATCCAGATTATTTGGGATAAATTATTTCTTATAAAGCAAGTTGTAACTTAATCTTCTGATATAGTTTTAAATGAAAGCAATGTTTGTAGAAGCCCTTGGTTTTGTGGACCTAAAAGATATGATATTCGTGACTTGTTATTAATTGTATTTGTTTACTATAAAATACATATTTGTTTTTCTTATTAATAAATTTCTTATAGTCATTTATCCACATAAATTATTTTAAGTCTTTTAGTCCTAAGAGTATATGAACATTGATACTGATAAGAGTCACTTTATAGAATAATATTTAAGTATGAGAATTACATTTAAGATGTATTTTGCTTTAAAAAAACTTTATAATTGCATTTTATTATTTGAGATCACTTCAGCCAATTTAGTTTACTTATGAAAATATCATTTAGTCTAAAACTGTTTCATAAATATGAAGGACCATATTTATTATTCCATGATAAATTTAAATTAAGAGATGATTTAGATCGAATCTGGCAGATATTTAAGTAGATTTATTCCATGGTAATATAATGGCTATAAAATCCCTTACCCATTTTTGATATTTGAATGGCATCCTAGATTATAAAAACAGGTAAAACTCTCAATACACCAGTGCCATTTAGTGCAAACCAGAGCAAGCAATGGATGCCAGAAGGCCTGTGCCTAAAATTCTTATCTAGTACCTACTCATCCAATATCCACAGGCTAGTTTCTGGATTGTGGCCTTTGTCAGTGAGGAGCTTTGGATCTGAGAGCAATGCACCTAAGTCTTAGGATCCAAAGCTCCTCACTGATGAAGGCCACAAACCAGAAACTAGTCTGGGGATATTGGATGAGTAGGCACTAGATAGGGATTTTATGTACAGACCTTCTGGCATCCATTGATTGCTCTGGCTTCCACTGAGTGGAACTGCTGTATAGAGAGTTTTTTCTGTTTTAACAACTTGAGCAATCATAAGAAATGGTGATCATGTGATGTTTAGTGGTTTCATCCTAGATTATTATTTAACTTATTCCAAATTAAGAGATTATGTTGCATTTTATTTAATAATAATAATTATTATTAGTGTGATTAGCATAAAAATAAATGTATGTGTTTATTTTATTTGCTAGTATTTCATTCTAAATAGATTGGATCTGAAGAGTCAAAGAGAATTTATTTTATGATTAAAATGATTATATTTCCCTGAGATACCCTTATTTGTTTTAACAACCTCATTACTTAAAACTATTTTGCTGATGCAGTAATTTTCAAAAGATGAATTTTTGTGGCAAAGATTTAAAATAACACTTTTTAATTTTATAAAATTAATATGTTTTATCTGATCCTAGCAATGAGATACTTATGAGATAGTTAAGAGATGGATGAGAAAGATGGTTGTGGTAGATGTTTATAAGAGAAAGTTTTTAAATTTAACCTCAACAGCAAAACTATACCAAAATATTTAAATGATAAGGATATACGATGGTTGGAAGTATGTAGTAATAATATTCTTATTTAAGAAAGGTAAGAAAAGAAGATATTATAAATTACAGATTTATCAGCCATTGATCAGTTCTATTCAAGATCTTTTACTAAAATTATTGTAATTCACTTATACCTAAATAAAAAACAATCTGATCCTTCCTTCCCCCAGTATTTAAAAAATTATGGAAAGGGCCAATAATATGACTGCCATTGCTTTAGTTATGAAAATTATTAAGTTTGTAATTCCACAAATATTTTTCTCTGATCAAAGTTTTGGAATATCAAGATATAAATCCAATCAACTGCCAATTTCTGAATAAACTTTATTAAAATGCAACAACAATGACACACACACACACACAAATGATACTGATCTTAAAATGAGGGATAAGGATGTAAGATAAAATAGGGTACATATTAGTAGAGGAGATTATACATCTCTTTCACATCCGCAATAAATGTGTAATGTTGTGATCATGTCAAATTTAAGGAAAACACTGCGCTGTAATCCAATCTCATATGAAAGCAAGATTCTTTTTATCCAAACGCTGGTTTTTTCGAAATTTTGACATTTTCAGTTATTGTCCAGCTTTCTTTTTGACAACAGCTTCATTTCAATTGCGTTTTTGCTTCATTCAAATATTTGTACTTTATTTCTACTTCTGAGTTATCCCAGTTCTTTTGATTTTAAGTGAGTAAAAGTATACATAGTTTATGTTTTTTCCTTTTGATTATCTTTTCATAATTTCCTAATTCATTTATTTTTTTAATTTTAAACAGTGCAAAATGATGACAGTTTTGTTAAAAAATAAATAGAGATTAATTAATTCATCTAAATTTTGTGAATGATGTAACTATTTTTGAAAGGAATGTTTTAAAGCTTTAAGAAATATTCCAAAAGCTATCCAATGAAAACGAAGAAGGCTTTACATAAAAGAACATAAAGGTTAATAATAGTGAATTTTAAAAAAATTATAATGCAAACAAATATTTTGGTTTTATTATTAATACACTTAGAAACATAATGATGAAGTTAATTATAGAAAAAATACCAGCTTTGGAATGTTTTGTGTAGAAATAATTTAATATTGAAAGAAAAGGTAGCATTCATGTTAAGAAAAGAAAAAGGGTTTTAATAAGCACTTTTAAGGTGCTTACATTTAATACACAATACACAATTAATACAAAAACTTTAGATTACATAGTGAAATAGGAAGGGAAGTATATTGGTGATAACAAGAAAATATTAAAAGTGAAGTACATGACTGAGAAATCATATTAGGATTCTTAGCATCATTGAAACAATTAAAGCCTGTAATGAAGTTGGCCTGGATATATTGCTAAAAAAGGTGATAAAATTCGACCAGGCAAAGTCTTAATTTAGATCCAAAAGATTGTAAAAGATTTAAGATGAAACCATATTGAAGATGTATGAAAATAAGTTTGCTAATGTGGAAATGAAAAGATGTGATCATGCCAGGGAATCCAGATTAAATCAGGAAATCAACCTGCAATGGATAAATAATAGCTAAAAAATAATAATAATGATAATCCGGATTCAAAAGAGTGAATTAAGATAAGATTCAATCTGAGCTGAATCGTGGTATGCATTCACTGTTTATATATATATATAAAAGCCAATAAAATTCAACTAACACATTTTGACGATCTATTAGCAATAAATTGTTTACTAAATGAATATTTTATTGCTGGAACATTTTTTTTTTTTTTTTTCAAAATAATCTTTATTTGCACAAAAAGTAAAATATACATTGTAATATAGAGTTCATGTTTACAATCGTGTCTGACACATTAAAGACTAATTAGTTATTAAATTAGATGATGAGTACAGGATTAAAAGTAAAATTTTATGTTTTGTTACTTATCAGGGGTGATCTAATTTGGCATATAAATCCCATGGCGTGTAAAGTTTGAGTGTCATGAATAAATAATATACATGGCCATTGCTAAATATTTAATTGACTCCATGTTTGCTCAGCAAGGCTAGGCAGGCATGTTCTTTGATCACTTTCTTTAGCTTTATATAATAACTTTATGAAAATGTCTTCAATAGAACCGGCCAACTCTCTACCAAATAATACCTTACATCTAATCTTCCAAATAATAAAATTTATGAAAGTGGCCAGGCAAAATTTCCATTTTTGAATGCATCATTAAGGTAGACATTTGAAGAATTGTATCCTGTAATCCTCTGTAGGGCAATATTCCGTAACCGAGTCCACCATTCACATTGATAGAGTATGTGTTCAATGGACTCGTCAAATCTTCTACAAAGAGTACATTTTTAATTTCAAAATATAAATTAGTAAAACTTATAATAATTTATCATTATTAATTGATGAAATCAAATCTCCGAGCAAATATATAAGTGCCCTCCTCCCCCCCCCCCCATACAAGGAATTTTATTTATCACTTATTTATTATTTTTTAAGGTATCGTTATGCATATACTACTGTAAAAAAATAAACAACCGTGATATTTGAACTTTCCAGTTTCATTCAAATAATTCAAGTGAAGTTATGTTTTTACTCCTCTCTGCAGTAATCTATCCGATCCGAGAATCACTAGTTTTAGAATTATCATCTTACCATTATGCTACCTACAGTATTGTATTGATAAAATCTAATTTAGCCCATTGCCGGTCATATTTTTATTCTTTCACTTTAATCTTACAATACAAGAGTAATTTTATTATTAAATAAGCCAACTATCAAAATTTTTTAGCACGTAATTAAAAACAGTTTTCACATTAATATGATGTATCTTAGATAATCATTATAATTCTAAATTATAATGCGTAAAATAATCGCTTTGTACTTTACCAGCACGTACACTTACAATTTACCACTAGTATCCACATGGAATATTTATTAAAGATTAAAGCAAATTAAAAAAAAAAAAAACCATTTAAAATCCAGTCATTTAAAACAGTAAACAAATAAATCTGGTAGTGTTTCTGTCATTGAACTTTAACCCAGTAATAAATCGTACAAACAGGAATTAACCTTACTATTTATCTTCAATAAAAATTATTACGTTTATGTATTCTATATATATACACCGTGTACATGTGTATGTATAAGCGTAGAAATATTCTTACAATTAACGTATCTCTACTACTAAGTTATTTACATATTACTTTAGCAAAAAGTTTACTATTGCGGTATGTTCAGGTAAAAACAATAATGTGAATGCGCATGCGCTAGTAACCCACATTAACGTTTTAACTATATATAAAATAACATGTTATAGCAAGTAAGCTTAATGAATAATAGAGTTAGAAGACATAATAAAGAAAAAGCATAATTAAAAAAACAATTCAAGTATGTTAAATTAAAAAATAATCAATTGTTTTTAATGAATAGACTAAAATTTGCAAATGAAGATATTTTTCGGAGATACTCCAGAGCCTGAGATTAATGAATAGTTAAAAAAAAAACGCAGGAGAAGGAGACCAACAACAAACAAGAAAAAACACCTAGATGTAGAAATTGAATACCCAGAATCACTTCATCTAAAATTCTCAATTGGGATCTAGAGATGGTAAAACGGCTTTTTGATTTATGACTTTTCTAAGACAGAGTAAACACTAGTAAATAGTTTATTCCAAGTTTTAAAAAGTGTATTATAACTGTCTAGAAAATCTTGTAATTCAATTTTCATTCACTTGGCAAATTCTGATCAAATTGAAACTTCACATTTATATGTAGTTCTGATGACAATACATTTTTTTTTAAGTTTGCAAACAACGTTTAGCAAAAATGAACATTTTCAATTTTTTATCAGATCCAGCATTCTTTACAGTATTACCATTTCTAATTTCTGTATTTAAATCTAAAAAATAGAAAATATAAAAAAATAAAAATTAAGAAATAGTTTTTTTCAAGTAAATGCACTATAACTTATATATAAAAAATTCTTCAGCTTTCAGAAATAAAAGCATGGGGGCACTCATGTTTAGAAATTCACAAGTCAGATTTCCAATAAATCTTTTAGAATTTGCAACTACTGTACATTTTTTTGCATGTCCATCAGATCTGACAAATAGAATGGTATTGGTACATAAAAGTGGGCATTAGTTGAAAGTTTATTTAAATGATTCTGATTTGTAAATTTCTAAACATGATCTCCTGGTGCTTTTATTTGAAAGCTGAAAAAAATATTTTTTATTTTTTAATGCTTTTAAGTGAATAAAAGTATTTCTTTAATTTTTTTCCAGTAATTTTTATTAGTCCAATAAAAATAAATTATGGCCCACATATTCCGATGATTACAAAAATGTCATTCAAGGGACACAGGCTAAGAATCACTGAATTATTGACATGGATTGCCATTCAAGGATAATCTTTTATTTGAGTACCTACAATTATAAATCACTTTCAAGGAGAAAAACTATATGAATTAATTCAATTGTTTATAAGTAAATGGATTTTTTTTTTCATTAGAAGGAAATTTAGATAATGACTTGACCAATGGGCAAATTGTATTTTATTATAAAGGCACACCTATTGGAAGTAGAAGTAAACTGTGGTTTATTATAAATAAAAAAAGAGAAACGAACATGAATATTGTGGAATTTAATTGTTTATCTTGTAGAGTATTATTTATGATTAAGTTATTCATGGAGTACAGTTCCTGGAATACTATTTGTCCTTTTTCAAGAATTTTAATTTTTTCTTTCTCTTGAATAGAACTAAGAATTTTTAATTTAAATATTAAATACCCCCATGTGGATACATGGCGATGGTAAGATTCAATATCACATGATGATGATACCATTTCAGAATAAAATATGATATATTGATGAGATAGTTATTGGTTTACTCTATGCATTTACATAGGTAATTAGCTATTTATTCATGGACACATTTGCGGGTCTTTGTTAGTCAACTTAATTAAATATATAAATACTAGTATAATGTATAACTTAGATGCAATTAAAGAGGATTTGAACTCATACTTTCAAGCTCTTTAAGTCATCCACTCTATCCAATATAACCAATACACATGACCACATGTGAAAAATATAAGTGATCTCCAATATAAGTATTTCATGCTGAACTAGCACTCATCTCCCATATATATATAATCAGTGCTCGGTTTATATTAAGATAGCAAATCTACACACTTTAATAGACAGGCTTCAATCGTCTCCATTCTCTAACTCTTCAGCCACCCATATTACTGAAATCTGATGATGGAATGCTCAAAGTCCTCGATGATGCACCAAATGAAAATAATTCTGAGTTATGCCCTAATAAGTTTTTATCTAAAGGATTTTTTTTGTAGATATATATAGAATGTTTTTAATCAGACTAAACAAAACTATAAAATAATAATGGAAGAATTTAGTGATAGACTTAAAAAATTATTGGAAGATAAAATTGCAATAGACAGATATATTTAAATATGGAGACGAAATAGAAAAATATATATATATTTATGTTATTTGCAGGGGTGGGGATGGATCGTGATTTTTTTTAGAAACATTCAAAAAATATATATAAATAAATAAACATCCAAACGGAAATACCATACTGTTGGTTTATATTTTGACAAGCAGATAACATGTATTTTAAACCGCACTATGCTTAGTAGATTAAATCTGAAAATGATCATTAAATAGTGAAATAAGATTTATGCAAAAGTAGAGAGATATATAATATTAAGAAAGATAGATTTAGCAATTGACATTCCTAATCTTCAGAAATACTCAAGTGAATTTAAGCTATCCTTGTAAATGATTTTAAATATTAATTATTAAAAAAATTGCGGGAGCTATATAAATAGTAGAAGCAAAAAATTAAAAAGCAATTTACCAACATATTTTTAATAGAGGCCAGGCGATGTAATCATAAAAGATGATAAAAATATTTTTAAATCTTTCATTTCTGAGAAATGAATCTTTAGATATCTGCAGAATATGACGAATGAGGGCTGGTGATGATATAAAAAAAAATCTTAAAAGTTTTTAGTTTACAGTAAAACAAATTGATGTCAAAAATTCATTTGTTAAAACTAGGTTATTTAAGAATAGTAAACAAATAAATTTATCTGTTTTTTTTTTCTATCGACAACCTTTAACTATAAATCATTTAATTAAATAGAAACTTAACTTTTTGCTCACCATTAAGAACTTGAAACGAAATTTAAAATTTTCATGCGCCATCTATCGTATTTTCTAAACAACGAGGATTAGATGATGTTCGCATTTTGTGGCGCATAAACATTTTAATATCACTTCAGGCTATTTCATATTTACAGCATCCAATTTTATTTATTACCTTCTATAAGAAAATAAAAATCTACATTTATGTGCTTTTTATATACACGTATTTATATATAAAAATATTATTGCAATTAAATATACTGAAGTGTTCACGCATAAAAAGTTTCTTTTATGTGTCATTTAATAGATACACACGTATGTGTATCTATTAAATGACACATACTGATTTGTTTTTAAGGTGTGAAAGATACCGAGTTGATACAAATTTTTAATATTCATTTTTTATTTTGGTATCATTGGAATTGTTAATACTATTGTGACTGATGAAATAATGAAAAAAAAACCATAGATTTTTTACTAACACGTTGAACACTTATTGTCTTTTAAATTTACTTTAAAACCAAGAATATCTTATAGTTTCCTTCTCTGAAGCCTCAGATATCGGTTAGACTTATTTGAGAAGAGAATCGATGTATGCAAAGAGAAAATCACATTTTACGGTTATATTAAAAAAAAAAAAAACACGTTAGAATTATATTTTCTACAAACTTTCAAATTTCGTTACAGAAGACATTTGGTGGTTATTTTTAAAGTCATGTGATCATTGTCACCATTTTTCAACAATCCAGAGCTCTCCAAATTTAGCTCAGTTGTTTAGACCCATTATATCTTTTCTCTACATTATTTGAGATAAGTTCCTTCTTATATAAAGTCTCTTTTTTTTAGCTAAGTATTTTACATTACTTTAGAACCCAAATATCCATCTACTAAACCAGCAAGCACCACATTATCACATCTCCAATACTAGCACATAATTGTTTATAAACAAAGCAAAGCACAGGTAGCACTACTATATGGAGTTTTGCTTTGTTTATATCCATCTACTATCATTTCTTCTAACAATATGACCAGCCCAACTATATTTTAATCTTTGAATTTTTTTTTTTTATTGTCAATAATAACTGTTGTTTTCCCATATATTTTTTTCAACCTCTGCTTTTGACTCCCAACATATATATATCTTCCTACTTTATGTACTTTGAAAAATTTGTATTATTCTTCTGTTAAGTGGATATGATCCCTAGGTAAGAATTGCTAAAACATTTTCATTAAAAATCTTTTCACGACATTGACATATTTCTTTTTATTATCATACTATTTATTTTAAAAACATTCTGTCTTTATATAATTAAAATATTGATTTTCTTCCTTATGTTTTCCACCATATTAAAAATATGATAATTCAAATTTGCATAGTCTGCTTTTGTTCTTCTGTTAACAAAATGGTTTCTTTCTACTTTATGATCTAAAGTTGCATGCACTTTAGGTTAAGCTCACTATAATCATAGTTCTTAATGGTATGATTCCCTGAAAGTTCACACAGCTTTAGGTCATAAAGTCTAAAAAAATCACTTCATTATGCAAATTATGCAGACGATTACCCAGATTACTTGAGCAAATTTGAATTACAAATATGAATGAAATCAATAATAATCTGATAAAGGTATTTATTTATCTTATTATTATTTTTAATTAATTATTTTAATTTGTATATTTTGTGAAAAAAGGATGATTTTTAGCATTATCTTTAGTTGCCTTTCTTTTTGTCACCTGATAATTTTTGCAACATTTTTTTTTTCTCAAAAGGGAACTTTATATAGCTGTGAATCATTATTTATAAAAAAAAAAAAAAATAACCATATCACCTATAAAATCTACATAAATAAAATTTAGTACCTTAATTTCCACTTTTATCAATCAAATGCTTACCGCAACCCTGTTATAAAAAGTTTTTAGAACTATGGAATCACCCTGTTACACACCCATGTCAATGTTAATCTATTTTTAGAATTTGACAGTAGTTTGAATCAACAGCTTGATGTTTCATAGCTTTTGTCACTGGAAAATACTTATAGAATTCAATGCTTTTTTATAATCTACAAATCCAAAACATAATGATATTTTTTATTCATTGGTTCTTTCAGTAATTTCTTTCAATACTTTCATTTGATCCTTTGTAAAACTACTCTAAATCTAAATCAGTTTTTATTTAATTGAGATTAGAATTAGTGGTTGATATTTCTAAGAATCAAAATCATTTAAAAATATTAATAGACTTTGATAATGGGTTGTTTAGATGAATATGTAGATAAGTAGTCAAGTAGATAGATGGTTACGTGGATAGGTGGATAGTAGAACAAATACATAGGTCCATAAATAATTAGATAGGTAGACAAGTTGTAAGAATTGATTGCTCAGATTCATTGAGGATGTATTTGTATTATACTAGTCAAGATAATGACTTGAAATTTTAAACATTTTATGGTTTTGAATTCTATTTTAATATAGTTTTATATTTTTAACGGTTGACGTTTTAATAATGAAATAACATTTGAAAATGCATTTCTAAATTTTATAATTATAAATGTGATTATTATTTAAGGGGAAATATGTATTTACACATACTTTAAAGAAATACTGAATATATTATACCACATTTTAAAAGAAATACTGAATATATTATACCACATTTTAAGATATACTTAAAACTTCAATTTTATTTTTGAAATATATGAAGAAAGACATCGGAAAAAGATAAATTATCCCCAAGATGAATATGATCATGAACCAATGTTCTCTCTTCAGGTGCTCCAGCTCATGATGTGGAATCAGAAAGTTTAACCGCTTGTGGAGCAAATTTTAATGATATAAATATTACATAATTTGTTTCTCCTTTTCCCTTCAAAATCACTGATCGCTTTTTCGATCTTGCTTTTGCAACGAACAACCAAACCTATCTGTGCTAGGTTCAAACCCCTATTAAAATATTCATTATCTTAAAATAAACGTATAAATCTTACTATCACGGCTGGGTGCGCAGCATCATATATGCACATATGAATAAACGCTGTACATACATAGGCAGTAAGTGTTACAGCGAATATAATCGTTTAAATTTTATATTTTATAAAAAAATGATTTATGTTTTAATTTTAAATAGTAGAAATATCAATTTATTAAGTTTATTAAATATAAATTCGTATGTGGATGTATGATTCACATTATACAATAATATATATAGAGTGGCATGATTTAATTGTGTAAAAACAGAAAAAAGCTTTTACTTATATTAATTAAAAACAAAAATTTAGCCGTAAACAAATTTGCATTTGGTTAAATCAAAGTTTAAAATCTTATAATTGCTATAATGAAATTTGGTTGCGGCTAAATTGTACACATTAGAATCACTAAAGCAGCACTATTTGACACTTAAAGGAGAATTTAAATGGCCCTGGAAATCTAAACAAAAGTATTTGGATCAAATCGGGAAATGTTATAATTTTATGTTATATTTTAGAGTTAATGGGTTTCCAGGTAAAATGAATTCTTCTCTAGTTAAATGCTTTGAAAGAAAAGTTTAAGCTTGAGTTGTGGAGTTATTAATTTTAGAAAAACGTTGCTATACATAATCCACGCCAGATTGATCCTTAAAAGATCTGGCTAGAGAAAGACGATAGTTACTTCTAATCCAAGGAAGAATGGTATGCCAACTGCCAGCCAATGCCTTCAACAAGCGGAGCTGTAACCTGAAACCATCCAGCAACAGCCTATTCCCATGATGAAGACGCTACACCCTGCTCAAGAAGACCACCATGATGCCTGAAAGCCAAACAACTGCCTATCCAGTTCAACTAATCAGTAATGCCAACCTATAACCACAGAGCTCTGTGATAACTAACTATTCTCTAAATTTAAATCATCAACTTAAAGTTTAAACCTAGCTAAGGACAAGTTAGTGTAAGTTTCTAAATCCTATACAATGATTTCCTTATAAATTCTCCGTAAACCAAATAATGCATTATAATGTATAACTTGCCTATCCCTTGACAAAAATCTTATTTAAACTAAATGTAATCTAACCTAATTATTTGTCTATCACTGCAGTTGTGCTTATAATATTTCTTTACTGTTATTTTGTTATTTATATGCCAAAGCCTTGAAGCAGTGAGCATTTATTCGAAGATATAATTGCAAATATCTTCCCATAACTGTTTCTTAATGACATTCTCCATGCTTACTGGTTGGAATTCATATAATCCTTATTTGATTCTAAATGTATTGTGGCTTAGTATTAAATCTCTGACTTATTGTGATTTCTGAATAGAGTAATGTACTAGTCTTAATAATATGAAAGTATATTCAGTAATTATGTGGCCAATCGATCGAATATACTTTCCCCTCCCTTGTAATAATGTATACGTGTAGATTGAAACCTACAGCAAGAGTTTTGTTATTTCTTTAACCCTCAGGCGCTGCTTGATTATATAGCATAGTTAGAATTGGTTCAATATAGTAATACTGACCAGGCTATTGCCTTGTATTTCTGGAATAGTAATTAATATCGTATCTTCACTTGGCGCTGATTAGATATCTTAAATTTTCGTTCAATGTTTAATGTTTTGCTGCACTTTTTCCTTAGGATGAGACCACAGGCAAGTCCATCCCATCTTACCTTCTTTCGGGGCACACACAAGTAAGACCTGATGTATAATTCCAGGCAGTCATATCAGCCATCCCAACCTGTTGGCAGCAAGATGCTCGGTCCAGGATACCGGTGTTGGTCCCAAAAACCCTTGAATCTAATCTTTCCACAGGGCACCTCATTATTGTAAATTTGCTGGTGCTGTAGAATGTCAGTGATCTTATATAGACAATTCTGAATTCCACAATTTAATTATTCAGTATTAAACAGGATTTTATATCTTTAGTTTCTAGATTCAATCTCAACCCTTGAACTGATTCATACACTCATGCTTTACTAAGCTAGTCATATCACAATAAATATTTGTCTGAGACTAGTGCAGCATTTGGTAATGGTAGTCACCACTCTCAATAGGAATTGGCATAATCTGATTTAGGCACCGCATAGTGATTTTTTAAATGTATCTATTCACATTAATAATTAAAGATTTAGTGAGGAGACATGTTAAGTCCTCGTGCTATAAAACATGTGCACATTAATTATGTTTTACTTCTTTAATAAATATATGCTAAATTTATTACGGTTTCGTGTGATTTCCCGTTCCCATTCAATCCAATTCAATCTTATTTAATTATATATATATGATATAACTATTTATGCATTAATTATAATTTCTGAATGTTATCTTTAATTTCATGCTGGTAGCATTTAAATTAGTTAATATCTATTTTTAAATCCCCGAGTCTCCTGTTTCTCCCTGTCCTATGCTGCCACGAAAGATAAAATTACATGTAACCTCAAACATGGTCATTCATAGGGTCTTGAGTTTTGGAGTTCTGGCAGACAAGCTGAAGCATGGTCGGATTCAGGATGTCACACTCCTGGTCTGGTCAGTTTTGGTCTCTTTGCCTGGATTCTAGATTCTCTTACGCGAATATACAAACTTGATCGTTACACTTTCTATAGTTACTGACCTAAAGCAATCTTGGATTATTGCTCATCAAAGATAATTTTTTATTAATTACTAAATATTATGTTAATCTAAGATCATGTTACTGGTTATGCCAATATGACTGGGAACGCTATTACTAAATTGGATATGTAATATTTAAGTACAAATATATTTTCTGTACTAAACTTAATGTAAAAAGGATTTGAACTCAGACTTTCAAGCTCTCTCCATCTACCCACTCCATTTTATACAACTGATACACATGATCACATAATGTAAAAATGATAAATAATCTCCACTATACATATTTCATTTCTGAAACAGCACTCATCAGTTGGTCCAAATCATCATCTCCCACACACATATATAATCAGTGTTCAGTTTATATTAAGATAGCAGTCCTTCATACTTTAATGGACAGGTTTCAATCCTCTCCACCATTCAACTCTTCAATGATATGGATGGTTGAAGAATGGAGAGGATCGAAACCTGTCCATTAAAGTATGAAGGATTGCTCTCTTAATATAAACTGAGCATTGATTATTTATATGTGTGGGACATGATGATCTGGATCAACTGATGAGTGCTGTTTCAGCATGAAATACATACATTGGAGATCATTTATCTTTTTCATATGTAGGTGGGCATGTGTATCAGTTGTATAAACTGGAGTCAATAAGTGTAGGAAGCTTGAAAGGCTAAGTTCAAAACCTTTCTAATTAAATTTGAATATGTGTAAGGTTATTATCATAGTATTTCTTATCAAGACTTTATTTTCCTGTACTATTGACTTGATGTTTTTAATTATTTGTGATCCATCAAAATCTTCCTCCGAATAAAGATGCAGATCTTGAAAAATGTTAATAAAATATTGCTCATTCAAAAGATTTTAATTATATATATATATATATATATAAACTATTTTCATATTTTTTATAAAATTCATACTTATTTATGGAAAATACTAATGCTGTAACTAATATCTTAATTAATTTGTATATTTTTTTAATTGCTGATTATTGGTGACTCATCTGTCTCTTTTACCTCTATAAGGACACATGAGGATGCAAACCTTTGTTAATGACATCTTGTGATACTAGACACCAGAGTGTTAGTCATTAATTATGTCTGTGATTAGATTTATTATAGATGTGCATATGACATTTATGTTCCACAAGCTCTTGGAAATATGCTGAATCCATGTCACATCAGTCCTATATGAAAGCAACCACAAACTACTCTTGTACAATAAGGTCAAATATTTATGAGTTGGAAAAATATTATTTATATGACCACCAGATGTCATCATTATCTTGACACCATTTTAATTTTTATATAAAAAAAATAATAATAAATAAACACTGTTTTTCTAATCAGAGTTTGAAACATTATTTTTAACATAAGTCTTAATTCAGTCATATTAATATTACTAAAAGTGTTAATTTGGATTCAGGATTGTCATATTATAGAAGAGTGTGGTATGGATACAAGTAAATATATTCTTGGGGTCACTGCAAAAGTTATGACTGATTTTCTAACAGTGATCTCATTATTAGTAATTTGATTAAAAAGAAATATATGATATTTTCTACTTGATAGAATAAGAAATTAAATAAGGAACTTCATATAATCTGAAGACCTGAAGACAAAAGTTTAACGAGTGACCAGAAGATTTAAAAATGATCAGGGGTTTAAAATTGCAAAGAAGAGACAGATATTGATGCACTAAAAACAAAATTTGGAATTGAGAAATCCTATTAAATCCAGTAATGACTTTTTTTACAAGATGACAATAAGATTTTGAACAGGTGTAAGAAAGTATTCTAATCATCTTTTGAATAATGATAAAGGAATTGGAAACGAGACTTTGATGATATATCCATGCTATCTACTCACTTATATTTGGACAAAGATAACCACCTTAATGAAGTCGAAACAGCTTTTTGTAATCTTAAAAATGAAAAGCTGTAGGTTCTGATAAAATACTTGGAAACATTTTAAAATATGGAGGTGATATGTTAAAATTCAAAAATATTGGACTGTTTTTAGGAATATATGGAATCATGAAGCTGGCCTTGATGATCTTAGGGATACTTCTTGGTATTTCAATTTAAAAGTAAAGAGAATGGACAATATCACAATAATCATCATAGAATATCATTATTAGTCATTACAGCAAAGATACATTAAATGATTTGTGGGATATTAATTGCTTCCCGTCATGAATGAATTCTTGTCGGAGATTCATTGAGGTATCAGTTATTGTTGCCAGACAAATGCAAGAAAAGTATCAAGAATAAAGGAATGATTTCTATATTGCTATTATTGATTGGGTTGAAATGTTAATTCAATTAATGAGGGAACCGTATTAGGTCGTCCACCAAAATTTGTTCATATTATACAGTTTCTACATGAAAAAATAAGATGAATATTAATTACTACAAGTAAAATTCTGGAAAATTTGACATGAAAACTTGAATACAAGAATGCTATTTGCTCAGGCATTGGTTTCAATTTTTATGATAATTGTTTTTGGAACTGTTTATATAGGGCTTAATGAACATGAACTAAAATGAATATAGGTTTAATGATGCAATTTTTAATTCGATACATAGTCTGAATTTATAGTAAACTAAGGATTGTATTACCTTTGCCAGTGTAAAAAATGATTTACAGAATGTCAAGCGTTGGTGGCCGAAAGGTTAGCACAGCCGCCTTACAAGCAGTTGTCCCAGGTTCACTTCCGGCTGATGCTTTGACACATGGAAAAAAAATATTTACAGAATGTTCTTAATATTTTGAATGCTAGTAAAGATTTGGGTTTATTACTTAGTGTTCAAAAAACTCAAGTCTTTATACACCAATGATAGAAGAAAAATATTAAGCTTGAATGGTTAGCAGCTTGAGAATATTAAAAAAATTAAATAGTTTGGTAGTTTTATAAGTAGAAAGTTCGATTTAGATGTTAGGCACAGCACAGATCCCAATGTGATTTCGATACTTTTGAGATGTTAAAAGAATAAGAGTATTCCATCATAGACAGTCACTATGTTAACTAAGTTAATTGTATATAAAGCTTTATGGATGTTCGACTTTGATACTCCTATCGGGTAGGATGGCATGACCATAGAAACAAACAATAATTCTTCAACTGGTTACTGTAGAGTCCATTAATTGTAAAATCATACCCTCATCAGATTAGACATGTAAAATAAATAAATATAGCAAGAGTTACTATAAGTGTGTTTTATGATAAACACAAACTTGGTTTTCTGGTAGAAGTAGGCCCCATCTACATCATAAGATTTATCTCAAAGATATTCTAAAGGAGTGCAATATTGATTGTTTCTATTAGCAAATATGGCAGAAAATAAAAGCAATTGGGGAATTACAATTAGATAGTGTTCAAGATTTTTAAAACAAATATTATTCTGCTAAAAAAATTGAAAGATTCCATTGCTAAATATCGAAGAAACTGAGAATTATCCAGCATGTTCTAAAAGTGGACGTATTTGTGGTTCACACACTGGTTTGTATATTCATTGCAAAACTCTTTCACTCCAAGAAAAGAAAAGAAAAAAAAAAGAGAGAAAGAGAAAAAACTAGAAACGAGTTTTGCAATGAATAAAGAAACTAGTGTGTGGCCCACAAATAGGTCCACTTTTAGAACATGCTGGATAATTCACTGTTTCTTCGGTATTTAGTCTAACTCTCTTTCTCTCTTTCTTTTCTTTTCTTCGAGAGAAAAAAACGAATAATAATTTACCAGCAGATGCTATGTGTATGTATTCTGCTCTCACATAAAAATATTATTAGATATACTTTATACAGACATATGTGTAAATTATTATTTATGAATAAATATATAATTTATATGCATATTTATATACGATATATGAATCATTTTCATTAATTTTCTAAGCTCTGACAGAAGCATTCTATTGACTTAAATTTCACACTTACTGATTTTATTGTTTGGTTTAAACATCTACGTAAGAGTGTGGAAAAGAAATGAAAACATTTTTGTTATTTACATTATACTTTTAACACTAGGATGCATTGCATTAAACACTAATCTAATCTATTTAAACCCTAATCTAATCTATTCCTAGCCCTAACTCATGTGTGGATGGCAAAGGAGGCAATTCGAGGAGAAATTGTATGATCATGTTCTTATATGAGAGATGCAAAAAGCAAAATGAAAATATTAGGAAGATTGCAGTTTATGGATTATAAGAGAATAGCCAAAATAGTATTTAATTGGGCTTTGAGTAGAGGGCAGGCAACTCGATGGGTGAGAAAGGTAATACAATTATGCAGAAGATTTGGATAAAGAATTTATGTCAGTATATTTATATAAAAAGTGGGATGATTGTGTTAGAAGAATTATTGAGTGTTATAGTGGTAAGGAATGGGATAGAATAGATGCATTAATAAGAAATAGGGAGTTGGAGAGATATGGAAAGAAAAAAGAGTTTAAATATATATATAGAAGAAAACGGAATATGAGAGCGAGTTATTTTATGATAATAGCAGGGAAAGTAGATACTGTTTAAAGCTCAAACAGAATCTTTAGCGACACGGGAATATACACATAAATGGAAAAATGTGGGTAATTTAGTTTGCAAGTTGTGTAAAGAAGGCATAGAAAATATTAGGCATCTGTTAATTGAATGTAAATGCCCGAAAGCAAAAAGGGTACAAATAAAGTGATTATACATAAAGTGGGTTATTGGTTTTTATGTTGGGTTTGGCAAAAGATAGAGGAGATTTATATATAAAAGCCATGGAATTTACAAAGGTTATGTTGAGGAAATGGGATGGAGCAGGATAGAGAAGAATATGGGAAAAACTTAGGGTGAGGAATGGAAAGGGATGATAAAGTGGCTAACAAGATTTCTTTGGGTATAGTGACTGAGAGCTTCCTGATTCTGTATGAGAAGTTACGATGGATCACATCATATTTAGAAGTTAGGAGTTTAACTCTCAAATTAATATTACATATTATTTAATGCATCTTAATATAACTTTATATATTTTTATGTATGAGTATGATTCCAATTGAAGGTGTACTTATTAAGTTTTTTTATTATTTGTATTTACAATCTACTGAAAGATATAAACTGAGAGTAAGCATATATATGTGTGTGTGTTTTGTGTGTATACATCACACACGCGTCATTGTAAATTATATGTTTAGTTATAAATCACAATATTACAATATAAACAATGTAAAACACTATTGCCAAGTACTTCCAACTCGTCTGAGTCTTTACCAAGGCAGTATAAAAATCATTATATATTATGTTTATAATATCGTGGTATATTATGGTTAGTTATAGCAAAAAAAAAAAAAATACTGTGATAGATTTTAATGCCGCAAAAAACATTTATTTAATTAAACAATTATAGGACAATCTTTTTTTATTTTTATACAATTTCCCTTAACGCACTGCCCTTCGTTGCAAGGTTGTGATCTTGGACTGCAGGTAACAGGATTTCCACTTGCATCCCTCACTTTGGTTGCCACATTAACACATCGATCTACAAATTAAACGTTATTAAGTTATAAAATAGGTTTTATTTTTATTTTTATAATTACTCTGGAAACATTAAAATTATTTTTTAAGGATTTAATTTATATCAGCAGTTAACTATATATAAATAAAGTGATGTAAACTCTTCATTACAATACATAACTTTTTGTTTTGATATACATATATGATGTAAATATTGAATTATTCACTCGTCAGGACACATGATTGAAGAACAAATTTCATTGGTTCCCAATCTTTTTCTCTTGCATATCCTTATAAGCCCATTTTTAATGTTTATAATTATTAGAGTTGAGATTATTACAAATTTATAGAGTATCTCAGTTGGTTAGAGCGTTTGCCTTAAATTCGATATTCAAGAATCTAAAGGTGCGAGTTCAACCTCTATGCGAAATACTGTCACTGTGCATATCAGGTTATAATGCGGTACTTGTAAATAAATAGGTGAATAATGTAAATTAAAAGTAATGTATGTATTTTTTGGATTAAAAGTCATAAGCTTAGAGAAAAGATGTCCATGTCAATAAAATAGGCAAATGATTCATTTAGCAATGAATCGAATTTATATCAATATGGCTAGGGGAGTTATATAAATTCACTTTTATTAAAATCCTGAATAATTAAATTTGCACTAAAATATGAAATTAAATCAAACGTCAATCAACAATGTCAATGTGTAAACAAATTGTAATGATTTTTTGAATCATAGAGTAAGTCAAGTAAAAAAACATAATTTAGCATTATAAAAAATTTACCTCACTTTAATTTATTTATATATATTCCAGATGGCGCTGTTTGGCTTAAATACGTTTTTCAAAGTGGATTTATGCATTCAAAGTTTTAATAAAGTGAGTTTACAAATTCTCCTATGTTCAAATAAAAACAACAAAAAAATAATCAAGTACTTTTGTATTGAGAATTCATAAGAGTTTTGAGTACTGGAAGAGATCGAGATGGAACCATGAATGTGAAGAAAAAATTAAGTATATTTTAATATATATAGGTACAAATATTAAAGAGAAATAGGATTCATTATAAATGAAAAATGGAAAATACAAAATAGGATAATTTGAGAACTCAACACGTTCTTATCGCTATGAAGTAAAAAATCACTTAAATGTACAAAATCCTTTTGATCATACTAAACAACATTTTGTAATTGGCATAGAGATTTTAATGTTTGAATTGGTAAGCAATTGAAAGATAAAAAGGTTATGAGAGAGAAGGCGTCAAGTTATTTATAAAATAGAATTGAGATGGGATATAACTTGTGAAATACATAGAAAAAGAAAACTATATAATACAAATTTCTTCTTTGAAAAAGCAGAACGAAAATGGATATGAAAACATACAAATAAAAGTACAGAAGAATTGGATTACGTTTAATAGACTTTAATAAACTGCATACAGAAAGAGATGATGATTAATGATGTAAAATACATATCAATACAAAGCTGAAGACACAGAAATTATTAAGAAATACCGTAATACTATTTAAAAATATTAACACCCTTCGAAGATGACTCTGACAGATATGAGATGAGTGATAAAAACTGTATTATTAATACTGTTTTGAAAACTGCTATACTGACAGATGGTAATAAGAAAGAACAATGCAGCTGTAAATTTTTATACCTGAGGCAAGACAATATGGAATTAATGTATATATAAATATTTTAAAATGACCCATTTAAAATATGAAATGGTACAAAAGTGATAATAGTAACATAATATAAATGTGGGTTGGAAAAGAAATCGATCTGCATCACAACAAAATATTGGCGGAAGTTAAAAAAAACCCAGTGAATATAAGTTGGGATTTTACATTGGATTTCTAATAATGATAAGACGGTATTATAAGCGTTTATTGTTTTTTTTTTTTCATTTATACAAAAATTGCAGCTTTGTAACATCAAGATATAGACTTAGCATATTGTCAAATCCTACAAAAAGTAACAAAGCTACATTAAGGTGACACTAGTAGATTAAATTAAAAAGAGTACACAGTGTAATTGCATATCTTTTTAACAGCAGTTTTACAGAAAATACTTTGAGGATTAAAAAAAAGCTAAACCAATAATTAAGTCATCAAGATTTCTCAAAATGTGTAATTGCTTTTTGAAAATAATGCTTTAAAACTTCAAAAAATGTTACAAAGTGTATTAGGTGAAAGCAAGAAAGTAGAACAAAAACGTGATAAAATACTAATGTTCAATAGTTTTCACAAAAGGATAAAATGAAGAATGACACTAATGAATTAAAAAAGACTGACAATTATACACATTTTGATTAGATTATTAATATAGATAGAAGCATAATGTAGTTAATTGCTTTATTAAAGTTGGGGGAATGCTTTTGTTAAAATAATTTAACAATAAAAACAACGCCTGTTTGTTTGAAATCATGATATTAAAAAATATGTTTTACTAATATTACTAATGCGAAGCTTGGTTGCTAAATAAAAAGCAAATAATAAATACTTTTAGAGGTTTCATCCAAATATTTGGAGTCACCAGGAGAGATTAAAAGAGAAATACAACACATGGATAAAAAAACAAATCAAAGAAATGTCATCGGACATTACTGAAAAAAATTAACGGCTAAAATAGGGTTGTTCTTGACATGCCAGTAAAATAAAATGACATTAATTGAATGGCTAACGGAATACATCTGTTTCAGGAACAACCTCCAACATCATCTACCCAAAACAAAAATTTATAATATATTATTTCACTTACAAAATATGTATAATTAATATAGTTATCATTACTTTAAATTTATATACTGTAGCTGTAAATAAATATCTATAATGAAAATTAAAACTAATATAATGATATACACAGACAGTGAATATATTATATATTTATATCTTAGAAGGTAAAATGAATATAACTAAATACATTACAGATTATATTAAAAACTGTTATTTCATTGAATAGGTAGACATATCTATAAATGCTATGGTTTATAACTTTGGAGATATTGGTTCCCATATTGTAAGTTACAGCCTTAGAGGGAAAAAACCTACCATTGTGAAAGTATAGTAAACAAATGATTAATGAAGGATTTAGATTAATCAAGACTATATCACAATGACTAATTGAAGTATAACGTAGAGATGTATTAACTCAATTTTATTAAAATTTTAAATACTTAAACCTACATATTTAGTCCATGACTGAACAAAATAAAGTAATTTTTTTACATCATATAGTGACTCAAGAAAGAATATAATTCAGAGTTATGAAGAGTTTGCATCCATTCAATTTGTTTATATGCATTTAAAATGCAATATAAGTATATATGTCTGTATGGGTTTAATCATTCTCACTTTTAAGAAATCAAGTTTATACAACTCTACTTTGTATTTTAATAATTAAGTGCTTTCGGCAGATAATTCAAAAGGGGAGGGGATGGAGTGTGTGAGAGAGTTGGAACTGTGAAGTTAGAGAACAAGTAAAAAACACCTTCGAAAAGTGGACTTTACCAATTGTCTGTTAATTACTAAAAAGAAATGTAATTTCTACATTTTGCACCATCTCTCGGCCATTTTTGGTAGCATATTCACCATTTTATATTTATTTTATGTAAATTTGTAATTTTATTGGTATTTGAAATTTTAATTCCCCAGAAATCAGCATTTAGCAGTATTTTTCACAAAAAAATGATTTCCATTGTGGTTTTTTGTTATATAGTCTCTCCTCTTTTTTCTTATAAGGTGCTACAGGGCACTAACGGTCAAAGTCAAAAATCAAAACAAATTGTTTATACTTGAATGTAAATAAATATATTTCTGGTAATATTTTACATTGATAACTAATTTTTTACATTAATTTACTTAAATATTAACTTTGATTTGAAAATTTTTAAATTTTACAAAAAAATAATCAAGGGGAAGTGAATGGCGCTTGACCACTATTCAGGACAAGTGAATAACGTTGACCGCTATTTGCATATCAATGACATTCGGGAATAACTAGCAAAATGCAACTATTTTTCATAAATATTTATGTATTTTATGTTATTTCTTACACTATATTGACTAATAATGTGTCTAGATTTAGATTTTTATTTAAAATATTTAATTTTAGATGAATAAAAAACAATAGAAGTGAATAATCAGAGATCCTAATTTCTAAGACACAAGAAATCACCAGCGATTTCATGTAATGATTGATTGAAATATAATTCTTTTGTTTTACTGCAGGCTATTTTTCATATGTTTTGCTTATATTTTTCTTCGATTATAACATTTAAAATTTTTCATTACATTTGAATGTAAAATAATTCAATTTTTAGAAGCTAAATTGAAACAATTCTGATTACTGTATATCAATATATTTATGAAGGAAACAGGCTAGATCCGTATTTAACGAATGAAAGCACTCAAATTTTTACTCAAGCTGGCCAATAAGAAAATGTAACAGCCAAAGCGTTTTATAATAGAGATCAAATACTGAAGCCCAAATGATTTGGGATTTATTATAAATGGTAGATGAAAGAATAAAAATGTAGAACTTGATGGCATATTTGACAGAATAAAAAGATTTTTCAACATAATAGAAGATAGGAAATGCAATGCAAATGGTTTAGGTTGATGACCCCAACCCGTTCTTATTGTGATGAAGAAGTAAAAGATTTGTATTTAGATGTACACAATGCCTTTGATCACGTCATATAATATTTTGTAAATATAATAGATTTTAAAATTGGAAAGCAATTGAAAGACGCAAATGCTACAAGTCAAATGACTTATACATGCAGAAATGAGATGGATGTAAGTTGTGAAATACAAAAAAAAAGATTCTATATTTCATGACTTCCTTCTTTACAAAACCAGAACAAAAATGGACATGGAAATTTAGAAATAAAGTTACAGAAGAATTAAAATACATTTTGACTAATAGAATTTAATACTTTATATACAGGAAATGATGATTAATGATTCAAGTGCACATCAATGATAAGCTAAGTAAATATCAATGGTAAACTAAAACCATATTAATCGACTTCAAAAATGACCCAGAGATGAAATAGAAAAAGTGACAAAGGTTATTGAAAAAAATACATTTCAGTGCAAAGTTGAAGTCACAAAAGTTACTAAGCAATACAATGTTAACAGTTAAAAATATTAACAAACTTCAAAGATGGCTCAGATTTGGATGACATAAGTAAAGTGGTTTGCCAGATAAATATCTGACGATAATAGTCTACAAAATCTGCTACACTGACAGTTGATGTTAAAAAACAGAATTTCATCGTAACTTTCCATCCATGAAACAAGATCATATATAATAATAATAATAATAATAATAATAGTAGTAGATAGTAATAGTAGTAGTAATGATAGTAGTAGTAGTAGTAGTAGTAGTAGTATAATAAAATAATAATAATAATAATAATAAAATAAAATAATAATAATAATAATAATAATAATAATAATAGTAATAATAATAATAATAATAATAATAATAATAATAATAATAATAATAATAATAATAATAATAATAATAATAATAATAATAATAATAATAATAATAATAATAATAATAATAATAATAATAATAATAATAATAATAATAATAATAATAATAATAATATATAACTATTTGAAAATGTCCTATTTAGAATGTTAGATTATATGAAGTGTTGATAGTAACATAAAAAAATATAAATATAAGTTGGGAAAAAAATCATTAAAAAAGCAAAATATATTAAGTATATAACAATATCTTGGTAATGTAACAAAAATTGTTTCCTCAATAAAATAAAAAGATGGTTGATTACAAAAAAAAAAAAAATCTTCATGAATTATGAGTAAGAATGATATAACGACAATGTAAAAATAAAATATATTATAATGACTTTTTGATATTCAAAATATTTTATATAAAAAACGAGCGGCCATGTTTTTTTTAAAAAAGTAGCAAAAAAATACAAACATCATTAACTAAGCTGTCTATCAATGTCTAAAGAGTAAATTAAACCAAAAATTGTTACATTTTGATTTACAAGTATCAAACTCACTCCACTCCCAACTTTGATACAATCTACTGTAGACAAATACAATAATGATTGTCATTAATCATTTATTAAATTAGAGATTATCTCTAGTCTAGATATAAACATTAAACCCTAGTTAAAGATTAATATGTTTGATTTTTTTAATTAAACACACACACTGAATTATTTGCATAACTCGTTCCCATGTATATCTTTTATAAATGTACTAAATAAATTCGACACACCATACATTTTTTTGAAAACATATGAATAAAGACACAATAAAAGTCAAATGACCACCAAGATGCATTTTGTGCTGAACCAAAATTTATTAGTTTGTTTATTCACATGTTTTCAAAAAAATGTGTGATAATGTGGGAATTATTTAATATGCTTATAAAAGATATTACACATGGGAAAGAGAAATTGAATAATTCCATATGTTTGTGTATATTTAATTAAAAAATCAGATATATTAATCTTTAACAAAGATTTGAAATTTGCGTCTGGGATCTGGGATAGCAGTAATTTCTAGTTTAATATATGATTATTGATAATCATTACTGTATTTATCAAGAGTGGATTGTACCAAAGTTGTGAGTGGAATATATGACTCTTATCACTAAATAGCCCTATTAATACTTCCAAAGATAAGACTCATGATTATGCTGAAGCTCAATTGGTAAATGCCTGGACTGTTAATTTTGCAATGTCAGATACTATGGAGAGAAACTTGCAAACTTAAAATCAAGAATTACTCAGCATGCTGATTTATATAAGAGCTAAATATAATAGCACTTACAGCTCAATATTTGCAGACCATGACAAAAAATCTGGTCATTCCTTTAAACCTGCTGATGCTAAAATTATTTGCCTAGAAAATAATAAAAAACGAAAAGTAAATGAAGCATGGCACATAATTGACTCTAAGAACTTCATAAATATAAGAGCCAATAGCACATGTGAATATGAAAATCTATAATAATCAGTGACTAGTTTAATGTATGTTTATATATATATATGCAGGTATGCTAATGTATTTGCTAATAGTCACTTTATTCATGGTTTGACAAAGGTTCATTGTATTGAAAGCTTGGTTCAACAAAGTAGCACATAGTTTTATATCAAAATTTATTACAATAATAGTTGATAACTATCTACATACTCTTGTATAATTTATTTTATTATATATTATTTATGGTAATAACAAAAAATATATAACAGTAATTAACTATTATATACAGTCTTTCAAACTGCAGAAGTCCTTTCGGTTAATTCCTTAACCCTCCTCAACTGCCATTAAATTCAAAAAACATAATGGAATGAAACATCATCAACTCAAATCCTATGTACATATATTACAATTTATTCTTATTTATAATATATATATATTGTGACCTTCCAGGTTGGCACCAGGAAGAAATGTGGGAAGTTCACATTTGTGTTAACAATGGCTAAAGATAGTTATCTGAGAAAAATGAATTGAGATGTAATTTGCTAGTTAAAATTAGGATTTAAAAAATTAAAACTTTAATTGGGTGTACTGATTGGTAGAGTTTTGGATTATATATGTTTAGTAGTAAAAGAGGAGGATGAACAACATTAGGGATGTTTATATGTAGTAGAAAAATTTACATGTCATAATAAGCAGATACATAGATATATTATTAATTAGAATTTTCTTTTCTATATCTTATTTATTATTTACTGATTATGTATTGTTCATAATCTTATATTTAAAAATGATAAAGATTATTTGTATATTAGTGAATAACATTTATAAATTAATATTTGATATTTAATATTTTTATTATTATTATGTTTATTCCATTCAAACATTGTATTGTTAAAATTTTATAAGCAAAAATTCTGGCACATTTCCAAAGTTGATTGTAATAAAAAACACAGAGGGCATGAGTGAAGAGAGACAGAAAGTTCAAAACTTGAAAAAGTAAAAAAAAATTCCAAGGAAGAAGATGTAAAAAAACTTAAAAGAATCAATAACTCTCTAAGAGTATTAGAACAAATATAAAAAAAAACATTGCAATGATTCTAATAATATACCTGTGGAGAATTTTCTATTATACTACTGGAATAATATAAAATGAGGAGATAAACACACACACCCAGAGCGTAACCAGCTCCAAATTTCTGTCAAGCAATGATCCATATTCACTACCTTTAAAATGCCTGGATGATATGTAAGCTAAGTAATTATGATTTGTTTTAAAGTATTACCAAAAATATATAATATCAGAATGATAAAATTGTTTAAAATAAAGCTAGCTAAAATTTTCTTATTAAACGCTATAATTAAATGCTTGATTTTCAATTTTAAAAATTTTCTATCAATATTCTGCAATATAAAATTTAAAATGAAAGTGTTTATCTATTTAATCTTATATCAAGAGGATAATTTTATACTGTATAACTTTGCTATTCGCACATATATAATAAAATAATTCTAATGCATGCAAATGTTATTATAACGCCTATCACGGAATTCTAGGATAAAAAAAAACTATTGTCATTCTTAACAAATTAAGCTTTAACAATCGGATAGACATTTTTTTTTTATGTTATAATTTACTGTTGTCTTTGAAATTGATATGTATGTTTCTTTCAACTTTCAATTTTTTTATATTTTTTTTTAAAAAAAAACTTAACATGTAATGATGAGATATTGATAAGTATTTTTCGTTATTGATTACAACAGATGTATAACCAATTTTTTTTTGTTGTTTTCTTTTAAAAAAACAAAACAATGTAACTTCATATCATTATAATATGATAATTTATTATTTTGTATGATCTAGAAATTATATTATAGGTGATTATAGATATTCAGATGTGTGCATGATGTTATAAATTATTATTTTAAAAAAATTGTATTTATTATGCTTTGATTTTGTTAATGAAGTTTACTTAAAAAAATAAAGAATTAAAACCTTGTCTGTTATAAGTTGGAGGTAGAAATGGTCAAGGGATGATTAGATTATTTAGATTGAGTTTGGAGATATTATTTAACCCTCATGTATATAAGTATAAGTATAAGTGTTTGGTTATTGTTTTTCCCTGCCCTTCTTTATTTTGTATAGTTAATGTTAGATGATATACACTGATTATAACAGATAAGGGTTGTATAAATTTTTATATAATATGTATAAAAGATGATTGATTTATGGCATCATCTAAGTTTTATAAATAAGCTAATAAAAAGTATGTTTTAAAAATACATTATATTTATGATACTATAAAAGCACACATATTCGAAAATATATGATTCATATATTAAATATTAGTCAATTTTGGTTTTACTGTAGAAGAAATGTAATTGGTTAGAAAGGTGCATAAATAATATTTTTTTATTTATTTATTTTGTCTTTTATTTTTAATAAATGTTTATTGAATTAACAGCCCATGTAAATTGCTTGATTATATATGTTCGATTCTCCATTTCCACACACACACATATATGGTTAACATATCATAGCCCTAAAATATCTAAATTTGCCAGTATAAGTCGAGTTTTATTTAATTTATCTGCAGTTGATAAATCACCATATTACAATGCTAATAATATATTCTACTTTGCTTAGAATAGATGGTGATGTGGATATAAAAGGTACCCGACCCTCATCATTATTTATCCTATACTAAATATGATAATTGATAATTTTGCAATAGTTTTGTAATTGAATAAATGTGTGGCATATGATTAAATTAGTGTTACAGAATTGTTATCCATAAATGTTTTATTACTTTTGTTTGCATCCTATATGAAGACCATATCCTATAACCTCAACTGAGCTAAGCCATAGAATAATTACAATATAAGAATCTTTTAAATAAGTTTAAAAGCAATTTACAATTATAAATTTTATTCTATCTTGTATAGAATTGGCGCCTGGGCATTTATAAATCTAATAAAGTGATCAAGTGAAGAAGGCAGAGGTTACAATATATATATATATATAATATTATGATTCGATGTCTGTATTTTTAAAGCAATATACATAATTATATAACTGAATATTTGTAAATACAGTAACTAAATAATTAAAAAATATCATCCACTTAGGAGCGCTTTCGATTATCCCAGTAATCTGTGTTAACTAAAGCTTTGAAATGCTAACTTTCCCACAATTCTGTGATCTTAATGTTTGCTGTTTGCCTATTAATTAAGTTATATTTATATTTGTATATTAGCATAGCCTCCTTTATTTTTCTTTTATTGTTATTTTTTTCAATTTGCAATATTTTTACACTGTTAAAATTGAAGTCAAAACGATAAATACATGATTTATTATGGTCGTAAAAAACAGATGCTGAAATATTATTATCTACTATGCAATTTTGTTTCGATTTCTGAACACGTTTTAATAATAGCAACTGTTCTTTAGTTCTTTTTTCCAATGTACATCTAGATTCAACTATATATCCACTGCCACACCTACATATTCATTTATAAATGACACAATTTTTATTTATAAATAAGGTCTTATCTTTGGAGTTATTTATTAATTTGTTTAATGTAGGAGATGTGTAAAATGCAATATCACATATATCTTTATATCAATAAAAGAAAAATAAAGGAGGCTATGCTAATATACAAATATAAACATGACTTAACAGGCAAGCAGCAAACATTAAGATCACGGAATTGTGGGAAAGTTAGCATTTCAAAGCTTTAGTTGACACAGATTACTGGGATAATCAAAAGCACTCCTAAGTGGATAATATTTTTTAATTATTTAGTTACTGTATTTACAAATATTCAGTTATATATATATATATATCTCATATATATATATATATATATATATATATATGAGATGGTTGATCCAACTGATGAGTGCTGATTTCCCATAAAATGCATCTTGGGGATCACTTGTCTTTTATTGTGTCTTTATTCATATGTTTTCAAAAGAATGTGTGGCATTGTAGAGATTATTTAAAACATATTGAATAAAAATTCAATAATAATATTGATATTTAAGAAAAATAAAAATGTATATATTAACGTTCATAGTAAACAAATTTTCTATCAGTTTTATACAAAACCTTTACTAAGATCATTATGAGTTTCCTACTAACAACTTTAGAATCCAAGCAATCAAACAAACAATCTGTATTTAAATGTGGGGTTTTATAATATTTAAAGACAGTGCATTATAAGTTATAAGTATTTTAGATTTAAAGACAGTGAATTATAAGTATCTATACAATGATTGATCCTGATATAGGTCCAATGTATAGTCAAATTCTGAAAAATATTTGTTGAAATGCAATAAGTGATTAGATTAGTGACCTTAAAATATTGAGTCAGATGTATACATAGGATCATTGGATTTCAAATTCATTTTACAACAAGCCTATGGATAATATTTGGTGGATTAAAAAAACACTAAGAGAATAATTAAATTAAATCAACCATTGGTCAATTTCAAAAAGTATTAAAAACCTATGAAATGAAAGTGAAAAAGTAGGATAAAGGTAATATGCTAAAAATATTTAATATTTACTGGTTTTTCACAAAAGGGAAAAATAAATATTCACAGTAATAAATTTAAAAAAAATTGGCAATTATATATATTTTGATCAGATTATTAATATAAATGGAAACATAATGGCATTATTAAACTTGAACAGAAGTCTTTTGGTAAAAGTAATTTAATATTTAAATAAATGCCTATTTCTTAAAAAAGTAAAAAATTTAAAAAAAAAAGAGTTGCCAAAACTTATTTATGAATATGATACTTGAATATCTAATAGAAAAAAAAAAGTGAGCTTTTAGACCGCTTATTCAAATATGGCAGTAATAAGAAAACACAGGCAAAACTCTCCATACAGTAGTGATCATGTGATGTTTAGTGGTTTAACAAGAAGAGACTAAAAGAGAAATGCAGCACATGAAAGAAAATATAAAGAGATAACATTGACATCATTGAAAGAATTAAAATACTAAAATATAATAATGCTGCATTTGACACATCTGTTTCAGGAACAACCTCCCTCATCAATTGCCTAAAATAGAAGCGTGCAATCGTTTTTTCACTTGCTTACACTGAACAGCTCCTTTCTCAAATACGTAACTGTCATTTCATTAAAATATTTATAATTAATAACTGAAACACATATGATTATTAAATATTTGTGTCTATATATATATAATATATAGGGTATATGAGCACAGACTTTCACATGACCCACCACTTTCCACACTATCTCACACTTGAACACATATATGTTGAAAAGATAAATAATCAGCAATATACGTTTTTCATGGTAAACCAGAAATCATCAGTTGGTCTAGATTACCATCTCTACACATATATGCTATAAGTGCTCAGATATATATTAAAATAGCCAATCCTCATACTTTAATGGACAGGCTTCAATCTACTCCACACTCCAACTTTTCAAACGTCCATCCAATTGAAAATCTGATGATGGAATGCTCAAAGGCCACCCTGAAGCTGAGATTCTTGTCACACCCATGTTGACCTAAGGTTAATCTGATCCCTCATGTACAGGACATAATCTGTGCTCATATACCTTAAATTGTTACTAATTTAATTTTATATGCTGTAGCTCCAAATAGATAGGCTAATAATTAAAATTAAAAGCTCTGTAATGATGAGAGCAGATATTATATATGCACATAAAATTGTAATAAAAATAATAAACTATAATGGCGATATAGTTTAAGAATAATTATAATAAAATATAGAAGTACTTTCAGTTAATTTTTTAATTGTCTTCAACTGAAAGTACTTCTGTATTTTATTATAATTATTTATAAAATATATTATCACTCTTGTACTTTATTATTTTTATTATAATTTTATATCAACAGTTATTCAATAACTGACATTTTATTTTATTTACATATAAAATATAAAATGCGCTAAAACGCATGAACACACAAAGCTAGATATAAAGAAATATTAATACAGACAGACACAAACTAAATATCTGTATCTACATATGCGCTTTCGAGCGTCAGGGTTCTCATATTCATAGCCATCTTGCAAATAAATAAATTGGTTAAGAGCGATGCACATTTATGCAAATGAGATGCAAATTTATGCAAATGAGAGAGATCTTATAACAATAGTCTTTTCTGTTTATCGAATTGCTATCTCTAGCGATAAAATAAGCTTCTTTTATCTATCTCTTGAGATCATGCCGCTCTCAACAAACAACCACTTGGGGTCTTTAGGTTGGCAATCATGACCAGCTGAGCTGCGGTGTTGTGAGAAAACCGAACTACAAGAAGGGTCTGTCAGTTCTTTATTATAGGAGTATGTGTGTTGGGATATCATAGTGGACAGAGAGGCCCTAGTCTCACGATAATATAGTACCATGTGCTTCAGGGCATGCAATATTATAAACTACCTGAGATATCAGCGAAGGCGGTAAGCAGTTTTTGGTATTATTGATTAGTTTGTTGGAATTGGGACTCTTTTGCATCGCTCTTAATCAATTTATTTATTTGCAAGGTGGCTATGAACATGAGGACCTTGGCCCTCGAAAGTGCGTAGCCACATATGGAGATACAGATATTTATTTAGTTTGTGTCTATCTGTATTAATATAGTTTTGTATTCAGTTTTGTGTGATGTGCTTTTTAGCGCATTTCATATTTTATATTTTGGAATAATCAGCCACAAATTTTAAATTTTCTGCTCATTTATTTACATATATAAATAAATTTCAAAAACTAAAATGAATACAAATAAATACATTATAATTTTTAAAAAAATTACATTACATTAGTTTATTAAATAGGTAATCCATTTTATATATATTTTTTTTTTTTTTTCAAAAAACGTATAAATCTCATGATTTGTACATCTGTGGCCATGTGTTTTCCAGACTGGAAATTAGCTGCTTAGAAAAAAAGACCACTATCTCAATACAGTGAGCAAATGATTAATTTAGCATCTAATTTAAAAAAGTTTATAACAAAACTACTATAAAGTACAACACAATGTGGTATAAACTGAACTTTATTAATTTAAAACTTTGAAAAACTAAATCTGTAATTAAATGAAACAGTAATGACTATTTATCAACAAACTGAAGTGAAATCTTAGTGATGTATAGACTCAAGATAAAACAATCCAGCTGTTAGAAGAGTTTATCTTTTTTTAATTTGTTTATATATATATTTATAATGTGGGTTTTTGATTTAGATACATATTTCAATATGGATTCAATTATTCTCAGTTTTAATAAAATATGCCTACAGGACTCTACTTTGTATTTTAAAATAATAAAAAATAAAGATCGCTTTTTGCTGAGAGTTAAAAAAAAATTCAAGCATAAGTAGTAAGTGACAGGGCTGGAAAAATAATAGACATGTTTGACAAGTATACTTTACTATAAAAGGAGAAGTGTTGAACTGGAATGGGATTTATGATAAATGGAAGAACAGCAAGATTCATAACATATTTGACAAAACAAAAAGAGTAAACATTCAACATAAAAAAAAATAAAGTGATAAAGATTTATGTTCCATCATGTTCTTATTGTAAAGAAGTAAAAGATTTGTATTTAGATTACAATATGCTTTTGATCAATAAACTATTTTAAAGCTGTTATAGGAAATTTTAATATTAGAATTGTAAAGCCATTGAAAAAAAAAAACGCTATGGACCAATTTATTTTCAGAAATAGAAATAAAATGGGATATAACTTGTGAAATGTATAGAAAAAAATGTGTATTATAAATGGCTTTTTTGAAAAAGGAGAGGGCATTGAAATAGGAAATATACAAATAAAAGTTCAGAAAAATTATATTTTGATTAATAGAATTCAATTATTTTATATACAAGAAGTAATGATGATTAACGATGTAAAATATATATCAATGCTAACGTAAAGATGCGAAAATTATTTTAAAATGCAGTATTAACAATTGAAAATATTAACAATCTCGCAAAATGGTCAGAAGTTTAATGAGGGAGGAAGTGCTGTATATTCAGAAGTAAAATGCACGTAAATTTCAAGGTTTAAGATCACAAAATTTACTATGAAATACGGCATTAATAATTAAAACTATTAACCCCCTTTGAAAATGTCTCTGACTCAAATGAGATTAATAAAAAAATGATTGGTATGCACCATAAGTATTAATAATACTAAAATAGTTGGTATTAAACACCGCAATTTATTAGTGTATTTTCATCCATGGAACAATGCAATTTACTATATAAAGAGGAATATGAAAATATTTTAAAATGTCCTATTACAAGAAACAGTATCAAACAAAATATCGGGATATAAGAGAACATCTTGATAATGGCACAAATATTCTTTGATAATAAAATAAAATGTGAGCACAATTACCTAAAAGAAAAACAATATCATGAAGTGTAAGAAATTTTTTATATACATTTATATATAAATGAAAATAAAGGAATTTGAATTCAGGATTTTTCAGCCTATTCATTCTCCACTCTATCTCATGTATAAGTAAATTACATACTGCCTTATAATGATATAAATAAAAAAATAACAACACACACACACACACGCACACAAAACGTCACAGTAGACCATATGATTATGATAACTTTTGTTATTCAAAATATTTTAAATTTTTAATGCTTATTACAGGATACAATTTCAACCAAAATATTTCTTAATGACCGATTCAAGCTATATTCTGAACCCACATATGTGTAGCGCCATAATTATTTAGAAGAAATGCTCCCATATTTCACACCTCTACTCCTATTCATGTTTCATACAATCAATCTCAAGCAATTACTTTAAAAAAATATAAAATACTTTCAGCCCTATAATGCATCTGTAATTATTCACACACTAAGAACCATTTTGCTTGCAAGCTGTTCCATAACATATGACAATAAGAAGTACAATGTACTTTAAAAGCTCCAACTCGTACCTATACTCTGTACAAAATTTTATCAGGAACATTATGACCAAAACTTGGCAACCATAATCTACATCAGTTGTGTTTTCTCATAGCTTAAACCTTTATTTCCAATAATATTCTCCATTGGATTTCATTCTTGAAAATAAATATCTGAAATCTTTTTCAGTTTAGTAATCATGATTATATTAGAAAATGAACTCTTCAAATTTGGATTATACCTAATTGAAGTTAAACAACTTATCGTGCCATTATGGTTTTAGTTTCATCAATCTTTGCCTATAAATTGCTTTTATTGTAAATATATAAATATTTGTATATAATTAGATATTAATAAAGTTATATATATATATAAAGTGGTGATTATTAGACAATATTTTTCAGGATTTTTATTTTATAATTTAAATATGACTTCCTTTTTTTTTCATCATTTAATAAACAAAAGTTTCGCAATCATTTTAAAATATGATTTTTTCCCCCCAGAATTATCAGTCTTCTGTCAGTTTTCTATAAGAAATTTACACCTATCACCATAAGTTGTTTACAACAAACTTTAAATTCCAAATAATCTAAAGAATGAATTTAGTGGTTTTAGCACTAAAATGAAGTATTGAGAGAAATTAAAGAGAACTGTATTGGGTATAAATCATCATTGTTCTTCGTATTCTCCAGATTTCAGGGTTCGTTATAAGTTATAAGCATTTATTCTGTGAATGAAGGTTTTATTATTAAATTAAATCATCAAGATTCTTCGAGAGATGAGATTTATTTGATAATAATGCTTTAGATCTTCATAAATGTTGCAAAACCAATGTAGAATAAAGATACTGTTTAAAAATACTAATATTCAGTATTTTTCGCAAAAGGAGAAAATTAAATAATCAACTTTTAGATCCTTATCCAAATATTGGTAGTATCAAAAAAGATTAAATGAGAAATGAAGCACATGGGTAGAAAAACAAAGAGATATTACTGGCATCACTGAAAGAAGTAAAAGACTAAAATAGACTTATTCTGGACATACTGTTAAAAAAAGAAAGTAGATGAATGATTAACAAGAGATATCTATTTCAAGTACAACCTTCTGCAGTAGTCTAAAAAAGAAGTTTTCCTTCTTTTTTCACTACATGCTTTAGACAGCTCATTTTTATAAATTATGTCCAACATATGAGCAAAATATTTCTAATTAACATACTAGTCATCTTTTTAAATTTATATACCATAGCTATAAATAAAGAAACTAATAACGATAATTCAAATCAATATAATAATCAGAAACTGTATACATATAAATTTAAATCTTAAAAGTTACAATGAATTATTATTGAGTATCTATGTACACTTCATCATTATTCAACTTTTCCTCATAATCCAAATATCATGGTTTGAACCCCTAGGTTTCTTCAAGAATGTTTCAGGCTTAGAAGAAATGCCGTTATGTCAACACCGTGAGAAAATGGCAAATGTAGTGATTTACTTTAATCAAACTTATGTCAAGATAAATAATTAACATACAATTCAGAGTATAAACTCGATTTTTTTCAAACTTTGAATAGTTTAATCTACATTGAAATAGGTAATTAAATCAAACATAGTGTCTATGTGTGAAAAAAAGTGAAATGATTTTTTCCCTCATATACTGAATTAAGAAAGAACATAATTTAACCATATGAAGAGGTTTACGTTTCTTTATTTTGTTTATATATATTTAAGGTGCGGTTGTTTAATTTAAGTACATATTTCAATATAGATTTGATCATTCAAAGATTTGCTAAAATGCTGTTCAAACAATTATAACTTATATTTTGATAATTAAAAAAATAATTAGATGATTTTTGCTGGGAGCTAAAAAGAAATTCAAGTGCGGGGAGTGAGAGACATGTTTAGAAATTGTATTTTACTACTAAAGCACTAATATTAAAAGCCTAAGTGTAATGGGTTTTATTAAAATTGAAAAATGGAAGAACAATCTTTGATTGAATATAGAGATTAATTATTCATCATGATGGAAAATCACAGATGCAGATCATTCAGGTTTAACCCGTTCTCATTACGATGAAGAAATAAATAATTTTTATTGAAATATACAAAACGCTTTGATGACATTATGCAATATATTATAATTGTCATAGGAGATTTTAATGCTAGAATTGGAAAGCAATAGGAAGATGAAACTACTGTTGGCTAACTGACTTGCAGAAACAGAAATGAGAAGGATATAACTTGTAAATCATATACAAAAATTATACATTATAAATTCTTTCGATAAAAAGTCAGAGGAAAAATCGACATAAAAGTATAGAAATAAAGTTATAGAACAATTGTATTAAAATTTGACTAACAGAATTTAATAGTTTATATACAGGAAGTGATAACGTTTAGTAGTCTAAAGTATATATCAATGACATTAAAGACATAAATAGTGTTAGGATATATAATACTAATAGTCTAAAATATTAAGAGTTATCAAAAAAATGGCTCAGAGTTTCAATAAAAAAAAGAGGTAATTAATGATGTAAAGTACATTTCAGTGATAAACTAAAGTCAAAATAGACACTAAGAAATACAGTGTTAATAACTGACAAGGTAAACAGGATTTAGAAGATGGTTCTGACTTGAATGAAATAAATAAGAAGATGGCTCACCAGAAGCATAACTAATAATATTCTTATTTAAAATTGCTACACTGTTAGATGGTATTAAAAAACAACTATTCACCTATAATTTTTTTGCCATGAAACACGGCAATGTATAATAAATAAATAAAAATGATAACATTTTTAGATATCGTATTTAGAATATAAAATTGTATAAAATAATTAATAATAACATAAAAAATATATAAATGTACAGTTGGAAAAAAGAAGAGGAAAAAATATTCAAAGTATAAAACGATATCTCAGTATTGATTCAAAAATTGTATCCAATAAAAACAAAAGTTGTCCCAATTACCTAACAACAACAGCAATATAATAATAATAATAATAAGAAGAAGAAGAAGAAGAAGAAGAAGAATAATAATAATAAGAAGAAGAAGAAGAAGAAGAAGAAGAACAACAACAACAACAACAACAACATCATCATGAAGTAGGAGGAAAAATATTATAAATAAATAAAAAACAATAATAACAAAAAATATAAAAAGGGAGAATAGACCATAGGATTATTCTCTTTTTGTTATTCAAAATATTTTTTTTTAAAAGGTAAGATCTGTATTTATGAAGAATGGAAACATATTTAATAAGAAATTAGGAAAAAATAAGGAAATTGTTAGCTAAGCTATATATCAAATGTCTACGTTATAAAATATATCAAAATTTCCTTATAATATTGATATCTAAAAAAGGTGAAGAAAATATATATTAAAAATTATAGATTCTTATTCTCCTATCATTTTTTGATTAGAAAAACTCTAATTTTTAATCAATCATAAGAACAAGTTGAATTTAAAAGTGGGATTTGCACGTTGTTTTATAAACAAATATCGAAAGAATTTTATGAAAAACCCAATAAATCTAAGTCATTGAATTGCGTTGGTTATCATAAAACGATTTATTATAAGTTGTAAGCATTTTAGGATGGTTGACGTTTTTCACATTAAGTTATTGATCGAATATATTGTAATATTCTAAAAAGTATATATTAAATATTAAAATACAATCGCAGCGACTACATTATAGTGACGTTATAAGATTAACCTTGATAGGTTATGGTTATATTTAAGAAGCAGTTGTTTGATTTAAGTACATATATCAATATAATCATTCCGAGTTTTAAAATAATGAGTTTATCCAATTCTACTTTGGATTTTATTATAAAAATATAATCATATGTTTTTGCATGAGAGATCATAGCAACATAGCAGGAGCTGTGAAATTAGAGACAAAATGAGGAGACATAGCTTAAAGGATTACTTTACTATAAAAGCACATTAATTAAAGACTAAATGAAGGGAGTTTTATTATAAATGAGAGATAAAAAAAAGCATTGTGAAATTTGATGACAAATTTTGCAGATTAGAAATATTAATTAATCAATTTAATGATATATGAAATGCAGATAATTTAGGCTTGTGCTCAATATGTTTTCTTTGTGATGAAGAAGCAAAAGGTTTTCATTTAAAAGTGCAAAATGCTTTTGATTATATTAAACAACATTTTATAAGTATTTGAGAAAATTTTAATGCTAGAATTGAAAGCAATTAAAATGTAGGTCAATTTGTTTTCAGAGATAGAAATGAGACGTAATATAACTTGTGCAATAAACATCACGTGATTACTATGGCTTGTACTGGATGACACTACTATATGGAGAATTTGTCACTGTTTTAACTTGTGCATACACAGAAAATGAAAAAACTATATGTTATGAATTCTTTTTTCGAAAATTCAAAGACAAAATGGATATGGAAACATAGAAATTAAGATATCAAATAAAAAGATTTTATTCTAATAGAATTTAATAATTTATATACAGAAAATGATGATACTTAGTGAGGTAGATAACATATCAATGATAAGCTAAAAACACAAAAGTTGCCAAAAATACAGTATTAACAAATGAAAATATTAACAGACTTCGAAAAATATTCAGAGGTTAGTACAGGAAATGAATGCAAAGTTTAAAAACATAAAATTTTCTAAGAAATACAGTAATTTGAACCCAGATTTTCAAGCTACCCATGATGACTGTAAGTCAGTCTGATCTCTCATATGTAAAATCTTAAGATCATTTAAATACCTTGAAGAGGGAAAGGGAATTTGTAATATTAATTACAAGTATAGTATATATATAATATTGAAGTTCAAAAAACTCACACACTTCACTTTTTAGCAAAAAACTTTTATTATTGATATCAGTTTCGACTGTATCATGCAGTCTTCATCAGATTTACAAAATTTGAACATATATAAACATACAATCGAAACTGTTATCAATAATAAAAGTTTTTTGCTAAAAAGTGAAGTGTGTGAGTTTTTGAAATTCAATATTATATATGAAGACAGCAAAAACAGAGGAGGAATAAAAGAATTTAGAAGGATTATATTATATAATAGTATATATACTTAAGCTAGATGTAATCACAGAGGATTTGAATCCAGATTATCAAACTTAGACAACAAAAGTGGCAAACGAGGGCTTTGAACATGTCACCATCAGATTTTCAATAATATGGATGGCTGAAGAGTTGGAGAATGGAAAAGATTGAAGCCTGTCCATTAAAGTTTGAAGATTTACTATCTTAACATAAACTAACCCCTGATTCTATATATGTATGGGAGATGATGATCTAGACCAACTGATGAGTGCTGGTTCAGCACAAAATATGTATATTGGAGGTCATTTATCTTTTTCACATGTATGTGGTCATGTGTATCAGTTGAATAAAATAATGGATGACTGAAGGGAGCTTGAAAATCTGGGTTCAAATTTACTCTAATTACGTTTATCTTAAGCATATATACTTTAACATTAAGAAATACAGTGTTAACAATTGAAAATATTAACTGCCTTGTAGATGGCGCTGACCTCAGTAAAATCAATAAAAATATGGCTGACAAAAACTATAGATATTAATAATCTACTAAAAATTACTACACTGGCAAAAGATATTAAAAGACAGCAATTCACAAGTAAATTTTCAGCCTTGAAAGAAGGCAATAATCAAAATAATTATGAAAATATTTTAAAACGTCCCATTTAAAATGCAAGATTGGACTAAAAGTGTTAATAATAGCATAAAAAACTATGAATGTAAGTTGGAAAAGACAGAGATAGAATTTTTAAAAAAATACAAAATTTCAAAAATACAAAATAGCATTTTGTTAATGTAAAAAACTATTCTGCCAATAAAATAAAAGGATGGCACAATTATCTGAGAAAAAAAATCAATAAAATCATGAATTGTACTAGGAAGAATTTTATAAGATATGATTATCACATTTTTTTATGCAAAATATTTTAAATAAGAAAGTGAGACCTCAATTTAAATTTATGAAGAATTGAAAAGTTACACATTTCAAAAGAATCTAGCATATAAAAAAAAGAAATTGTTAGCTATATATATCAAATTTCGAACTAATATAACATACCAAAAATTCAGTCATCATCATTTCCAACTATTATCGATCGACTATATAATGAAGGTCTCTTTAAATTCAATCCAATTTCTCCTATCTCTGACCTCTTTTCTCCACATCACTACATCATATTTCTTTATTTCATCTACCTATCTCACATATGGTCTCTTTTTAGATTTTTAAAATATTTTGAATCTGATTTAAGATTTCAATTATTTGTCTATTATCATTTTATCTAGCAATAGCACAACTCCATTTCAGGCTTTTAATTTTTTTGATCCTGTTTGTTTTCTTACCCATGTATTTCTTTTTTGAAATTTTCTTCATACTCCCAATACATATCTTTGCAAACTTCACTGAGTGGTCTGGATCTCTGTGTATTGTACTTCTCTTCAGTGACCACGTCTCAATTCCATAAGTAAGAACTGGAAAAACACATTTATTAAAAATCTTCCTGTTCAAACACGGAGGCATATTCCCTTTTAATATTAAATTATTTCTACCAAAAACACTCCAATCAAGTTTAATTCTACGATTAATTTAATCTATTATGGAAAATTTCATCTATTATGTTTCCATCTGTAGAAATAATCTGAACAAGGTATTTGTAGTTGTTAACTTTTTCTAACTAATCACTATCAATCTTTATTTTCTTCTTTTGAGAAAATCCATCGAATATTACTTTAGTCCTATATTTTACTTTCTCCGATAACTTTAATATTTCCTGAAGCTCTGAAACATCATTTGCAAAAACAACTACATCATCTGAAAAATCTAGATGACTTAAATAATCTTCATTTACTTTTAGTCCTTTAGCTTCCCATTTTAATACACAAAGTACTTCATGCAAAACTAGTATAAATTTTTTTGGAAATACGGGGTCATCTTGCCATATACCCATTTTAGGGTCATCTCACCATATACCAATTTCAATGTTAATCTTCCTATGGGCATTATAGAATCTAATCGTTACTGTTGCATTTTATAAATATTCGTCAGAATATGACATTATCCTGGACCTATATCTTGATGATCCAATGCTTTAATCACAAAAGAAATTTTTATAGAATCAAGTATCTTTACATAATCGATAAATCCAAAACACAATAACAATTCATATTCATGAGATGTAATTAACTTGGTAACAATTTTGTATTGAACTGATAAAAGACTTATAGATCTGTAATTTCTATCTTCTTTATCACCTTTTTCAAATATTAATACTGCATTCTTCCAGTCAATTGGTACATCATTATTATTTAAACATTTAGTATATATCTTTGACAAAAAGTTTTCTATTTCTTCAGTTGCTTCTTTTAAAATATCGATTATAATTCCAACATTACCTGGAGCTTTTTCCATTTCTATAGATTTAATTGCACATCTCACTTTTTCATTTAAAATACTGAGTAATTCAGAAGATTAGTGAATTGCAGGATATACTATTTCTTGTTCTTTATTGTTATATAATTCTTGTTAGAACTCTGCTACACACTTTATATGTCATTTCTTTTTTTAATCATGCTTTCAACTTTTTTATTGCAAAAATAAGTTTCCTACCAATATTAAGATGTTGTTTTATAATTTTGAGACTTTTATTTTCTTCTATGGCTTTCCTTTCTAATTCACAATTATATTTTCTTATATCGTTAGTAATTCTTTTACATCTATTTTTACAAAATTCTAGATATTCAGTCCTCCTTATCACATCATTTTTATATATTTTCACATTCCTTCTTTTCTTTAGAAATTATCTTATTTCAGCAGAAATTTTTTGATGATTGTTTTTGTAACAGCTACTTTCATTGCATTTTAAAAATTGTGTCAGTTTTCTTCTTATTGATTTATCTTTGTTACAGTTTTTAAAAGTGTATCAATTTTTTTTTATACTTATTTAGTTCAAATGTGAATCCTGTTCTAAAAGAGTTAATATCCGAAACTATTTTTAAGTTATAATTTAAATTCATTGGAATGTTTTTGAAGATTAGGAATATCAACTGAGATATTTTTTATATTTTTGTCTCTATAGTTTAAATAACATTTGTCTTACATACTCATAATCGATTATCATTTCATGTGTTGAATTTATTAAGATCATTACAATCTTGAAATACATATATTCCATTAATCAAAATATAAACCAATTCTGCTGTACCATCATTTGCATGCTTCCATGTCCATTCCCTTTAGTATTTTTCTCAAAAAAAAAAAAGGATTCATAATATAAAGTTTTTTATTTTTCTGCAAAATTCATAAGTCTATATCCTTTCTCATTTCTATCATTATCACCAAATTTACTCATATCACTTTCTTTTTTCAATTGTTTACCAATTCTACAATTAAAGTCTCCTAGGACACATTGTACAACCGTATAAAAATGTATCTATTTCCTCATCACAATGAGAAATTGTTGGTACATAAATGTCAATTATCTGTATTTGGTCTCTACCATAAAGTTGAATAACTAATCTTGCCAGTCTGTCCGATACACTGCCAATCTCCACAATGGTGTTTTTTCATTTTTTATTTAAAATGAATCGTAAATCCACTTATGCTTCCACTGTTTGTGTCTTTGTAGTATAATATATGTACACTTAATCAATTATCTCTTCACCTTTTCTTTTAACTTATTAAAGTCCAATAATGTCCCATTTAATATTAGATAGCTCTTGAAACTTTCCTTCATTAGAAAGTGCGCTGCTGTTGTAAGTACCTGCAAAAAACACTGTCATTAAATGGCAGCCTGTGATTGCAATCAGGAGTTTCTTGGCACCTTCCCTCTGCCTTGATTGGTGATTTTACAGACTCCTGGGAATAAAGGCCATGATTTAGTGTTGTCTGTCATGGTTGAGAATATTTATTAAATAAAAAAAAATTCATTCACACACACATTCAGTCTGCCTTGAAAAAAACTCAACTGATATTTCAGTTAAGAACTATCATGCAACAGAGTAGAAAGACCATGGTGATCTTAAAATCAGAGGTAAAAAGCCAATAAACTCATCATACTAGCTGATTCATGACACTGAAAAGCCCATACATGTTTCTATACTATATGAGTAATCAGTCCCATATAGCTATTTAAGTTAGATAGCTGGATTTAAAGACATTTTCATGTCCGAAAAATTCAGAGTTTCTTCTTAAATATACTATGAAATAAGTGCTGGGTTTTTAGTTAATATTTTAGATCTAGTCTGAATATTCTAGCTCTCCACTGACGTGAGCCATAAGCTCTAAACCAGTTGGTCTGGAGATGGGAAGGTTCTGGATAGAGATTTTAAATATTTTCTCATACCGCACTTATCAATTAAGAGCTTGGTAGAACTATTAGTACGCTCTCTGTATTACATTTTTGTAAATACAAGCTTATAAAAGTAATGTCACGTTATATATGACTTGATTTTTTGATTATCAGAGTAATCATATAGTAACTGCAATGAGAAAAATGCATGACATGGATTTATGAATTTGCTCTGTTCAGCTTCATTAGGTTTCAACGAGGAATAGCAAATTCCCAAGCATGCGATCAATTTTATTCAAAGTCTTTACAAAGATGAGTCAATTACAAAACACACTAGATTTTAACCAATCAAAAGAACAGTTTGGATATGAAAGTGAGTGAGTAGGTGGATTATAACAAATATGGAGAGATGTTTTAAAAAAAGATCAGTGAGTATAATTTGCAATATTTTTTTGGATTTTGTAAATTATGAAAAAATTGTTCGTAAGTTATAAGCATTTATACTATAATTAAGGTTTTAATTAATATACAGATGCAATATATTATCAAATTTCGAAAAGTATTTATTAACATGTAACGGCAATGACTTTATTTTAATGACATCGGAAGATGGCACATTGATAGAAGTACATAGAATAATTACATTTCTAATACTTTTTACAGTAATTTTATGAGAAATATTTGATAGATTAAAAGTAAAGTTAAGAAAATAATTAAATTAAATCAAGATTTTTAAATGATATGTGATTGTTTGGGAAAATAAGTATTTTAAAAAATGTTAAAATCCTGTTAGATGAAAGCAAGAAGGTAGGACATAAATAACAGTTAAAAATACGAATGTTCAGTGGGTTTCAGAAAGGACAAAATGAACATTGTCAGTAATTAATTAGAACAAGTTGACAATTATTTATGTTACTGGCAGATTATTATTATAAATGAAAGCATATTGGATATGGTTAATCAATTGTGGTAGAAATAATTTAATATCAAAAAGAAATATGTCTATTCGTTTAAAAAGCAAAATATTTAATAAATGCATTTTACCAATACTTACTTCTGAATGTGAAATGTGAAGACTTAATAGAAGATCTAATCGTAAACATTTGTCCCATTGTCCATGTATCAGAAGTAACAAAGAAAGATGAAAAGAGAATGGGAGAAAAGACCAAGAGATATAGCTGACATGATTGAAAGAATTAAAAGGCTAAAATATAGTTGGGTTGCATTTGCCACTAAAAAAAATAGCCGAATGACTTTCAGGACACATCGGTTTCAGGAGCAACATCCCTCATCAACTGCCTAAAATAGAAGCTTGCAATTTTTTTCACTTGCTTATTCTTGAAAGCTCATTTCTATAAATTGTACTCTTCATATTAGGAAAATATTTATAATTAATATATTTAGCATTATTTTAAATGTATATGCTAGCTGTAAATACAAAATGACAATAACGAAAATTAGTTGCAATATAACTGTCAGTGTACACGTTTAAATTTAAAATTTAAAACGTTATAGCGAGTTCGTGTAAATATAACGTAGAATACTAAAAAACTGATTTACATTAATTTATTGAGTAACAGAAACACAGGCTTATTATATACCTGTGTCTATATATGTAATATATAGAGTATATGAGCACAGACTTTCACACAACCCACCACTCTTACTCTATCTCATAACACTGATACACTTGAACACGTATATGTCGAAAAGATAAATAATCACCAATATCCGTATTTCATGCTAAACCAGCAATCATCAGTTGGTCCAGATTACCATCTCTACACATAAGTGCTCAGATATATTAATTTATTGAGTCTTTATCTCCATTTCTTGATTATTTACTTTTTCCACGTATCTCTGAATATCATGGTTTGTACTTCTGGGATGTATGTGTTTACGAGATTCGATGTTATAGGCTTAGAAAAAAGATCATTATGTCGTCACAATGAGCAAATGAATAAAGTAGCGATGTTTATTTTTTCAAGCTATTTCAACTTAGCCAATTAACATACAAGGCAAAGTTGTATGAACTCATCTTTATTGAAACTTTGAACAATTACATCTATATTAAAACCAATAATTAAATCAAATAACAGTGTCAATGCGTGAACAAATTGAAATATATTTTTGCATCACACAATGACTCAAGTGAGAACTTAATTCGGTGTTGTATAAAGAGTTTACATCTCTCCAATTTATTTATGTGTATTTAAGACGCCATCGAATGATTTACTATGTATTTCAACATGGATTTAATAAATAAATGTTTTTATAAAACGTGTTAATACAACTCTATCTTGTATTTTACTCAAGTGGTTTTTGATGTGAGTTCAAAATAATTTCATGTTCGGAGAATAACTGAGCTGGAATTGTGAACTTAATTAAAAAATTGTGTCATGTCGAAAATTTTGTGTTTTACTATAAAATCTAAACTACAAAAGAGTAGTGGAATGGAAGAACAGCATTATGGAATTCGATGACGTATGAAATATACAAAATGGTGTAATTTAAGTTTGTACCCCAACATATTTTTATGGTGATGAAGAAAGAAAAATAGGTTTTTATTTAAATATACAAAATGCTTTTGATGACATCAAACAACATTTTATTTTTATTATAGGAGATTTGAAGACTAAAATTGGAAACTAATTGGAAAAATGAAAATGTGAGCCAGTTTATTTATAGCAACAGAAATGAAATGGGAAATAACCTGCGAAATATATAGAAAAAGAAAAGCTCTGCACTATGAATTTTTTAAAAAAAAATCAGAGTGAAAATGGATAACATACAATGAAAGATACAGAAGAATTGAATTACAATTTGATTAATAGAATTTAATAATTTACGTAGAGAAAGTGATAATGATTAGAGATATAAAGAACTGTACATGACAATGTCATGCTGAAGACACAAAAGTTTATTAATAAGTACCATATTAACATTTCAAAATATTAACATACTTTGAAAATAGCCCAGGGATCAACATAAAAAGTGGTAAAGTTTTGAAATATAAAGTACATTCCAATGCAAAGTTGATGCAAATTGAAATGTTAACAGATCTGAAGATGTCTCTTGAGAGCTATAACGGTTAATGCAGTATTTTAGAAATTACTACTTTTAAAGATGGTATTAAAGATCAGCAATTTACCTGTAAAGTTTTATCCACAGGGTAAAGTAATATTCAGTAAAATAGAAGTATGGAAGTAGTTTCAAATGCCCCATTTAAAATGTAAGATTGTACTAAAAGTATTAATAATGACATTATCATTATTATGAATGGTTGTCAAAGTTTAATCCAATTTCTTTGATCTTTACCCTCTCTTCTCTAGACCACTGAACGTTCTTATTTCATCCATTCCTGTCACACGTGGTCTTTTTCTAGGTCATTTACAATCTTTCAGGGCCTAGTTTAAGATATCAACTATCCATGCATGATCATCCATTCTATCATTATGTCTAGCTCAGATCCACTTTAATCGCTCAATTATTTCAATGATGTCAATTATACCTGTTTATTCTCTCATTTATGTATTTCGGTTTCAATTTCTTCTTGTTACATCTAACATATATCTCTCCATAATCAATGGGTGACCTGAAGTCTTTTTATTGTTTTTCTGCTAAGAGTACAAGTTTCAAAGCCATAAGTAAGATGGTAAAACATATGGATTTAAAACGTTCCTTTCAAATATGTGGGCATATTTCCTTTTAATATTAAGTTAATTTTATCAATATCCCTCAATCCAATTTTAATTCTATGATTAACTTCATCTATTATTTTTCCATAAGTATTAATAATCTGACCTCTCATTAAACATCAGCTTTTTTAGCATTTAGCTTCATTCCTGCTTTTTTACTTTCGATATCTATTGCAATATTCTTGAGGTTCTGAAACATTATTTGGAAAATATATCTGAGAAATTTCGATGATTTTAATAATCTCCATTTACACTTACTTCCAGATGTCCCATTTTAATTTACAAAATACGTTTTGTAAAAATACTGCAAAAATTTTTGGTATATGGAATCAAGCTACCATACATCCTTATCAATGCTAATTTTCTCAGTATACTATGTAATCTAATCATTGCACGTTGAATTTTGATATTATTCGGAATATGATAATTACTTGGGCCCACTATTTGATTTTCCAATGCTTTAATCACTGTAGAAATGCTTATAGAATCAAATGCCTTTTCATAATCTAAAAATTTAAAACTTGACGACAACTCATATTCATTAATTCTTTTAATACTTTCTCTCAATACTTGGTATGATCCACTGTATTAAAATTCAGCTTGCTCGCTGGAGGCAATAATCGAGTTGTAATTATATTGATAAATGTTTTTGTATAAAACTAGTAAAAAATTGGTCTATATTCTTTATCACCTTTCTTAAATATCAATATTAGTATTGCATTCTTCCAATTTTCTGATAAATATTTATTATTTAGATATTTGGAATATAACTTTGCCAACAATTTTTTCTACTTTTTTATTTACTTTTTTGATATCGATTATAATTTCATTCTTTCCAGGCTCTTTGACCGTCTTCATAAATTTGATTGCATGCCTTACTTCTTTATTTAAAATGATGTGCAATTCTGAAGATGTAATATCCCTCTAAGGAATACTTTTTCTTTTTTATCATTATATTATAGAACTTGTCTCTATATTGCATGATGTCATCTGCCTTTTTAGTATTAGTTCCATCATTTCTTTTTATTTGAGAAAGGCTTCCTATCAATATCAAGATATTTTTATACTTCCTGAAATTCTTATTAATTTCTACAGCTTTCATTGTTTATTCATGAGTTATTAACTTTTTTTCTTACTATGTTGCAAAACTCTAGATGTTCATTTCTCCTTAATGGATCACCTTTCAGGTAGTAGTTTGCTGGATAAAGACGCCGCTTGATGGCACCCGTTAACACACCAAAACTATAATATGTGAATTCCCTCTTTTCTTTGTAGACTGTCCTTGCAGAAGAAACTTTACTGGTAAATTGCTGCCTTTTTATACCAGATATCTTTGTTGCAATTCTTAATAATGTATCAGATTATGTTTCTATTCACTCAAATCTGAACCATCTTAAAAATCTACTAACAGAAAAATTTGCAAGTACTAATTTAAATTTAGGAAATGGTTCTGAAAGTTAGAAATATCAATAGTGAATACGTTTCTTAATACTTTTGTCTCTCCTATTTTGCATTTTCTTCCAAGAGTAAGTTTGTGGTTTTAAGACTTGTAGAGATCCCTACTATCGCATTTTATACGCATGTGATTGAGGCTACAGCCTTAATGAATATTATTTTACATTTCAGTAATCGATGATCACTTCTTGTGTTGGATCTATTAAGAACCTTACAATTTTGAAATATATATTTCTGTTAGTTTTAATATAATTCCAATTCCTTTGTTTCATTGCTTAGATGTTTCCAAGTCCATTTATCATTTTTCTCAAAGAAAGAACTCATAATATAAACGTTTTATTATTCTGCGAATTCCCAAGTTTGTATTCCTGCCTCATATTACCACTACAATCGAATTCTTCCACAGCACTTTCATCTATAAATTATTTACCAATTGTTACATAAAAGTTTCCCATGATAATTTTAAAATGTCAGATCTAATCAAAAGCATTTTGTATATCCATGTAAAAATCCTCCATTTCTCCATCAAAGCTAGAACTTGGGGACATAAACATGAATTATCTGCATTAATTATCTTCCATTATGTTTAATAACTAATATTGCCACTCAACTGATATATCACCAATATCTATAATTTTGTTCTTCCATGGATCTATAATAAATTCCACTTCATTTGTGCTTTCATATTTGTGTCTGAGTAGTAAAAATATATGACCACATGTGAAATGAATTGTCTCTTAAACTTTTTTTTTACTTCACAAAGTTCTACAATTTTCCATTTAATATTAGACAATTTTTCTTGCAATTCATGCAATCTTCCATAACTTGAAAGTGAACTGAAGTTGTAACTATCTAAATAAAAAGTAGTCATCGAACGATAGCCTGGATCCACAATCAGGAAGTTATGGCCTCCAATCAGCCTCCTGAGAATAAGAGCCATGATTGTAAATATAGGTTTTAAAAAAGTCCATTCATGTATACATTCATTTCATCTTCAAAAAGAATTTGAAATTTCATTTAACACCTGTCAGACAACTGAGAAGAAATACATTGGTGTTTTTGATCCGAAGTTCAGAGGTAAAAATCCAATAAAGTCAAGACACTGATTGATGAGTGTCATATCTCAAGTTGTCTTCATGTTGTGGACATGACAATCTTATCATGATTGAATTCAACATTCATCACTACAAATCAATAAATACACGAATAGATAAAATATAGCCAATGGCAGAAAAAGGCTAATGGATAAAGATGCTCAGTGAATCTGATTGTTCCTATTAAGGAAAAAGATATGGCTGTAAATAAGTAGTCAATTTGGAGATAAAAGCCAGACAACAACAAATGTTAGTGCTCAATGGCAATACATACATTACCCATAATATTGTTAAAGCAATGAGTAAGATCACATTGAATTGGAAGCTTCTAGGTATTAATTTCACACAAGCAATTTCATAGTACAGCTGGAAGTGTTATTGTATCTAACACATGAAAAAATCTGCAATGGTACAGCTGGAAATGTTAGTACATTTAAAGGGAATCTGAAGTCCCTTACTTCAATAATTGCATGGCAATTAAACACTATTCCTAGCCAACATATCAGGTGTACAATATAGCAAATGTTTTATGTAAAATATATTGTAAATTTATATAAATATATATTATAGCATTAAAAATATTTAATTGTACACGTCCAAGGCTGTATTTATTATGAATATATATATATATAAATGCAACAATTTGGTTTAGACAGACGGTTTTGATCTCATGAGTACACCAGATATAGCACAAATAGAGAGTTTTTGTTCTCATTAATGCAACATATTTACAAAACCTCCCCTCCCTCATGGCTGGAAATGTTTTAAAATGGTTAAAATTGACCTATTAAAAGTGTTCGATCCAGACTATCTGGAAAATTGATCATACTATACGGATCAACTGCTTTTTTAGTGCAAGCTAGTCATATTGAAAAGCCTGAATAAAAATTTATGATACAATAATTTGGGTGTGCAAGCATATGAGAAGTTATGAACACAAGCATCTCTGATAATTCCAACTGAATTTGTTTTAGACAAAGCATTATCTCTATTGTCAGCATGTTTCTGTCGAAAGCCCTCGAATAATAATGCCATGATATCGTTTCAATCTCTATACAGAAGGGGGGGGGTGAGAGATTTTGCCATTAAACTCAGGAATTTCTTTGAATAAAGTGCTAAGAGATCATTACATTTGTGGAATATGTGATTATGGACTCAATTAGCAAACGATTGAGTCTGCAGTCTCACAAGCAAATCTGGCTGAATTTATAGCGATTCAGATCACTCCAATAAGCAAGAGTAATATCAGCATGAAAGCGGTTGGTCAGGAAACTAAACTGGTTGCATAAAAGCTGCTTATTTTTTTAAAAAAAAAAACAAGTCGCTCAGTTAAAAATGAAAGGGTGGGTCATTCCAAAATGCTGGAAGAGCAATGTAAAATCAAATAAAATCAATGTCTGTATCAGCCTTTAAAGGCAGAATTTTTATTAATGATACATCAATAAAAATGGAGTTGGATACTGGGTCTGCAGCATCCATTGGGTCAAAAAGAATAAGAGCTATCATTAATAAAAAAAATAAACAGTTGTTGTAACCTAGCAATAAAACAATCTCGGATTAAGAAGGCAATCAATCCTTCTCTTGAGGGAGGCTAAGGTAAAAGTTATTATGCTAATATATATATAATTATAATAAAAATAATAAATTTTAATGGTAACAAACTATTATAAACAATCCTTAAATCCGCAGAAGTACTTTCGGTTAATTTCTTAAACCTGCCTCAACTGCCATTAAATTCCAAAAAACAAAAAACAAAGCGGAAGCAAACGTCATCAATTCAAATTCCATGGCTTGTCTATTTATTAAATGCATTTTATTCCTATTTATAAAAATTGCCACCTTAATTTTTCTTTTATTATAGTTTCTCTCTTCATGAATAATTTTCACATTTTCAAAATCGATTTAAATTTATATTTACATGTTTTTTCATGATCAAAGAAAACTGAAGGAGACATTAAATCACTATTACATTAAATCGCCATTATTTTTACTTTTTACATACTTAAGCTGTAAAAAGTAAAAATAATGGTGATTTAATGTCTCCTTCAGTTTTCTTTGATCATGAAAAAACATGTAAATATAAATTTAAATTTGATTTTCATGAAGAGAGAAACCATAATAAAAGAAAAATTAAGGAGGCAATTTTTATAAATAGTATCAAAATGCATTTAATAAATAGACAAGCTGCTAACATTAAAATACGAGATTCATGGAATTTGAATTGATGTTTGCTTCCACTTTGTTTTTTTTAATTTAATGGCAGTTGAGGCAGGTTTAAAAAATTAACCGAAAGTACTTCTGTGGATTTAAGGATTGTTTATAATAGTTTTTTATCATTATTATTTTTATTATAATTACAATTTTGTTTTAATTAATGGACATTTTATTTATATTACACACACACACACATATATATATATATATATGCCTCTGGTTGTGTCAATAGATGAATAAAGAAATAAAAGTATATATTTTAAAACAAATAATATATATAAAATAAATTAATTTATAAATAATTTAATTTATATATTTTATTTATTTTTATTTATATTTGTTGTGTCAATAGTTGAATAAAGTAATCTCTTAGACCACTACTGATTCATAAACTTAAGGTCTTAGACCACTACTGATTCATACAATTAAGGTATGAAGTGGTCAAAAAGATCCAGCTCATGATTGTAATCAAATTGAATAGTGGCTAGCAGAAATGTTTGATAAAACACTGGATCTATACTTAGGACACACATTCTATTTATCATTAAATAAAAATGATCATTGTTAAACAACTGCCATTGTCTTTGACAGCTAAAATGGACCCTGAGATTGAGAGATCAGTGAGTGTATAACATCATCAGAATGAGTTATTCCAATTATCCCAATAATCAAACTGAATAGTTTATGTTCGGACCTGTGGTGATTCTCAATATACAGTTAATGAACACTAGCAGCTGATAATTGTCCTTCATTATCTGTCCAACAGATCTTATCAACACTGTCAGAAGGGAAATTAATCTTAGCCACGAGTATTTGTAGTTTAAAGCTTTATTCGAAATGAACCAGTAGCCTTTTAAATAATGATTGTCATAACAATATTCCAGTGCAGTTGCCCAATTTGATGCTTCAATAACTAGAGTCATATTTTGATGATTTTTATATTGGTGGTTACACCTTCAGAATAACTTTGGGTTTCCACTAAAGAATGTTAGACAAGTTCAAGACATCAAGCATTAAAATAAATCTAGACAAATGCATTTTTGAGATTAAAGAACTTGAATTTCTGGGATATAGGATAAATGCAAATGGCATTCATCTAACGTACAAAAAAGATCATAGTAATTAAGGAGAAAACTAATCATGTGAACCAAAAAAAACTTCAGTCTTTTTGAACTTCATTAATTATTATGAGAGTTTTCTGTGCCATAATCTTGAGACTGTTGAACCACGAATACAGACTGCTCAACAAAAATGCAGTCTGGGGGTCAGACAGTAAACATAACAGAGGTTTCAAAAACTGGAAGATCTGATATCAGATTCAGCAGTATTAGCACTTTTTGACCCTAAAAGAATGCTAATACTAACTTCCAATGCATCTCCAGTGGAAATTTATGCTTTGTTCTCTCATAGAAATGATGATGGGACATGTTCATCTCTTATATTTGCAGCACAGTGTTTTTCAAAACTATACTCAGATTGACAGAGAGGCTAAATCTTAATCATTGGCATTGAACTCATATGGTCAATCATTTATAATATAGACCGATCATAAACCATTGTTGAAAATTTTTGTCACTGATAAAGGGATCCCTCAGCATACCTCACTATAAATCCTGAGATTATTCAATTTTTATCAGGCTATGATTTTAAACTGGAATATATTGAGAGAAAACAAATTCCCTAAGTAGATGCTTTAAGCTTATAGCAAATTGTTTGCTTAATGGGAAAATAGTGATCCTGGATTCCAAAGTTACTGAAATGGTTGAAATAGGATTGACCAAACAAAAACCTAATAATCTATATCTAGCCTACTGTACTCAAAGACTAGAGCCCTCAATTGAAAATAACTGCATCATCTGGGGATCAAGTGTTGTGATTCTACCAACTGACCAATCTCAAGTGCTTAAGATTTTACATAATAGGCAACCAGGAATCATCAGAAAGAAAATGTTAGTGAGATATTATATCTGGTGACCTACTTTAGATTATGACATTGAATCTAAATTCCATCATGGTCACATTGTAAAATGAACCAAATCAAAACAAGTCATGGTCTCAATCTACGGGTCCCTGAAACAGAATTCATGTTGACCATGCTGAAGCTGGAGAGTCAAACTCAATACTTGTTAATTCAGACTCCAACTGGATGAAGGTAATGAAATAATCATGATTCCAGTCCACATCAACCCAAAACTATAGTGTCAGGCTATGGTGCAATTTTTACACCAATTATATTTGGACAATTTTGTACCAACAATAGTATTGCACTGATGTTCATCCCATCATTCCACACTGAGAGCATGGCTGAGTATTATTAGTTCAAGAGATTTAAAAAATGCTGATAAAGCTGACTCAGGTGAATGGAACACTAGTATTGCCAGAATGTTGTTAGTGCAGCATTCTAATCAAGCACAATAAATGTGAAAATGCTACCTGCACTGTTCTATTCAACAGGTGTCTGAAAACTAGGGCTAATTGTTCTAATGAAAAAAATAAAAATAGAGTAAGTGCAGATAAGCAGTGAAACCATCAAATGGGTTTTAGCAGTTGTGATTATATTAAAAGGATTGCAAACAGTGGTTATTCAAAGAGCAGACAGACAACAATGCCACATGCATGGAGACCAGATAAGATTGAACTATGGGTTACCATTTAGCAGGGAAAAATTATTATCAGCAGTAAAGGGTCTATGAAGTTAAAAGACACTAAATCTGGTAACAAAGATGCCAAACTTGTGGTTAAAGACACTAAACCTGCTGATGAAGACACCAGATCTACAAATGAAGACACTAGACTTCTTGATAAAAAATACCATATCTACCTTTGAAGTCATTGATCTGAAATCACACATAAAAAAGCCAGGAAGTGACAAAAATATTCATCTTTGCATTTCAGTGACTAGATTATCCAGCTCTAATTTTGGCCAGAGGCAGGTAATATTACAGATGAATTTATTTTTATGTTATAAGACTTGTTCAGAATCAATCTCAAGTTTGTAGAGGTCACCATTCATCACTGTTGACCAATGGGGATAAAATATAGCTAATAACAGAAACAGGCCATCAGGTAATGATGTACAGTGAATCCAATGTCTCTCATGTAAAAAAATGAATCTGTCTACAAATAGGTAATTGATATGGAGGTAAATCCAGACAACAATAAATAACTGTTAGAACTGAACTGCAATACCATTGTCCATAGTATTGTAGGAAAGTTTATATTGAACTGGAAGCTGCTAAATATTAATTTGACATGTGGCAAGTTGTCACAGTGCATCTGGAAATGTTACCATATTTCCATGGTACAGCTAGAAGAAGTGTTAAACACCCTAGAAGTGCATGTGCTGTGAGTCATGGGTGCAACAATGAGAATATATGGTAGAATTTAAACCTCAGTTTTTTTAAGGGCTCAAAGAGAAATGAAAGAACCTCAGTTAACAGCAAGGTCTGTAATACAAAATTGAGAAATGTAAACTGGAAAAAAGAACGACAGAAAAAATATATATATTCAAGTATAAAACATCTTGGTAATGTAACAAAAATTATTTCCAATAAAATAAAATAATGAGCAATTATCTAAAACAAATACAACATTAGGAAATATAAAAAATAATTTTATTAACAACAATATATACATAAAACCTAACAAAAAATAATAAAAAAAAAACATGAAGTAAGCCATCTGATTTGCATCTTTTATTATTCAAAATATGCTAAATAAAAAAGTAAAACAATTAAATTTATGAAAAATGGAAAAGTTCCATATTAGAAAATAGAGAAATTGTTATTTAACATTTATATTAAATAATAATTTTTTGTATAAATCGCATATTGTTGTTAAATTAGTAATAAATTGAAAGGTTACCAGTCTCTCACATGGGACTCAGTGAGTAATACATCATGCTTTCAAGCCAAAATGCTTAAGACTGGCTTATATATATATAAAATTAAGTAAAGAGAAGGGTGGACCATCCTTTTCTTATCAAAAACTCTGTCATGTGTTGAGGCTTGATAGCTCTTCAGACTGTTGCCTTAACATCTGATTGGTTGTCTGAGAAGCAACAGTAGGTGCATGTGAGAGACTGGCAACCTTTCAATTTATTATTAAATAATAAAGTATTCCAAAAATTCAATAATAATATAAATATTTACAACGATGGAAAGGAATATAATAAAAATTATCTATCTATATCCTGTCAGTGTTATACAAGACTTTTAACTAGATCATTATAAGTTTCCTATAAAAAAAACTTAGATATGAACTAGTCAAAGAAGTAAGGATTTTAAAGTGGATTTAGCAAGTTAAAGAAAAAAACTAAGAAGTGTAAGTGCCACTATTCTTAGAATTCAATAGTCTATGCAAGAATGCTTTATTATAAGTTATACGCATTTATACAAAGATTGAAGATTTTACTATCAAGATTTAAATATAATATACTGTCACATTCTGCAGCAGAGCAATTACAGTATAATGTCATTGGAAATATTAATATTGATAAAAGTACACATGGTAATAGCATATCTGTAAAACCTTTTACAGCAGCTTTATACAAAATATTTGATGGATTGAAAAAAAAACTAAGAGAATAATTAATTTAAGTCAACAAGACTTTTTTAAAAATTGAATTATTTTTGAAAATAATGCTACAGAGTATAAAGCTACTCTAGCGCCTCTCTGAGGAGTGCCAAAGCGTGAAACCATGGTCAGAGGTTAAGGGGGATTTCCTGACGAAATATTTAAATGCTTTCTCTGGCTAAGCATTTATCACAAAGCTTGTTGAGCAATTGGCAATGCTCATTTTTTATATCTTACAAGCTTAAGGGAATTGGGTCATGTGAACTATGACTCTTATTTTGACCATTTAATGCTACAGAGTTTCAAAAATGTTAAAAATCTATTACATGAAAGTAAAAAAAAAAAAACAACGATAAAGGTAATTGCTAAAATTACTAATGTTCAATGGTTTTCACTAAAGGGGAAAAAGTGAATGTTGATAATAATGAATTAGAAAAAGTTGACAACTATACATGTTTTGACCAGATTATTAATGTGGATGGAAGTAATGGTTGCAATTATTAACATTGTTAAACTTGGTAATAATGGTTTTGGTAGAAATAATTTAAAAATTAAAAGAAATATGCCTGTATGTTTGAAAAATAAGATTTTTAATAAAAAATGCTTTATGACTCCTTAGTTATGAATATGAGACATGGTACTTAACAGAAGATCTAATAATAAATTTTCAGTCCCCTTATCCCAAGATTGGTAGCAGCAAGAGGGTTAAAAGAGAAATGCAGCACGTGTGAAAAAACAAAGAGATAATACTGACATCATTGAAAGATTTAAAAGTGTTTAATAGAGTTGTACATGATATGTCACTAGAAAAAAAAGGTCACTATCTGGTTCAGTAATAATCTTCATCATCAACTGCCTAAGACAAAAGTTTGTATTCTTTTTTAACTTGCTTACGCTTGACATCTCATTTCTATAAATTATACCCATCACATTAAAAAAATATTTATAATATAGTTGCCATGATTTTAAATTTATATGCTGTAGCTGTAAATAAATAGGCCAATAATACAAATTACAATATATATTTTATACATGTATTGAGTTTTGATTATGGAGGCTTAAGTCCCCCGAAAGCGCTCAGCTTTATATTTGTAATTTTATGTTTAAAGCTTCAGCAACTGTGTTTTATCTCAGTTACTTTTTAATTTATTGATTTTTGTTGAAGTATATATATATACATTCTTTTCATTATACATGTTTTATATCGGTAAATAATATATATATATTAAACAGAACTACCATCGTATCATGGTCAACTGAAGTCATGTAGAAAAAAAGCAGATATCACGTGATTCTCCAAGACCCGTATTTATTAATATTAGCAAATTGTCTATTTATTGTACAATCTTTAAATTGGTTTATAAAGCTTGCCTCTTCAATTTTTTCTTTTTTATATAATGCCTTTTTTCATTTAATATTTTATAGGATCTGGGATAAATAAACTTAAAATTGCAAGATTTTTCATGGTCAAAAAAAAACTGAGGCAGTATTAAACTGACCATTTTAGGACTTGTTTCTTTTTTCTTTTGTCTATATAATTTCATTTGATAGTGATCATATCATAATCGAAAATACTTTGGTTCAATTAATATATGTTACTATCTACCGTTATTATAATATAAAATTCATATATAGTATTATTTTGCACATTCAGATATAGTCAAACATTACAATGAATTCAAGTAAATATCATAGTTGGCATAAAGAACGATCTGAATTTATTAAATATCTATCTCTTTGTCCATTGTTCAATTATTTCCACGTAGCTCAAAATATCATGGTTTGTAGATCTGGCGACATTTGTTCCTTAGATTGAAAACTAAAACCGCTATGTCAATACAATAAAATTATGATTAATATATTGATCCAATTTAATCAAATCGTTATAAATATGAATAATTAAAATGCATGGCAGAATTGTACAAACTCAATTTTATTAAAACTTTGAATGATTAAACTTATATTGAAACTGTGCTCATGCGTGAACAAATTAAAGTGACTTTTTTTACATATACAGAGTTAAAAATAGTTGTAATTCAGCGATATGAAGTGTTGCATCTTTTTAATTTGTTTATATGTATTCGAGATATTGTTTGATTTAAGTACATATTTCAATATGTATATATGGGTTTACACTATTCAATTTTGTATAATAAAAAAATAATCAGATGCTTTTTTCTGGGAGTTCAAAGAAATTGAATAACGGAGAGTGTTAGAGCAAGAACTGATTAGCTAAAGAAAAAATGAAGACGTGTGAAAAGTCTACTTTACTATAAAAGCACAATGATTGAAGCCTAAATGGAGTGGGTTCTATTATAAATGGAGGATAAATACTTTTGAGATTCATAGCATATTTTGACAGAATAGAAAGATTAATTATTCAACATAATAGAAAATACCAAATTTCATATTAATTTAGGTTGAGTCCCAACATGTTATTACTAAACTACTAAACGTCATATGATCACCATTCCCTATTCTTGCTCAAGCTGTTTAAACAGGAAAAACCCTCCTTACAGTAATACCACTCAGTGCAAGCCAGAGTAATCAATGGATGCAAGAAGGTTTGTACATAAAATCCCTATCTAGTACCTACTCACCCAATATCTCCAGACTCCTCACTGATGAAAGTCACAAACTAGAAACTAGTCTGGGGATATTGGATGAGTAAGCACTAGATAGGGATTTTATGCACATACCTTCTTGCATCCATTGATTACTCTGGCTTGCACTGAGTGGCACTATATGGAGAGTTTTGCATATTATTATTGTAATGAATAAGTAAAGGATTTTTATTTAACTGTATATATGCTTTTGATCCCGTCATACAACATTTTACACTTGTTGATACTTGGGTATTATTCTTGCAACCTAAGAAAGATAGGACGACTTTTTACATACGCAATAAAGGCATAATGTTGCGAACATTAAATAAACCCTTGGGATTTGAGTTTTTTCGTCGTCAAAAAATTTGTTTTTAAACGTGCACAAAACGTGCTTTGAAACGTGTCAACCGAAACTATTATATAGATGCTTTTTTGGACATTTTGGTATTTTTTTTCTGATTCAAAAGTTTGTTGTTTGTACATTTTAAACTTACCATTTGTTATTATTTTGAATTTGGTTTAACATTTTTAATTTCAACTGCATTATTTACTTCTGTGTTTTTTTTCCCCCAATTTCAACTTGGTTATTGACTGACTTCTGCATTTTTGAATCTTTGAATTAAAAGTTTATTAGGTAAAGGTTTACTATAATGGTCTATCTATGTTTGCCCTCTATTGTTTAAAATTTAAACTAAATTATTTGAGAATCTTAAGTGTATGTTATTATATTACAAATAAATTAAAATTTAATCAAATGTAAAAGATAATTAAAAAAAAAAAAACCTTTTTAAAGAATTTGAATGTTGGATTAATTACACGACATTAATTAAAAGAATTACTTTTAATTTCTTTGAAAGTTAAGAATTTAAACTGTCTCCAACTTAAGAATTTAAAATAAAAAAGTATATGCTACTATATTACAATTACATGAAAATTTATTCAAATGTAAAAGATAATAAAAAAAAACCATTTACCTTTTTAAACACAATTATGTCCTATACACACTAGGAAGTTGGAGAAAAAAGCGGTATTGCTGTATCTACTCCGGAGGGCAAATTCATGCAGGTACGATGAAAACAAAGCTCTGCTAGTGCCAGATTGGAATTTCAGCTTACGCTTTGCTCTCATCCACATGTTTTCAATATTCTGGGTGTGTATATCTTGGTCTTCGAGATGCATGAAGTTGTCCTGATGGATGACAACTGAATGCATATACACACCATTGTTGAGACTGCTGATGTTATTGTACACAGCCCAGCCATCTGAAATAATGTGCATACCTGGTAAAATGAACCGCTGTCTCAGGCCCTCCAGTGTATCAGCCATCCTGTCTGAAACTTCTGTCAAGAAGCACTTTCTTGATGCTCTCTCTATACTGCCAAAGACCCAATGACCCCTTCATATAGTCCCCCTGTGATATTTTCAGTGGAAATAATAGGTTTTGTCAATTTCGATGATTAATGCCTCCCCATTGTCATCAAATCCACCGAGAACTGTCAGATTTGTGTCAAAATATTTGGCACATTCCTCCTGGCAAAAATTTGCCCAGTCAATGATAATTTTTTTGCTTGATGCTGGTCTCATGCACAATGTGTTGTTGGGGCAAATTACATGCCCAAAAATACACTATGCTTATAATTGTTCCCAGAGGCAGATGACTTTGGAAAAAGAAAGACCCCATTCTGATTGAGATGTGATGGTGACATATTCTGCATTGCCATCTACACCCATCTAAGCCTGTAGAATACATCACCAGCGCACACCGACCACCGCACTGTTGGAATAGGGCGTAGTTCTTCAGAAGGAGTCTTCGTGCAAGCCATTTGATGGCCAATTCCATAGTTTGTATGGCTTTCCATAACTGGCGCAGATTCCATTCTTCTGCCAGAATAGCAGCAATACTCAAAATTTCACCATCAGGTACTAAGCATGTAGCAGACATTTTTTCCAACTATAAAACTGTACACATGTGCGTGTAATTCATGCCGTAGAACACATAGGGTGTCTTTTTTTTTTGCATCATGTGCTATAAATGTAGTTATTTTAAATTCTTAAGTTGTAGACAGTTTAAATTCTTAACTTTCAAAGAAATTAAAAGTAATTCTTTTAATTAATGTCGTGTAATTAATCCAACATTCAAATTATTTAAAAAGGATTTTTTTTATTTATTATCTTTTACATTTGATTAAATTTTAATTTATTTGTAATATAATAACATACACGTAAGATTCTCAATAATTTAGTTTAAATTTTAAACAATAGAGGGCAAACATAGATAGACCGTTATAGTAAACCTTTACCGTTTACTATTTAATTGTAATGGAATGAAGACGTTGACTTTGCTATTTGTTTATTTCAAAAATTAGATTGCCTGGCAGAATTCCATTTAGAGCATGTACTGGGCAATCACGTGTTCCACAAATCTTTAGGAGAAGAAGGAAGGACGGTGGAGGGGACTACTGACAATCGCCATTTTGTATGCAAGAATCGTCTGCATAAGTGTATATTTCATAGAATATTTTTTCTTTTTTACTTTTATAAAAATATATTTATGTTGGGTTTTTTTTTTTACGACTACGTATTTTTTTTTTTTTAATTGGTCGAATTAAGTAAGCATCAAAAGTTAGTTTGTGTCCTGTACAATTTGTAAAAGATGTGTATATCTCATAATTGTTTTTGTAAAACTGTATTGAGTATTATTTCTGCAAACAAGGAAAGATAGAAGGACTTACTTGTTTATTCGAAAAATTAGATTGCCTGGCAGTATTCCATTTAGAGCATGTACTGGCCAATCACTTGTTCGACAACTTTTTCCGAGAAGGGGGAAGGACGGTGGGGGGGTGGGGAGTGCTACTGAACATCGCCATTTTGTATGCAAGAATCGTCTGCGTAAGTATATATTTCATCGAATATATTTACTTTTATAAAAATATACATTTGTTGGCTTTTTTTTTCCTCCTGCAATACGGACAACATATTTTTTTGGTTGAAATTGATAAAATTAAGTAATTGTCAGAAGTTAGTTTGTGTCCGTGTAGAATTCATAAATCCGTGTTTATCTCATGCAATATTTTTACTTTTTTTTTGTCTTTGTAAAACTATATTGAGTATTATTTCTGCAACCAAGGAAAAATAGGATGACTTTTCATATTCGTATCAAAGCATTGCTAACTTTCTAATGTTTTTCTAATGTTTGATGTTGACAAAATAGCAACATTAAAAAGTTAGTGTATTGATACGAATGTGAAAAGTCATCCTATCTTTCCTTGGTTGCATGAATAATACCCAAGGACCCAATTGTCATAGGAGATTTTAATGCTAGGAATGGAAAGCAGTTGAAAGTAGAAAATACTACGAGCCATTTCATTTATAGAAATAGAAACGGCATAAGATATAATTTGTGAAATACGTAGAAAACGAACCGCTGGATATCATGAATTCTTTCTTAGAAAAATCAGAGAAATTGAACGTAGAAATCAATAAATAAAAGTACAGAGGAATTGGATACATTTTGTTTAATAGAATTTAATAATTTATATAAAAGTGAATTGGTGTTGAAAGTACGTTTCAAGTCAAAGCTAAAGTCCCAAAAGTTGCTAAAAATAATAGTTTTAACAATTGAAATTATCAACAGACTTCGAACAGAGATTAAGTTGAAAGAAATCACTACGAAAATGGCTGCTGAAAACGTAACTGATAATACTCTATTTAATAAAACAGCTAAACTGACAGATGGTATTCACCCAAAAAAAATTGTCCATAAGAGAAGACAATATGCAATAAAAATATGATAATATTTTTAAATGTCCCATTTAAAATATAAGATTATACAAAAAATATTAATAATAGTAGCATTAAAAAATATAACAGTAAGTTAGAAAAGAAAAAGAGAAAAACAAAATATTTGAAATATAAAACAATATTTTGATAATGCAACAGTAGTTGTTTCCATGAAAATAAAAAGATGACAAAATTACCTAAAAAAAAGAGACATCATCATCAGGTGTAAGAAAAAAATATATAAACAACTATATATAAATACAAAATTAAAAAAGTACAAAGTTGCCCATATAGTTATGACATCTTTTTTTATTCAAAATATTTTAAATAAAAAGGTGAGGCCATTAAGTAAAGTTTCGAAAAATGGAAAAGTTCCATATCTTAAAAAAATTAGCATCATCATCATCATCAACCATTATCAATCCACTGCAGGATAAAGGTCTCTCCAAGTTCAATCCATCTTTTCCGATCTTTAGCTTCTCTTCTCCACATCACCCTTCCACATTTTCTTATTTTATCCATCCATCTCACATGTGTTCTCTTTTTGGGTCTTTTACAATCACTTGGAATCCAGTTTAAGATTACAATTGTCCATCTATTATCATCTCTTCTAGAAATATGTCCAGCCCAACTCCACTTCAGTCTTTTAATTTTTTCAATGAGGTCAGTAACACCTGTTTGTTCTCTTACCCATACATTGCATTTTCGATCTCTTCTTGTTACTCCCAACATGCATCTCTCCGTACTTCTTTGAGTGGTTTGAAGTCTCTGTATTAATCTGCTATTAAGTGTCCAAGTCTCAGATCCATAAGTAAAAACTGGTAAAACACATTTATTAAAAAACGTCCTTTTTAAACACACAGGCATATTTCCTTTTAGTATCAAGTTATTTCTACCAAAAGCACTCCGACCAAGTTTAATTCTACGATTAATTTCATCCATTATGTTTCCATCTGTAAATATAATCTGACCAAGGTATTTGTAACTGTTAACTTCTTATAACTCATCATAATCAATCTTTATTTTTATATTTTGAAAAAATCCATTGAACATTACTTTAGTTTTTTTAACATTTATCTTTAGTCCTACTTTCGTCTGATAACTCCTGAAACATTTCCTGCAGTTCTAAAGCATTATTTGCAAAAACAATTACATCATCTGCAAAATCTAAATGACTTAAATAATCTCCATTTATTTTCACTCCTTTAGCTTCCCATATTAATCCACAAAATATTCTTGCAGTACTGCTGTAAAAAGTTTTGGAGATATGGAGTCAACTTGTCTTACACCCTTCTCAATGTTGACTTTCCTAGTTTAATTATGTAATCTATGTATTTGTATAAATATTCTTTAAATTATGACAATATCCTGGATCTATACCATGATGATACAATGCTTTAATCACCTTTTCATAATCTACAAATCCAAAGCATAATGACAACTCATATTCATTTGTCCTTTCTATAACGTCTCTCAATACCTGGATATGATCTACTGTACTAAAACCACTTTTAAATCCAGCTTGTTCCATTGGTTAGTGGAAATCCAATGTTCTCTGTAGACGAGTTGTAATTATCTTGATAAAATTTTTGTATAAAACTGATAAAAGGCTGATAGATCTGTAATTTCTAATATCTTCTTTATCACCATTTTTAAATATTAATATTAATACCGCATTCTTCCAATCATCTGGTACATGTTTATCATTTAGACATTTGATATATAACTTTGCAAAAAAATTTCCATTTCTTCATCTGCTTCTTTTAATATATCAATTATAATTCCATCATTATCTGGAGCCTTCCCTTTCTTCATAAATTTAATTGCATGTCTCACTTCTTCTTTTAAAATTCTGAATAATTAGGAAGATATAATAGATATAGGGGATACTTGTTCTTTATTACTATATAATTTTTGATAGAAGTATTTTACCCATTTCATGATGTCATCTCTCTTTTTAGTAATAATTCCATCTTTTTTTTATTGCAGATATAAATTTTCTACTAATACCAAAATGTTGTTTTACACTCTTGAGACTTTTACTCTCTTCCTTGCTAGTTCACAGTTATACTTTCTTATATCATTGTCAACTCTTTTCCGCACCATTTTACAAAATTCGAGGTATTCAATCCTTTTTAATGCATCATTTTTGTATATCTTCATACTATTTCTTTTCTTCATAAATTCTCTAGACTCAGTAGAAATTTTATTGATCAATTGCTGCTTTTTTCTATCAGCTATCTTTGCTGCAGTTTTTAAAAGTGTATCAGTTGTTTTCTTATTAATTTCATTCAAATCTGAATCTTGTTCAAAATCTACCAATACTTGAAACCGATTTATATGTTCTAATTTAAATTCATTAGAATGTTTCTGAAGATTAGAAATATCAACTGTAAATATTGTTTTACTTAATAATTTTTGTCTCTCTAATTTTGCATTAACCCGTATCTTACATCTTACTAATCGATGATCACTTCCTGTGTTAAAATTATTAAGAACATTACAATCTTGAAATATGTATTTTCTGTTAGTCAAAATATAATCCAATTCTGCTGTACCTTCATTTGGATGCTTCAATGTCCGTTTTCTTTTAAAATTTTTCTGAAAAGAAGAATTCATAACATAAAGTTTTTCTTTTTCTGCAAACTCCATAAGTCTATGTCCTCTCTAATTTCTATTACCACGATCAAAATTACCTACAGCACTTTCATCTTTCATTTGTTACCAATTCTAGCATTAAAGTGTCACATAACTTTAAAATGTTGTTTACTTTGATCAAAAGACCTTTGCACATCCATATAAAAATCTTCTACTACTTCACTATTATGAGAACTTGTTGGGACATAAACCTGAATTATCTGCATTTGGTATTTGCTATTAATTTGTATAACTAATATTGCCACTGTCTGATAAGCCATTAATCTCCACAATGGTCTTCTAATTTCACAACGTCCAATAATGCCCCATTTAATATAAGATAGTTCTTCTTCTAATTCTTGCAATCTTCCTTCACTTGAAAGTGATCTACAGTTGTAAGTACCTAACTAAAAAGTCACCATCAAATGGCAACCTGGATTCACAATCGGGGGATTCTTAGCATTCTCTGTCTTTGGCTACCAACCACTGCATTGGTTGGTGACTTTACAGCCTCCTGGGAATAAGGGCCAAAATTTATTTTTGTCTGTCATGATTGTATATATATATATTGGGAAAATATTTATCATTTACACATACATTCATTCTGCTTTATCAGGCAACTAAGAAGAAAGACCATAGTGTTTTTTGTTCTTAAACTCAGAGATAAAAAGCCAATAAACTCTCCACGCTGGCTAATGCATGTTGGTGAGCAGCTCATCCATGTTCGTATACCTATATGAATAATCACATAGTAATAACAGCTCCAACAACAAGAGCTCACAGAGTGGACATTAGGAATTTTACCTGCTTGGTTTCTTTAAGGCCTCCAAGTGGAATCAAAGGGTCTCCTTTCAGTTAATAGAAAACTACTTTCTGCCGCCATAGAAAGTAGCATAGAAATAGAGAAAGTGTTAGCTAGGCTATATATCAAATGTTTAAATAATAAAGTATACCAAAAATTCTGTAATAATTTTAATATTTAAGAAAGGTGGAAAATAATATATTTAAAATCTTACTATTTTTTTTCTGTCAGTTTTATACAAGATCTTTATAATGATCATCATGAAATTCCTTTGGCCTCAACCGATCAAAAGAAGAAGCTGGATTTAAAAGTAGTTTTCATAGTGGATTATGAGAAAGTACTGAGAAAAGTTAAAGAAAAAATGCATATACTAATCATTATTCTTAGTAGATTATGAAAAAACAGTTTATTATAAGTTATATGCTTGTAAGGCAGCTGTGCTAACCACTTAACTACCAACGCTTGACATATGGTGAATGAAGGATTTACCATCAAGATACAGATCCTATATATTGCCAAATTCTGAAAAGTTTATCCAACTTCAACAGAAATGATTATATTATAGTGCTATCAGAAGATTAACATTGATAAGACTACGTAGTAAAAAAAATTACAGCAGTTTTATCAAAAATATTTTTTGTGGAAAGTTAAGGGAACAATTAAATTAAATCATCAAGATTTTTGAAGAGATTTGATTGTTTTGAAAATAATGCTTCAGAGATAAATGAAAGTCAGAAAGTAGGACAAAGATGTACTAAAAATCCTAATTCTCAATAATTTTTACAAAAGAAGTAAAGAAGATTGATAATAATGGCAGAAAAAATTTACAACTTCAATTATTTTGGTCAGATTGTTATACTAATGAAAACATAATCTGTAAAATTAATCACATCATTAAATCAGAGAGCTCTTGTTAGAAATAATTTAACATAATTTTTAAAAATTGCCTAATCACACGACAAGTAAGATTTTTAATAAATATCTTTTATTAATGGTTAGTTCTGGCTGAGAATCTTAGGTGTTTAATAAAGAATTGAATGGTAGACATTTGTAGACGTCTCATCCAAGTATTTCCAGTAACAAGGATGGATTAAAAAAGAAATCAAGCACATGAGTGAAAAATGAAAGAGACATCATTCTAAGAATTAAAAGAGATATGGAGTTGGACTTGATATGTTGTTTGAAAAAAGAACTAAAGTCTTAAATTTCATTTTAAAAGTTTGTAAAAACCGTAATAAAAGAGCATGAGATAAACTGATTATTGAAATGACTTGGAGAAGCTATATATCAAAATATTTGATTATACTTTTAAAATGAGATTGTCATTATGCTGTCCACCCACATGCACCAAATTCATTTATGAATTTCTGAAGTGGCTCAACCTGAACATAGTCACAACATTCAGGAATAAGTGGTTCAAAATGATAAATGGTTGGCCAATGGGTCTTCCGCTTAGTGGCATAATCTTTAGCATTGTGCTGAACCATCATGAAAAGCTCACATTACTGAGATTTCCCACCTAAGATAGCATGGATGATATATTAGTTGCAACCTGTGACCACATTATTTCTGAACTACATACCAGTCTCCAGAATGTCTCCAAACTCACTTATACCTACAAAGCTGAAAACCAAACACAACAGGTCACATAACTGGACATATGTGTAAGCAGAAATCATAATCACTTTTATTATACTATGACAGTCAAGCCAGTTGAAGTACGAGGTATAACACACCCTACTTCATATGCACCTTATTCCCATAAAGTAGCAGGCTTATCTTCATTCTTGTTCAGAAATCATGAGCTATGTAAGTATGAAACAGACAAGAGGCACAATCTTACCCAAAACATAGCTGAACTAATTAAAATAGGTTACTCACAGTTTTCAATCAACAGGAAAGTAAATAAATTTTATCACAAAATCAATCACAACCACACCAATGACAAGCCAAAAATTCTTATATCATACATTCAACCCCTAGCCAAATGTCTCACTAATAAACTAGCTAAGGACTTCACCATCACATATCAATCACCTCCCAATTCAAACAGACTTACCAATAATTCCAAGGACAGAGCCATACCTGAACTCACACCTTAGGTCATGTATAAGATGATCTGCCCACAAGCTAACTGACAGGCTTCATATTATGGGGAGACCAGGATCAATATTGCCAACAGAGTGGCTCAGCATAAATACATTTACAATAAAACTAAACCCAAACAGGAAGGCAATTCCATCTTTATTGAGCATGAAAAAACAACAGGACATAGATTTGAACCCACATCTGCTAATATCATTTGCTGAGAAAGACATGATGCTAAATGCAAGATCAGAGAAGCATTGCACATAGCAAGTGATCCTAGGTCTATTAATTGAAGAGAAGCCTGCTTTGCTCTGTCCCAAAAATGGCAGTTATAACTAATTTGCATTTTGCATAAATTTTCCATCTATCAAAACAGTTTTTAACAAAATAGTAGCTATAAATATGAGAGCAAGAAGTCTCTTGAAAGTGCTCAGCTAATATAGCATATTTGATATATGCTAGCTTCATTATCTGTGCATATATATAGCAAAAACATAGAGTATTGATAATAAAAATAAATATTGATATATACACTATGTGATTACATTTATACTTTTTATATTCAATAAACCACAACAAAAAAGCTATTATAGGTTAATGGATAAAACTTGTTTAGTCTCAGGAAGAATGTCAATTAGTAGTAGTTTATAATTTCCTGGTAACATCAAAAGTTAAAGTTATTTCAGTTTACATGGATATAATTTCTTAATTTTTATTCTTTATTCAAAATAAAAATCCATGAATATATATATATCAGTGACAAAGTGTGACTTTTTTAGGAATGGAAGCACACTTATTTTTTTTATGTTTTATTTCACTTGCCACAGCAATTTTTACATAATAGTGCCTAATATATATATATATATATATGTGTGTGTGTGTGTGGGTGGGTGGGTGTATGTTGATATGAAGATTTTCATGGGTTGCATATATAAAAGATATATTTTGCGGGTTCATCCATGTTAAAAAATTTAAATATTGATATACTGACATTTCGACTTGATCACACAAGTCATCTACTGGGTAATAAAAGATAGAAAGATGATTGTAGAGGTGCTACAATCACTGATTTGAACAAAAACATTAAAGTTTCACCAATAGCAAAAATGTTAAATTAAGAATGTTTTTAACATGTTTTTGTTCAAATCAGTGATTGTAGCACCTCTACAACCATCTTTCTACCTTTTATCACCCAGTAGATGACTTGTGTGATCAAGTCAAAACATCGGTATATCAATATTTAAATTTCCTTAACATGGATGAACCTGCAAAATATGTCTTTATATATATATTACACACATCTAGAAAAATCTGAAACTCTCTTATCTGTAAATCAGAAAATACATTATCAATATATTTTTTTATCTTCCAAATGCTTTTAACATTCTTAAAAGTTTTAACTGTAAATTAGATCTTAGCATTGTTTGGACTTCTTATGATCAACCAAGAATGCATTAGTCAAATTTATTCTTTGCTGTATATAAAAACAATTCAACTGTTGGTAAAAAAATTGAAAGTGAATTTTTAAAATTGAATTTTAATTATAGCTCTTGAAAGTTTTAATGAATTTTTCTACGGAAGCACTCATTCCAATCAATATACGGATGCTTCTATATCCTGCACACTCAATTTATTAAATGTATGAATATAAATTACTACTTATGAATATATCTTTGTACGCATGTAGTAGAGATGTAATATTTGCTATATTTTGTTGTTTCTCTTACATGCAGGCATAAATTATACATCACATGTAAATAGCTCATATTTTATTGATAAACTTTGATTAGCTAGAATATGTACTATGTACTGAGTTGCATATGTGTAGTATGTTTCAACATGCATGTATATATATATATATATATATGTACTGAGTTGCATATGTGTAGTATGTTTCAACATGTATGTATATATATATATATGTACTGGGTTGCATATGTGAAGTATGTTTCAACATGTATGTGTGTTATATATATATATATATATATATATATATATATATATATATATATATATATATATATATATATATATGTAAACAGACTTCCATGCTCCCTACAATTATTCCATCTTATACAATTGATACTCATGACCACATTCATGTGAAAAATGATCTCCGGTATATGTATTTTGTGCTGAACCAGCATTCATCAGTTGGTTCAGATCATCATTTACTACACACATATATAATCAGTGCTCAGTTTATATTAAGATATCAATTTTCATACTTTAATAGACAGGCTTTTCTATTGAAAGTCTAAAAATGGAACATTCAAAACCCTTTTCGATGCCAATATTGTTGTCAGACCTGTATTGACTTTAAGTCACTCTGACCTCTCATGTATTGGACATTAATATGGCCATTTAAATATATATAAGAGGGATGGAGTGTATGGTTATAGGAAGCATGAAAGTTTGAATTCAAATCCCTCCTAAATTACATTAAGTTCAGTATAGAAAATATACTTGTATTTAAATATTACATTTTTAGCCTGTATTCTGACCATCCCTCTTCTGTGTATTTAAATTAATATATTAAGTTTCTATACATGAGAAGTCAGAGTGACTTAAAGCGTGCATGGGAATGACAACAGTATTAGCACCAACAAGGGATTTGAATATTCCACCATCAAAGATTTTCAATGATATGGATGGCTGAAGAGTTGGAGGATGAAGAAGATTGAAGTCTGCCTATTAAACTATAAAGATTTGCTATTTTAATATAAACTGATTACTGATTCTATATTTGTGTGGGAGATGATGATCTGGACCAAATGATGAGTATTGGTTCAGCATGAAATACATATATTGGAGATCCTTTCTCAGTTTCACATGTATATCAATTGTATTAGATGGAGTGGATGGCTGTATGGAGCATAAAAGTCTGAGTTCAAATTCCTTCAAAATTATATTAAGTTATAAATACCATGAAAGAAGACTAACCTTTACATATGTGCTAATAGGTTAATGGATAAATTTATGCACACTCACCCATCAGACACTTTTTTATGTTTTTTTTTATGTTTATGTAAATGAAGATTATAGTATAAATAAAATTTTAAAAAGTAATAATATAATTATTAATCATAAATTGAATGAGTATATTTACATATATATTTACTTTGTATGTATTCACTCATTCACAATCATTCAAAAAATAAAAATCATATCAGAATTTCATAGCACTGGATATTCTTTATCTTCAATAACTTTTTTTTTCACCAAGGAAATGAAATAACAGTCTCATTAGTACCAGTCTACTCCCTCTCTAGTTATTTTCTTTCAGTTCCTGTTGACTTTGGAAACTATATAATCACTCCAACTCTCTGTTATAAATTTTAGATTTTCATTTAAATCTCTTCAAATTTTTAACTTTTTGATGCAATATAAGAACAATTTACAATTCTTTTTTTCCGCTTACTAATAAGTTATTGCTAATTTTATTTTATTACTTAAGAAAAGTACTTTATGATATTTATTAAATTACATAAAACTTTTATCTTGATCCTTAGAAATCATTTGATTGGATGAAATACTACACCATACCAAAATATGCTTTCACTATAAGTCAAACAAATATTATTACTAAATACAATTATGCATGATGTTCGAAGATGGGCAAATGGCAGCTGGTACATCATAAAATTTAATTGTTACTAATTTTTTGTTTTCTGAGCGAATGTAATATCTGGTAAAATGAAAATACACACAGAAAAGTAAATATTATTTTTTTAAAAAACTACCTTTTCTGTATTTTCATTTTACCAGATATTATATCATAAAATTTAATACATTTACTACTTTTAATGTTTTTACTTTTTGTTTATTTGTATTTCTTTTGGATAGCATATAACTGAAATAGTGTATACTAACGGAACATAAGCCTCTGTGCCTCTGTGTACCGATGAATCATTTTCATTTATTTTCCAAGTTCTTATAGGGATATTTTTTTGATTTAAATTTCCCACTTTCTAAATTTATTGTCTGGTTTAAAATCTATGAAAGAGTTTAGAAAATGATTTCAATTTTTGTTAATCACATTAGAGAGCATCATAATATGTCTAGTGCTGATAAGTAAGCAATTTAAATTTTGAATTAATATTGCATATCATCTAATGCTTTTTAATAGTTGTTTATTATACTTATATCACTTGATATTATATATATGTAAAGATAAACTAGTCAATAAAATAATCAAAATTACCCCAAATTCACAACTAAAGCAGACTAGCCAAAGAATATACTAAAGCACAACCAATGGTTTCACTACTATAAGCACTAAAAGATAACAAATTTTTTTTTTCATATGTCATAGCATCAGCCAGGACGTGAACCCACAATCGTCTGCAACCAACTACTTGCTTGCAAGGTGGCTGCGATGACGTCTCGGCTAACAACGCTTGACAGAAGTATGTTTTTTTTCCATATGTCATAGCATTGGCCGAGATGCTGCAACCAATTACTTGCTTGCAAGGCAGCTGCAATTAAATATTACCCACAATTTCACTTTCATCCCACATACCCTTAATATTAATAGAACTTTTAAACAAGTTAATTGCTTCAGAATCATACATTTTTAATAAGAAGGATTTTTCTTTTTATTTCATTTCTTCCAAAGATGACAACCTTAGCAGAACTGAGATATTTATTTCTAACTCTACTTTTATGTATTTTTATTCTTTTATTTAAGCTCAAGCTACTCTGATCTTAATATAACTTCTTACAAAATCATACATTGCTTCAGAAGCAGTCTTTCTATCAAAAATTCCCTTCTATGATTTAATGAATTATTCAAAGCAGTGAAATCGTTGATTGTGTTTTAGACTTTACTTTCTTTGACTAGTCTGGTTTAATTGTAAATTTGGGGTAATTTTGATTATATATATATAGGTAATTTTGATTATATATATGACTCATTAATTAAGTTTATTCTTTGTATATATTGTCTAAAGAACACACACACACATGTCATTTCATTTCCAATAGTCACTTTTCAGTAAATTATATGACCATAATGTCAAAAAAATTATAAACTCTTAATCACTCGATAAATTATAATTATAAATAAATTGAAATAATAGGCAATTTATTGATATAGGAATTAATTTAATATCATCTAATCATTTTCGTTCTAATATAAATCTTTTCAAGATGCCATTTTTAAAATTTAGCACGTGGCAATGAATGTACTAGAACATTTATTTATTTGTTGACATTTTTTTTATTTATTGCATACATTTCACAAATAAGACATGAACACAGACGAACAAAATACACAATTAATATTTAGAGCGAGTGTATGCATGTATACAAATTTAATTTGTAAAATTTTTTTAATTGTTCTATAAAAATAATATTTTATTACAAAGTTAATAATAATAACAACAACATTCCTTGTCACATAGTTGAAAAAAATTATATTAGAACGAAAATCGATTTAACTTCTACATCAATGAGTTGCCTATTATTTTGATTTATTTAAAATTTATTTGATTAATTAAGAGAATATATATATATACTCATTGTATGTTTAGATATAATAAAAAAATGCTGTGGTTTATATTTTAATACTGAAAACACATTTATTACAATAATTGTGGACAGTACTGGCTTCTTAGTACACAGTTTCCTCTAACACAAATTCCATCATCACAAGGGAGTTGACGGCAGGTGATACCAACTCCGTTGTCATCCCTCAACTTACTTGCCACATTAACACATCGATCTATAAATTAAATGTTCTTGAATTATACAATTTTGATAAGTTTCTTTTACTTTATAATTATTTTGGAAACAACAAATCATTTTTAAAGATGTAATCTAGATACAGATAATTATTATATGAATAGTAGGAACTTAACTACATGCAAATAAAGAGAAATAAACTCTTCATAATCACTGGGTACGTTTTATTTTGATATATTTATAAGTTATAAATGTTTATATAAATCAATTGTGTTTAGAAAAATCTTCAACTACCTAAGACAGTGGTTGCCAATTTTTTTCCCAGTTGTATACCTTTGGTAGTTCATTTTTATAAATTGTACCCATCATATTAGCAAAATGTTTGTAATTAATATATTTGCCATTGTTTGAATTTATATACTATATCTGAAAATAAATAATCTAATGCTTAAAATTAAAGCAATGTTATGGTGTGAACAGACAAAGCATGTGATTTATACTTAAAACTTAAAAGTTACAATAAATTCAAGCAAATACATAACAGATTACATAAAAAATGCACATTTATTTATTGAATGTGCATTTCCTTCTCACCCATTATTTCATTTTTTACACCTACCACTAAAAGTCTTTGGGGATATGTGTATCCATATTGGTAATTATAAGCTAAGGAAAAAGACTTGTTAAGATGTCAATATAGTGAGAAAATGGTTAACATAACAAAAGCAGAGTTATGTAAATATAATTTTATTAAAATCTTAAATAATTAAACCTACATTGAAACATGTAATAAATCAAATCACTGTGCCATAGTGTGAACAAATTGAAGGAACTTTTTCCCATTATATAGTGAATCAACACAGAACATATTTGAGTCTTCTGAAAAATTTATATCACTTCGATTTGTTAACATATATTTAAAATACCATTGCTTGCTTTAAGTTCATATTTCCCAACATACGCTTTAGACCAAAGTATATACTCTGGAGCACAAGTTATTCAAACCAATTCCAGTTCTGTTTTTTCCAATGCTCAAACTTCTTCAAACACCTGAGAAATAAATCCTCTTAATTGTTTCAAAGCTTTAATAAAATGAGTTTATACAACTCTACATTGTTTTTTAATAATAAAAAAAATCACTGTACTTTTCTTTCAAAGTTCATAAGAAATTCGAGTACTATAAGTAATCGAGTATATGGACTTTGAGATCCACAATCCATTACTCTATTACTGAGGTAAACCATATAAAACACAAACATTAATTGGCTATGTTGATATAAGCATTGTTAAATTGAACCACTGTGTTAATTATTCTCTAGCTAATTAACTTTATATAGTTAATGAGAAAGTATGGAGGACCGTCTTTTCTCTAGATGGTTGTTAAGGAAGGTTATTCCCAAAATGCATATGTTTGGTAGAGTGTGTGGTTTCATTTATTGCATCATATACATATAGTGACTAAGAAAAAGTTCCACTCAGAATTATGATTGGTTTATATTATATCAAACTTTTACTTTTATATTACATGCATATGCTTGTATGTGTAGCCATATGAGGTTATTTAATAGTAGTATTGTAATATTTAAAATTAATAGATATAATTTATATTTTGTCCAACAAAGTTAAACACGTACTTCTGATTAGTTTATATTCCAAAATCAGAGAGAAAGTATGCCAATCTTTAGATGACTTCTTGCAGGACAAAAGCTTTCCCAAAAGTCCTTCATAGAAAAATAATGAAAGAAAAGACCCTTACCAGAATTGAAAATTATCAGGCAGTCTTTCAATAAATATATATTCATTTACCTATCTATATTTTATGTATAGGTGGAGTGGCTATAGTCTAGTTGCGTGACAAAAATAATCCTGTCTGTCAAAAAAATTTTCAAGCTTACTTAGTCTGAATTTGAACCCAGATCATAAGCATGGCCGAAAAATGCAATTATTGTTGATATGAATCATGAGGCCTTTCTTAAAACCATATATATTTGATTAAATTCCATAAATAATATGTTTTGTAATTCGATGTGGATAAGAAAACAATAATTAATATTATTAAAAGCAAAATGAATGCTTTATTTATAGAACCTGCTCAATATGTCTACCATAATTATTGGAAATTATTTATACAGTCATGTGACATTCCAATATCAAAGTTACAAAGCTTAGATCAGGAATCTTCAATCAATCATATTAACAGTACGCAAAATACATAGGGAAGTATAGAAAGTTAGAAATTTGTTCATCCATTAAACAATTAATAAATTATGGACTCTCACAACACAGACTTCTATATAAGGCATTAAAAATAAAATTACTTATATAATAAAAGCAAAGAAATCATTTTTTTTTTTTACAAAAAATTAATAATACAGATTTTAAACTTCTCCCTCTATAATTTAATATACAAATTAAAAAAGCGTATGCAACACTTGAAAGAGAAGCTATACCGATTCCAAAAATTGTTATCGCCTCGAAAGCGCTTAGCGCATAACAATCTTTGGAATCGGTATAGCTTCTCTTTCAAGTGTTGCATACGCTTTTTTAATTTGTATATTTAAAAAAATTAATAAAAATAAAAGTGACGTAAAAAAACAAACTTGGCAAAAAAGAAAAATATTATTGACGGTATTCCTTTCTATAAATTATGATGACTAAAAAACATATAAATGACAGTTTTCTTCTAGCAAATACAAAATACTTGTAATGCCGTATTTTTACAAAAAATTAATAAAAAAAACATCAAATCATAATATTATTATTTAAAAAAATATATAAAAGTCAACCTCATTCACAATTTACGTCAAATGTAAATGAAAAAATTATTTAAAATAATAAAAGAATATACTATTAACCCAGGTATAAATAAAATCAGAATGACAGACATAAAACATAATATTGATATTTTATCAGATTTCATAATTTGTATAATGAATAAAACAATAGACAATAGTGAATTTCCTATATTATTAAAAATGATATACAATAAGAATAATTTTTAAGCCTGGTGAAAAAATAATAATTTTAACAACTATGGGGCTATATCCATTTTTCATTCAATTGCTGATATAATAAAAATATATATTTATAAAATAATTTAAATGAAAGTAACTTTTACAATAAAAACAATATGAATGATTAGATGAAACGTCAAATTTATAATTGGATATTTTGCAGGTAAAATTAATTCTGCGTTAAATGATAAAAAAAACAAAAACAAAACGTTTAAGTATAATATTTTTAGATTTTTGATGTAATTAAACACCAACGGTTGATTCACAGTTTAGAATATTGTGAAATTAGAGAATAAATGCTCAATTTGATCAAAAATTATTTATGTGATAGATATGTTGCCTTGACAACAGTTTGAGATTATTGACTGCTATTGATATTCGGATTGTTTAAGTGTTTGCTAGTTGTAATGAATATATCAAATGTATTGAGTAATAAGCAAAAAATATTATATGGAATTCATTAAATTTATATACCTTAGAGCATTATTATTTCTTATTTTTATAAATGACTTAGAAAATATTATTATTAAAAGGACAATATTTTAATATGCAGATAATATTGTTAATGTGATTATAAATGATAATATTGATATTTCAGTTAGAAAGTGTCAAAAAAGTTTTAACAAAATTGTCCTTTTGCGCTTTAAAAAACAAAGTTATAAAAATGGAGGAAAAACAAATGTATACCACTATATTCTTTCAATATGAAATATAAAAATATTGATATAAATTTACATTCACATGATTGCAAATATAATAATAATGCAACATGTAATGATATTCAAAGCTGTTATTTTTTTTTCTTATCTTGTTTATAATTAGTTTCTAAAAACATTTCTAACATTGGCTAAGCAGAAGGATTATCCTATATCTTTATTTTTTAACAATAGCGGACACACTTTTGGATAGATAAGCCAGTGCTAAGAATCTGGCTTTTTTAGCTAAAAATGGCGATCAGATACTGTTAATAAAATAAAGATACAAAATAAATATTTTTTTTCTTAGCCAACATTTTGGAACGTTTTCGGCAATTAATATGTAATGATAATAAATGTATAAAAGTAGAACAAGTGAAATATATTAAATATATTGGAATAGTAATAAATGAGAAATGACTTCTAACATCACTTTAACATTCTAATTAATAAATTTAGATATTTTATAACCATGTTTTATATAATCAAAAATATATCCCTTTTGAATACACTTTTGTTATATATTAATTCTTGTGTGAATCTTTATTTAGATATAAAATAACATTATGGTCATGCCAGTTATTCTAATATTAATAGATTAGCATTATTGCAAAAAAGAATAGAAAATTATATGATAAAAGGAAAAAATATTTATAAAAATAATATATTATTATTTAATGAATTCTAAAAAAAAAAAAAAAGATAATACTGTACTTTAAAAAAAATCGATATAAATCAACTTGAAATAGGTTTAGGAAAAACAGATTCACATATAGTTGCAAAAACTTTGAAAAATATGAAACTACAGTAAAAAATTATTATATTCTTAAATTGTTTAATAATTTATCTATTGAATTTCAAAATTTACAACATTGTAAGTGTATAAAAAAACTAAGTAAAAATATATATTAAGGAAAACAAACTCAGTAACTTTAGAATATAGCAAAATGTATATAGATCTACAATTATTAGTTAGATATAAGTAATATATTAAGTATATTTAATGTATCATTGAAATGTTAAAGCATAAAAATGCATTACTGCTAATAAAAAATATGGAAATAACTATTTATTAATTTTCAATAGTAGACAAAGACAAAATAGATAATTTTATTGAAGAAATAAAACAGATGAAAATATAAAAGTCATAATAGAAAAATAAAAATAAAATAGCAAATGTATTTGGATATATCTTTGCTAAATTTTACATTAATTATAAATATAATATAGATTAAAACTAATTTATATTCTAACATAGACAAAAATATAAAATTAATAATATAAATTTTAGACTGTATAGAGTCAAAAATTATTGCTTCATTTCAGAAGGGTTAAAATAAATAAATTTAATAATAATTGAATTACAAAATAATAATTTCTCAACAAAGTTATGAAAAATAATATAAAATTAAAGAAAAGAAGATAAATGATAGTAAAAAAGGTTATAAATAAAAATAAAAATACAAGAATAACAACTTATAATAATAATAATAATAATAATAATAATAATAATAATAATAATAATAATAATAATAATAATAATAATAATAATAATAATAATAATAATAATAATAATAACAATAATAACAAAACAGCAACAACAATAACATTCCTTGTCACATGGTAAATTTGTAAAATGGCATTTTGAAAAGTTTATATTAGAACTAAAATCGATTTAATTTCTATATCAATGAGTTGCCTATTATTTTAATTTATTTGATTGATTAAGAGAATATATATACAGTATACTCATTGTATGTTTAGATATAATAAAACAAATACTGTGGTTGATATTTTCATACTGAAAGTACATTTATTTAAATAATCGTGGACAGTACTGGCTTCTTAGTAAACAGATTCCTCTAATACAATCTCCATCTTCACAAGGGTATATATGGCAGGTGATAGGAATTCCATTGTCATCCCTCAACCTTATTGCTATATTAACACATTGATCTACAAATTAAATGTTTTTGAATTATAAAATGTTACTAAGAAGTTTCTTTTACTTTATAATTATTTTGGAAACATTAAAATCATTTTTAAGAATTTAATTTAAATACAGATTCTTATAATATGAACAGTAGCATCTTAACTATATGCAAATAAAGTGATATAAACTCTTCATAATCATGGGTACGTTGCATTTTGATATATTTATAAGTTACGTTTATATCATTCACTTGCCTTTAGAAAAATCTTCAACTATCTAAGACAGTGGATGTACCCATCATATTAGCAAAATGTTTGTAATTAACATATTCGCCATTATTTGGATTTATATTGTACCGAGTTGAACCGCCAAAACCACTTACTTATACGTATATATAAGTTTTGGCTGGTTTCAAACTTCTTCCTAATACATTTATAATCTTATAAATGTTACGGGGATGAACCGGCACGTTCGAGCAAAATGGGAGATCTTATTGATAGCTTTAACTATCAACAATGGCCAATCTCGGCTTCTAGATTCAAACCCCTACTATCCAAATACTTTATTTGTTTTGGGGTAAACCCCAGGGTGCCAGCTAGTCTGAGGACTAATGTATTCTGGCAGTAGGCTCATAATCCAGCACTCAAAAAAATCCCTAAAACTAGCTCAGTCTAATTTTAATTCAATAACAAAATTATACAAATTTAGTGGTGGAAAGAATTAATAAAAAGGTTGGTAAAAAGAATTGACCGACAAATAAAGTTTAAGTTTGAAGACATTTTATTTTAATTAACATTAACTAAGTTTAAAGATAATTTATTACCCAACATTAATTGACTAAATTTAAACATCTTTATAAATCTAATTTAACACATGCACATTTTTAAAGTAACACATTATAACATATATCTGGTGAAAAGCATAAATAATATGTGACATCGTTAAATTATCTCACATACCCACACACGCATATCAATAGTTCATTTTTATGCATGCTTAAGAGTTCATTTTACTTTACTCGGTAGGATTGACGAAATACAGGTGGCTACTACGTATAAATGATAATAAATAAATGTTTACCTAGGATTTTTGGAACATGGATATTGCTTGTTGTTGACTGCTTCTGCTGCTTCTGATGGATTATATCTAACTGGTTAGATCTGGATGTTTCTTGAAGAGATTTTATGCGAATCCATTTGCTTTATTCTTGAAGACAGTTGAACGTTTGACGGAGGATTTCTGAGTTGTTATGCAGACATTATTTCACAGGCAGGTTTTGATGATCTTGTTGTACTAAAAAGGCTGAAGCACAAGTGTATATTTCCAAAAGCTGCTCAACAATGCATTTTTGTTTCTGAATACATAATAGAAATGCACAAGACTGTCACTGCAAAGTAGACTGAAAAAACTGACTCAATTAATTGTCCGATAAAAAAAAGTCTATTTATACCTGTGACATGTTGTCCATGTAATATCCTCTGGAAAATATCTGTTGTCAAATTCCATTGGTAATTAATCCTATGACAATGTGTTTTTGACGATTGTTTAATTAGTAGTAGCTTTCATAAACGTATTGTTTTTTTATATCTTTAATTAGTAGCCCACTGCTGTATTGTTAAATACATCTCTATTTAACTCAATAGCCATCGCTGTGTATAATTTCTTTTTTAACTTTCATTTACATATTTTTTTTTAATATTATTCTAACACACATACATTTATTTACACTCACACGCACATATATAATTTATTATAATAAGCTTGAATGAAAAGAGATTTATATTTTTTTTAATTTTGAATTACTTATTTTTACGAATACTAATTTAGAAAAAGTTTACTTTCTTTTCTAACACTCTTAGTTTGACTTTAAGAAAAACCCCTTCCCACTTTTAATTTCTATTTTTTTTTTCAAACTCTTTTACCAAAGATTTTAATAATAAATATTTTTTTTTAGACAAAATTATTTTATATACATGTGCCAATTTGGCCTTGGCACATTACACCCCCTCCGTTTTAGAGTAAAACGCATCATTTTTGACCATTTTATCTCTTGCAACTTTAATTCTTGATTCTAAATATTCATTTATTTCCTAAGTTGGCTTTTCATAATGCTTTCACTTTATATACCAAGGGCAATCTGTTTTGACTATCCTTTCCTTCTATCTATGCCGAATACATTGCTCACAATGATCTAAATCATGGATAATGACCACCAGGACAAACTAATTTTGTGGCACAGGGATCATTTGGAAATGATGCGGAAGCAGATCCGTTGACTTACACGTGTATAAAATCGAAACTTCATTTGCCGATTCTCTTGATCGGACTTGGAAAAAGAAAGGGTCACTGCAAAATGGCAGGAATTTTTAACTGTCCATTTTCAACTTACGCTTTGGAAAGAGGCATGATCCCTGACAAGTCTGTAACAGGTACTAAAACTTATCCAGTCAGCAGCTTTAAACGTATCTTTAACTAAATTTATTTCTATACTACCCTCATTCCCTTTTGCTCTAGATAATTCCTACACATTTGTATATGTGCAGCATAATTCTACACCTACTAATATTCTAGATATCGAGTTATTACTGGACTTGCTTACAGGGAATCTATAATAAATAAATCCCTTTTTGCATGCATCATAAGGTGCAGAAGTGCCAAGAAAATAACCTAAAAGGATATCTGGGTAAATTCATTTAAGATACGCATCGTGAGGTATAGTATTTACCAAATATTACCAGTGTATGTGCGCGTATATACACATGTATACTTACACACTCTTAATACACCTTAGATTGACTTTATATTTTTATTACTAATCTTACAACATTATTTTTAAATTCATATGAACATTATTCTAATATTTGTCTTAATCTAATTTCACAATATTATTCTAAACTACCACAGACATCAGTTTTCATATTTATTTATATTAATCTAATCTCGAATATTATTTTCAACCCTTACTCAACTTTTTTATCTATGTGCATGTATTCAGAAAAACTATTTTACTTTATTACAATTCATTATTTACTCAACTTTTATTTTAACTATTTGACCTACTTATTTATTAGGAACATTTTTTTAAATTAATATGTGTGTTGATCAATTTTCCTAAGTATTGACCACTTCAAATTCTTATTTTTCTAGAATGCGTTTTTAGTTTTTATTTTCATCATTAGGTAATAAATGTAATGTTAAGAGAAGTAGGCAGCAAAGTATAAGGCAATTCAAACACACAGATAGATTTTGTGCTGATTTAAACCAACTTTTAATTTCTTTGCCCAAATACTTGCACACACCTCAATCCTATTTAATACACTTTTTTTTTTAATTTTATTTGATAATGTTTTATTTTCATTAATACTTTCATTATACACTTATTTATTTCATTTTTAATTTTAAAGCGTTATTTTTACTCTCCCTTTTTTTTTTTAAAAAAAAAACATTTTCATTTTGCTTGTCTCTTTTGATTTACACATTTATTTTGTTTGCGTCACGCTCCGCTATGTTCTAGACTTATGAGCTGGGATATCAATATAATCGATAAGACATAATTGAGGGTTTTGACATAAATTGTTTTATTATTTTTACTCTCCCTTTCTTTTTTCTTTTTTTTTAAAAAAAACATTTTCATTTTGCTGGTCTCTTTTGATTTACACATTTATTTTGTTTGTGTCACGTTCCACTATGTTCTAGATGTATGAGCTGAGATATCAATATAATCGATAAGACATTATCGAGGGTTTTGACATAAATTGTTTTATAGATGCTTTGACATTTTAAGCTCTAAGATTGTTATTTTATTTTACTATGACTAACTTTAATCATTTTTTTAATTATTCAAACTATCTCAATACTCGTTTTTACATTTATTTCCTTAAACTTTGTTAAATCTTTTCCATTATTCCGAGTCCATGGTCGTTATAAACTAGGTCAAGCCGGTGAATCCATCAGATTCCATATTTTTAATTTTTGTCTGGCGGTTCTTTATTATACAGCCCTCCAAATAACTTTAGTGACCTAGTGTTAAATGTTCCTTTTTCTGTATTGCCTTTGGCTATCACAAAGGCATTGAAGTCAGTTTGAGGGACTATACTATATGGTCTTTTGTAAATCATCTGAATTTTTTTATACATGTATTTTTGAGGATGACTCATGGAGTTATTTGTAATGTGCATGTTCGCACTCAGCTGGTCTGGCTTTTTTATTTCAGTTTGTGGGCTATTTTGACTACGATTTATTTGATTTACCTTTACCGTTAAATTTGTAACTTCAACTTTTATCTCTTCAATTATTTTTCTATCTTCTATCTTATTTTTTTCTATTACTTGGTAAACAGTTTCTATTTTATTCTCTACTTGTGTTTTAATTTCTTCTATTTCTTCCCTAATTTCTTCTTTTATTTTATTCTGGCCCATTTCGATCTGGTCCTTTAACTTTTCAAGCATTTCAACTTGCCCTTCCAATTTACTCTTCATTTCATTATTTTGGTTTTTAAGCTCTTCGGCTATTTTTTTATATTCTTTGGCTGTTTCTTTTTGTTTTTCAAACATGCAAGTTAATAAAGCTATGATTTTCCTTTTTTCCTTGTTGGGGATATTTTCCATATTTTTACCTTGAATCTCCATTCTAGGTTTATTTCTTGTCATATTTATACTTTTAAACTTTACTTTTTTATATTATTTTTCTTTAATATTATATTTTATTCACGCTCATAATTTTACTAATTTCTATTTTATTTATTTCTTACTAAACTGGAAATACACGCTGACTCCGCCCCTCCTTTGTCCATTTTTCTCCACCCAATCTTAATGCTTTAACTCTGCCCAAACATCCAATTGTCTCTGATTTAATATAATGATTTATTTTAACTAATGTAAATAGCATAAAACTCTCTTCATTTAAAGAGGAGGGGGAAAGGTTTCGGTCAATTCTTTTTTATTTTTAAATTAATACCACTTTACGGACGGAATTTCGCTTTTCTATAAAAAATTTGTCAAACAAGAAACACAGTATTTGATTACTATTGTTTCTTAGGTCCAGCCCCAAGTTGGGTATAGCCATTTATGTACCAGGTCGAACCACAAAAACCACTTACTTATACATATATATAAGTTTTGGCCAGTTTCAAACTCCTTCCTAATACATTTATAATCTTATAAATGTTACGGGGACGAACCAGCACGTTCGAGAAAAATGGGAGATCTTATTGATAGCTTTAACTATCAACAATGGCCCATCTCAGCTGCTAGATTCAAACCCCTACTATCCAAATACTTTATTTGTTTCAGGGTAAACGCCGGGGCACCAGCTAGTCTGAGGACTAATGTATTCAAACAGTAGGCTCATAATCCAGCGCTCAAAACAATCCCTAAAACTAGCTCAGTCTAATTTTAATTCAATAACAAAATTATACAAATTTAGTGGTGGAAAGAATTAATAAAAAGGTTGGTAAAATTGACCGACAAATAAAGTTTAAGTTTGAAGACATTTTATTTTAATTAACATTAATTAAGTTTAAAGATAATTTATTACCCAACATTAATTGACTAAATTTAAACATCTTTATAAATCTAATTTAACACACGCACATTTTTAAAGTAACACATCATAACATATATCTGGTGAAAAGCATAAATAATATGTGACATCGTTAAATTATCTCACATACCCACACACGCATATCAATAGTTCATTTTATGCATGCTTAAGAGTTCATTTTACATTACTCGGTAGGATTGACGAATTACAGCAGTGGCTACTACATATAAATGATAATAAATAAATGTTTACCTAGGATTTTTGGAATGTGGATATTGCTTGTTGTTGACTGCTTCTGCTGCTTCTGATGGATTATATCTAACCAGTTAGATTTGGACATTTCTTGAAGAGATTTTATGCGAATCCATTTGCTTTATTCTTGAAGACAGTTGAACGTTTGATGGAAGATTTCTGAGTTGTTATGCAGACATTATTTCACAGGCAGTTTTGATGATCTTGTTGGACTAAAAAGGCTGAAGCAGAAGCGTATATTTCCAAAAGCTGCTCAACAATGCATTTTTGTTTCTGAATACATAATAGAAATGCACAAGACTGTCACTGCAAACTAGACTGAAAAAATGGACTCAATTGTCCGATAAAAAAAAATCTATTTATACCTGCGACGTGTTGTCTATGTAATATCCTCCGGAAAATATCTGTTGTCAAATTCCATTGGTAATTAATCCTATGACAACATGTTTTTGATGATTGTTTAATTAGTAGTAGCTTTCATAAATGTATTTTTTTATATCTTTAATTAGTAGCCCACCACTGTGTTGTTAAATACATCTTTATTTAACTCAATAGCCATCGCTGTATATAATTTCTTTTTTAACTTTCATTTACATATATTATTTTTTTTTAATATTATTCTAACACGCATACATTTATTTACACTCACACACACATATATAATTTATTATAATAAGCTTGAATGAAAAGAGATTTATATTTTTTAAAATTTTGAATTACTTATTTTTACGAATACTAGTTTAGAAAAACTTTACTTTCTTTTTTAACACTCTTAGTTTGACTTTAAGAAAAACCCCTTCCCACTTTTAATCTTTTAATTTCTATTTTTTTTTCAAACTCTTTTACCAAAGATTTTAATAATAAATAATTTGTTTTTAGACAAAATTATTTTATATACATGTGCCAATTTGGCCTTGGCACAATATACTATATCTGAAAATAAATAACCTAATGCTTAAGATTAAAAGCAATATCATGGTGTGAACAGACAATGCATATGGATATATACTTTAAACTTAAAAGTTACAATAAATTCAATAGCAGATTACATAAACAATGCAGTACAATTATTTATTGAATGTGCATTTCCTTTTCACCCATTATTTCATTTTTTACACTAAAAGTCATGGTTTATATCCCTGTGGATGTGTGTACTCCAATTTGGAAATCATGTGCTCATGGAAAAAATCTTGCTGCTATGTCAATATAGTGAGAAAATGATTAACATGGCAATTTAATTTAATTAAGCTCTATATTATTCTGGATAATTAATATTCAAAGCAGAGTTATATAAATATAATTTTATTAAAATCTTAAATAATTAAATCTACATTGAAACATGTAATAAATCAAACCATTTTGCCATAGTGTAAACAAATTGAAGTGATTTTCTTTTTCCATTACATAGTGAATCAACAAAGAGCATATTTGAGTCTTCTGAAAAATTTATATCACTTCGATTTGTTAACATATATTTAAAATGCCACTGCTTGCTTTAAGTTCATATTTCCCAACATATGCTTTAGATCAAAGTATATACTCTGGAGCACAAGTTATTCAAATCAATTCCAGTTCTGTTTTTTTCCAATGCTCAAACTTCTTAAAACACCTGAACAATAAATCCTTTTAATTATTTCAAAGTTTTAATAAAATGAGTTTGTACAACTCTATATTGGTTTTTAATAATAAAAAAATAATCACGTACTTTTTTTTCAAAGTTCATAAGAAATTCGAGTACTGTAAGTAATCGAGTGTATGGACTTTGAGATCCACAATCCATTACTCTATCACTGAGGTAAACCATATAAGATACGAAAATTAATTGGCTATGTTGATATAAGCTTTGTTAAATTAAATCACTGTGTTAATTATTCCCTAGCTAATTAATTTTATGTAGTTGATGTAAAAATATGGAGGACCATCTTTTCTCTAGATGGTTGTTAAAAAAATGCATGTATCTTGTAGAGGGTGTGGTTTGATTTATTGCATCATATACATATAGTGACTCAAGAAAAAGTGCCGCTCATATTGAAATTTTACTTTTATATTACATGCATATGCTTGTATGGGTGGCCATATGATGTTATTTAATGGCAGTATTGTAATATTTAAAATTAATAGATCTTATTTATATTTTGTCCAAAAAAGTTAAACCCATACTTCTGGTTAGCTTATATTCTAAAATCAGATAGAAAGCAAGACAATCTTTAAATGACTTTTTGCAGGACAAAAGCTTTCCCCAAAAATCTTTCATAGAAGAATAAGGAAAGAGAAGACCTTTACCAGAATAGAAAATTATCAGACAGTGTTTCAATAAATATATATTCATTTACCTATCAATATTTTATGTATAGGTGGAGTGGCTATAGTCTAATAGCCTGATAAAAAAATCCTATCTGTCAGAAAATTTTCAAGCTTACTCAGTCTGAATTTGAATCTAGATCATAAGCATCACAAAAAAATGCCACTATTGTTAATATGAATCACGAGGCCTTTCTTAAAACGATAGATAATTGATTAAATTCCATAAATTAATGTTTTCTAAGTTCAATATTGATAAAAAAACAATAATTAATATTATTAAAAGCAAAATGAATGCTTTATTTATAGAACCTGCTCAATATGTCTACCATAATTATTGGAAATTATTTATACAGTCATGTGACATTCCAATATCAAAGTTACAAAGCTTAGATCAGGAATCTTCAATCAATCATACTAACAGTACGCAAAATACATAGGGAAGTATAGAAAGTTAGAAATTTGTTCATCCATTAAACAATTAATAAATTATGGACTCTCACAACACAGACTTCTATATAAGGCATTTAAAATAAAATTACTTATATAATAAAAGCAAAGAAATCATTTTTTTTACAAAAAAAAATTAATAAAAATAAAGATGATATTTAAAAAAACTTGGAAAAAAGGAAAAATATTATTGATGGTATTCATTTCTATAAATTATGATGACTTAAAAAACATATAAATCACAGTTTTCTTCTAGCAAATACCAAATACTTGTAATGCCTATTTTTATAAAAAATTAATGAAAAAAACATCTAATCATAATATTAAACAAAGCAAAACTCTCCATACAGTAGTGCCACCCTGTGCCAACCAGAGTAATCAATGGATACCAGAGATTTGTGCATAAAATCCCTACCGAATGCCTACTCATCCAATATCCCCAGTCTAGTTTCTGGCTTGTGGCCTTCGTCAGTGAGGAGCTTTGGATCTGAGAGCATTGCACCTAGATCTTAGGATCTAATGCAACCCTCTAACAACCACCTTTTATCTCTACTTAACTATAAAACTATGAGTAGGCATTAGATAGGGGTTTTATGCCCAAACCTTCTGGTATCCATTGATCACTCTGGTTGGCACAGGGTGGCACTACTGTATGGAGAGTTTTGCTTTGTTTATAATCATATATGTGCTAGTATAAGAGATGGTGATCATGTGATGCTTAATGGTTTAATCATAATATTAATATTTCAAAAAAATATATATAAAAGTCAACTTCATTCACTATTTGTGTCAAATGTAAATGAAAAAAATAAAATAATAAAAGAATGTACAGTAACTATTAACACAGGTATAAATAAAATCAGAATGACAAGACATAAAAAATAATATTGATATTTTATCAGATTTCATAATTTGCATAATCAATAAAATAATAAACAATAGTGAATTTCCTACATTATTAAAAATGATGCACAACAAGAATAATTTTTAAACCTGGTGAAAAAAATAAATTTTAACAACTATAGGGCTATATCCATTTTTCATTCAACTGCTAAAATAATTAAAAAATATATTCATAAAATAATTTGAAAATAATTTAAATAAAAATAACTTTTTCAATAAAACCAATATGAATTAATAGATGAAACGCCAAATTTGTTATTGGATATTTTTGCAAATAAAATTAATTCTGCATTAAATGATAAAAAAACAAAGCGTTTAAGTATAATATTTTTGGATTTGTGATGTAATTTAACATCAACAGTTAATTCACAGTTTAGAATAGTGTGAAATTAGAGAAAAATTGCTCAATTTGATCAACAATTATTTATGTAATAGTCTTTCTTGCATTGGTGGTTGAGAGGTCAGCGCGATTGCCTTGCACTTGCAGGCAGTTGCCTGGGTTGCAGGTTCACGTCCCGACCGATGCTATGACACTTAAAAAAAAATTATGTAATAGATAAGTTGCCTTGACAACAGTTTGAGATTATTGATTGCTATTAATATTCGGATTGTCTAAGTGTTAGCTAGTTTTAATGAATATATCAAATGTATTGAGTTATAAGCAAAAAAAAAAATTGTGGAATTCCTCAAGATTGTATACTTTAGAGCATTATTATTTCTTATTTATATTAATGACTTAGAAAATATTAGTATTAAAGGGACAATATTTTAATATGCAGATAATATTTTGATTGTGATTATGAATGATAATTATAGATATTTCAACTAGGAAGTGTCAAAAAAGTTTTAACAAAATTGTCTCTTGGTGCTTTGAAAAACAAATTTATAAAAATGAAAAAACAAACAAACAGTATACCATTATATTCCTTCAACATGAAATATAAAAATATTGATATAGATTTTCATTCACATGATTGCAAATATAATAATAATACAATATGTAATGATATTCGAAGCTCTTATTATTTTTCTTATCTTATTTGTAATTAGTTTCTAAAAACATTTCTAACATTGGCTTAGAAAAAGAATTATTCTACATTTTTATTTATTAACAAAGCTGAACACACTTTGGCTAGATAATTCAGTGCTATGAATCGGGCTTCCTTAGCTGAAAATGGCGCTCAGCTACTGTTAATAAATAAAGATACAAAATAAATCTTTTTCTTAGCCAACATTACGAACGTTTTCGGCAACTAATATGTAATGATAATAAATGTATAAAAGTAGAAGAAGTAAAATATATTAAATATATTGGAATAATCATAAATGAGAAATGTTTTGGAAACATCACATTAACATTCTAATTAATAAATTTAAATATTTTATAACAATGCTTTATATAATCAAAAATATATTCCTTTTGAATATACTTTTGTTATGTATTAATTCGTGTGTTATTCTTTATTTAGATATAAAATAACATTCTGGTCATATCAGTTATTCTAATATTAATAGATTAGCAATATTGCAAAAAAGAATAATTGATTTAATAAAAGAAAATTATATGACAAAAGGAAAAAATGTTTATAAAAATAATATATTATTATTTAATGAATTTCTTGAATATGTAATTCTAAACAACAAAAAAAAACAGTACTTTAAAAAAACCTCATATAAATCAACTTGAAATGTGTTTAAGAAAAACAGATTTATATATAGTTGCAAATTGAAAAATATGGAATTACAGTAAGAAAATAGCTATATTTTAAAGTTATTTAATAATTTGCTTATTGAATTTAAAAATGTACAACACTATAAATGTATAAAAAAATTAAATAAAAAATATATTAAGAAAAAAACTCAGTAACTTTAGAACATAGAAAAATGTATATAGATCTACAATTATTAAGTATATTTAATTATTAAGTATATTTAATGTGTCATTGAAATGTTAAAGCATAAAAATGCATTATTGCTAATAAAAAATATGGAAATAACTATTTATTAATTTTCAATAATAGTCAAAGATAATTTAGATAATTTTATTGAAGAAATAAATAAAATAGATGAAACTATAAAAGCCATAATAGAAAAATAAAAATAACAAATGTATTTGGATATGTCGTTTACTAAATTTTTCATTAATGATAAATATAATATAGATTATAACCAATTTATATTCTAGCACAGACGAGAATATAAAATTAATAGTATAAATTTTAGACTGTATAGAATCAAAAATTATTGCTCCAATTTAGAAGAGTTAAAAATTTTTTTAATAATAATTGAATTAAAAAATAATAATTTACCATCAAAAGTTATGAAAAATAATATAAAATTAAAAAAAACAAGATAAATGATAGTAAAAAAAAATTATAAATGAAAACAAATATAAATGTAAGGAATAAAATAATAATAATAATAATAATAATAATAATAATAATAATAATAATAATAATAATAATAATAATAATAATAATAATAATAATAATAATAATAATAATAATAATAATAATAATAATAATAATAAAGAAAAAAGAAGATATAAATAAGACTATTAATAAATATTTAATAAAATAATAACTTTTAAAGCAATAAGTAAAAAAAGAAATATATACTAGATTTATTAGAAATTATATATATGAAAATGACAATGAAATTACTAAATGCTGCATAAATGAGTTTATAATATAAACTACAAAAAATGTCACAATAATATTAAAAACAATTACATAGATGAGATAAAGTATTCAATTGTTATAGAAATGAAATAACATAAATGGGACAAAGGATTTCCTATACACTTGAATAAAAGAGAAATAGCCATACGTGTGAAAAAATATATAATAATGAATTACTAAGCTAAAAATAAAAGAGAGAGAAAAATTAAAGAAGTAACATTAATTTAAAAATCTAATCCAAAATTAAATAAATATTTATATATAAAGCTTTACTAATATAATAAAATAATATATTTATATATCAAATTAATAATAATACAAAATAAATAAAAGAAAGTATTAGTTACGAAAAATAAACATAGAAAGAGGAATAATATAAAGTAGAAATAATTTTAAAATTTAAAAGCTTTTGATAGTTGGAAGAGAAACTATAAAACCAATGGAACCAGAACCTATTATGTAAGAAGCTATTCGACAGTACAAAAGCCTTGAAAACAAAAACTAGATACATTTATTTAATAGAGAAATGCTATATGCATTTATGAAAAAATTTGAAGAAAGGCTGCAACAAAAATTTGAAGAAATGCATTCAAAAAATGAAGAAAAGTATCAAAAAAAGAGAGTGAATTTAAAGAAATGCATTCAAAATTTGAAGATATGCAACACAAATTTGAAGAAAAACAACAAGAGAGCAGAAATAAAAAATTGAAAGAAATACATTTAAAACTTAAAGAGAAACAACTAAAGAGAGATAGTGAATTTAAAAAATGGATCAAGAAATAAAATAAATGTTTGAAGTAGTACAAGAGACTATAAGCACCCTGAAGCTGGAAATTGCTCGACAAATACAAGAGCAAATACAGCAGAAAGTAGAATGTATACAAAGATTACATAGTGATTTAGAATAAATGGTTCATAATCTACTGAATCCAGTAAAAATAAATTGCAGAAAAGTATGCAAAGTATAGCAGTAAGAATAAAAAAATTGAAAGTGAGACAAAAAGTGAAGAGATATGAAGATCAAATGCGAAATTCATTATTTATAGAAAAATTCATAGACACTCAAGAAAAGATGCGGAACACTCAGAAAGAAGTAGTTGTCATCATGAATGATATAAAAATGGATTATGCAAAGATGAAAGAAGATACATAAACTTGTTTGACAGAAACTGTAAAAGAATTTAAAGAAGATAGTAAAAGTGACACAAAAGTTATAAAAACAAAGAAAGGCTATGAAAACACAACAGTTACAGAACAGTACAGAAGTTATGAGACTTTTAACTATATAATTCAATTTTAAAAAATCGAGGCATTCAGAGGTGAGGCAGGAGAGATGTCCATGGAACACCTTGATAGTCTAGATAATTATTTTTAGTTCAACCAGCTAACAGAAAAAAAGCAAGTGACTACTGCCTAAAATAATTTACAAGGATCTGCTAAAGAATGTTGTAATTTGTTAATAAAGAAACCAATCAAGTACTCTGAATACAGAGAACAAATTTTGAATAATTTTTGGTTCACAGAATACCAAGAAGTGATTAGATGTCAAATTATGCCAGAGTGATGTTGTATGAAAGGTGATAAAGGATAGACACAATTCTTTAGAGGGTCAAGTATCAAAAATAAGGACATTATCTGCATGTGGCATGACAGAAAATCAGATTTTTAGAATTATTTGACATAATTTATCCTTTCTGTTGAACAAGTGACTGAGTTTTTAAATGCCATTGACATGAGCTAAACAAATTCAGGATGGAGAAGGCAAGTTCACCACAACAAACCAGCAGTCAAATAAAAGGAAGGAGGCATCTATTGGTTGTATTAAAGAAAAAAGGTCACCAAAGATTTAAATCCCATAGATGATGGCAAAAGGGAAGAAGCTCTGATAACAAAGATAGAACATGCGTAATACACTATTATAGAAGCTTTCCTAGTTCAAAAAAAAAAAATCACACCCCAGAAAAATTTCCAGAGAATTTTATCATATCCAGGAACAATCACAGGAATAAAAAAGATAGGAGTAGACACAGAAAATCAAGAAAATGGAATCCAAACAAGCATAAAGAAATCAGAAGTGACCTGAAAGATGGCAAAACATATTTCAAATCCACTTGAAGATTCCATTACCACTGCAGAAGCATCTAGACAGATGTAAAACTTGATGTTAGAAAAATAAAGGCTAGCTCATTTCCTGTCAACCCTAGATCTTCTGTTAAAAGGAAAATATAATTACTTGTAATGTTTTCAAAAGTTAAAATATATGACAATCCTGAAAGTGATATTAAAATAACTCAAAAGAGAAATTACCAGCTTGCTAGAAAGCAAACATGAGTTTAATGGATAATATCAATATAAAAAATAATAATAATTTAAGTGATAAATAGATGGCGTAAATAAATAGTTATGAAACATATGACAAGAAAAGATAGACTGATATCTGATGAGGTTGAAAAAATGCTTTTATAATTTGTTCAAATATATTCTATTTCTAATGATGAATTGGGATTTGGTCATGTACATGAGATACTATGTTGTCATGTGATATTTTGAAGTGTACATTGTTTTAGATACTGCCACAACACATTTTTTTCTGCTTCAAGTAAGGCTCAGAGAAAGCAAGTTGCATTTCTAATGCTGAATTTATCAACTTTCTGAGACTCAAAAGAAAGCAAGGTTTAATTTTCACATCGTATTTATCAGTCTCGAAGACTCAAAAGAAAACAAGGCTTTACTTTCAATTGTTATATTCTTCTGTCTCTAAGACTCAAAATGGAGCAAGGCTTATTTCATTTTAGTATATTTTAAGTAGTTTATCAGAAGTTCAACTGAGATAATCCTTCTAGTGTCCATGCTTCAGCGTATACCTAAATGTTCTATGATGGAATTTTTATAAAACCTAGAGTTGAAATCCTATGCATTCTTTAAAGCATTCATAGCAAGATAATCTCTGCACATTATAGACTTATATATTCTATAAAACACTATTTGTGAAACTGAAATGTAAAAAGTAATTAAAGAAATGAATAAAAGTTGAAAGTTTTGTAGTAAGAATACAAATGAGAAACGAAAAGTTACATTATCCCATTGTCTCATCTTAAAGGAAGATGGATGCAGCCTAGATTGGTTATATTACAATGCTGCAGAGACAGAGAAAAAGTGTTTAATAAAAATTCATGTGAACTGACTAATAAATATATAAACGGCTATTTATGGGTGTGCATGTATATGCGCGTTACATAAATAAACTGCCTAAAAATAAAAATAAAATTTAGTTTATGCATTTGATCATAATTTATAAATTTATTTTATAATATGTGAGAAGCGTAATGGTGAATTCCATTGAAAGGAAGAAGGAAAAATGTTTTTGATACGCGAAAAGATTTTTAATTGCTTCTAAAAATCTAAATTTGAACCTATTCTAGTTTTCCTATCTGGAACTGAGTTTTAAATAAAATTTCCCCCATTTTCATAGAAAAACTGGAAGACGAAGCTAAATATAATATTAAAATTTTGGAATTAATAAAAATATGTAAATTATTGAGCTACATAATTAAAGGCCAGCAATGATTTCTTTTTCATGTTTCGAAATATGAATAAAGAGAGGAGAAAAACTGGTTTTTTCTCTTCTATTTTATATTACTTATTTGTGTATTAAGTCGTGATATAATGTATGTAGAAATTGTATCCGCAGGATCTTTTGAAGAGGATAGAGAGGATGTTTTTCAAAACTATATTGTGGTAATTATACAAAGGTCATAGTTTTTCTAGCTGGTGATGTACATTTTGTATGAACAACATCATAGAGGTATAAATAGGTCTGAAACAAGAAACTAAACATTCTAATTTCTAATTATGATTCTAATTTTAGAAGTCTTCATTCTGATTTCATATCGCTTTGCATTCCAGTGCAGCCTACTTTTGGAGCAATGTGACAATGATCCATGCTGGGGAAGAAACAACTGATTAAAACTCTTTTTTCACCATAGTTTGGATTTGGATATCCATATTTTATTGACTGTTTTTAAAAGTATTTTCAATACTTCAGTCCTAAAATCCAATACGATAACTTTATCTACTAGAAGAATTTCTACAAGGTGCTGCTAGACAAAAGAAAAACACAACAGCTAAAATGCCTGGAAAATACAGTCAGATCCAAAAACTACCTGATGCAGAAATTACAAAAAGCGGCCAGTGAAATGCCTCTATAATGCTGTGAAAAAATAATGGACAGTGCCATATAAATCATCCAAGACCTACTGGTATTATACCTGTATAATGTCACAAGTGCTGCTGTATTTACTCTTTAACATCACCAGTGTTAGAGAAGAACGACTACAATTGGAAGAACTAAGAAAGAGAACAGTGAAATATTAAAAGAATATTAACAAAACCAATGGCTTGTGACTTTTTCATATTTAACGGGGTAAGACCTAATCATTATAAATACTGTAAGACCTTAAACTTATGTGTGGGTTAATAGTTGAGAGCATATAAGCAATATTTATTCATTATTAATAAATTGTTAATTTTTTTTTGTTAATTCGTTTAGTTTGTGTTTGTAACTCAATCCAAATATTGTTTTTTTTACACCCACATCTCTGAGAAATCAGGCGATCCACTGAATGACATGCAGGGATGTGGTAATAATTGATGATGATCGTTTCTTTAAAAGTTTTCCAAAAGTAAAATTTATTTTAAAAAAGGTTTGGCACCTTTAGGTTTTTTTTTACTGAAACTGAAAAAAATAAATAAAATACTTTTGGGAGTACTTGTACTTTAAAGAAAGAAAGAAACTGCCATTAATAGACTTATACATTTATTAATTAATTTTCAAAAAATTACATTTTTAAGTTAAATTTTTATGTACGACGAATTTACTCATAAAGCTATTAAAATGATAGAAATTAATTCTATTTTGTGAAGTTAAATTGTTAGTTATATTGAGTATGGCCTTATTAATATCTGTTTTTATTTGGACATTTGCCTTTATTAAAATCGGTTGTCAGCTTAGCCATTCTTATCAAAATTGGACAATAGAAATGTAAGTTGCCTCATTTTGTGTTTGATAGCTAATTCTGGAAATTGTGGATAGTGCATTGTTACAAATAATGCTTGAATAGTTTGTCGATTGATCCAGAAATTACATATTATGAGTTCCATGTTAATTAAGATTTATATATTAATATTTGGCTATTTACTTTCAATATTACTAAAATGAGTAGAATTTAATTCTACTTTATTAAGAATAAGAGAGGCTTTGTTAATGCCTGTGTGTGTTTGAAAGTTTGCACTTATTAAGATCATTTTCTCAAGTTGACTATCTCTGTAAAAACTAGTAAAAACAAATGTAAGCGGGGGGGAGTTACCTGATCCAATAATCATATTTATATACTGTAATGGAAACAACGGACCAGTCTTGGTACTGTTTATAAATAGGGAAAATAAATGATTGTCTTGGTGACCTAACATTTGTATGATATTTAGGTAGCAAATTACTGAATTTAGTTTGAACCACTGAACCATCATTTATAGAATAGAACATATTGTTCCTAAGAAAACATGCTCTAATGATCAAATCACAAATTAGTCATTCACTTATATCAACTTATATATTGTGAGTTTTCATACTTAATGTTTAGAATGCTGCTGCTGATTAAACCATCTATTCCTGTTATGTAAAGATTATGCACAATATCTCTTATAAAAAATATGGCCTATATTTCTAGTCATTCTCAACTTACAAAACACCTTTTTCTTTAAAAAGATTTATTGATGATAATGCAATATCCTTATGTAATACTATCGTAACTTCTTTTCCATTACAGATACAGTGTAACAGTTTTTCATCTTAGAACATTGACATACAGCATTCGGAATTTAACAGAGATAAGTAAAAGTGGTGTAGGCACTAAATGTAGCTGGGTTTAATTAATAACAATTATTCATAATTATATACACACAGATGTTTATATATAACTCTGAACTGATATATATATATATGCGTGTGTGTGTTTGTGTGTGTGTTTGTGTGTGTGCACGCGTTAAATTAGCAGTTTTTTTACTAAAGAAAAAATTTAATTCCAATTGAGCTAAAATTTTTAATCTCAACTTAGCAGACTAATATGGCATATATTTCTGATATATAGACTTGTTTTTTTTGTATACTAATAATAATCTCACTTACAAACATACATTTTATCATAATTAAAAGGAGTATTTGTTCATCTATAAATCTTCTAAGCAAAAAATAATCACAACCATTATCCACCACGGAATTTAATAAATGCAAAAACTTAAATATATTTTAAAATAGATAATAATAATAATAATAATAATAATAATAATAATAATAATAATAATAATAATAATAATAATAATAATAATAATAATAATAATAATAATAATAATAATAATAATAATAATAATAATAATAATAATAATAATAATAATAATAACAACAACAACAACAACAACAACAACAACAATGAAATATTTCATAAATATAAATAAAATCTTATTTTTAGGTCAAACTACATCTACAAATATTCCTAGTAATGAGGGTTCTTACCACATATTTGATTAATACATAAGTTTACAGTTCAGGAAGCTTTTCTAAATAAATTATTTTTGAGTAGCAGTCTGTTATATCTTTATATAATGTCCTTTGGCTTCTCTTCGATCACAGTCAAAATTCATCTCAATCTCTAGAGTCTTATAATTCTTATATCTGCATATTTCTGTATTTCAACAAGCTAAAATAACATTTGTGCACTGGGAAAAACAGCAGGTTAACATTCATAAAAACATCATTTTAGATCAACATGGTATCTATTCACTTTTAAAGGTCTATATGAAGAAAGCAATTTAATATTTAATAGCACATTTTTTGAAAGATGGTCAGAACATTATATTAAGGATCATCAAAAATTAGAAATTTTCCATCACAGATGGAATCTGGATAACACTAAAAAGAACTTAACAGCTATCAGACTTCTTTATACAACTACTTTGGCAGTACTGAATTAATCTAATTCCATCTCTACTATGATGGTAATTTTTTTTTAATTATGCTCATAGAATTGCACATACTCTAAATCGATTCTATTATTTTCTAGCTCTTTTAATTTTGTATACAGTCTCTTTGATACTTAATCAGAACATCTTTCCCCATCTCAAAATCTCATTCTCTGATTTTGCTAAGTTGTTTTTTTTATCACCTATTATCGGTTCTTTTCTGATTTTAGCTTTAATTAAATCAAAACACATTATATTCTTTTAATTTCACGTCTATATATATATATATATATAAATGCAAAACCATAAAACAATACAATACTAGATTAAATTCAAAATTTTACCAAAATCCTTACACAACCATGGTTTCATCTACTACAAATAGACCTTCTCAAGTGAAAATCAACCTAAAGGAAAACACATATATACACAAACAAACAAACCTTCCCATAATTCATTTCAAACTCCACCTTCCCTTAATATCAAAAGAAGTCTTCATAAGATTGATAGCCTCAGAATCAAGGAGTTTTATCATCAAAGTCTCCTTTATTCTTTTTAACTCATTCTTTTCATAAAAAATAACCGAAGCATTGTTAAACAATATTCTATGACCTGTATTCAATTCATGAATATATAAAGCTGAGTTAAGATACCTATGTTTAACTCTACTTATATGAACCTTAACCCTTTCATTAAGCTAAATTTACTCTGGCCTACATAAAATTTACCACAACTACATAGAATTTTATAAACAATACCAGGAATAGACCTACTATCAATAGACTGCTTTGAACCATTAAGTAATGAATTCAAATCATAACCTTTCCTCCATGCAACCTTCTTTCCATTTAACAAATGACTATTCCTATAAACCAAATTATAAATTGATGCTTTAAATAGTAAAGACATATAATCATCATCCTTACCAACAAAATTCTTATCATCCAAATCACGACTATAAACATTATTATTAAACACCACTTTTTTAATAAAATCATGACTATAACCCAATTCTACATATTCAGCAGCAAATTGACTTCTTTGAATATCAGCATCATTATTAAAATTATTAAGCCTTCTATTCTGACAACAAAAATTCAACAAAGACATTTTTTTATGTATAAAAGGCTGATAACTATCAGGCCTAATCATATTTCTCAAATTTTTAGGTTTTATAAAATGACTACAAAACAAAACATCATTAACCTTCTCAACATTTAAATCTAAAAACTTTAATTTTACAAAATCAAAATCACCACCCTCAATTGTAAACTTAATACTAGAATCAAAACCATTAAATCCACATAAAAACTCTTCTAATTTCTCTTTCTGAATAACAAACAGACAATCATCAACATACCTAACAAATAATTTAATAGAACATGAAAACATATTAATAATACTACACTCCAAATAATCAATATAGACAGCACACATCAATGGAGAAATGACATAACCAATAACCCAACCTTCTCTAATCTTATAAAACACATCATTAGACATAAAATACATTGAATCCTCTAACAGCAAAAAACAAATCATGAAAAACCTTAATCTTATCTGCAGAAAAACATTCTAATTTTTTTAAAATTGAAAGAAAAACATCAATACTTTTTAATCTATTAACCGATTGGTACATATTTTCAATGTCTAAGCTTTTGCTGTTAGAAGATTCAATGTATTTTATGTCTAATGATGTGTTTTATAAGATTAGAGAAGGTTGGGTTATTGGTTATGTCATTTCTCCATTGATGTGTGCTGTCTATACTGATTATTTGGAGTGTAGTATTATTAATATGTTTTCATGTTCTATTAAATTATTTGTTAGGTATGTTGATGATTGTTTGTTTGTCATTCAGAAACAAAAATTAGAAGAGTTTTTATGTGGATTGAATGGTTTTGATTCTAGTATTAAGTTTACAATTGAGAGGGGTGTTTTTGATTTTGTAAAATTAAAGTTTTTAGATTTAAATGTTGAGAAGGTTAATGATGTTTTGTTTTGTAGTCATTTTATAAAACCTAAAAATTTGAGAAATATGATTAGGCCTGATAGTTATCAGCCTTTTATACATAAAAAAATGTCTTTGTTGAATTTTTGTTGTCAGAATAGAAGGCTTAATAATTTTAATAATGATGCTGATATTCAAAGAAGTCAATTTGCTGCTGAATATGTAGAATTGGGTTATAGTCATGATTTTATTAAAAAAGTGGTGTTTAATAATAATGTTTATAGTTGTGATTTGGATGATAAGAATTTTGTTGGTAAGGACGATGATTATATGTCTTTACCATTTAAAGCATCAATTTATAATTTGGTTTATAGGAATAGTCATTTGTTAGGTGGAAAGAAGGTTGCATGGAGGAAAGGTTCTGATTTGAATTTATTACTTAATGGTTCAAAGCAGTCTATTGATAGTAGGTCTATTTCTGGTATTGTTTATAAAATTCCATGTAGTTGTGGTAAATTTTATGTAGGCCAGAGTAAATTTAGCCTTAATGAAAGGGTTAAGGTTCATATAAGTAGAGTTAAACATAGGTATCTTAACTCAGCTTTATATATTCATGAATTGAATACAGGTCATAGAATATTGTTTAACAATGCTTCGGTTATTTTTTATGAAAAGAATGAGTTAAAAAAAAAGAATAAAGGAGACTTTGATGATAAAACTCCTTGATTCTGAGGCTATCAATCTTATGAAGACTTCTTTTGATATTAAGGGAAGGTGGAGTTTGAAATGAATTATGGGAAGGTTTGTTTGTTTGTGTATATATATATTTTCCTTTAGGTTGATTTTCACTTGAGAAGGTCTATTTGTAGTAGATGAAACCATGGTTGTGTAAGGATTTTGTTAAAATTTTGAATTTAATCTAGTATTGTATTGTTTTATGGTTTTGAATTTTTATTTTTTGCTAATATAGTGTTAGATAGTTTTGGTTATTTATATATATATATATATATAATATTTAATGTTTTCACCATTGTATGATATAAATAAATTATTATTATTTTTTGGGGGGAATAAACCATGTGTTATTTTGCATTACAAACTAATATGTTGATGAACTAGCAACCACCATTGTCAAAGTTGACTTTTGAAAAAAAAATTGTTAGATCTCAAACAATAACATGACCGAGTGCAAGATGAGAAGTGAGATTCAACTTGAAGTAGTTCAGCATTCATAATATGAGGTTTATCAAAATGTTTATTTCCCTCAGTTTTTTCACCTATTAATTTTAAGTTAATATTAGAAGACAGAAATAAAATGAGATGTTTCCACATAGCTGGAATACATTGTGCTTCATCAGCCCTATTTAACCAGTAGGTCTCTTTAATATTTCAATTGACTCTCTCATGGTTCTTAAATCATACCTTTCCAAATTAGCAAGTATTTTTGCATTGTCAAAATCAGGTTTGTGACCAATTTCTAAAAAATGGGAAGTAAAAACTGATTTTGACAATGCAAAATACTTGCTAATTTGGAAAGGTTTGATTTAAGAACCATGAGAAAGTCATTTGAAATATTAAAGAGACTTACTGGTTTAAATATGACTGCACAATATATTCCAGCTATGTGGAAACATCTCATTTTATCTCTGTCTTCTAATATTAAATTAAAATTAATAGGTGAAAAAACTGAGGGAAATAAACATTTTGATAAGCCTCATATTGTGAATGCTGAACTACTTCAAGTTGAATCTCACTGCTCATCTCGCACTCGGTCACGTTGCTGTTTGAGATCTAACGATATTTCTTTCAAAAGTCAACCTTGACAATAGCAGATGCTAATTTGTTGAAATATCGGTTTGTAATACAAAATAACAAACGGTTCATTCCCAAAAATAATAATTTATATATATGCGTGTGTATTTTGAAACTCAGTTTTAATATTTTGACCGTCAAACAATTAGATTGATTTGACTTAGTCTTTTATATTTTATATATTTATCTTTCTTTTATATATATATATATCTTTCTTTTATATATATTTGGAATCACACATATTTAGAAAAACTATATATATATATTTGCATTTTAGAAGTACATGTATTTATTTAAATATGTGTAATTTTTATCTTTAATACACTTCATTCTATTCATAATTATAAATATCACAGTCATTCACTCTTTCTCCTGGTGTTCTTGAACTTAATAAGTTTAAAATACTACTTAACTAAAAATTGACCGAATAGATATTCACAAAAATGTATCCCTGCATGAAAATACAATTGGTCATTTTTCTTTACTAGTGCAATCACGTATAACTAGTAATCAAACACTTAGATTAATTTTTACTTCATTTCACTTTTACAATAGTAATTTATTTTTATTATTTATATATTTGACATTCAATTCCTGTTTTTTGATAGAGTTTCTAAACTTAATGATATATTTTTGATTTAGCACGAATCCATTATTACTTGAATTTATATAATCATAATATATATATATCATAACAGTAAATTTGCCATTGTATACCGAAAATGGGTTTGAACACAAAACCAACGATATATAGTGATATCTTGATATAAAAGTTGAGTGATTAATAAAATTCAAATTAAAAAAAAAAGTATTGAATTATATAATAACATTAACCAATGTAGTTAATACTGATTTATAACTTAAAAAATATATAAATAATTGATTTGCTAATATTAAATATATGATATTAAATTTTTGATTATCAAATATTATCAAATATATAAAATGATTTATTATATAAGGGATTCGAACTCAGACTTTCACACGACCCTCAACTCTCTATGCCATCTCATATTGCTGACCCACGTGATCACATATGTGTTGAAAAGCATGAAATAAGTATATTGGTGATTATTTATCTTTTCAATATGTGTGTGATCAGGTGGGTCAGCAATATGAGATAGCATGGAGAGTTAAGAGTCGTGTGAAAGTCTGAGTTCGAATCCCTTATATATTACATTATATTGCAGGCTGTGTGTAAGCTTGTACAGTGTATTAAATTAAAATGATTTATTGAAAATATTCATTGCAGTAAAAACAAAAATCTCATATTGGAATTATAAACAATATTACTATCGTTCTAATTATTATCATCCTTCTGAAAAAATTTTCTTTTAAAATGTTTATTTATAAGTATTTTTTTTATATAAAATATTATTTAAGTTAATCAAATGGAGTAATATAATACTATTAATATTCCAATCAATATTATTATATATTCATTCAATCTTAATAAAACTTTTATTACTATCATTTGTGAATAAAACCTTGTAAAAATAATGAAACATTTTAAAGATAATATTCTTAATAAAATTTTAGCTTTTTTCTTACCAAGAATATAAATATATAAACACCCGAAAGCAGTCCATTCCCAAACAACATCAAACAATACCGATAATTTTAATCTCTTTGTAGTCAAAGCAATCTTTTTTATTATGATAAAGGTGGATATTACCTTTATCTATAGTTAAATATATTTATATAGACACTGATGATTACAAATTAACTGTAAGAGATTGAAATTAATTCAAAGAAGTTTAAATAAGCCTCAATGAATAGGCTAATATAATTTGTCTTTTTGAAAGCAGAGTAATAAACAATCGATTTTACTTTTCAAGCTGCTCGATGACACTGAGAATTGTGGGTCATGTGAAAGTTTGAGTTCGAATCCCGCATATATTACATATATAAATGCAGTTTTAAGCCTGTACAATGTATTAGATAATAAAGCTAACAAAGCTCAAGGTTTCATTGGCGTATAAACGTCAATACAAAAAAGCAGTCTACACTTAAACAATACCAAGCAGTACCAAGAATCTCTACCTAACGCAATATATATATATATATATATATATATAAGGATTTGAACTTAGACTTTCTAGCTTCATACAGCTATCCACTCCATCTTATACAACCAACACATATGACCACATGCATGTGAAAAAGGTAAATAATCTCCAATATATATATATTATATTTAATATTTTCACGGTTATATGATGTAGATAAAATAATATTTTTGGGTACAAACAGTGTATTATTTTGCATTACAATCCGATATTTCGACGGACTAGCAACAGCCTTTATCAAGGTTAACTTTTGAACGAATTCAAGTTGAATCTCACTTCTCATCTCGCACTGAGTCACGTTATTGTTTGAGATCTAATGATTGTTCTTTCAAAAGTTAACCTTGATAATGGCGGTTGCTAGTCTGTTGAAATATCGGGTTGTAATGCAAAATAATACACGGTTTGTACACAAAAATATTATTATATATATATATTTCATGCTGAACCAGAACTCATTTGGACCAACTGATGATTCAGTACAAAATATTTGTATTGGAGATCATTTATCTTTTTTTACATGTATGTGGTCATGTGTGTTGGTTGTGTAAAATGGAATGGATTGCTGCAGGGAGCTTGAAAATCTGAGTTCAAATCCCTTCTAAATTACATTAAGTTCAGTATAGACAATATAATTGTATTTAAATATTATATATATAAAGGATTAAAAAGTAAACAATGCACTAAAAATAAAAGATAAATTTTCTTCAATTTTCACAGTATTGTTTATGTTACATAATCAAAGAAATTAAACTGAGAGCTTCTGCGCTTTATAAAATAAATAATCAAAGAAAAAGGGTGTGGCATTCATATCTATTTCTAAACATGAGTGCTATGCTTTTTTATTTTAGTGCATTTATGTGAATCGAACCATTTCTTTTAAAAATGTACTTTTTATTTCCTAATTTTTAGTTTTGTAAAAATGTTTAGATATAATTTAATACAACTACATGTCAATACAATAAAAAATACCGATTCCCATATAAAATTAAAGCTTTAAATTATTATTATTATTTAATAAAATTGTTTGAAATCTCTAAAAAAAAATGTAATGTCAGTATTGTCATTGAGAATTCTTATCATACAAAGTTTCAATTAGATTGAAAAGTGGGTATTGAGTGGAAAATCGAGTCATAAGACTTCTTTCTCAGACAGAAAACCCCCAGAATAAGTTAAATAAATGTGTGTAAAAATAAACAAATATTTACCTAATATAACTTCTCTCAAATAAAAAATTGTACAAAACAACATTCTAACAATCGAATAAAATCTATAATAAAAATGTCCAATCTTCTCAATCATCATAATTACAACAGTCATCGTTTTTATAATATTACCTGATTTAATCCACCAAATCATTAGAACATACAACTATTCTTAACATTAATATTAAATTTAAAATTTAATAAATAATAGAAAAATTCTGGAGATACGTAAATAAAGATTGCTCCTAAAACCAAAATAGTTGCTTGTATAAAAATCTACTTTGGATATATTTAAAAGTACCACACAAATCAAGAGTCACTGTTGTTCTCCCTATGGCCATGAATGTTAATATTATCACTTTTTCAAATAGTGATAAATTTTTTCTGTCTAATTATTCAGGAATCCATCATAAGATGAAATATGATTTTAAAATTGAGAGATTAGTTTTATTTATATTAAAAAACATGCTAATTTCAGGGAGTGCTGATAAGCTGTCATCCAATCACTCGCAAAATAATAATGATCTTTGCTGATTGATTGTCTGAGATTGGCTAAAATTTTTAAAAAAACTTTTGAAATTAATTTTGACTAACAAATTTTAATATGCTCACTTTTCTAAAAAAAAAAAAAAAGATGCCAGATTAACAAACAGAAAACAGAATCATTTCTAATATATACTTTTCTCAATACAGCAACTATCTATCTTGGATAAAATATATTGATGTGCTAGATCCAGATCTAAGTTTTTCACTAATAACAGTCATAAGTTAGAATCTTGCATAGGGTATGAATTTAATAGGGACTATGATCTTTTTCTATTCAATTAATTAAGCTTACACTAGATGGCAGCACTAGAGTACAATAAGCAGAAACATTTGTCACTCTTTTTCTTTTTTAAATAACACCTAATTAATAATATTTTACAAAGTATGAAATAAAATTGTAAATATTTTTTAAATAATTTGAAGGAAATTCATATTATTTTTTTATACGCACCATAAAAATCTACACAAAAACAAGATGATACTTACACTTAAACAGGAAATTATAATAACACTCAGAAAAAAAAAGCAAAGACGTTGAAAGAGGATTAAAACACTTTGCACAAAACATTTGCAATAAAAAATGATTTTTAATAAACAAGAGATTTAATGGACAATATTTTTTTTGTTGTTGGTTTTGTTTTTTACAAAATAGGAAAATATTAAAAATTTCAATATACAAAGTTGAAAACATATTCTGCATAGCTATTGATTATATTATCGTGAATCAAAACAATTAATTTTAATTTACACAGTTCTTTTTTTCTGAACAAAAAAATTATTAGAATAACATTACAGGATCATTTATATGCTTATTACTATGCTTTCAGGAGCAAATATTTTCACTCTATTCTAGAAGCATCTATTGTTAACTCGAATAATGAAATGGATGCTAGATGATAAAGTGCTATAAAATCCATCAACATATTATTTTTTGAAATTTTCCATTCATTTTATGAAGACATGGGTTCGAAGCTGAACTAATATATTTAAGCAGCTAGAAGCCACCCTTCACTTTATATTATTTAGTCTAATAGCCTAGGATAAAAGGTTTTAAACATAGGCTAACTCTTGTCTTATATTTGAAAGACTTCAGTTCTGCAATAACTGGAGATCCTTTAGGATTTTTTTAAAATTTAGGGCTATTAACTTGAATATTGAAAAAGAGTAACAGGTGGCTACTATATAGCATGTATATTAGACTCAGATTTTAATTCAAGTCTTCACTGATGAAGACAGGAACTAGAAATCAGTAATTATGGAAATGGAGAGTTTTATAGTTTTTTACTATCTGGATATCCATTAATTACTCAAATGTGCTGTAGATATCTCTAAAATAGGATGAGAATACTGTCTTGGTAGTAGTATTATAAAAATAACCAGATAATTCAAGTTGAGTATTCAAAATATTAAAATATATATATATAAACACACAGGATAAGAAAAATATGTTATTGCAAATGACCATTAGAGACATCCATAGTCTCAAAACTTACTGTTAAAACTTATCTTAATCTTAACTTCAAATAATAAACATTCAAACTAAAATGCAATCCTAGGCCTGGAAATGTTAGAGTTTGAAAAGTAAATCTCAGCATTTCTTTCCAAGCATTAGTTGCATCCTTAACAACTAAACATTTGCAGTTCAAAAACGTAATATGAATTTCTTTATTTAAAGTGTTGATTATATCTTATTGTATATAGGTACAACGAATAACTTCAGCATTTTATTTATTTCTTGCATTCTACTATTTATTCCAACAGTAATACAAATATAAACACAACACGTACAGAAATAAGAAACATATACTATCAGAAGTGAAAGCAAATTAATTTACAACTATAGTTTATAAGTTTACAGTATATTTATCCAAGTAATCTAGATTAACTTGGATTCTTATTTTTTTATTCAACAACAGTAGATATCCATTTATTACTCACTATTGGATGGAGTGCTAAATTAATTATGTCTGGATACAGGAAGGGAAGAGGGACCTCTAAATCTGACTATTTGGAAAAAAATATTAAAGATTTTAGATTTGAACTCTAAGTCATGGTACCTGACAGATTCATCATGGCTGATCTGCTGAAATATTTGACTAAATGATCTATCACTAGTTGAGTAAATAGTTATTGACAGAAAAAAAATCAACGGTGGAGGAGTGTGGAAATATATAACAATCATTAAAATTAACTGAACATTACCAATTCTTTTTCCATAATAAAATAATGCAGGTATTTAAGCACATTCAGATCCATGGAAAAAGATTCATGGTTCAGAAATAGAACATTCCTATTCAATGTCTATGATCTGGGATTCAAAATTAGTATGTGGTATTTTTTCCAAGAGATACAGGTTGTTTCTCTTAAGTATAGTTAATCATCCAATACTGGTTGGTAAATGGGTATCAATCATTCTTAACTAAGGTAGGAAACCTCACAAACTTTCGCTGCCTAGCAATTGCCTAGCTTGGTAAATACTTCTTTCTCTGTTCTTTTTTTAAAAGGAATTCATGAGGAGGTTTTTGTACTGGAAAGTTCAATTTATAAAAGGATGTTTTATCCAGAAACACTTGTATTTTTCATTATACAAATATTACATGTATTATGGGGAGGGGGGTGCGTGTCGTCCGCAATCTTCTTTAGTGCTACTACTAAAACAATACAGATTTGAAAAATTCTTCATAGATTTTAGTAAATGATATATTAAATGTTTTATGAATTTTTTAAAAGTAAATTGTTTTAGCTCATTGGATGTAAGTAAATGATTTTGGGAAATGAAAATTTAAGATATTGCAGAACTAACAAGTCAAATTTAAATTTAGCTACTAAAAAAAAAAACTTCATTGCAGCATAATGAGAAGCAGATTAAAAATATATATACCTATAGAATTCGAATTCTATGAATCATGTTCTTTCCTAACAACTAGTGGTTAGTCCATGAATAATTATAAAAAGTTTAATATTTCCACTTTCGTGGAAGGGAATGTTAGCCAGTGAAGCAATGTTGAATTCTATTGTGTATATATGATTGTACCGTATCATTAGTAGTTATTGAGGAGATACTATTGAGTATGGAATATCAATTTTGTATATTAATTTTTGATTTTACAAATTTCCACCGAGTAAGGATCAACTGAAGACATCAAAAAATCATAATGTATTAATTAGTTAGCTAGTCATAATAGACAGTTTTAATCCACAATTTATCTGATGACATACAACACTGAGTTAAAGATTTCAAAATATTGCGCATCAGTAAGTTGATTTCAACTTTGACTGGCAGATTTATAAAGCAATGGATGGAGTTAAAACATAATAATTCAGTATATGTTTGAAGAAAGGGCTATGAATCAATTACCAAATGAAGTTGAGTATCGGTGGAGACAATGGTAAGAGAGAAGATTTTACATAGAATACATATACAAAAAAGCTAAAAAATTCCAAGAATGGCTTGAAAAATAGATGGGAGTTATAGACGTTGTGAGCATGTAGCTACCAATAGTCAAAACGTTTGGAAAAATAGCATATTACTTTTTAATGATTATTTACACATGATAACAGAAGAAATCTATTTTGATTTCTCTATAGTGATTGGGAAATATAATCAACTTTCTGCCAAACAAGTCATCCTCGTATTCATTTTAATTTCCATTAAATCAATCTTTACCAGTGACTTTAAAATATAACTAAATTGGCACTATTCCATTTATTATCATTGACTTTAATAGACAACTTTGAAGCTAAATGAATAATAACAAATTCTATTCAAAAGGTGTAATAAAGAGTGAATTACTAAGAGATTATATTATATGTAATAATTAATATTAGCATAGTGAACAAAAAAATCAAACCAGAGAGCAGGATTATCTGCCCATTTCTCTAAAGGACAGGACCAAGATGGGTGAGAAAGATAGTACAGTATGCAGAAGATTTGGATAAAGAATTTATGTCTGTATACTTATACAAAAAATGAGATGATTGTGTTAGGAGAATTGTTGAGTGTTATAGTGGCAAGAAAAGGGATAAAAGAATAAATGCATTAATAAAAATAGGGAGTTAGAAAAGCTGGACAATTAGAATGGAAAGTAAAAATAGTTTAAATATAAATAGATAAATAGAATATTGGGTGCGAGTTAATTTATGATAATAGCAAGTAAAATAGTTTACTGTTTAAGGCTTGATCAAGAACTTTAGCAACAAAAAAATATAGAAAAATGTAGGTGTTTTAGTATGCAAGTTATGCAAGAAAGACATAGAAAATATTAGGCATCTGTAAACCGAATGTAAATGCCTGCAAGCAGAAAGGATGTACATAATGAAGTTGTGGAAGAATAAATATAAATAAAGTGAATTATACAGAAAGTGCATTCTTGGTTTTTATGCTGGGTTTAGGAAAAATAAGGGGGAGTTTAAATATAAGACCATAGAGTTGACAAAGAGTATGTTGTAGAAATGGGATGAAGCAGGATAAAGAAGAATATAGAAAAAATATAGTATGTGGAATGGAAAGGAAAGGTATGGTGACTAACAGATTTCTCTGGGAATAGTTGCTGAGAGATTCCTGACTCTGAAAAAGGAGAAGCCACAGTGCATCCCATCACATTGCTTCACACTGTTCTTATAGAAAATGGAGAGAATATCATACACCTATAACTCACTGCCGGACATCAACTAATGCATTGTAATAAAATATATTATAATAATTAAGGAAGTTCAAACTTATAGGTACCTCTTATCTCATAATCCTTTAAGTTACAAAACATTAGAATAAATCAAACAAATTTTTCTAAACTTATAAGTACTCTCTTATCTCATAATTCTTTTGTCATAAAACTTTTGATTCATCAGGTAATCTAGAGACTTGAATCTTTTGAATCTGCAGATCTATGAAGATAGCTCTTATATATATATATATATATATATATATATATATAGAGCTATAGATATATATATATATATATATATATATATATATATATATATAATCGTGACCAGTTTGATTTTAAAGCTTGAAATTGTTTACTAGACAAACACCCATTCTGTGTTATTTAACCTCTCAATGTAGTGATACCATTCCCTAGCCAAAGTAAAAAGTATCTTCTCGTCTCATTATCCCTTATTATAGAGTAATTTAGTTGCCATAATAAAATATTAGCAATTAGTAAGACTTAGTAGATCGATATTTAGTCGAGCAAATTTTAAATTTATTATCGCATCTTTCTACCTAACACTTCTCTACATTGTTCACAGCCATTCGGAGTGTTGGTACATTCATAATTCTCTTATTTTGACAAAATAAATATAATCTCCACCTTATATACATAAATCTCTATCTTTTTTAAAAAAACATTGTATACAAATGTAGTTATAGATAATATATTTCCTTATATTTATTAAATTACCTTTTTTTAGTTAATCGTATAATTAATATATATATATGAAGCAGAATTCTAATAATGTCCATTTATTTACGTATGCATTTTTATTGTAAAATTAATATTATTGTATGTATTTCATCATCTTTTTTTGTATTATCAGCAAACCATACTTGAAAGTTAAAACTAAAAGATGCTACTTTAAAAATTCTCAACATCACAATTATATTTACACTTAAGATTTCTGCAGTTAATGGGCACGACATATCACCATTATGTAGAACTGGAGATCTTCAAACAGGATTCAGTTCTATGCGATTCAAAAATGAAAAATATTAAATAAAATATAGAAAAAGTTTAAATTTAAATAATGATAATTTTCTGTGGTTTAACCTGTTTTTGTTTACATGGCAGGCACAGGAAGTGCACACACCTCTATTAATATCTGTTATATTTTCAATACATATATATAAATCACATTGCACTTTAAATAAACCAATAGAATATTAGCAATCTGTTGTCATGGCAACATTACAAATACATAATAAAAGAATTCCTTTTATTAACCAATTGTAATATTGTTTTGCAAATCGATTACTGATATTGTTTTAATTGATTTGCACTATAATTAGGTAGTAAAAAAAATTTCAATTGCATTTGAGCATGAAAATTGTACTAATGTGATTTATATATAATAACTAGTTAGTTTAAATCGAAAATTTTCATGGACTGTAGATATAAATAAAATATTATCCAGTAAATTTGTGTATAATTTATTGAAAATATAAACTAACGTTTTGATCAGATCACATTGATCATCGATTGCAATATAAATTAATTCCAGATGCTCAACAAATTCTGATGTATTACAATAATGAATGCTCTGTTAATAGAGAATAAAAATAATAAGTATGAGAAATTATTTAGATTAATGGGTTTTTAAAAAAATTCCAAATAGAAGGTAATTTTCATGTATCATCACGTTTGTTGATACAATCTGGCCTTTTAAGAGCTCAATGGCTTCTCTTATCTGACATTGTTGGAGAGTGTCGCATCTGGATAGTTATTAAAAAAATCAGTACCATAACCCGTATCTATAGCAAGAGATAATGCTGCTGCTGATGAGTATTTCTTAACTGTATTAATATGTTCATCTCTTCTAGCATTGATGCGATGATGATTACTCGTACCTATATAAAAGCTTTACAAAAGTTACATGGAATTTTATAAACCCCATGTGCTTCGAGGGAATTGAGTATTTAGACGTGGTTATAATACTATTATTTTTTTTGGTAAGTGGTATATGTGTCCTAGTCAAAACGTTGGTTTATATTTTTAATAAATTATATACTGAGGTGCCCGAATATTTTATTTATAACTAGTTAGTTGTTGACACGTATGATTTAATATATATATATATATATATCAAAAGGTGTGAAGGTTGCCTTGACAGCAGTGAGAAATATTGATTATTATATTTTACTGTGAATGTTTAGGTGGTTACTGGTTGGAACTTAATTATATATATATATATGTTGGTGTACACAGAGCTATATAATCCAACGATATACATGACTAAACTAGACATAATACCTAAATTAACTAATGAAATCAAGGTTTAAAAAACAGCCAATCAAATCAACTGTAATGTAGACTTACTATCTTTGACAGTTAAATAATCAGTCAATCATGATCTCCAATGCAAATGTTACAATTCTACTTATTAGCTGACTGTGAGTTCACAACTAATATTGCAGCCCTGCAAAGTTCTTTACATGCAAATATTAAACACAAGACTGAACAAATTTTAAAGTGTGAAGTAATCATAGTGTGCACATATGTATCATAAAATGCATACTATAACATGCTTACCTATTACTTGTGAACTTAAATATCTACAAAAAGTCTTGACATCAAATATCATGAATATCTAGGGATTACCCGCCTAGAAAATTCATAATTGCTAATCTCTCCTAAATGTGTATGACTATTCTACCCTCCCCCCCCCCATTATTCTGGCTATTTATTGAAATATATATTTCTCATGTCTTTATTCTGTTTAGTTGCCATCTTTCTAAACTGATACAGTATTTGATTTCTTCTGGACCAATTTTTTTTTTTTTTTTTTCAAATTTTTTTTTTTTTTTTGTATCTTATGCAATTTAGCTTTTCAATTCTCTTCTCGATGTTCTCTCATTGAGAGAATTTAATATTGATACTTATTTTAATACGGCTTTTGAAATAATCTTCATAACTCAAATAGGAATCTGCTTCTATCAGCAAAACTACGATCAAGTTCATTATAAAACATTTTCTGTTACTATTCAATAGCATCCCGTCATTGATTCATATGTTTTATAGGTAGTAAAATTAATACCATCACAAACAGCCTTAAAAAACACACTGTTTTATATATCAATCTCTTCATTAATATTTACAATTTTTACAGGCACATTTTAAATTTATAATTCTTCATAAGAGTTTTTATATTATTGGTGAAGCTAAAATCTCAACCAATATTTTACTAGTCTTATTATCTAGTGTGACTCAAAATCACATTTATTTATTAATGTTAATAATAGGTTTACTTTAAGCTATTTGGCTCAGTTAGAACGTCCGACATAGGATCGGCAAGTTATCAAGATTGATTGTAGCGCTAGATCTCTCTTCTTATGAACTCGGCAATCGTTTTTTTATTATTATTAAAATAATTAAATGATTATCTTTCAGGAAATGGCAAGGCTTGAGCTTTTCTACCACTGCACTAAACTACGTATGGCAATTATTTTATTTATATAGAGTAATATTATACTATATTCCAGTAGGCCGTCACAGATCATAGCGTAGGGTGAAAACAAGTATGACTATTAACTGAAAAGTTTTGCTTTAAATTATTCGAAAAATTATTCATTTTCTGTCTATATATAATTTCTCAAATAGTTTAAAACATTTAAATTCAGGTACAATATGGAGAACAAATATTTTTTAAACAATTTAAAGTATTTAAATAGCAAATAATCATATTGAACTTATAATTTCTCAACTTAAAATATTTAAATTTCAAATCATACATGTAGACAAGTTGAGACGCTTAGTTATATAATCTTGAACCGATGCTATTTTTATAAATTAATTTTTTTTAGTCATATTGGCTGGGGGATATCAATATTGCAATAACGCTAAAGGAAGTGAAGGTGATTAAAAAATTGATCTCTCTTTGGGATAAGAAGAATATTGGAAAAATTGATGAACTAAAATAACTATGACATCAATATCAAGATTTACGCTGCATATGTCCTCCTATTTATTTAGGTATTTGATCTTATAGTATATTTACAATTATGCCCGCAAGCATATGCATATAAAATACTTATGATTCAACAGTAGCGCCTATGACCTAAGTTAGTACCAGGGTGGATCATTTTTTAAAAAAAAAAATCAACAGGCTTAAGATTTTTTTTCCCCCAATAGCCGACCCATCGTCAACCCAGTTAATCATCCAATATTGGTTGGCAAATGGGCATCTAATATGTTTTAGCTAAGAATAAAATAGGGTTAGAAAAACACTCAGGCTCTTGTCATAGGTGATTAGCAAGGTTGTCTTTTTAAAGACTCAGTTTATCTGTTTATCTTATGAATATTCATCCATAAGTATATTAAATGTGTTACATTAAACTCTTCTCTCGAAACTAGATGGAGTAGGTGTAAAATTTTTCGGCCAGTAATAAATACACATTGTCGATCTAATTTGTCTTTACCACCCACTCACTACGATTTATTCCAGCATCTTAATATTAAAATATATGCTTTTTATAATATCAAGATGCATAAAATAATATACTTACCCTGGTACGAAAAATTTAAGTCAAAGCAGATTAAGAAAATAGCCATAATTAAGACAAATTTCGCCATTTCGCGTAATTCGGATGTCTCGAAGGCAGTAAGTAAAATAATAATGTGAAACAATTTACCCCAATCAAATGTACAAACGGTAATTTGTTTACTTCTTCAGGCGATTAACCTCAGGTTATGATGACGTCGGTAGTCCGTAATAAAACAAATGATTCCATCTGAACTTTTATAAAGGCGAAATTGAATAAGCAAATATTCAAATTAGGAAATGATTGAAGTAATAGTTCATTCTCTTCATCTCCCACGAATTAAGAAACCGGAAAACTTTTGTTTAGTTATTTCATTTTAATAAATAATAAAAATCAAGAGTATTTTAAAACTTGTATTTATTATTTTAAATGAATAGGAAATAAGGAGAGAAGTGACCTAGACATAATTGTTTGTAAAGCTTTGGCAATGGCTTAGATAAATCAAAATAGATTGTTAGATAAGTGCGTTGAGCATTAAATTTCATCAATTATATAACAGTTTAACATAAAAATTTTCATTCAAAAATAATAAAAAAATTGAATCTAAAGACCATTGTGACTTGGCAATAATTGTATTGATTGTCATGCCGTAATTATAATTGTTTTTTTTTCCATTCACGTTTGAATGCGAATAAAGAAATTACAGAAGGTGGTAGGGAAACAAGGTTATAGAAGTAGCAAGTATGTGTGTCTTCTATTTAACTGAAAATAGAGTAACGATGTAACAAGCAAGTAAATTTTTTAATCATAAATCGGACATTTAGCCATTGTCGGCCATCACCGTGACATAATTTATTTTAGCTTTTCAATATATAATGTAATATATAAGGGATTCTAACTCAGACTTTCACACGATCCTCAACTCTCCATGCCATCTCATATTGCTGATCCGCCTGACCACCCACATGTTGAAAAGATAAATAATCACCAATATAGGTATTTCATGCTAAACCAGCAATCATCAGTTGGTCCAGATTACTATCTCCACACATGTATATAATCAGTACTCAGCTTTTATATTAAGATAGCCAATCTTCATACTTTAATGGACAGGCTTCAAACTACTCCAACCCACAACCCTTCAGCCATCCATTTCATTGAAAATCTGATGATGGAATGTTCAAAGCCCATGTTAGTGCCAAGGTTATCATCCGCCCATTAGTTATTCTGATCCTCATATACTGGAGAATAATTCATTTACATATATATGTGAGGGATGGTCATACCTTTAAAGCACTATGTTTCAATATGTAATTTAATACACTGTATAGACTTACACACATGTGCACATATATAATGTAATATATAAGGGATTCGAACTCAGACTTTCACATGACCCTCAACTCTCCATGCCATCTCATATTGCTGATCCACCTGATCACACATGTTGAAAAGATATATAATGACCACTATACGTATTTCATGCTAACCCAGCAATCATCAGTTGGTCCGGATTACTATTGCCACACATATATACAATCAGTGCTAAGCTTTTATATTAAGATAGCCAAGCTTCATATTTTAATGGACAGACTTCAAACTACTCCAACCCACAACTCTTCAGCCATCCATTTCATTGAAAATATGATTATGAAGATAAATTTACATATCTAATTTCAACTGTTTACTGATTTATATTTTTTGCATTTATTCTATATAATTTTCAGAATAACATTCCACTATGATTTTGATGATGTTTTAGGCAAGTAAAAAGCTGTAATGCAGTTTTAAAGTAACATTTATCAATATGGATCTATCAATCATGGTAGAAGAATGATGGTGTGGAGGTGGCTATCTTTTCAGGAAATCATGGGCAAACAGTCCAATTTTTTTGGGATCATTTAATGGTCCAATTAAAATGTAATAGTACTTAATCTCGATATTCTCTAATAGCACCTGAAAAATATGCTACAAATTTTGCAAATTCAAACTCAATTCAAAACTCCAATTAATTTAATTTGATCTTTTTGTCTTCAATATAATTTTGTGTATTAAAATATTTTTGTTCTTCAGAAGTATTTTTTATATATTTTTCTCTGTTTCACATTTCTTAATTGGTTTATTTATTTACTATTTGCCACATCACATTCTCTATGCAAACATATTTATACATTTTTTTTAAAATTAAATAATGTAAAAGGTTTGCATAAAAAAATAGATTTTAAAATACTTTTAAAAAACAACAATTTGTTTTTTTTTTTCACATTAAAATTATGTAACTATATTATCTACTATATGTGTGTGCTGTATGCACAGATAATGAAGCTAGTATATATAATTAGATGCAAAATATTAATTTACTTTAAATATAAGAATATTGATTTATTTTAGCTAAGCACTTTCAAGAGACTTCTTGCTCTATAAGATTTATGGTTTTATAATTTTTTTAAATCTTATCTTTAAAGATTTTTTTACTATTATTATTTTTAATATGTACACAATACACATAATAGATTACCAAAATGTATATACACCTGGGTTTCGTTTTATGGGGTAGATAGGTTCCTCAGAAAATGCACACAAAAAAAATCACACAAAAAATAAATGTAACTTATCTTGAAAAATGAGGGATAGGTTCCCATAATTTTCAGAAATTGGCATAAAAGCAAAGCAACAAGGAAAAATTACTTTAAAATTTGCATTAAAAAAATAAAGAAATAAAGTATGACTAATAAAAAATTTCAAATATATGAAAAAAATTAATATAAGACAAACTTTTTTTACTTTATTTATTAACTACAGTATTTAATTTTACATTTTTCATACATATTTTAATCATTATCACTATTTTACAATATGCATTCATTTGTGAACTAGTAAGAAATCAGATTTGTGACGTGTTGTACAACTAGCGCCACTTCCAGTTTTGTGCTGTGTTAATGGTTTTCTGTTTCTATATTAAAAAATGAGATCGCAATCAAAACAAAAAGATTACACATTATCATTAGAAATATTATTTTCAGTTTATAAAATCAATAAAATCTTCATTATTATTTATTTTAAAAATCTAAAAAAATATTTATTTCTGTTAATATCTAACAAAATACGTTTTAAAAGTTTAAAATTTTTGAATATTTATTGTGATATTTTTATATGTATGTATCAATCTATTATTATTATTTACTCATTAGTATAAGTAGGTTATTTACATAGAAGCTAAGATTCTAAATACAGCTTCAGGCCATATTCACGTAAGCTGATAATATAATGTTATATTTTTGAAAAAAAAAGTATGTCAAGTCAAAATAAGTTATCAATAATTTAAATTTCTTGATATCTAACAAATATAGTGAAATATGAAGGATATTAAGAAAAAACATTCATTGCATAACTTCAAAATTGCATTAAAATAATCCACATAAAACGAGACCCAGGTGTATGCAATTATTATGAATTGTAAGGAATATAATATACTTTAGATAGAAGTATTTTTGATTGCTTAGATCATAAACATTATCAGTTGAACTTATGTGGGTGAGAAATAGATGAAACATGATTTTTCAGGAATGGTCTACTTCAAAATTAGTACAAAGCATATTTATTATAGAGTCTTTAAATTGATTTATAAGAATTACCTCCTTAACTTTTTTTTTCTATAATATTTTTTTAATATATTTTTGAATGATCTGAATTGAAATTAAAATTTAAACTTATACAATTTTTCATGGTTAAAGAAAACTTAGAGTTATTAGATGGAGCATTTGCTATATCTTTTATACGGTTAAAAAGTAGTTTGCATTCATTTAAAAACATATTTGTTAAATCAGTCATTAATTATGTATTATAAAAATGAGTCTTATTTATAGGTTTATGACAAGTCAAATATGTCAAAAATTATTATACCACATGTCTGTGTGTTTATATATATATAGATGTCTGTGTGTTTTATGTATTGACATATTTGTAAATCACAATGTGATAGCTTATTTTTTATTATTATAGGAAAATTCAAATATGTTTATAAATTATTATACCTCATGTCTGTGTGCATATATGTGTGTGTTTTATGTAAACCTATTGAAACATAGTCAAAATAAGAGTCATAGATCACATGACCCTATTCTCTTAAGCTTGTAAGTTATAAACAATGAGGATTGCCAATTCTTCAACAAGCTTGTGTTAAATGCTTAGCCAGAGACCATGCTTTCATGCTTTGGCACTCCACAGAGAGGTGCCAGGGTAGATTCAGACACTAGATCTAAAAATAGCAACCCAAAAACAGCATTTAACTAAAAGTTATCTATTGAGTGAAAAATCTGAAATTTTCAGACACCTACATGTCTTCAAACCCAGATATCCAATTCAAATAGCTATATGGGGCTGATATATCTTTATCCATACCAAATATTAGTAGTCTTAGCAATATAACATTGCATAAAACTTAAGGCAGAGACTAAAAATAGTCAAAATAAGAGTCATAGATCATATGACCCTATTCTCTTAAGCTTGTAAGTTATAAACAATGAGAATTGCCAATTCCACAATAGGCTTGTGTTAAATGCTTAGCCAGAGACCATGGTTTCATGCTTTGGCACTCCTCAGAGAGGTTCCAGGGTAGGTTCAGACACTAGATCTAAAAATACCAAACCATGAAACTTTGGTCTCTGGCTAAGAATTTAAGACAAGCTTGATGAGGAATTGGCAATCCTCATTGTTTATAACTTACAAGCTTAAGAGAATAGGGTCATGTCATCTATGGATCTTATTTTGACTATTTATAGTCTTTGCCTTAAGTTTTATGCAATGTTATATTGCTAAGACTCTAATACATGGTATGGCTGAAGATCTATCAGCCCAATATAGCTATTTGAGTTGGATAGCTGGGTTTGAAGACATGTAGGTGTCTGAAAATTTCAGATTTTTTACTCAATAAATAACTTTTAGTTAAATGCTGTTTTTGAGTTGGTATTTTTAGATCTAGTGTTTGAACATACCCTGGCACCTCTCTGAGGAGTGCCAAAGCATGAAACCATGGTCTCTGGCTAAGCATTTAACACAAGCTTCTTGAGGAATTGGCAATCCTCATTGTCTATTGAAACATGTTTGTAAATTACAATGTAATAGGAGATTTTTTGTATTCATGAAAATCAGAAGACTTAATTTTTATGTATAGCCATACTCTGCAGACCTTAATTTCATTTTTATTGTTATTAATAAATTGATATTTCATTGTTAAAGTTATTCCAGTGAATTTACTCAATCCTGAATAAATTTAACATAGATTTTTAATATTATATGATTAGGGCTATCTCTTGCTCACCATAACAGTTATAGAGCCTTTGTTCTCTAAGCTAGATTTGTGCATAATGGTCTGTTACATAAAAGAGGTTTATATTTATTGCTTATGGACATCTAGTTGATGATGATCTTGGATTGCCACAAAGAAAATATCCTTTAAAGTCCATGCACTACATTTTATTAAGTTTAGTATTTATTAGAAATTAATTTTATAGTTAACCAATATATTAAATATACTAAGTGACTAGAGAATTGATGGTCATCAGCATGTTTTAGTATCCCAGCTTTATTTTTTTACTGTTGTATTTTTATGGATTAGCACGCATTCAAATTATTGTGTAAATAATCTGCTCCAAGCTGGCAAGGGCTGAATAATTAGCCTGGTCTATAGTAGACCAATTTCAAATCCAGACACAAGATTGATAGTTGATTTATTTTTTATTGTTGATCATTTATAATGATGAATGATTGCTACTTTTGTGTAATGCTGGTGAACTTATAGTTAGTTTTATATTGATCTCTCATGCTCATTTTTTTGCATTTAATTTATATTTTGTTTATTTGGGAATGATGATAATTTTCCATCACCCCAGGTTCACCCTAATCCATACCATTATAAATGGTTCCAGTTTGGAACCCAATGATGATCAGATTCTGGTAGCCAGTGACCACATAATTTGAATCTCAGAAATACACATGAAGAACAAAATTCTGTATTTCGATGCAGAATTAATTTAAAACATATTACTGTGAAATGTGACAAGAGCATAAAGGATAATTGTTATTATTTGATTATAAATTATAAAATGGAAGTATTAAAATTTATTTAAAGAATTCACATTTAAATTTGAACAAAAAATCAAAGCTCGATTTTGGAGAATGGATTGAGTTTTTAATTGTTTGAGTTTGTTTAGTTATAATTTCAGTACTGATGATGGATGGAGAGTTTTGTTGTTGGCTTGAGAATGCAGTTTTTATGTAACTTTATGAAGAGTTTTATCTTATGCATTGATACAATCCATTTCCAGATTTTTATATTTTTTATTGTTTTATCAAGGTTTAGTTAACATAGACCTGCCATTATCTCCAGTCTTTAAGCTTCCAAAAAAGGGAGCAAGACATTGTTCTATATTTTCCAGCCCCCTAAGACTCAAAGGAAAGGGCTTTGCAAAAATTTTTGCACTATTATTTTTACTCTGGGTTGTAATGTAGCTTATAATGTCTAAACTGAGATAGATCCTTTGAGTGTTCATGCTACATTGTATACTTATAGTCCAGTAACCAGATTCTTTATCTATCCCAAAACTGCAGGTCACTATGCATTCTTTTGCTGTCAGATTCTCATCAGCAATCTAAGAAAGGTTTTGATAAATGGTTCTTGACAGGAATTTGTTTTTGTATATACATATGGCTTATAATAAATATACAAGAAAAATGGAAATTAGTACACACACCCATGAATAGGGCAGAGTTGGAGAATAAAACAGGAGAAATAAATTAATAAAATAAATCCAAAGTTGAAAAAAGACAGAGTAGGGGGATAATAATAATATAGTAGTAGTGTTCGGTAAGGTAAAATATGGTTGCATGAAAGAGAAGGTAATGTTAAGCTTATTTTATGAGATATTTTTAAAAGTCCATATTTGTATTTCCTGTGTAAAAAAATAATTTAACAATTTTTTTTGAAGAATTAAAAGTCTATAATAGAACATCTTTGCTGACAAGATGAAAAGCGAAAAAGACTGAAGATGAACATCATCTAAACAATAATGATCAGCAACCAATGGAAGGAACCCAGAGAATAGAGGGTGCTTTCATGTTATCCCAATTATTAGAAATATTTAAAGAAGATAATAAAAAGAGAGACAAACAAAGAGAAGAAGATAATAAACAAAGAGAAGATAAAAAGAGATATCAACAAAGAGAAGAAGAGAAAAAAGAGAAACCAACAAACAGAATGTATTGCTGTGGATTGTAATAGATTGTATTACTGTCTGTAATAGTTAATCCCTGTAATACTTATTATTCTTTTTTATTACAATATTTATTAAATAATGTACGTTTTATTTTAATTATATATAAAAGAACGTCATAGGTATGTAAAATAAACCAATTTTACCATAAAAATCAAGATAGACAACTAATGCAACCTTCTTTTTACCTTCATTTTGATTATTTGTATTTCGATATTTGCATTTTAATTAGTCACCATCAGCATCATAATCATTGATATACACTGATTAAATATACTCGTATTTGTTATCCCCTTATCATACATATATTTAGATACATATAAAATAATGGATCAAGTTGTGTCTATTAATGGATTGAGGTGGTCATTTGATCTTTATTGTATGCTATGATCATCAGCATTAGTAGATGGCCATTTTATCTTTTCTATGGCATGATTATCCGATGCTCAATTTCATCAAAAGAAAATTGATTTGCTACTCAATCACCTTAAACTTTTATTTCATTATAATATATATATATATATATAATTAAAATTACCCCAAATCCAAAATTCAACCAGACCAGCATAAAAATAATACTAAAACACTACCAAAGGTTTCACTGCTACAAGAAGACTTCTCAAGTGTAAAGAACTACTAAAACTACACAATATATATAATATTAAACATTACCCACAAATCCATTCACTTCCCATCCACCCTTAATATTAAAAGAACTCTTAAATAAGTTAATTGCTTCAGAATAATAAATTTTCAATAATAAAGACTTTAATTCTTCTTTTGATTTCATTTCTCTCAAAGAAGACAACCTTAGCTTCATCAAAATCAATAGTGTGGCCTGTATCTTTTTTATGGACATACAAAGCAGAACTAAGACATCTATTTTTAACTCTACTTTTATGAATCTTTATTCTTTCATTTAAACTCAAACTACTCTGACCTATGTAAACCTTTTTATAAAATAAACAAAGAATAAAATATACTAGACCAGGAATAGTCTTTCTATCAAAAATTTATTTTGTATTATTTAATAAATTATTCAATGTAGCATCCCTTTTCCAAGCAATTTTCTTATTTCCAAACAATTTACTATTTCTACATACAATTTTATAAGAAGACAATTTATATGGCAAAGAAATAAAATCATATTTTTCTTTTACCTTTACATCCTTACAAATATTACTATTAAACAAAATACTTTTAACAAATTTATCAGAGTAACCAACCCTCAAATAATCTTTATAAAATTGATATTTGTGAAACAAAGCAACCCCACTAGAATTATTTAATTTAATATTCATATGACAATAATTCCTTAAAGCAGCTACTTTATGAGATACAGACTGATAGCTATCAGGTTTAATTATAGATCTTAATTCTTTACTTTTAACCAAATGACTGCACAGTAAACAATTAGTTTCTACATTTCTAATCACCAAAAGATCTAAAAATTTTATCTTAGCAAAATCTAACCCCCCCTCCTTCTAACGCAAATTTTATAGAAGGATCAAAACAATTAAACTCATTTACAAATTCTTTCAATTTATCATTCTCAACTACAAATAAACAATCATCAACATATCTGACAAATAACTTTACATATACAGATTCTATGTATTTTACTTATAAAGGTAATTTTTATAAGATTAAGGAAGGGTGGATAATAGGTTATATTGTTTCTCCTCTAGTATGTTTAGTTTAAATTAATTATATGGATGAGGAAATTATTATTAAAAAGAATTGTTTATATGTAAAGTTATTTGTCAGATATGTTGATGATTGTTTATTTGTAGTTGAGAATGATAAATTGAAAGAATTTGTAAATGAGTTTAATTGTTTTGATCCTTCTATAAAATTTGCGTTAGAAGGAGGGGGGGTTAGATTTTGGTAAGTTAAAATTTTTAGATCTTTTGGTGATTAAAAATGTAGAAATTAATTGTTCAGTGTACAGTCATTTGGTTAAAAATAAAGAATTAAGATCTATAATTAAACCTGATAGCTATCAGTCTGTATCTCATAAAGTAGCAGCTTTAAGGAATTATTGTCATAGGAATATTAAAATATCAACAAATAAAAAATCCTTCTCCTTTTTCTTTTTAAAAACTTTATTTTTTTATCTCAATACTGAACATATATATACATTTATATAATACATAACTCCAACGTTTCAACTGTTTTTATCTCATACAGTCATTTTCAAGGATCTGCAACAACAATATTAAATACATATCAATAAATAAACTTCAATTATAAATGTATATATATGTTCAGTATTGAGATAAAAAAATAAAGTTTTTGAAAAGAAAAAGGAGAAGGATTTTTTATTTGTTGATATTATTGTAGAACATATATATTTTAAAAAAAAAAGTGGATATACCTTTGCTGTGTTATTATATATGAGGAATATTAAATTAAATAATTCTAGTGGGGTAGCTTTGTTTCAGAAATATCAGTTTTATAAAGATTACTTGAGGGTTGGTTACTCTGATAAATTTGTTAAAAGTATTTTGTTTAATAGTAATATTTGTAAGGATGTAAAGGTAAAAGAAAAATATGATTTTATTTCTTTGCCATATAAATTGTCTTCTTATAAAATTGTATGTAGAAATAGTAAATTGTTTGGAAATAAGAAAATTGCTTGGAAATGGGGTGTTACATTGAATAATTTATTAAATAATACAAAAGAAATTTTTGATAGAAAGACTATTCCTGGTGTAGTATATTTTATTCCTTGTTTATTTGTAAGAAGGTTTACATAGGTCAGAGTAGTTTGAGTTTAAATGAAAGAATAAAGGTTCATAAAAGTAGAGTTAAAAATAGATATCTTAGTTCTGCTTTGTATGTCCATGAAAAAGATACAGGCCACACTACTGATTTTGATGAAGCTAAGGTTGTCTTCTTTCAGAGAAATGAAATCAAAAGAAGAATTAAAGAATCTTTATTATTGATAATTTATTATTCTGAAGCAATTAACCTATTTAAGAGTTCTTTTAATATTAAGGGTGGATGGGAAGTGAATGGATTTGTGGGTAATGGTTATTATATATATTGTATAGTTTTTGTAGTTCTTTACACTTGAAAAGTCTACTTGTAGCAGTGAAACCTTTGGTTGTATTTTAATATTATTTTATGCTGGTCTAGTTGAATTTTGGATTTGGGATAATTTTAATTATATATTGACTAGTTTAGCTTTATGCTTGTAATGTATATATATATATATATATATATATATATATATATATATATATATATATATATATATATATAACCAATAGCTGTATGATGTAAAACTGGTGTTGTATATTAATCTGATAAGCTTCTCTATATCTGCTCTATTTTATTTTTCAAATACTTCAGATTATGCATTTTTTTTACTCTCTTTCTATATATAATCTTAAAACTCTTCACTTTATACTTTCCTTAACGAATAATATATTTATATCATAGTTACACCTTGATTAACACCATATGATGTCACATGATGTCAAAGCATTTAATGAACTGCTGAAAATAATATTGAATTGACCATGCTGCTACATTTTGTTTTAATTTATTCAGACAAAAATTGTTTCAAAAATTATTTGCTCTTAATTCTGCCATTCAACTGCTGTATACAACTGCACAGAGCACTTCTTACTTGTTTACTTATTTATTTCCTGTAGTATTCAATACAGTAATTCCTCTTCCAGTGTCTCTATATAATTTATCTTCAAATCACATCTTAAAAGTGTCAATCTTTTTTTTTCTCTTCTTTCAATACTTTAAGTCTCTATTCTCTCTAAAGCTATTTTTCAAACAAAATAATTAATAGCCATTTTTTTTTAAATGGTAAATGTAATGATCCACAGTACAATCTGTTATTCAGTAGCCATTATGATATTTATTATAATTGCTACTGTTTTTATCATCAGATAACTAAAAAAAAAAACACACCACGTGACTTTTTTTCATTCGCACTCAATTTATTTTTAAGAGCAGTTCACTTTATTCTGTTCCAGAGTTATCTAGTATAAGCTTCCCTAATCAATAAATACTAGAGAAATGATATACTATCCACGTATATAGCATTATAGTATGAAATGGTTTTAATTAACATGATTATTAAATGTCTGAGTGCATTAATTCCGAGTTTAAATCCCTCCTTATGAAGTTTATAAGTCAGACACTAATCTGGAAACGTGTTTATAATAGCGTACTATTTTCTGCACATTCATTACTCCAGAATGAAGAAAACTAAATATTAAACTCATTGCTCTTATAAGACTGACATACATTTAAGAATGCTCTTATGTTACATACTGATGTATAAGGACTTGGGGGCTATGATTTCCCCCTCTCCAGTATCCGCATACCTGGGCAATGCTGTGAATTAAAATATACATCAGTCGCAATCGTGTTTTCCTTTTATAGTCATATTAAAAAAAATATAGTTGTATAATCTGGTTTAAAGTTGTCTCTTTTTTATAATTACTACTTATCTCAGGTAGTGGTTTTTTTCTGAAACCTCTCATTGGGACGACATTGTAATGTTTGTTGCATTTTAGGTTTGATTAGTAGGCCTTTATTACTGCAAAATTGCAAGTTAATCAAACTATGAAAAATAAAATATATTCCGATCATTTTATCAAGAACATAGCTACATTTCCTGATTAACTGGCCTATTATTTATTAAACAATTCAAAATACAGCAAAACTCTCCATATAGTAGTTCCATCTTGTGCTAACAAGAGCAATCAATGGATGCCAGAAGGCTTGTGCATTTTTATTTAAAAAAAGGGTTCCAGGGTTATTAACCCACTAAATTCCACTGCATCACTTCACTTATTTGTAATTAATTATAAAAGTAAGATCGGAATTTAAGTTTCTAGTCGATTAATGTTATATTAATTTTCTTTCCAGGGCTTAACTAAACAAGCATATTGGCAAAGGCAACTTATTCATTTATATCTTGCTACTAAAATAAACAACTAAAATTAAGAACGTACAAATGAAAGAGTTATATTAAAAGTAAATATTTTATTATAACAAATTAAAATATTTAAATGATAAATTATTAAATAAAATTAGAAAGTTCATACACGCTAATCCAGATAATAATATACACCAATTGTAAATTCCAAATAGTTCACAGTTAAATAATTAAAACAGTTTATCAGAGAATAGAACAGCAAATGTCTCTATTGGTATTATAAGTTTATAGTTAACATTAGTTTGCAAATATTTTTAGTCACAAATCAGGTATAAATAATTTTACCTGTAAGTACAGATTACAGTAGGAAAAAAAAGAGGGAATTGTTATTAAAAAGAGAGATGACGTCATGAAATTGGTAGAAGATTTTTATCAAGAATTATATAGTAATAAAGAACAAGTATCTCCTATATCTATTGCATCTTCCGAATTGTCCAGAATTTTAAATGAAGAAGTGAGATATGCAATTAAATGTATGAAGAAAGGAAAGGCTCCAGGTAATGATGGAATTATAATTGATATATTAAAAGAAGCAGGTGAAGAAATAGAAATTTTTTTAGCAAAGTTATATACCAAATGTCTAAATGATAAAGATGTACCGGATGATTGGAAGAATGCAGTAATAATATTAATATTTAAAAAAGGTGATAAAGAAGATATTAGAAATTACAGACCTATCAGCCTTTTATCAGTTTTATATAAAATTTTTACCAAGATAATTACAACTCGTCTACAGAGAACATTGGATTTCCACCAACCAAGAGAACAAGCTGGATTTAAAAGTGGTTTTAGTACAGTAGATCATATCCAGGTGTTGAGAGAAGTTATAGAAAGGACGAATGAATATGAGTTGTCATTATGTTTTGGATTTGTAGATTATGAAAAGGCATTTGATTCTATAAACATTTCTCAGTGATTAAAGCATTGGATTATCAAGGTATAGATCCAGGATATTGTCATATTTTGAAGAATATTTATAAAAATGCAACAGCAACAATTAGATTACATAATGATACTGGGAAAGTCAACATTGAGAAAGGTGTAAGACAAGGTGACTCCATATCTCCAAAACTTTTTACAGCAGTGCTGCAAGAAGTATTTTGTGGATTAAAATGGGAAACTAAAGGAGTGAAAGTAAATGGAGATTATTTAAGTCATTTAAATTTCGCAGATGACGTAGTTGTTTTTGCAAATAATGCTTCAGAGCTGCAGGATATGTTGCAGGAATTATCAGATGAAAGTAGGAAAGTAGGACTAAAGATAAATGTTAAAAAGGCTAAAGTAATGTTTAATCAACTTGCTCAAAATATGAAAATAAAGATTGATTATGATGAATTAGAAGAAGTTAACAGTTACAAATACCTTGGTCAGATTATTAATACAGATGGAAACATAATGGAAGAAATTAATCATAGAATTAAACTTGGTTGGAGTGCTTTTGGTAGAAATAACTTGATACTAAAAGGAAATATGCCTATGTGTTTAAAAAGGAAGGTTTTTAACAAATGTGTTTTACCAATTCTTACTTATGGATCCGAGACTTGGACACTTAATAGAAGAGCAATACAGAGACTTCAGACCACTCAAAGAAGTATGGAGAGATGCATGTTGGGAGTAACAAGAAGAGATCGAAAACGCAATGTATGGGTAAGAGAACAAACAGGTGTTACTGACCATATTGAAAAAATTAAAAGATTGAAGTGGAGTTGGGCTAGACATATTGCTAGAAGAGATGATAATAGATGGACAATTGAAATTTTAAACTGGATTCCAAGAGATTGTAAAAGACCCAGAAAGAGACCACATGTGAGATGGATGGATGAAATAAAAAAGTGTGCAGGGGTGATGTGGATAAGAGAAGCTAAAGATCGGAAAAGATGGGTTAAACTTGGAGAGACCTTCATCCTGCAGTGGATTGATAATGGTTGATGATGATGATGTATATTTGAGATGAATGAGTTCATGGCCATTGGTTTTAACTGTTCTTGGTTTGTCCTAAAGCTAATCATGAAAGATTTTTGGGTTGATGCCTTCATGATGAAAGATGTAAGCAATGCTCTGGTTCACTCCCACATTAGAAATTATTTCAGGATAGGGTGTTCTGGATCCTTTGAGATCCAGGACCAACCAAATCCAAAAAACAACCAATATTCTATTCCAAGTTTTACTGCCCCTTTTATAGCCTTGGGTCAGTTTTTAAACTTCTGCGCAAACTTCTGCGCATATGACCTTATCTTTTATTTTATCAAAAATACCAGTTGATAATTTTGTGCATTCTTTATTAGATTTAAGTTACAAATGCCTTTTTTTATATAAATTATTTTGGTCATCTTTAATTAGTGTTCCGATCGTAATCATTTATGTTTACAATTTTTTTTCTTTTTATCTGGATTAATAATCAGCACGTGCCTACATTCTTTCCAATTTTTTTTTTTTTTTCCATATGTCATAGCATCGGCCGGGACGCGAACCCACAACCGTCTGCAACCAACTACTTGCATGCAAGGGCTGCGATGACCTCTCGGCTAACAACGCTTGACATTCTTCTTTCCAATTTTAACATTTATTTTTAAGTAAACAGATGTCAAATAAATACCTTTCACTGCACGTTTTTACTTTTTTTTTAAAGCTTTTTTTTAAATATTATCAAATGCCAATATATTTGAACCATATATGTGTAAAACAGTTCAATAGTTTTAGCTCTCTAACTGTTCATTATAACTTCTCTAATATGTATATGGAGAAAAAAAATTTATTTCAATGCAACTTTCATAGAAATAGTTTCATTTCTATTATCCTTGGTGAATTATAACACGGTTTGCTTCATAAGAAATTCAAATTCAAAGATTTTATTATTCTTATTCATTCATGAACAAAATATAATGCCTTATTTGACAATCTTAAATTTCAGTTTTCATTCTATATTCTTTTATAGTTCAATATGTTTTTATTTATTTATTCGTCTTGAATATCCAAAAACAATATAAAACATTAAAGCTTCTCTATTTTAAACTATCTTACCATTTAGTCTTGAAAGTCTTTCTTCTTCCTTTGAATATCTTTCCTCTTTTAATTATTATCACACAAACATTAAATATAGTAATATATAGTGTTAGTATTTTATTTTGCTTAAAACTTTCTTGGCAATTTATCTGCAAGATTCTGTTTCTTTCCCTCTTTAGTAGCTTCTAATAGTTGACAAGGAAAACACTGGACAATGTACCGAGGATAAGAACTGATGTGCTATTTGTTTCGGTCTAGTGCTCCATATTAAAAGTCTATCTGAATATGAATGTTTTCATAACTTTTAATAAAAATAATTTTTAAAAAATGACATTTCTTGGATAATTTTTATCTTAATAGTCAATTCTTTCCCTTTTCTACATCTTCAAATAAGATCGAGAGAGAAAGAGGGCCACTTATTTCCTTTGCATATTATTTTCATTTACATACAAAAATTGTTGCTTTATATTTCAGTATTTGCAAACCATGAGAAAAAATCTGATCATTTCTTTAAATTTGTTGATGCTTAAATTATTTGCCTAAAAAATAATAAAAAGCAAGAAATAAAGAAGCATGGCACATAATTACTTCCAAGAACTTGATAAATATAAGAGCCAATAGCATGTTAGTTGTTTAATCCAATGACATAGCCAACTACATAAAAATATGCAAATCTATTATAATCAGTGACTAGTTTAATATATGTTTATATGCATGAGGATATGCTAATATATTTGCTGATATTGTCTTTAGTCATGCTTTGATAAAGACACATCTTATCGAAAGCCTTTCTTAGCAAAGTAATAAATATTGTTTTACACAAAAATGTATTAACGTAATAATTGAAAATTATCTACATACTCTTGTAGAATTTATTTTATTTATTATTATATATATATATATATTATAATATCAAGATTATATTGTACCAGGTGTAGGATGATCCAGAATAGTCTATTTGCTAGGTTTAACTGGGTTTAACCCTTATTTATCATAATTTTATAATTTTATATTATAAATATTATGTGAACAGACTGGCCCTTTGATACCCACAATCAGATTGAGCTATGCAATGCATAACATGATCACATTTCCAGACCGTGGCCCACCATGCCTGCTAAATTAAACCCCTACTATCCAAGCACTTTATTTGTTTTAAGGTAAACCTCAGATGCCAGCTAGTTATGAGAACTAATGTTTTTGGACAGTAGGCGCATAATCCAGTGCTCAAAATATTCCATGACTAGCTCAATCAAAAGGATAATCTAACACATTATTGATTTAATTAGTGGTAAAGAATTGACTGATAAATATTGTGTTTAAAGATAATTTATTTTAACTATGTACTTATTATCATGACTTCTAAACTACTTATATGAATCTTAATTAAATAAAACAACGACTTGTCATAACCTCAGGCACACACACATATTAATATTATAATAAGATATACAATATAATATAACAAAGAGTATTAAATAATATAAGGTATTTAAATTGCACATCAATAGTTCTTTATGCATACTATAAAGTTCATTTATTAGTTGACTCTGGAGGCTTCAAATTATTGCAATGGCTACTTTAATTAGAAATGAACATAATAAAAGTTGCTTATTATCTATAGGACTTGAACTTGGACTTCCTGCTGGTTGTTACTTCATATGAAAATATTTCTAACCAGTTGGATTCAAGGTTTTTGTGAAGATTTTCTGTTGATTGCTGTTCCTTGCTACTTCTTATTCAAGACAGTTAGACATTGTGTGGCTTCAGATTATTAAATGTGCATTACTTACATCTTGGGCAGGCTACTGGTATTTAGGACAGGCTTGAAGCTCATCATATGATCCTAAAGCTTCTCAACACTGCATGAAAAGACTGACTGAGAACTGATTGACTGAACTGAACTAAAGAACTGATTTAAACCGATTGATCTCAACTGATAGATTGAACCAACTGCTAGATTGATGAAAATTCAAACTATTTATGTTATGACCCTGTTATTTTGGTGTCCATCAGCTATCTCTGTTGTTGAAATTCCTCCACTGTTTTTTAATACATTCCTTAGATAAGCTTTTGATTACACGTTTTCATTTGGTAGCCATTGCAAATTTGTTGTTTTGTGGATTTTTAATTCATAGCCATTGCAAATTCTGTGTTTATATTTTAACTTTCTTATTTCACTTTATACACGTGCACACATTTTATTTTACTATTCCTTATGTTTACAATCACTATTAACACACACATATATTTGCATTTCTTTAAATTACGGGAAAAGATTTTTTTTCCATCAATTTAAATCACAAAAGATATTTTTAATTTATACAAAAGGTATATATTTTAAGCATTTAGCTTCAACTTTTTCTTTCCTTTTTTTCCTTTAATATTTTAAATGAAAGAGATTTATTCTTGAACTGTCATAACTTTTAATTTTTATTTACTTTCTTATTAATTAATTGTCGAGTTAATTCCCCCACCCCCTTTCACTCAATCCTTAAACTTTTAGTTTGACATTTCTAAACAAACCCTCTTTCTCCTTCTAACTAATTTACTTTTAACAAACTGTTTTTTAAAAAAAACTCTTTAAACTTCTTTCATCACATTACACTTTCTCCCCCTTCTAATTAATTAATTGTAACATTTACTGATAATAACTTTTTACATTTCTATGCAGACTTACATATTATTTATTTATTTATTAAAACCTTCATGTTATTTATGAGAATTTTAGTTTAATAATTGTAAACACAATTTTAATGAACGCTCAGTTGCGTTACAATATATTGAAACTGAAAATGTCAGCCATGCCACAAACTAAGTATAGCTTTTATTTATTTATTCACTGATATATTGAAAATTTAGTTGCATAAAGTACTTCCTATTAACTTAATGAAGATTCTGTTATTCTTTTTTGTGGCACCCAGGCAGAAAAGTCTTATTGTCTACCCAATATATTCTTATCACTGCATCTGTTATCACTATGTTATTACTCATATGGAAAATCAAAATGGATGAGTTACTCACTAGTGTGCATCAAACAGTATGGGGAGTTTACTAGCATTTTACCTCTCATCCAACTTTAATTCTTTGATTAATTTTATCTATTATGTTTCCATTTGTATTAATAATATGACAATGTATTTATAATTTTAATTCATTACAATCAAACTCTTAATTTTTTTTTGAAAAGTTATTAGTCACTACACAAATCTTTGGCATAACATTTTAAATCCTGTATTCTTTGTTTTTATCTGACAATTCCTGTGACTTTTTGATATATTACTGCAAATCAACCCTGGCATCTGCAAAATCTAAATAATTTAAGTAATTTCATTTATTTTTATTTTTTAATTCTCTATTTTAAATCATCATATATTTGCCATAAAACTGTTGTAAAAAGTTTTGAAGAGATAGACACACCTTATCTTTATCTTTCTAAATGTTAATCTTTTTATTTTCACAACATAGTCTAATCACTGCTTATCACATTTTGATGTATATTCTTTAGAATGACTATTTTTGAGACTAAACACTGATATGCCAAAGTTTTAAACCCTATTAAAATGTTTATAGAAACCAATGCCTTTTCTACAAAATCCAAAACATAACTGTAATTCATAACTACAAGTCTTTTCTATAACTTCTCTTAATAGATATAATTAATCAATTATTCTAAAGCAGCCTCTAAATTTACTTGTTCTTTTGATTGATTTGAAATCAGTTTTCTTTCAACGAGTTGTAACGCCCTTAAGTAGATCCTACATATTGATAAATGATACTGTAATTTCTAAAATCATCTTTTTTACCTTTATTAAAAGTCAATTTCATTATTACATTAACCAAACCATCTTTTATATCTTTATTATTAATATATTTAGTGTACATTTTTGCCATCATTTAAAAAAAAAAAATCATTTGCTTTTTTTAAAATATCTATAATAATTCCATTACTTTCTGGAGCTTAAACGATTTGTTTATATTCCTTACCTTTTAATTCAAAATATATAATATGGCTAATGTAGAGATACTTTGTTTTTATGACCTTTATTACTTCACAGGTTGTTGGGTGTTTTTCTTTTTTTGTAGAATTTTTACAAACACTTCATAATGTCGTTCTTTTATATTAATAGTGCCTCTTTTTTCTTATTGTAAAACAACTTTCCAATACTACGATATTGTTTTATTTATTTAAAAGTGTTCTATTGTTGTTATACTTGCTATTTTACAAGTGTATTTTCTTATTTCATAATAATTTTTTTTGTAACAACTTAACTAATTTCAGGCTATTTAGAAACCTTTTTATATTCTCTTTTTAATATATGTTATCTTAGCTCAGATAAAATTTTACTAATGCCAGTCCTTTGCAGAAAAATTCTTAATAAATTATCAATTATTTCTTATGGATTTAATAAAATGGAACTTTATTAACATTATAAAATGATTTTCACGTTCTAGCTTAAATTCTGAGATGTATTTTTAAAGATTAAAAATAACAATAGTTTTAAACCACTAAACATCAGTTCAGACCTATATGACTATATAAACTAATGAGCTTGGATTGAAAATATTATTGTGTTTTCAATTTTTATTCTCATATTTTTGTAGTTAAGTAGAGATAAAAGGTGGCTGCTGGGGGGGGGGTTGCATTAGATTTTAAAATCTAGGTGCAGTGTGCTCAGATTCAAGGTTCCTCACTGATGCAAGCCTCAAGCTAGAATCTAATCGAGAGATAATGGATGAATAGGCACTAGATAGAGATTTTATGCACAAGCCTTCTGGCATCCATTGATTATTCAGGCTTGCACTGAGTGCCACTGCTGTATGGAGAGTTTTTCCTATTTAATAACAATAGTTTTAATAATTATTTTATAAACAATAACACTTAATTTACATTTTATTAATCAATAATTACAATATTTGTTTATATTTGCAACATTTGGTTCTATAGATACACTACATTAATTTGAAAACATAGGTTTGAAAATAAGACTGTCCTTCTTATTTTCTCAAAGTCTTTATCTTATACATTTAACATTGCTGATTTTTATAGTATGATGCAAGTGAGAAGGGATTATTACCTTCTATAAAATATTACAAATCTGACACTGCTCTAGTAAAATCCACTGATCATTACATAGTTTAACATCTAATATTATCAAAAGAAATTGATGTAAAGTGAATGATTTAATATATATTCACACTCATTTCAAGAAACTTAAAATTGACTTATATAAGTGTATTTAGGTTTGAAAATAATATAGTCTTTCTTATTTTCTCAAAGTTTTTATCTTGTGGCTGGAACAAGAATATCATTGTATTCAACATCATTAATTTAATATTATGTATGGTGCTAATGAGCTTTATTACCTTCTAAGTAGAATTACAATCTGACACTGCAGTAATAAAATTCGTAGTTTAATATCTCACACCTCATATTAACCCAAAGTAAATTATAATATTTTATACCTGTTAACAAGATTGTCAAAAGAAGTGGATGTAAAGTAAATGCTTTAATTTATTCATGTTCTTATTTCAATGCACTTAATATTGATCTATATAAGTGCAAATAGATTTGAAAATAAGATAATCATTCTTATTTTCTCAAAGACGTTATCTTGTGGCTGGAATGAGAGTATCCTTGTATTTAATATCATTAATTTAATATTATGTATGGTGCTAGTGAGAAGCTATATTAGCTTCTAATTAGAATGGTAATCTGATACTGCATTAGTAAAATTCATTGATCATTACATAGTTTCATATCTAATATTAGCACAAAGTAAATTGTAATATTTCATACATGTTAATAAGATTATCAAAAGAAGTGGATGTAAAGTGAATGATTTAATATATTTATGCTCTCATTTCAAGACACTTAAAATTGACCTAAATAAATATAATTAGGTTTCAAAATAAGCTGGCCATTATTATTTTCTGAAATTCTTTATCTTGTGGCTGGAATAAGAGTATCCTTATATTTAACAACATAATATTATTTAATATTAGGTATTGTGCTAATGAGGAAGGTTTATTATCTTCTCAATAAAATTACACTCTCAGACTGTACTAATCATTACAAAAAATAAATAAATAAATGTAAATTCATAAATAATATTTACTTATTGATGGATAGCAGAAATTTAAATACTATAATAAAAATTGTGATACAAAAAGAAATGCTTAAAAATTTGTGTAATTTATTAGTAAAAATCGATATCACTTCAAAAATTAATTAAATAAAAGAATACATTTCAATCCATTACCTGCTTACATTTACTTGTTTATGCTTACCTGAAATTTTGCATTACTAATTGTAAAAAAGAGATGAAATCAAAGTTATATGTTTTATCTAAATGTGGTGTAATATAAAAATGACTGCTTCACTATAATTTTTTTATTTCCATTTAAAGATAAACATTTAGCATTTGAATGGGAAACCTTTTGGTTTTATATTCTGGATAGAATTGAGAATAAATAATAAATAGACCTGCAATGATTTTTTGACAATTCCTATTTCATAAAGAGAAATTGAAATTTACAAAAAGTTATATAATTTTGCTGTGACATGTGAAACTATTTTTAATGGGCTTATAGTGTAGGATCAGTTATATTTTGATTTTGGTTGTCATATAAAATTGTGATTAACTACATATTTGTATAACTTACAGATAAATTTTAAATGTCTTTTTAAAAGAATGTGTTATGTAGATTATGCTAATTTACAATTTGTTACATCAAGTGGCTAATGCATTACACTTAGGCTTTAAAACTGATACCGGAGCTGAACCTAGAAATTTAGATGACATTCTTTGCAATATTATTTTCTGTTATACCTTCTCTTAAATATACCATTTTAATGATGTCCTGAAAAATCAAAAGAATTAAAATCACTAGTGATTGTCAAGAATAGCTGTAACATTCCAAAATGCTACTAAATAAAATAGTTTTTTAAAAAAGACTATGTGAAATGGAACCCTCATGATGTGCTACTTTTGCTAATGGGAATGTGTTCTATGTTGGACAGATATCAGATCATAATTTGTTATCCAGAGGAGAGAAAAACTCTTAAAACAATATTGCTAGACATGACAATTATAATATTTAGATATACAAAATTCTAGTTTCCTATTTTTATAAAGTCAAAAAATTAAATATAAAAGATGTAATCAGTGAATTGAATGGTCTCAGTGATTACAATGAGCTACAAAAAGTCAAAGCCATCCATTCTTTATAAATGATGCTTATTGATAGAAGTTATGTAATATATTGACCAGTTTTGTGATTGACCGACTCAAAATGAAGATTCCTAGATCGATTTTCAGATGATCAAAGTATGAATCTTAATTTGTCATTTGAGTGGAGGGGTGTGCACTCTTGGGGCTATTTTGGTGCTAGGGTATTATTTAACCATCCAACTAATCTTATGATTATTAATAAATATTATACATTTATATATTAACTATTATTAAAACAGGCAAAACTCTCTACACATATTGCCACTCAGTGCAAGCTAAAGTAATCAATGGATGCCAGAAGGCTTGTACATAAAATTTCCATCTAGTGCCTAGTCATCCAATATCCCCAGACTAGTTTCTGGCTTGTGACCTTCGTCAGTGAGGAGCCTTGGATCTGAGAGCACTGCACCTAGATCTTAGGATCTAATGCAACCCTCCAGCAGCCACCTTTTATCTCTACTTAACTACAAACTATGAGACTTAAATTAAAAACACTACAATATTTTCAATCCAAGTTCATCAGTTTATATAGTCATGTAGGTCTGAACTCAGTTCAGTACCTATACATTTTGGTGTCTTTAATAACCATAGCCACCACTATCCTATTAGGCAGGATTGGTTTTAAGCCAATAAACATCACATGATCACTATTTCTAATGCTTGTTCTTAAATGAGTGGCAATATGTACAGAGAGTTTTGCCTGTTTTAATAACAATTGAGAGCAAGCATTAGAAATAGTGATCATGTGATAAAATATATTAACTAATGATTTTAAATATGCACAGTATATATAAATAGAAATAAATAGGCAATATTCAATATATAGAGTTATCTGGCACAGAAATAGCTAAACGTTGGATTGATTTCATAATAGTGTGTATATCTAATAACATTGTTTTTTTCTTTTTTTAATTTGCATTTGGACTACTTTATGTACATATTGTTTTAAATTATTTGAATACATCAACTATAAACTTTTCCCCTCGAGTAATAAAAATTGTAATTCTAAAATATTTCGTTTAAAACAATAATAATATTAATATGTTTAAATTTGTATTAACCTTTATGGTAATTCATCGTAATTCCAATACATCGCTTGCATTTGTTGTTTGTCCGATTGAACAGAAAATTTTAAATATTGACAAAAATGATTACTAAAAATTTTAATTTATTAGCATAATAAAAATAATAATTATAAACGTAAAAAAAAAGATCTACAAGAATGTAGATATGTAAAGATGTATCTTTCATAAGGAACTTTATGATTTCCTGACATAGCTATGAATTTGAGTTGTCAGAATATGCTAAAAGCCTGGAAAGCGGTGGCAGACGATTACTGATTATGATCAAGGGTAATTATTTAGTCATGCCTTCGGAAAAAGAACCTAACGCACACACATATACGAAGTTATAATCAATCAAATTAATTCAGCTGTGAATTAATTTAATTAGTCCAATGGCCTAGTTATCATACTACAAACCAGGGCAATATATGAACTCCCTGGGTCTTAGAGACTGTTTTGTTTTATGTATATTCAAAAAAATATTAAGATATAAGTTATAAATATTTAATAAAATTTTTTTGAAATTTTGCATAGATCAAAAATTCCAGGTAACCTCCGAATTGATTATATATTTTTCTTTTATTTAGTAATTAATTCTATATATAAATTCACACATACCTAGATCTAAAAAGGCCTTTATAGATGCAATAAAAATTTTCATAAAATATTTGCTTATTCTGTCAGTTTTGGCGGTTTTCATTTCATTGAAGGATTTCTCTGTGATATTTCTAATAAACCAATATTGCAACCATTGATTAGATCAGCGTTTCCCAACCTTTTTTGGCTCGCGTACCACATGGTAGTACATCAAAATGATTGTATTTCATGAAATTTGTTATTGCGAGTGTGTTATTTTATTTGCATTATAAATATTATAGGGTGACCATGTATATATTCACAACTCATAATGAGACAAATTACATTGAAGCACGCCTAAACGTCACGCCAGATTATAAACTCATTGAAATTACAAACTCACTGTAACATATTTATATGTATGTGTTTGTTCAAAGTTTCATATTTTTTCCAAAATAATTTATTAAAGATCACATTATTACATTAAAGGTTATTTGGTACATATTTTGTTCAGTGTTTTCTCATTCCTTCATTTGGTTTTCCTGAATTTGAGTCTGTTTTCTCTTTTTCGGAGCATCTTGCTATTGGCTGGGCCATTGAGAGGATAAATCCAGCATGTCCCAAGTCATGGTAAAAATAACCTCAGGGGTTATCAGGCTATCTCTTGTTCTTGTTTTCTTTATATTGTTCAGCATGAAGTTAATAGGATTAAAATTTTGATGATTAAATACTAGCTTACATCTAGTAATCCACAATAGATGATCAAGAATTAATGAGTCTAATTTCTGGGTATGATCCTTTTCTGATACATTTTTTCAAATTAAATAATTTAGATTGATTTGCCTTGATCTGACTCATTATTTATCTACTATTTTGTCATATTTCGTTTATCAATAAATGGTTTTAATAAAAACACAAAATTATAAAAAACCAATTAGTATATTTTCTTATCATAATCAAATATTTTTATAAAATAAATTTAATGAGATCTTGTGCTTGTTTCAAACAACATAATTTTTTGAAATTTGGTTCAAAAGATGCGAGGTATACCCTTAAGTCTACAGCTGCGTTCAATCTGTTTCGATACTTATTTTTTTAAAAAATATATGAAGAAAAAGCTCTTCCTACTAATTCTGTACTAGTAAACGGTAATAATAATTTAAGAGCTTTCTTAGAAAGTTGTTCATATTCTTTAATGTTTAACCAAAAATTAATTAGATTGTGTCGTTTGAATTCTATTTGTAAAATGCTGTCACATGATAATTCTATTAAATTTTCTTTATCCTTTATTGATAATAATATAGCTTTTTCTAAATTTTCTGCATAGAAGGGTTTGAAATCCAATTATCATTTGTGTTTTCGGGTTTTGGAAAATATTCCATGAAAGACAATTTTAATCCTGTTAAATGTGCTATTATATTTTTTCGTATATCTTGAGACAGACTAACCTTATTTTCAAACAAAAAAATATGTAGTTTCGAATACTTCCAGTTGATTGTTTTCGATACTTATATGTATTACTGTTTCCAAAAATCTAATTTCTTAATCATACTTTTAACTTTATCATTAACATTAAAGATCGTTATCGACTGTACATATTAACAACTTTACTGTATAATATTATTAATTAAAATAATTTTTATGAATTATAGGAAAAAACGTTTCTATATTTTTATGATTTAATTTTTTTTATGTCCGCCATTATTGATTATTTTTCGTGTACCACCAACCAGCAACTCGCGTACCACAGGTTGGGATACACTGGATTAGATTATTGATTCCTTTATATTTATTGTAAACTTTGAAAATACCCTTTATAAAAAGTCTAAAAACAAATTTAATGAATTTGCCATCTATTATAATCCACATTAATAGGTCTTAAATAATAATGCAAAGATAATATCAGCATAATTTTTTTATATACTTATTCATGTTTTCAAGAGCAATTGCCTTTACACTAAGCCATCTACTATATGACTGAGGACTGAAAAAAATTTAGAAAAGTCTGAAAATGGAGATTATATAGCACTTTACTACTTAGTATTTTTTAATTACTCAAGCTTACAATAGATGGCGCTAGAGAAGAATGACACTATGATTACAATGTAAATATGTGTACTAATATATAAATTATAAACATGAAACTACCAGAGATGAAATTTTTTATTTAGTAATATAATAAATTATATGCTCTATAATTTTTATAGCTTAAATAAAATTTTTAATTTACTACATAAATCATCATAACTACTTAAAAAAAATAAAACATAGATAAGTAAAATAATTCACTTATATTTGTTTCTTAACTTTTAAAAAAAAATTTTTTTCTAATTATATCTCCTATCTAAAAATAGTTAGATATCCCTTTTACTAGATGGATTAGACAATAATCCCCCCCCCCCAATCTTAAATTAAAAAAGTGTATTCTCTTAAAACTAAACCACTAAAAGAAAACATCACATGTGAGCCTTATTATCGTCATTGTTCAAAGTTCATAAGTTGACTATTGTTATTAAATGACAATTGTATGAGAACTCTTTATGTAGAATCAGTGATATAGCTAAAATTGTTGGGTTTCTTTGCAAAAAAAAATTTAAAAACTTTTTTTAATATTTAAAACGTACATTGTAAACATCTTCATACTACCCTTAGACAATCCCAATATTAATAATAATCCACAATATCAATCTGTTGTCAAGGCAATATTTTTTTAACAATAAAGGTGGAATCCCACCTTTATTTATGGTCCAATATATTTATATAAACACTAAAGATTGCAACTTGACCATAGAGACTGAAATTATTGATGCAAAGAAGTTTAAATAAACATCATTAAACAGGTAAATCTAATCTGTTCTCAATGCAGACTAATAAATAAATAGTCAAATATAACATACAAACAGCAATTACAATTTTCAAATTGCAGCCACTGTATTACTTGAATAATAAGTGTAATAATATTCAAATCACTTCCAAATGTTGTATTTTTTCAGTAATGCTCTCTGTGAACAAATATAAAGCCAGAACTTCAAACAGTGCTATTTGAAGTTCAGACTTTATATTTACTCACAGAGGATGTTGTTGAAAAACATTTGGGCAGATGATTTGAACATTTTGGATTTGAATTTTCAGTTAGTAATATGAACTGGGATATTTTAAAATATATACAGGGCTTTCCAGAGAAAACGAGAAGTCCAGAGTAACTAATATTTTAGAGGCCCTTCAAAATTCAAAATAAAAACATGGGGAAAGAAAAAAAATGAGAGTTTTTACTTACAAGACTGAAAATAGAACTTTGGGAGCAGTTACTTATGAGTCACAGAAACAAGCAAGCAGATCAGATCCAGATAGCACTTGGATAGGGTAAATTCACTCTAGCACTGTTAGTATCATAATATACTGTTAGCACAGAACTGATTGATAGGGGGCTGAGATTATTTGTTCTGCCTGTTGCCAAGCACTGCAGTTGCTTTCATCACAGAATCATCAAATTGACACTTCATCCCTAAATGGGCTTACAATTTTGACTCGTGGTGTGCCTGCTTGAAAAAGTTTTTATTAATTTTTTTTTTTGGAAATTTAATTGTAAAATTAAGGCAGTTCTGTGAGCTGTGACATCACTTTGCCTTCTTCTATATTTTTGTTTAACATATTGAGTTGCCAAGTTGAGACCCCTAATATTGTGAGGTCTGGGGCAGCTACCCCTCCTGTCCTCCCCATGATTGGCCCTGTATATATATATATATATATATATATATATAAGCCTTTGCTAAAATGCAAGCTATATGAACAAATTAAAAAGAAAATACCTTTAAGAACAAAATAACAACAACAATAATAATAATAATAATAATAATAATAATAATAATAATGGGCCATGGGTTTTCCCTCCACCATTAGGTCCTTGGCACTTCAAATTGGAACAACATACATCAGCACATAACATGATTGAATCTATTTATAGCTTTCAAACAGAATCTTCAGACACATCAACTCTTCAACCCACCCACCCCGATTATTTTGGATCACCTGAAACAAATACACCATTTACCATTAATGAATTTGCTTTGAAGCTTGCCACTCGCCCAATGCCTGTCATCCAGGCACTCATGGCATACCAAAATTTGTGTACGAACACCTTAGCCATACAACTAATCAAGTATTATGTAATCTTGCAAACTATCTCTCACAAAAAATATACAACATTGAAAATCTTATCCAATTGCAATAGTACCATTTAATAAGAAACCAGCTCCAATAACCACCCTTAATAATATTAGGCCTTCTCCATGTGCCCAATAGCCATCAAGATCATTGAGAAAGTCATTAAAGACAGGATTGAATCATATCTGCTCCCATTGATTTCACCATATCAGTTTGCAAGAAAGCAATCATCTACAGGACATGCAGCACTTCTTTTCAAAGCTGTATTGGGATCGGTGCGAGGCCGGAAAAAATACAGCCCAGTTGCAGTTCAAATAGACATTGAATCAGCTTTTGATTCTGTGGCAATCAAGATATTAATTAAAATGTTGGCTGCCACTGCAATACCTCGCACTATTTTATATGTTATAACCAACTTGTTGTTAAATCAGGATATACATATTACACTCAGTGGCAAAAATTCTGAATCTTTTACTCCAACACAATCAATCTCACAAGGATCCCCCCTGAGTGCTTTACTTTTCACCTTTTACATCAACCCTCTATTAATAAAAATCCAGCAAACATTCATTGGCATCCAAATACCAAACACATCTCAGCAGGTAACATGTATCGCTTATATGGATGATATAACTGTCTTCCTCCCATCTAAAAAACACCTACCAGCCTTGCATACAATACTACAAGAATTTGCAGCTACACACAAACTCAGGGTCAATCTAAATAAGACGGCAGTTTGGTCTCTTTATAATGCAAAGCAGTACACGGGCATGTATGGAGGAAAGCCATCTGATTTCTTGGGATTTCCCTTTTATATGAGTGCAAGTGCAATGAGGGTCAAGATCCAGAACAAACTCAAAGAAGAAACAGAGCGAATTACTACTTCTCTCTCAAAGACATATCTTTCAATATACTCCAAGATCCAGCTATTTAACCAGCTAGCCATAACAAAAATCACCTATTACTCACCCATTATCACATTTTCTAAAGGTTTTATTAACAAAATCTCTTCTCTCTGTAATAAGCTCTTGTGGCAGAGGAAGACTGTGTCAATATCTGCAAAACAACTTACCAGACCACCTATTCACAATGGACTAGGACTTCATAGTATTTATATTTTCCATCTACAGAAGGCCACAAACTTAATAGCATCCACAGTCAAACACTTTCCAATGCTTGAATGCCTACTTCAAATAACACCAACAGATAGACCACCCCTGCCTATGACCAACTAGCATCAATGATCAATCATATAAAAACCACAGCTCCACAGATATCTCTTCAGACAATATACAAGCATTCATACTGGCAAATTTATTCATTAATCCATCCAAATCCAAGCCATGACACCAATCTGACAATGCTGAAAATCAATAATCTACAATTATTCTGTAAGTTTAAAAATGGTCACTGGAGCCAAAGTATTTTGATTTTTTGTTGAGACTAAACCTACAAGCACTGCCCACTACATATTTTCTGAGATATCAGAGACTATACACTAACATTGATCCTTTTTGTCCCTGTGTCACAGGGCTGAAGAAACACAGGAACATCTATTCTATCTTTGTCGGCACTAGACAAAATTCGAGTTATTATGATAGGAGCATATAGACAATCTAACACAACCCTTCAAACAATCATTAATAATTGCAAAGGCTCTATTCCATCAGTCCGTGCAGCCACTTTTATGCTTTATGCATACTGGTGCACTAGATGCACATTCACTCTAGGTAACAACACAAGGCGACATCCATCAACTTTCAATATCAAACTGGCAAAACTACGAGCCAGAGACAATAAAATTGCACATCCAGACATCTATGCAGCAACCTGGTCACTGATAACACAACAATCAAACCTCTAAGATGGCTCCCAATAACCAAAATCTATGCCCTCAACCAATATATAAAAAAAAAAAATGTGGCAATTATCTACAAATAAAAAAACAGAATGTTGTCTTTGATTGCATAATATTAATATAAAGGACAGTAACAACAAAATCAGACCTCAAATACTGGAAAGCAAACTAAACCCAGCATGGCAATATACATCAAAGTTGAAGTTTTGCAAATTGAACAATGATAACCCAAGACTTTGGAGAACTATGATTACAGCAAGCAGCACTCATAAATGTAACGTATACATATGTATTTTCACCCCCTAACAATGTTTAAATATCTTTCCCTCCTAAGTTAAGTTCCTTTTGTACATCACAGATACCAACTTAAACTTGGTTTACTCACTAGCAATGTAAATATATGTATACAAGTGTCTTATAGCAAATGTAACTCTATGGTTATCAATAAAGTTCTTTTCTTTGAAACATAATAATAATAATAATAATAATAATAATAATAATAATAATAATAATAATAATAATAATAATAATAATAATAATAATAATAATAATAATAATAATAATAATAATAATAATAATAATAATAATAATAATAATAATAATAATAATAATAATAATAATAATAATAATAATAATAATAATAATAATAATAATAATAATAATAATAATAATAATAATAATAATAATAATAATAATAATAATAATAATAATAATAATAATAATAATAATAATAATAATAATAATAATAATAATAATAATAATAATAATAATAATAATAATAATAATAATAATAATAATAATAATAATAATAATAATAATAATAATAATAATAATAATAATAATAATAATGCACAATTCACACCCAAAGAAGATTATTTTGGAATAACTGAAGATGAGATGCCATTTAAAATTGAGGATTTTAAGGTAGTGTTAGAATCAATCCCACCCACATGTCATCCAGGACCTCCAGGCATTCCACAGTTTGTACTTGCACATCTTAGCCAAATTACAAATACATACCTGTGTCAATTGGCAAATCAAATATCACAAAAAATTTATAGCATACAGGGATTATACAACATATCAATGGTACCATTTATGAAAAAACCAGAACCTATTACCAAGATCACCAACTTAAGACCCATCTTAATGGAGCCTTTAGGAATTAAACTGCTAGAAAAAGTAATAAAGGTGAAAATTGAACCATTTATACTGACAAAAATATCACAACAACAGTATGCAAAGAAAGGCTCATCCACAGGTCAGGCAGCACTAATCTTTAAAACTATAATTAACTCAGTAATAAAGAAGAAGAAATATGCTCCAATTGCAGTACAATTAGATTTTGAAAGTGCTTTCAACTCTGTACCAATAAAAATCTTACTAAACCAACTAAAGGAAACACAAATACCACGATCAATATTATATACAATAGCCAACCTACTTTTAAACAGAGAAGTACATATCACACTTAATGGAAGAACGTCATCATCATTCTATCCCACTCAATCAATACCACAAGGGTCACCACTGAGTACACTACTGTTCACCTTCTACATAAACCCCTTATTAGAAGAAATTGAAAAAAAAATACAGGGAGTGTTAATACCAAATGCAAAAAGACACATTCCTTGTATAGCTTATATGGATGATATCACAATATTCTTAACATCAAAAAAGCAACTACAAGCACTACAAAACATCATAGAAGAATATACAAAAAAATTCAAACTTAAAATCAATATCAATAAGTCAGCTGCTTGGACAATTTTTACAGGGAAAGTAAACAAACAAATTTATCAAGGAAAGCCCAGCAGTTTTCTAGGTTTTCCATTTTATCTGGGAATGAATCAAATGAGGACAACAATACAAAACAAACTCAAAGTGGATGCAGAAAGAATCACAGAATAGTTATCCAGATCATATCTATCAATATACACAAAAATATCATTATTCAATCAACTCATAATGTCAAAAATAAGCTACTATTTACCAATAATCAGTTTCACAAAACCATTTATAGCCTCAATTAATTCATTTTGTAGCAAACTACTATGGAACAGGAAAGTAGTTGCCATTTCAATAAAGCAACTTAACCAACCAACAAAAAGGAATGGTCTGGGACTTCATTCAATATTAGTGTTTCAGACACAAAAAACAATAAATCTGCTAATAGCCATAGTCAAAAGATTTCCAGATATTGAACCAATATTGGAGATCACACCCACAGATCGTCCACCACCTACAAACAATTATATCTTTACATTGCTTGAAAGCATTGAGAGTATCAAAAACAAAGTAACACTGAAAAGTCCAATAAAATATACATATTGGCAAATACATGATTTCCTAACACAAAAACAATCTGAGAATAACCAAATATCTGTATTGGGAATTGATAACAGCCAATTACTTAAAAAATTTAGGAAATAATACCTGGAACCAAAATTTTACAATTTCATAATTAAAGTCAATTTGAAATCACTACCTACAAGTCATTTTATTAGATACAGAAGATTCAATGTAAATATAGATCCCTTGTATATGCTGTGTCACAGGGATGAAGAAACACAGAACCATTTCATACATAATTGTTCAGGACTTGAAAAAGTAAGACAAATGATGGTTGGTGGATATAGGAAAAATGGAACCACTATAAATGAGATTCTAAAAACATTCAAAAATAATGGAATACCCACCATAAGGGCAGCCACTTTCAGCCTATATGCATTCTGGTGTACCAGATGTACCTTTACACTGGGCAACAACATGAGAAGGCACCCTAACACCTATAGGAACAAATTGCAAAAAATAAAAGAAAGAGACAGCATTATTGCACCACCTGATATCATTGCAGTAATGTGGTCTCTTTTTAAAATTCAGGCCACTTTATAATAAAGGATATAATAGAAAAGGACAAAGGCAAACATGAAATTCAGTGTTGCAAGAACATGAAAAAATTACTGAAACCATAATCATTGATTTATATTGTACATAAACTTGGACAATAAATATTTCATAAAATGTAAAAAAACATTGTGAAAGCCACTATCTAAGTTCTAAAAAGTCAATTTTTAAGTGCAAAGAGACTCTAATAAAATATACAGACTGTAATGTAATAACTGTGTAAACCTATGTATAACACTATGTATAATCAACAACCAATGTAACCACTTGTTTTTGAATAAAATAATAATAATAATAATAATAATAATAATAATAATAATAATAATAATAATAATAATAATAATAATAATAATAATAATAATAATAATAATAATAATAATAATAATAATAATAATAATAATAATAATAATAATAATAATAATAATAATAATAATAATAATAATAATAATAATAATAATAATAATAATAATAATAATAATAATAATTACATCTGTTGTTGTTTTTTTTTGAAAATAGTTTTTTTTTAAATAATAAAAAAAAAAAGAGACAAATTAAGTTGAGGAAAAAAAAGATTGTTTTTATATTTTTAATTAAACAAAATAAATAAGGTCTATTTTTCTCTCTTTAGAAAAAGTTTTATTTGTGAAAAGAAATAAAAACAAAAGAGATATTTTTTTCATTTAAAGTGATTGAAACAATAGTTTCTTATATAATATAATTTTAAAAAAATGTTTAATCAAGCTTTGTTTTGCTAATTTTTATTGAATATTGTAATAATTGGAAAATAAATAAGGCAAGAATGTGTTCAAAATTGTTATTGAAAGAACCTAATCAGATTAAATCATTTAATTGGATAAGGTAGTTTGTATCTTAATTAATAATCTAAATTAAAAAATAATACATGATAAAGCAGGGGCATATGTGCCTAGACAATGATTAGACTTACATATAAAAAGTCATTAAATATTTTATTTGATATCTCTCTTTTATATTTGTTTCCTTCACTCAAGATCATAGTCTGTCTAAAATTTATTTGTGATTATTGTCTGAAAAACTTCAAGCTTGAAAAAATCCAGGTTGTGCTTTGACAGCTATTAGTTTCATATTATCAGTACCATGAATAGTATCCTGTGATGAAAAGTTTTAATGGAGATACATTACCAAATTGACTAAGTGGTACAGATTTTCCAGGCATCATGTAGTCCTAATTTATCATCCAAAAAGCATCTATCCAAAAGCCTGAAATGTATGACCAAACAACCTCTCATTGCAAAATAGTGATTACTCTGCATTATAAATATGGTTCACTGAAGATCCCTCAGATGAAAGCATTCACTGATTGAGAAACATCTCGTATGTGTACATATAGCTGAAATTACTTCCATACTGTAAATTAAGCTAAAGACTCAAACCATAATCTCTTTTTAAGACAAAAGAAAAAGAATGTAACTCTACAGAAATAGACTCTATAATCCCCATTTAAATTAAGGAAAATCAAAAGATTGGAAAAATGTTGAGCTCAACAAGACATTCAAGAACTTCCATAGAAGTTATCACCAAAGCATGTGATAAGGATTTTAACTACTTAACTTTTTTTTCAGTGTATATCTTGGTCATATAAGTTTAAACAATTATTGTAATTTTCTTTTTTCATTTAGTTTAGTAAGTAATAAGTTAACTAAACAACATGTTTAAATGTTTATAAAAAGTTATAGTTAACTAATGAATTTTATTCTTGTTTAATAAATATTGTTTTGTTAATTATTAATCTGACCGCCATTCTCTTTTCTTTTAATTTCTCACCATTCATATAAAGCAAACTATTTACCATAGCTTGAATATACTGTTTATATAATATTTATGGTAAAAAGGTTAAATTGTGATAGCCAATGAGGTCGGATTTCTTTTACTCCACAGAGCTAGTTATGGTTAAGTGACAGTAATACTGGGTTTTTCAAACTTCTCTTATGAATATTCCAGTAATCAGGATAGTGCCTTGATGTAAATCTAATATAAATACATATATTCTGGAGGAATTCCCTTTAGTTAAATAAGAGTGATTCAATGATCTTAAAATATGGCTGTAATCTAAGCGATTTTTCTCATTAGTGCTTGACTTGATTATTAGTACAATTTTATAAATTGTATTAAATTATATTTGAGCTCTTTTCTATGTAACTGTTATATATTTATATTCTAACATGAGAATCCAAAAATAAAAAACTCACTTTTCATGATGATATTTCAATATATTGTAACTATCAAAACATATAGCTGACATAATCGATAGTATGTTGTCACAGGATATACAATCTTATTTATAGCCTGCTAAGTTCAGCTATATACATGAGCTTCTATCATACCTCATTTAACTGTTATATATTTATATTCTAACATGAGAATCCAAAAATAAAAACCTCACTTTTCATGATGATATTTCAATATATTGTAACTATCAAAACATATAGCTGACATAATCGATAGTATGTTGTCACAGGATATACAATCTTATTTATAGCCTGCTAAGTTCAGCTATATACATGAGCTTCTATCATACCTCATTTAAGTTATTGATTGCAAAATAATCACAAATGCTAAATATAATGAGACATTACAATTTATTTACTTATATATACATTATTACACATACACGATAGCATAAATTGACTGCAATCTACAAGATATGGTAGTATATTTTACATGTGACTAAACTTACATGTTTATTACACAGTCCTATCAATTTTCAAATGAATTAAAAAGAGTAGCTATTTATAAATTCTATAATTACTTTTATGCTCAGATAATATATGGTATAGTACATTTTTAATTGTTTCTGAACAGATATAAACTCACTGCATAGACCAATGATCACAATTATTTAATGTTACAGTTTTAAGATTTAATAAACCTACAGTTTGAAGATGTGCTGTGTTCATTAACTATAACAAATCATTTCATCAAATATTTAAAGATCTGGACTAACATAAATACGTCAGGCTGTAATGTGGGTAAGTAACTTAACTAATATATAAGTGAATGTAAGAGGCAGAAAAATAACATCTACATTATATTATTTATGAATGTATAAATACACATGAACTAAGAACATAGTATATGATAGGGATTTATATCTATCACATATTATTGTAAAGGTACTGAGAATAAAAAAGACTGGCAATCTCAAACAGTATCATCCAAGATATATATATATATATATATATATGGATCTCATATGATATCATATATATATATATATATATATATATATATATATATATATATATATATATATATATATAAAAGGAAAAATAAAAACATAATAAAAACACAGAATTACTTCTATAAAACTGCTTTAATATTTCAACTAGTAGACTGGTTGACATATTAAAGCAGTTTTATAGAAGTAATTCTGTGTTTTTATTATTATTATTATATATATATATTGTACCAGTTGAAAAACCCACCACCTAAACTGCAAGTCGGATCCAAACTCAGCTGACCAAAACTGAATTCAAACCCAACTCACCAGCTCAGATTAGTAGAAATCTAAATCGACAGCACAGTGCTATGCGCCAAGAAACTAGCTCAATGGTAGGTGAGGATCAGAGACCCATGAACTGACACTAATATTGGATAATCAATTAACTAAGATAATTTTTAAATCAAATCATATGTATATGTTCGGGTTGCCAACACAGACAGCGAGCATTAACATTAAAATAATTATGAATAAAAAGACTTAAGAAACCAAGTGTGTTTAGAAGATATCTAATAATAATAATTTGTTTGGTTTGAATTTTAAATAAAGATTAAATTAATTAATTCTAGTCTTTAAACAAAGTTTATAATTATAATACAAGTGGCAGTCCTTATTATATGCCAACGGATATTACGCAATATTGGAATTCTATGTCTATGCCCCCAACAAGAAAATAAAAGGCAGATAAAGGTATTCATTAGTAAAGGAAATTTTTACTCTAATTTTATACGAAAGAATGTGATATTTATTTTCACATTCGCAAATCCATTCATGAAGAGCAAAATACGTATTTTAGGGCATAACTTTAATCTTGATTGGAAAACTTATTTAATTAAATATAACTGAGAATTTGTTCGACTTTAATTTAAATCACTTCATCATGAATTACGAGCATCAGAGCGGGCTTTACTGGAACAGAGAGGTAACGGTGCTGATGAATTATGGGCTATAAAATGAAATTGAAAGACGATGGCTAGTCGATAATTGAAGTCCTATGGCAGCTTGCATCTGAAAAATCTTATGCCCTTTGAGTAATATGAACAGGAGATGAAGTGCTTTCTTCCTTGATAATTTAAAATAACAGAAATATGATCACCGACCAGTCTAACGGAGCGGAAGATTGCCCTATGTCAGCAACATTTGAAGATGATGACTTGATAGTCATCGTTTGAATACTAAAACCCCTATAGAATGCTCTACATGATGACTTGATCAAATTAATTAAAGTCAAATGAGCTTTTAACAAAAACTATTTTAAAGTATTTGTAAAATCATATTAATTATGCCCCAATCATCGTGCCCTTCCTGAATCGTAATAGAAAATAACAAAGTGGAATTAAAATATATTTAATCCTTTATCGGCCCTTTTTGCAATAAAAACATTTTAAGATTATATTTAAATAAATAAATATTAGTGGAATGAGAAAATAGTGGTGGCATAGATTAGAAACGGAGCTAATAATTTATTATTAGCCAATTATAAAAATAGTAAACATGTAATAATTTCTTTCGACTCGATGATTGATAGAACTTATAAATTTAGTTCTAATGGGTGAGAACTACTATTAGATTTAATATTATATTTTCTACGTAAGGCAAATAGAACAAAGGAGTTTATCGAGTCGAAAGATTATTGGCATATAATTAAAATAACAACATTAATAAATTACACAAATATATATATATATATATATATATATATATAATATAATAAATGAACTGCCAAGTAAGAAAAGAGAAAGTTAATGACTAGAAGTTGAGAGAATTACGATATAATAGCATAAATAAAAGTAAGTTTACACAGGGATTATTACACAGAGATTACGACATTTATAGAATGAAAAGAGCTCTTAAAGGGAGTGTAAAATAAAGTTCGGAAACTGTCCAGATGGTTTAGGGTTCATTATGGAAATATATTACCCATTTCTTCTGGGGCTGGTTCCCTTTGGTTACACATCCGAGTTGGTAAAACATAGGCACCATTTGATTGATTACTTGAACAGCATTTTAATGAATTTTCATGATTTTAGCAGCATGATTGGTCTGGAAAGAATTTAGCAGCTTCATTGAAAATTCTCAAAGGGTTTCAGGAACCGTAGCCAGATTCCTGATGTTCTAGCCCTTCACCATAATCGAAATACTATTTAAATTTATGATTCTTAAACGCATAGAGTTCACTGCACTTCTCTACAACAAAGATGGCTTTTCTTCTCCAAACTTTTCAGAGCTATAAATACTGTCCTCTGATGCCTTTAGGCTAGTGCTTCTTTCATTATCAATGTTTTTAGATTTACTGGTTGTTTTTAGATACATTCCTTCAATAAGGCTTTCAAACTCATTAACTTGAATTCATTTTCTAATTAGAAAATGATTTTAATTAGGAAATCCTTATCTTTTTTTCTAATTAATAAAACTTTAACTGTTGTTTTTGGAAAGGGAAAATCTGAAAGCTTATCGAAAGAATGTAGCTTTTAATCAATAAAACTTTGGCAAATTATTTTAAAATAAAATCAAACATTCCCGACGCAATGAAACTTTCGAACAATTATATATATTTAAAATTTACAAATATATATGCACAATCCACGCAGTTATAATATATAAATTCATGAATAATTCTATCATGAATTTTAATAGAATTGATCAATTTAAATCTGAAACTAATTAATTTTAAATACGCATTTATGAAATAAGTTATTCTTTATGGAAATTAGCGTGGATTGAATGTATAAAGCCCCATTGCATCAGAAATTTAAGGTTAGTACTAGGGTTTGAAGTGGGCTTATGGCTAGATGTCATGAAGCTAGGATCAAACTCAGATCTGACTGCTTCAATATATATAAATAAAGCATTTAATATACAGTAGGAAAGTTCATCTACTGCATACTATTGCTCTAAGTAAAATAATGAATGCAAGTGACTGGCAATTGCAACATTTATGAATAAATAAAACATATACAAGTGAATCTCATATATAAACAAAACAATCTGAAATAAAGTTATAGCAGTTCACTTACACCAATACTCACACTTATCCTTCTTCAAAACTGGAGGATAGTTTGCATGAAACTGTAAACTATTAAAAGATAATAAAAAGACAATGTTAATTTATTCTGTCTATGCAGCCCTTTTTATATCTAATCTAAAGTTCATCAAGCTATGATTAAATTATTATTTTGACAACCTTTTACATTTACAGGTAATGGAAATGACTGGTTTTAAAATACTAAGATTTTAAAAGTATGGCCAAGAATTGCAATAAAGAAGAAAAACGAATTGCTCTATATAAAAAATTCTTCTTCTTTTAGATTTATACTGATTGAATTGAGGTATAATTAAATAAGACAAAATAGCAATCCCCTATCATACTAGTTTATAAACAGATTTACACAATCAATAATAGCAATAATTTATAAAATACTTTCAGGATAATGGAGATACTACTCAATGTTACTACTATAAGAATATATTTTAAAGTTCATATGCATTCCCTTTCATCACTAAGAGTTCAAACTCGGACCAGATTTTGGTATACTTTTAGCAGACTTTGTTTGTTCAACTATAGTTATGATGGTGGTAGGTTTTAATCAGGCATCATCAGACAGTAGTTTACTTATTGAGTGATGTCTGATTTCTCCACATATCAGTAGACATTTGAAGTTTAGGCATATAGTCGTTATGCTACTTAATATGTTTTAACATTAGCTGAAGGTTCCTTTCCATAATTCTTTATGGACTTTTGGCCTGAATTCTGACAGATAGCCAGAATGAAGCAGGTGGTGGCTTCTCTACTCTTCCATTGTATTTTCCAACACAAAGCACAAGTATAGTGAATGCAATAATCAAGAAAGATCAATGCAATAAAATCAATAACTATTATTTATAGTTCCTGGAGTTGGCTTATCAGCAAAATTGAATCCATCATCAGTTGTTTCAATCCATTGATCTATTGGGGGTAGATAATTCTTAAACTTCAGTTTGGTGTATGGATTATTTGTCCAATCACAATATTTACAAAATTTTATCTTTGAAAAGGATTACCAGATTAAATTACATCAAATACTTAATACTTATCTCAATCAATCCATTTATAAGAATTTTAATTACATTTTCTAAGATAATGCCATTTCCACCCACCTAATTATAACATAACTTTACAGACATGAAGCATATATAAATAATGCTTCAGTATAAAATGAAAGTATTCTAAAATTTAGGGATCTATATGCAATAATTTAATTTTTTATGATAGCTGCACCACATGTGAAGATTTAATATTTGTTATAATAATATTTTAAAAATTATATTTTTCATAATACATAATAGAATGCAGATATCATTGAAAACAATATCTTTCTTGTAAAATAAAATGAGAAAATTTACACCAATTATAATATATATATATATATATTATAATTGGTATAAATTTTCTATATATATATATATATATATATATATATATATATATATATATATATATATATATAAAATCAAAACTACCCCAAATCCAAAATTAAACCAGACCAGCATAAAAAATAATATAAAAAACACAACCTAAGGTTTCACTGCTACAAGCAGACTTCTCAAGTGTAAAGAACTACAAAAACTACACAATATATATAATATTAAAAACTACCCACAAATCCATTCACTTCCCATCCACCCTTAATATTAAAAGAACTCTTAAATAAGTTAATTGCTTCAGAATAATAAATTTTCAATAATAAAGACTCTTTAATTCTTCTTTTGATTTCATTTCTCTCAAAGAAGACAACCTTAGCTTCATCAAAATCAATAGTGTGGCCTGTATCTTTTTTATGGACATACAAAGCAGAACTAAGATATCTATTTTTAACTCTACTTTTATGAACCTTTATTCTTTTATTTAAATTCAAACTACTCTGACCTATGTAAACCTTCTTACAAAATAAACAAGGAATAAAATATACTACACCAGGAATAGTCTTTCTATCAAAAACTTATTTTGTATTATTTAATAAATTATTCAATGTAACACCCCTTTTCCAAGAAATTTTCTTATTTCCAAACAATATACTATTTCTACACACAATTTTATAAGAAGACAATTTAAATGGCAAAGAAATAAAATCATATTTTTCTTTAACCTTTACATCCTTACAAATATTACTATTAAATAAAATGCTTTTAACAAATTTATCAGAGTATCCAACACTCAAGTAATCTTTATAAAATTGATATTTCTGAAACAAAGCAATCCCACTAGAATTATTTAATTTAATATTTCTATAACAATAATTCCTTAAAGCAGCTACTTTATGAGATACAGACTGATAGCTATCAGGTTTAATTATAGATCTTAATTCTTTACTTTTAACTAAATGACTGCACAATTAACAATTAGTTTCTACATTTCTAATCACCAAAAGATCTAAAAATTTTAACTTACCAAAATCTAACCCCCCCTCCTTCTAACACAAATTTTATAGAAGGATCAAAACAATTAAACTCATTTACAAATTTCTCCAATTTATCATTCTCAACTACAAATAAACAATCATCAACATATCTGACAAATAATTTTACATATAAACAATTCTTTTTAATAATAATTTCCTCTTCCATAAAACTAATATAAACTGAACATACTAAAGGAGAAATAATATAACCTATTATTCAACCGTCCTTAATCTTATAAAAATTACCTTTATAAGTAAAATACATACAATCTTCCAATAACAAAAGCAAATTTTTAATAATCTTAATTTTATTTTTTGATAAAGAACTTTTCTTAATCAATACAGACAAAAGAACATCAATACTGCTTAACCTTTTAACAGACTGATACATATTTTCAATATCTAAACTTCCAAATACCCAATTACTTTCCATTTTAAAATTATTAATCTTATCAAAAGCCTCAAAAGAAGAAGAAACTGTGTACTGACCAAAATCAACAAATTGTTTTAAAAAATTATTCAAGAATCTAGAAATACCCTCTACAACACTACCTGTAAAATCAAAAATAAATCTTAAAGGAAAACCATCTTTATGCTTGGAAAAGGGGTGTTACATTGAATAATTTATTAAATAATACAAAAGAAGTTTTTGATAGAAAGACTATTCCTGGTGTAGTATATTTTATTCCTTGTTTATTTTGTAAGAAGGTTTACATAGATCAGAGTAGTTTGAGTTTAAATGAAAGAATAAAGGTTCATAAAAGTAGAGTTAAAAATAGATATCTTAGTTCTGCTTTGTATGTCCATAAAAAAGATACAGGCCACACTATTGATTTTGATGAAGCTAAGGTTGTCTTCTTTGAGAGAAATGAAATCAAAAGAAGAATTAATGTCTTTATTATTGAAAATTTATTATTCTGAAGCAATTAACTTATTTAAGAGTTCTTTTAATATTAAGGGTGGATGGGAAGTGAATGGATTTGTGGGTAGTTTTTAATATTATATATATTGTGTAGTTTTTGTAGTTCTTTACACTTGAGAAGTCTGCTTGTAGCAGTGAAACCTTAGGTTGTGTTTTTTATATTATTTTTATGCTGATCTGGTTTAATTTTGGATTTGGGGTAGTTTTGATTTTATATTGACTTATGCTTATAATGTTTATATATATATATATATATATATATATACAAATTATATTAATTAAATTTCATTTATTTATCTAATTTTCATTACCTGTTTTTGTAATGAATGTGTTTTATCACAATACAATGATTTAAGACCACTCCATGAGATATGAACAATTATATATTACAAATGTCAAGAAGCTGTCTAAAACAAAATATATGGGTAAGAGAACAAACTGTTATCAAAGATATTATTGGATCTATTAAGATATTGAAATGGAGTAAGATGGACATTTTGCTAAAAGAGATGTGATAACAGGTGGACAACTGAAATTTTTAATTGGATCCCAAAAGAATGTAAAAGATCTAGAAATAGACTACAGATGGATGTGTTGGGTAGAATAGAAACTAGAGCTTGCAGGAATTAGATTAAACTTGGAGGGATCTGCAGTGAATCAATAATGGTTAAAATTATGATGATGATGAACTACAATCATATTGCAAGATAAATTTAAAGCAATATGTTTTTCACACAAATTGCTCATTTTGTAATAAAATGCACTAAAAATAAATAAGAAAATATTTGTTATTTATCTAAAATATGTATTTTTATTTGCTTAAATCAACTATAAGAGAAGGCTGCCATTATTCAAGCAATATTTTTATCTATGACAGATTCTTTCAGTTTTTTTTTTATTTACATACTCTTTGGCAGTTTATTTACATAAACTGAATCCTGATATTAAAAAAATTTTTGTAATTAATACAACTGCTATTATTTCAAATTTATATATTATAGTTGCAAATAAATAGTCCCCTATTGGGATTAAAAACAATAAAGTACTAACATTTAAATTGATGTCAAAAATATAAGCATAGAGAAGACCTAAAATAAATAAACAGTGTTCACAGCACTGACTGAGATGTCTGATTATACCAATACTAGTGCTGGTGTGAAAGTCTTCAAATGACTCTGAAGCAGAGAGAATGAAAGCTGAAACTTGTGAGAGACATGACACCACGCATATCACTGTAGAGGTGTGTTCACATTACAATATTTATATAAGACCTCCCTCCACCACCGTTCACCAAAAAAGCAAAGCAGGAGAAAGAGGTAATCATTAAATTAAATAATGAAAAAAACTTACTTACTTCTTATTAATATGATTAGCTAATTTCACAACTTCTGATTTTTACTCAAAGAACTATCAGAGGAAATAATCCGAAAAATGCAAACTGCTTCATGACCAGCATTTTGATTAAACCAGAATCTTTCATTGATTGTTTGAGGAATAGATTATGTGTTCGAGTAATTCGTAAGTCATTTCATCTTTAAATTTAATTAACGTGTGTATTATAGACAGAATAACATTAAATATCTGCGTTTCAAAAGTGATTGCCATATAATGAATAATATTTATGTAGTGTAATTTTTAACACACCACTCTCCAACAAAGTAGGTGCTAGGTTCTATCCGATTTTAACACCTTGTGGAAGAGAGTAATCATAAACTATGAACAAAGACAAATGAAAAATACATATGATCCCCAAGATAGTAATTGGCTATCTGCATATACTGAACAATGATAAAGATAAATGGTTAGGGATTGTAACCTTGGCCAACTGATGAGAGCTGGTTCTGCATGAAATGTTCATCTTGGGGATCATACATCTTTTTCACATGTGATTACACCTCTCCACAGCATGTTAAAAGTGGATGGATACCAGTCCCTACCTGGTGTGAGAGTAGTGTTTACAGAAATATTCATTAAAGTAGATAATTGGCTATCTGCATATACTGAACAATGATAAAGATAAATGGTTAGGGATTGTAACCTTGGCCAACTGATGAGAGCTGGTTCTGCATGAAATGTTCATCTTGGGGATCATACATCTTTTTCACATGTGATTACACCTCTCCACAGCATGTTAAAAGTGGATGGATACCAGTCCCTACCTGGTGTGAGAGTAGTGTTTACAGAAATATTCATTAAAGTAGATCATCTCTAGTTTAATGAATGACTAATAAAAACCACATTAATTACCACATACTTGAGTATAATAAAATTTGATAAATATCTAGAGATAAAGCCAACAAAACACCAGAAGACCCAATTTGCTGATTGTTTTAAGTAGGAAATATATTTTTCCTACTCCAGTTCTGGTACTTAGGGTAAGCTTGAATAATAAATAAAAGCCAGATGGTAATGGTAAAACCAGTTTGGGAGTTTGGATAAGACAGCAATGAGCATAAATTTATTAAGCACTATCATTGTGTTATCTGTTGATTACTCAACTTTACACTAGGTGGCAGAATTGGAGTAGGAGAAATAGATTTATTATTTTAAAATATTAACAATTAGACAGTTTTAAGAAGTGAAGTCAGTAATATTAATTAATAGTAACTTTTGACATATTTTGTCTCATGTAAATGATATATATCCTTTTCCTAACCATTATAGGTAAACTTACATTCAATTAGTGGACTTATCCAGATTCCATCTTATCATGATCGAATTCATCATTCATCAGTATAGACCAATAGATATATGAATAGATAATGTATATCCAATAGCAGAACAAGCCAATAGGCAATGATGCACAGTGTATCCAATTGCTCTTATTAAAAAAGAGATCTGACTATAAATAGGCAGTTATTTGGAGGTATATCACTGAGTTTATTGTTAGAACTCAATTGCAAAATGGGCTGATGTTCACTGTTTATTAGTACAGTACACTGAATATTTGAATGCTTAAGTTCTCTGACTAATTTGAATTTAAAAATAAGCATGAAATTCTAAATATTCTCTCTGAATTGCTGTTTATGGCCTATCTACGTCACTAACCACCTGCTGACCAAAAAAAAAAACATTTTTCATAACTCAAATGCTTGTCCACTAATCTTATGGATATTTAAAAAAAACAACTTTGCCATATCATTTTACTTACTAAAATCCTCAATTTAAACTGTTGATTCTAAGGAATAGGTTATTTCTAATTGTATCTTATATTTCTAATTTTACTCTATTCTTCAAGATATTTATTTTTATATTATGGGTTTAACAAAAATTGAATTGTACAATTCAGAATTCATTCATTATTTTCACTAATAGTTGAAGACCTTTAAACATATAGATTTGATTATCACATTATTAAAGTGACCAAACTTAGTACTACAAAATAAAGTTGGTAGCACTTGAGAAGACTAAAAACCTTAAGCCATATAATGAGAGATGAAAATTCAATACATACAATAAAAATATTAACTTGTAATGTTTATATTAAAATTTATTTCTATTTTCAGCCATGGTTAATTTCAAACATTGCTCACTTCTCTCCTTTATGTTTTAATTTGTCTTAGAGTGTATGAATGTTCTAATTACCAAAATAAATGACCAGCAAAAACTATTCATGCTGTATATCCATTACTATCACACACACAGACATATATATACACTGGAAACATACCTTTACAAGTTATAAATTAATATTCATGTTATATATCCATTCCTCTCATATATATATATATACACTGGAAACATACCTTTACATGTTATAAATTAATATTTATATATTTTTATCTACATTTTGTTTATAATCCAATGAAGCTCAGAAGTATTTTTTTAATTATACAGTTTCAGGGGCATACAATAAATCTTTAAAACAAAATGGCTTTAAAGAAGTAATCATATTTAATATTTCCAATTTTTTTTTATTTTAGAAAAAGACAATTTTCTACTAGAATTATTTATATTTCCAATTTACTTCTTAATAGTAGAATTTTTTAACCCCTGAACCATGTTCCTTTCTGAACAGATATTCTGTTGAAACAAGTTTTAACATTGCATAACCATTGGAAGTATTTTGCAGGTAAACTGCCATATTATGGCCACTAACACAGACTTTTAAAAAAACAGGATCCTATATATTAAGAAATACTCCACTGCATACGGTTCCAGTTTGAGGAATAGCCAAAATTTTCAGCATTTTTTCAAAATGATAGTAATACAAGAAAGACACTGACTTTAAACAAACTACAAAAATGATTCAAGTATGCCAGCATTTAGATGTTATAATATAAATTTTAAAAAATTGAAATATACTTTTTGAATAAACTTTATAATCAATTTATAAATAAATTATTAAGAAATAAAGTGGAAACATTACAAATAATTTTGGCAAAAAATTGTCTTTTAAAAAAAAAAAAAACTGGAAATATTAATTATGATTGCTTCTTTCCAGCCATTTTGTTTTAAAAGATTTATTATATGGCCCTGAAACTGTATAATTAAAAAAATGTTCTCTAGCTTGGTTGACTGGATTATACACAAGTACCAAAATAGCGAATCAAAATCTGATGAAACAATATTAAATAACATTAATTTAATTCATGCCACCTACAAAAAAAAATTTTTAGGAGCTTTCAAGTAATTATATTTAATGAAAAAATTAACCACTATCTGCTGATGTATATTTCTGAGGCGATGATTTTTTTTCAACAAACATTACAGCTCAGAAGATAGTAAATAAATAAAATTGTATAGATGGTATTAGTTATTTAATATATATTATCTGATATCAGATCACTTTCCAAACATTCAGAAATTTCAGTTATGCTCTTTGTAAATATATAAAAGTCTGATTTTCAAACAGCCAGTTTAAAAAAAAAAGGTATCTCTTTGAAGGTGAGCTGCAATGATGTTAAATATTGAAATACAGATTTATTTAAACAAAGAACCAGACTTTTATATATTTATTCACAGAGGGCATAACTGACATTTTTTAATGTTCAGAGAATAATTTGATATTTAATTTTAGCTAGTGATATGACCTGGATTTGTTTTTTATATATTATCTGATGTATATTTTACAATAAATTCTTGCATTAATAGAAAATTACCTCACAGAGAATGAAAATTTAAATAATATTTATTATTCAAAGTATTAAAATATATTTTCAGTGCCTTCTTTAAGACAAACATTACAATATGATTCAATAGAGAGCATTCCCCTATGATTTATTGCAATAATAAAGTGGCAGATTCTGAAACATTGTGATTTCATTACATTTTGTCTATTATTTGAAGTTGTTATTCTTCTTATTATTATTATTATGATGATGATGTTGTTGTTGTGTAGAGAGTGGCATAAACTGCGTAGGAAGATGAAGGAGGCATGTTATATCATATCAGATGAACACGCGATAAATAAAAAAGAATCATTTTACCCCATATTGAAGAAATTGCAAGTTTAAACATTCTTATTATCCTGATTACCATATTTTGCCTATTTTGCATATTTGCATGTCATGGAAAATGAAGAGATTTTTGTACTTCTTGAAAATGAAGGTTATACCTTCGAAAACGTGAGAAGAATCAACAAAGCTTATCATTTAGTGATTGGGTTTGATTTGTTTTATATATAGTTTTGCTTTCCGAATTATATAAATGTGTGTATTTCTAATATTAATGCAAATATTAAAGTTTTACATATAGTGTTGTCTAACATACATTTGAACATTTATTATTATTATTATTATTATTATTATTATTATTATTATTATTATTATTATTATTATTATTATTATTATTATTATTATTATTATTATTATTATTATTATTATTATTATTATTATTATTATTATTATTATTATTATTATTATTATTATTATTATTATTATTATTATTATTATTATTATTATTATTATTATTATTATTATTATTACTGCTGCTGCTGCTGCTGCTGCTACTACTACTACTACTACTACTACAGTGATTTGCTCAGCGATCAGGTAACTCTTGATCCCCTTTGTGATGGGTTGTGTGCAACAGTTGTATTGAGTTTAACCAAGTGAGGTTTATATTTATTTTTGTCAGTTGGAAATCTATTGAGGAACTTTTAACTCTTAAAATTCGCTAGATTAAAGAAACCCTTTTCCCGCCTCTTACGAGACCTCTCGTCAACAGTTGACGTCACTCTAATTCCATTATTTTTAATGCTAGGATATTCGTTTGACAGTTATTGATTAGGTTTTTAAAAGTTCTGTAAGATGGTGCCCTCTTCTGAATTATTTTACAAGTAAAAAATCAATAAAACCGCATTTAAAGCTAAATAAAGAAAGAAGCTTGTCGGTGATTGGCTGTCAGCTGGCTCTCAGTCGAAAAAGACATTCTGATTGGCTGGAAAGAACAAAGAAACCGCCTGATCAAAGAAAATAAAGAAAAACGCTGAAATTTCCATTTCAAATGTGATTTAAGGTTTAAAAAAAGTATATTCTGGGAAATTAAAATCATTTTCACAGGGTATACTAAAAAAACAAAATTATTTTCGAAAAATATTGAAGATTTTAGTAAAAATATTTAAGATTTAGCAAAAAGAAATCTTTACTTTTCCATAACGTAAAATTGAAAAAAAGCATTTACGTCAGCATTTTTTTGTTTATACGGTCACTTTTAAATTTGCCAAAATTGAATATTTTATAATAAATAAATAGCAATTTATTTTTGAAAGAACTTTCGTTCACTTTCATAACCTGAAAAATTAGTAATATACTTTTTATAAACATATCTGAGTTGAATTTAATATTATAGGTGAATATGTTTTAACAATAGGCTTTGTCTTCAGTTTGTGAGTTGGCCAATTAAAAGATTTGATTTTTACCTCATACAACCAATAATATAATTAGCGGTTAAAAGTGCTTATATTATGCCATTGACTTTTAATGTATGATTTTTATATTAATTATATTTATTGATTAATTAATAATAATACAAAGGTATATTACAAAAAAGAAGTAAATATTCTGATTATTTGTCTGAACGTTTGATGTGATGGCATTTGTATGGGAGACAATTTATTGCATCTCGTTTTAACTGTTGAATAAATATTTATTTAAATGTTTAAATATCCTCAACTATTAATAATAACATTCAGGTTAATATGTGCTGCAACATTTTGAATACTATTATTTTCCTTTTTTTTTTTCATGTATTATTGGACTGACCAATAACAATCATAGCTTAGGAATTGAATCGTAATCTTTAAATCTATAAGTATCAAATTTAAGATCGCACTGAAAACAGCTAAGCTGTTCTATACAATGTTTAAGTTCGTATTATTTTTCTCTCTCCTTTCAGATATTGTTGTCCTGATCATTAATAGTGACGTTTAAAATGCTATATTTGAGGTAAATAGCTTTTTTGTTAGAACATTACCTTAAATTTACCACTCATTAATATGAAAGTCCCAAGTTTGAATCTTATGCTAGTACTATTAATAATCAGTCAGAGACACCTAAAGAAGAGAGAATACTACTACTCGAAAGGTTTCGTTATATGCCACCCAGTATTGGTATACTTGAAAATTTAAATAAAATTTGAATTTTTGTAAAGATATCAAACAGCTAATATTAGACAATAAAAATATTTCAATATATTAAAAAATGAATATACTTATATAACCCACACACAAAAAAATAGAACTGTGTAGTGATTAGTTCACTTGCTAACTTTATAGTACAATTATTAATTCATATACCTGCTATATTTACCATATACAATTTAAATCCAGGATAGGTAAAATATGAAAATTTATTTTAAGTTCTAAAACGGTCTATGTTTTTTTTTTTTTTCAGATAATCAACCGGTAGCCAACCTAACTAACCATCCATTATTGGTCAATAAATGAATATCTAGCTATTCTTTGAATTAAATTCAAATAAGATAAAATGCCAATAGCCTATGACATGATAGCAGCTTGGTGAATTCAGCTGTCTTTTTTATATGGAAATGGTTTTAAAGACCTTGACCTTGTAGTGCTATATTTAAAAATTGTTTGTCTTTTTACTATGTTAGATTAAATATTAGCTTAAAAGTTTATATAATTAAATAATTAAAGAGATCGTTACCTGTTTAAGCGATGTTTTCAAATTTGTGTGTTCTCGTAAAAATTAAAACTACAGTACTGGAGTATCTATTAAATGTTTAAGATTTACAAGATCTAATCTGTTTCAGATAAGTCTGCTGTTTTATCATTTTTATCTACGAAATTAAATAAAATTGTATTCACAGTTTTTAAATTTAAAATAGTCGGTTATTTACTTATGATGGTAAGATGAAAATTATCTGCCGAACATAGTTGACATACATACATATATAAAGAAAGGCCTCTGGGTGAAATTATTGGAATTTATCGCTTCCAGTTAATGGCACTGAATTCCAATCCGAAAATCATATAAAATTTATGAGAAAATGATTATCTAACTATATTTAGATTGTAGGTGAAACTTAAAATTGAGCTATTTCTAAAACTTAGAACCCTAAATTTACTTGGCAATGGCTAAAGTCGTGTTTTTTCTCGTTCTAATTTAAAGGATCAGTATAAAGAGAGATTTGCACTTTAGTGAACTATAGGGAGACCCAAAAATGACCGGAATTTTTTATAATAAAAAAATGTATATTTATTTTTAGGCGTTACAAATTGAATCGTTTAAAAAAGTATAATCTACTTAATGCAATGCACTGGTCTAAACCAGTTTGTCATTTTTAGTCCTGAAACACTTGCAAATCATTTTAGTGCTTCTGTCATTCCGCCCACCCCCACCTCTAGTTCTAAGTCCGCAGAAAAAAAAATTGAGATATATTTTCATTCCAGAGATTTTAAAAAAATGGCACGAAGTGAGATCGAGTGAATACAACTGATATGTAAGCTTTGAGAGATGACACTATTGGGGTGGACTTTGCATTATTTGCTTTGTATCAAATGGGATGTTTACATTTTGCCACATCATGTAAATGTTTCAGAATTTGCAGACTTACCAACTAAATCTGAGAGAAAAATGTCGTTTGCCGTAAAAAAAGAAATCAACGTTAATTCAACATTTCAGCCATTATAAAAAAAATTGACAAATACGGAAGTGCACTTTAGAAAAAAAATGTGCTAGGGGGCCTACAATTTTTCAGGCGTTGTCATTTGGCAGACTGATGCAAAACGTTTTCTGCAAAAAGGATGTTACAGCAAAAATATATACTACAATAGGTGCATATACCAAACAATAATTTTGGTTATTTTGGGGTATATATATATTCTTTCCTTAAAGACAGGATAAGGCAACAGAGTTATGGTTTGATCAGCAAAAGAAGCTTACTGATCATGATTCTCTTTCCTACCGATGAAACATGGTGGAAGAACTGAAATGAATTTAGTGATTCAATCATTATTTTCCTTATTATTTTTTAATATGTTGAAAGAATAGATTCATCTAATTACATAAACTATTCCATGTAATCCATGTAAAAGAAGACGAGGAAAAAGATTATGGCTTTATTATCCAGGAGTTCAGAGTTGTGCAATGGCTAGAATTGATCCTGGGACTTCCAATTCCAAGTCAAACTTGATTTAATCCTATGAAGATTATTGAACAGTAAGTGATATGTCAATATACTTCACTAACATCACTAAGAGAACTTGAGATACCAAAAGAAATGGTATAATATACTAGTAAATTCTATTCGAGTGATATTTGATTGTATACGATATAATGATTAATCCCATTACTTGGTGCTAATAAAGATTCTTCTCCATAGTAGTGACATAGTTAGAATTTTTGGTTCCTTAGCAAAATTTCAAATAGGCATATTAATTTTTTTTTACAATATATATTATATTTTGATACTTTTTTAAATATATACATATACATGATAACAAAGACTACTTTAATTGCTATTAATACTTAATGAGTTAAATTATAGACTATTTACTCATTATCATTCTTTAATTTAATGATCCACTGTCAAAGAACTGAGCATCATAAGGCTTTGATTTGCTTCAGGATTCTTACACTACTGCTATACATTAATAAAGATATTGTTAACATTTCAGGCCAATAAAAATATATAATTTTAACATTTTTTAAGTAGTCTTCTATATATGACTTTATTACTAAGACTTTACTGTCTCAACTACCCAAGCCTTTAATAGGCTTATAAATGTAGATGATAACAATCAACTCTTAAGCTATAAACAATCTCAACCTGTAGTCAAGGTAACCCACAAATGTAACTGATGACAATCAACTCTTAAGCTATCAACAATCTCAACCTGTAGCTAAGGCAACCTCCTTTAACAATAGAGGTGTAATCATTTATATCTATGGTCTATGTTTATATAGATACTAAAGATTGCAATTTGACCGAGAAGTGTAAGATTAACAATGCAAAAAAGTTTAACGAACCTCATTCATTAATCAGGCAAATATAACTTGGTCTGAAAGCAGACTAATAAATAGTCAATTATAAGTATATCAAATTATAGATAAAGGTGTTCCCACCTTTATTATTAAGGAGGTTACTATGACTATAGATTCAATATGTCAAAGTTATTTTATAATAACTTCATATCAGATTTTGTTGCTTTATACATAAATATTTAATGAAATGATAACAAAATAACTAATAGGTGATCTCTCCAAAAATATTATGTTAAGTTGTGCACCTGAGGTGATAGGTTGGGTTTTGGTCTAGGAACACTTGAAGTCCACTGCTCTAGTATTTATTAACTTTAAATACTTCCAATAGTAAAAAAAAGTAGTTTCTTATTTAATTTTTAAATTTTTTTTGTGGGAGGGGGAGGGGAATTCATTATAATATATTTTTATAAATTGAAAAAAATAGCATTTATATGTATAAATAATTTAAGTATACATTTGAGTACTTGAATATTAGTCCTGCAATGTAGGGGAGATAGGCTTATTCACGTCCACAATAAATGTATAATGTTGGTATGAAATAAAATTGAAAGAAAATAAACCCTGCAATGTATATTGAAAACATATAAAAATGTGTTTCTCTTTTTTAAAATGTTTTTCTTTGTGATATTTCAACATTTTTTTATTAGTTATTGTCCAGCTTTCTTTCTGACAACAGCTATTGCATTATTTCTATTTGTGAATTACTTCAGTTCATTTGATTTTAAGTGAGTGAGGGTAAGTAGTTTTTATATTTTTATTTTGTTTTCATAATCTCATAAGTAATCGTGTTTCATCGATTCATCGATCCAGAAACTGGGGTTCACCCACAAATCATCAAAAGACTATGGATTTTGCAAAATAGCAAAATAAACAGCAGTAAGGGTTGTGTGGTGTAGATTATACAAAAATGATGACACATTTTTGTATACTCACCAATATCAAAGAATTTTGCCTGCCAGGATAAAAAATGTAGTAATAAAAGTCTTATAATTTATATTTCTTTATTGTTGTGAATTTTTTGTTGTGTTTTGTTTTCTTTTTTTTTAAAAAAAAATATGTTTATTAGCATTTTTGTGGAAAATCACATGTCCAATAAAACTCCATTTTGGGGGAAATTTTTTAGATCAGATGTCCATTTTTTGTGTTAAAAGTAAATGTCAAATTGGTGGCTTGAATGTGATAATATTTAAAAAAATTATAATTTGTTTTGTGTGTATATAAAGTAACATTTGGGAGTTGCATAATGTCTGAGAAAATGTACTTTTTAAGATAATAAATTTTTGGTTTAAAATGTTATTTTTAAATATTCATTTCTTCTTCAAAATCATACATATGTTTATTTTTTTTATATAGTTTTAGTCGTGTATAAAAATGTTATTTTTAGTTCTGCAACATGGTATTAGACCTGCTGTGCCTTTTCACATTCATATCAACCTACCAAAAACTTTGTAAATCTTGCAAAAATATCATGTACAAGATCAGTATACATGTTACTTTTTCACAAATCTTGCAAAAAATATCATGTACAAAGTCCATGTACATGTTATTTTGGTCAGATCATAAGATTACAAAGTTATAAGTGGATTGACATGAATGTGAAAAGGTGCAGCAGGTCTAATACATTCTCCATGTTGCAGGACTAATACTCAAGTACGTATATTTGTTATTTTATAAAGAAAAACATTCATAATAAGCAAAATAAATTATGGGCTGTTTTTGGTAACTTCATAAGCCAGGTAAAGATAATTGACCTCCCCTCTCTCAAGAGCAATATCTACACTCTTGAGAATTATTTAATAGCAGAATGAAAAATGGTGGAATAGGATAGATAAATCAGAGGACTTCATCCCAAAAAGGCCAACTTGAGAAGTTTAAAAAAAGATGGAGTTTGGTTCACATTACCTAAACCTTTTATAATTTTGTATCACTAAAATAATATTGAATATATACAAATCATTAAGTATTAGTGTAGAAATGCATTCTGTTATTTATGCAAAATATAATAAACCCATTTGCTTATTAAGTTATGTCCTTGTATAATTTTTATGCTTATTCATCTGGTGGTTAATGAATCCATGACAGTGTTCTGATGGGAGAAGTTAAGCATTAGTCATGCTGTTTACTATTATATGTAGCAGTTGGTAGTTAGACCAAGAAAATAGTCAACTCTTGATATTGCAAAAAGATATAGTCCTTGATTCAAAATGTAATTTAAAATATTTGATTTTTTGGACATACAATATAAATGTCATACTTAGTTATGGTAGATTACTTATAAACAGGTAGATGGTTGGGTCTTAAAGTCGAGGTTGTTCCTTCCACTGTTACTTAAAGCAAAGTTAAAACAAGGGCTAAAAATAAAATAAATTATTTAATAACGATTTTTGATTTTATATAAAATGTGTTCTATATATATATACTGTACTGGTTGAAAATGTATGTCATCCAACAAGACCTAGAATCTGAGGAAAAGTACCCCAAATACAATCATGCCTGAGATACACAGGTCAAGAGCAATCATGAATTCTAATCCATTTGCCCATTCTCCAAATCTATAACACTATGGACAACACCTATGGTGATCCCACATAAATTCATTATTTCCAGGCCCAGTGCTACAACGTTTTACATGAGATCTCAGCTGATCATGATGAGATATTGAGTGAACCCGAGTTATAACTTAAGACCTATATAAATATATTAATAAGATTCAAACTCACTAGATTAAGTTTAAATATGAATATTTATTATAACAAAACTTAAAATGATTATATATATGACCAACTTCACACAATTTAAACTTTATTTTAATTACAAACATTTGACAATCTTGATTCAATTAGTTTCAGATTGACAGGTCTCCATCTAGTGTAGTATTACAATACATAATGTATATTTGGAAATCAGATTTTATTTAACATTACATAAAAGGTTCATCTGGGTGGTTGGTGGTTGTTCTACACATTGAGAAATTACATATATAGATACGATAATAGAGTTTCGCTATTTATATAAATTAGATAGAATGCCCTTGACATTATGATACATAGATTTATTTTTCATTTATATTGTTTATTTATAACACTTAATTAGGATACATTAGGATTTATAAGTATATTGAAAACAGATATTTATTATACATTTTCAACATTTAAAAATCAAATATTGGGAAACTATAAATACGGTAATAGCTTATTTAAAAGAAGGGGAGGGCAGCTTCAGAAGGTTGGATCTAAAACTCCAATGAAAAATATTTAAAGAGATAAATGATTCATTAACACACATCATTACAATTTATTGTATTAAATAGGCTGGGAAACAAAATATAAGGAATTGTGGTACTAGCATATATGTCAGTGATAGAGAGTATGGCAACTTCAAAATGTGATCATTTTTCAATTTTAATATGGTATGCCTGCTTCAGGAAGAGTGATACCTAAATGGAGAGGTAGGTAGGAAGTTGCTATGGTCTGGTGTATGGTAATCCATGCAGAGCTTCATACTACACTAACCTGCTTGTTCCAGGGCGTAGACTTATACACCTGTTTTCAATGAGAACACTAAAATCACAGAAGGCTTTGTAATCCTCCAGAGTGAGGTGCAGACAGATATGAGCAATATAATAACATATAATTTGGGAGAAGAATGATAAACACAGAAGATAATGACCCTCCAGAATGAAGTACAGACGGGCCCGATCAGAGCCCTATGTGACTCATTAATAAATTCTGACATATGCTAGCAATGCGACTATCAAAACATGAAATTATTTGATTTAAATACTAAAATAAAGTCTTAAATAGTTTAATAAATACTTAATGATGTGTTTAAATAATGACTCATATACGATAAAGTCATTAATAAGTAATTAAAACTATAATTAATAAAGCATGCATTTTCTCCCTTCTTGAATCAATCCCATTTTGTTTAATATATTTAAAAGAAATAAATTTGTGCATTTCAGAGTTCGACTAACAAAATAGAATAGGTCATCAGCCTTTTCACAATGATGATTGAAATAAAGAAATCAATAAAATCAATGGACACCAAGATTCACCCAGATTGAAAAAATATTCATACATCTTGTATGAATTTACGATAAAATATTTTAAGGCATATATTCATTAAAAGAGAAACTCAATCTTACAAGCTATTTAGAAATAAATAACATGAAATAATTGATTACTTTCTCCCTCTCTATTCCACAGTGGGATATAGATGAAGCTCGTAAGACTGAGTTTGATTGACATTTACAGATAGAAATAAAATGAAAAATATAAAAATATCATCAATAATAAATTATAACTGCACTAAATTATAGGAATAATAAGAAGCATAAGTTGGATGAAAGATTATACATTAGGGTTAGTTTAGGTTGTAGAGAATCGATACACAAAAACGAAGAAGTTAGTTTAACATACTCACAGGTTAGCGCGTTAAAAGAGATTCAACATAAAAAAAACATTAATTTTCAAGATTCAGGAGTTAGAATTTAGGTAAGACAATTACAATGACTTTGGGCTTGTTACCTCATGATCCTCCAGAATGAAATATGGACGAATCCTATGTGAAGATGGCATTCTTTGACTTTCATGGCAGGCAGATTCTAATTAAGCTGAAGGCATTTTTCTTGGCCTCGGTGGTTCTCTAATGGCATGGGCACTCTTGATTGAAAGGAGCTATACTGCTGCATGGTAAAGAGATGGGCTGAAGATTGAGGGAAAGGCAGCTTGGGGCCCTCTACTCAAAAACCATTTCAAAAAAATCAAAGGATGTGCAGTAGGTGAGCAACAATAGACCAATCTCTACCACAAAAGATTTTCAGCCCTATTATATAACTTTTTTTCTAAAAATATAACTTTTAAGTTATTTAAAGAATGATTTTAATTAAAATTCCTAACTCAAATGGAATCCTTAATCTACAGAAATATTTTTTCTATTGTTATTGGAGATGCAATTGCTTGATAACTGTCCAAAAATAAATTCAAATCAATTTCCAGATTGGAAATAGATTTGACAAAAATGTTTGCAGCTAAATTAAAATCCATTAGCTTTGTTTTAATTTTACTTTTATTACAACTTTGATTAAAATTCATTTTAAAACCCTGAAACAATATAATGTTTCCAACCTTTTAATTACTTTTGGACAGTTAACGGTTGCATCTTCCATCTTGAATTTTTATGTAATTATATAAAGAAAATAATTGCAAAGTAAAATAAAATATAATGTTAAAAGATACAAAATTATTTACAATATTTAATGTTTGTAATTATATATTGTAACGTTTATTTATATATGTTGCAAATATATTGGCATTTGGTAAAAGCTAAAAAAATAAAAGTAAATTTAGATTTTTTTTTTGACTAATTTTTTTTTAAAAAAAAATAACGTACAATGAAAGTTAAATTATTCTTTCGGTTTTTTTTTATGTAATTAGAAATAAAAGTTAGAATTGGAGAGAACAAAAGACACAAATTACCAATCTAGATAAGAGAAAGTAAAAATATTTCAACTAATTAAAGATGGCAGAATTATGCTGAAAAAAATAGAGACTTTGTAACATAAATTTTGTAAAGAATATATAAGATTATCAACGGATATTTTGACAAACAAAAGATATGCGCAGAAGTCGGAAAACTGGGCCTCTAGAGAGTATAAAAGGCAGAGATCAGTTTGAAGAACGTCTTGGTTTAGCTGATATTCTTTTGGTTGGTTTTGGATTAGAGAATCCAGACCACTCTACGATGAAAAAGTTATTCATACGAGAGTAGACCGGAGCTTTAGCTGACATCATTACTGATGGACACCAGAGAAGCTTACATGACTAGCCTATGGAACCAGCACCAAGATCAACTAATAATCAAAGGCCGTGAGCTCAATTCAACCCCGAAAAACTATGCATAGTTATCTACTAATGAATTCACAAAACTTACCGGTAAGTTAAGACTACTTATTCCTGATTGTGACAAAATTAAGTGTTTGCAAACAAGTCTTAAAATAATCCCGATAGAGACTTTCATTTTTTCTGTACAAGAGACTTTTGTTTATACCAGAACTTTTTAATTAATTATTTTATTTTATTGATTGCATCATATTTGAATTAATATGTGTTCTCTCTGATTTACTTGATTAGGAATTCTCATTTTAACTTAAACAGATTTTTAATCTGTTATAATAATAAAAATATTTCTAATATCAATTTTCATTTGTCCGTTATTAATAATAGTTATTATTTTTTTATTATTAAATCTATTAGTAGTTTAATAAGATTTAAAAATGTAATTTACCTTTGCCAATATGTTTGAATAAGCCCAGGAATAATAATCTTAAAAAAATAATTCTCGTTACCGTATGATGCAATACCGATTAGTTTAAAAGTATTTTTTTTTAGTTGTGAGATGTTATATGGCGATTTCAGCGAATTCTTAGGAATTCTGGTGCCCAGATTAAATAAATTAAAAGCTGATTTCATCAATAGCACAATTCTCAACAATTAATAGGCCGAGTTGATCAGGAAATATAGCTATGTTTTTAGAATAGAAATATAACTTTCTTCTTTTTTTGACATAGCTTGATCAACTCACGCGCAGTTTATATTAGCATGTAGAGGCCTAGCAAACAAAAAACGTTATAATGGCGACCCAACTCGGGCTTCGATTTAACAACTACAACCTGAGATAAGTTGTAATGATAAAGAACGTTACAACGATGACCCAAAGAAACTCACAGCCGGAAAATAAATAGTAATTTTTTTTAAAAAAAAAAAATTATAAAAACTAACTAACTAATTAAACCCTGATTATTAAAATATAAAAAATATTTTTTTAATATGACTTCCAGAAAGAAAAAAAATGTATGTATATTTTTTTTGATATGTCTAAAATAAAACACGATCGTGGCTGATGTAGACATAAGTCACAAGTATTTGACCGGGTAGGCGGTTACTGAAGAGGGGAAAAACATAGCCCCGAGTCCTAGTATGCAGTATATTAACATAAGACCACCTTTATATGCCCATCAGACTATTTCTAGCAGGGATCCCAATAAAGGGGAAGGCGGACCAAGTTGCCGTGAGCCTGTAAGACTCAAAACGATGAGCAATGCTCGTTAGTGCTTATAACTTGGGCTTCTTATCGTTACTATTACACTTAAGTGGAAAGGACACAGATGAATGTTGAAATATTTTCCATTCCCGCCGTGTTAGACCTAAAAGTGGGCGTTAAAGCCGAACGTCGCTTGTTGAATGAGTCTACGGAATATATCAGCATGCTACTGCTACAAAAAAAAAAAACAACAACAACACGAATAGGAATTTAAAAAACTTAAGAATAAAATTAGTGTAAACCCCTATTTTATTCTCATCTCCTGGCACTGGTGGTATTGTAACGTTTATTTATATACGTTGCAAATATATTGGCATTTGGTAAAAGCTAAAAAAATAAAAGTAAATTTAGATTTTTTTTTTGACTAATTTTTTTTTAAAAAAAAATAACGTACAATGAAAGTTAAATTATTCTTTCGTTTTTTTTTTTTATGTAATTAGAAATAAAAGTTAGAATTGGAGAGAACAAAAGACACAAATTACCAATCTAGATAAGAGAAAGTAAAAATATTTCAACTAATTAAAGATGGCAGAATTATGCTGAAAAAAATAGAGACTTTGTAACATAAATTTTGTAAAGAATATATAAGATTATCAACGGATATTTTGACAAACAAAAGATATGCGCAGAAGTCGGAAAACTGGGCCTCTAGAGAGTATAAAAGGCAGAGATCAGTTTGAAGAACGTCTTGGTTTAGCTGATATTCTTTTGGTTGGTTTTGGATTAGAGAATCCAGACCACTCTACGATGAAAAAGTTATTCATACGAGAGTAGACCGGAGCTTTAGCTGACATCATTACCGATGGACACCAGAGAAGCTTACGCGACTAGCCTATGGAACCAGCACCAAGATCAACTAATAATCAAAGGCCGTGAGCTCAATTCAACCCTGAAAAACTATGCATAGTTATCTACTACTGAATTCACAAAACTTACCGGTAAGTTAAGACTACTTATTCCTGATTGTGACAAAATTAAGTGTTTGCAAACAAGTCTTAAAATAATCCCGATAGAGACTTTCATTTTTTCTGTACAAGAGACTTTTGTTTATACCAGAACTTTTTAATTAATTATTTTATTTTATTGATTGCGTCATATTTGAATTAATATGTGTTCTCTCTGATTTACTTGATTAGGAATTCTCATTTTAACTTAAACAGATTTTTAATCTGTTATAATAATAAAAATATTTCTAATATCAATTTTCATTTGTCCGTTATTAATAATAGTTATTATTTTTTTATTATTAAATCTATTAGTAGTTTAATAAGATTTAAAAATGTAATTTACCTTTGCCAATATGTTTGAATAAGCCCAGGAATAATAATCTTAAAAAAATAATTCTCGTTACGGTATGATGCAATACCGATTAGTTTAAAAGTTTTTTTTTTTTAGTTGTGAGATGTTATATGGCGATTTCAGTGAATTCTTAGGAATTCTGGCGCCCAGATTAAATAAATTAAAAGCTGATTTCGTCAATAGCACAATTCTCAACAATTAATAGGCCGAGTTGATCAGGAAATATAGCTATGTTTTTAGAATAGAAATATAACTTTCTTCTTTTTTTGACATAGCTTGATCAACTCACGCGCAGTTTATATTAGTGTGTAGAGGCCTAGCAAACGGAAAACGTTATAATATATATATATATGCTCCTATAGTATATGTATATATCTGAGTCACATCTATTGATGTTAAATTAAAATAATTAAATAAATTTTTCTTTAAGAATTGTATTTATAAATCTTATAAATGCTTCTCAGAAATACATATATAACTTATATAAATATAACTAAAGGGATCAGAATGAAATGTGGGTTAAGTGGTAGAATTGTGAAGCTCAATCTTGAGTTAAGATTGACTGCTTCAATACACACACTCACGCATAACAATAAAAATAATAAATGTAATGGTAGTAAACTGTATACAATAGTTTATTACCGTTATATTTAATATTTGTATTATTATTAGAATAGTTTTTTAATTAACATACATTTTATTTGTATTATATATATATTATAATGATCCGGAGAATGTTTGCTTAATGTAATCTGCACTACAGGGTGCCATCTAGGCATTTGAACCTAGAAAAATTTATAAAGTAGGCAGATACATAAGTCAAAAAAAAAATTTTTTTTATTTTATATATTTTGCTTCCGGTCATTAGCCCATTGTCACTAGATCATTGGAATAGCAGAGATTTATATTTATAATAAATTCTTATCTAAGAATATATAAAAAAGAATAAAATAAGCCACTGCCAGTAATTATATACACAAACATTTATTTACGCACATATATAAATAAAATTTAACATTATTATTTTAGCATGTTTACTTTAACATCTAATATTATTTTTAACTTTTATTTTAGATTTTAATTTACATTTTAATTTTTATCCTATTATAAGTTTGCACAGATGGGTTTATAAAAGTTTGTTTTAAAATGTTGAGTATAAATTGGTTACATAGATTACACGGTTAAAAAACATTTCAAAATAAACATAAACGATCAAAATATAAAGTCATTGATACCGTCAATTGCATAGGGAATACAAAAAACCCAATGGTATTCATCATAAGATACCGCAGAGACACCATATAACTTAAAAGACATCCAAATAAATACATTTTAGATACTCACCATAAGGTATCATTATTTACCGAATGTCTATATATTTTGATCAAATATGAAAACCAAAAACATAATTAACCGATAACGAATCCATGCAATGTCCATACCCAACTTTAATTTAATACATTTTATTTAACAGATAGAAATAAATAACCTAGTTAAATACAAACATAAATAATTAAATTAAAAAATATGGAAATGATTGAAATAGCAAACATATATAAAAACAAATATTTATAATTGATTTAGAGTTCTATTCTTGGTCAGATAAGAATACATTCATTTATATTACTTTTTTTTTTTGGGGGGGGGGGATTGATTACTTATTGACGTTATACGGTAATTATTTAAAAGAAAGTTCAATTGGTAAAAGTTTATACTTTACGGATTCTGCAGATTTTGAGGTCCATCTTCGTGATCACTTATGTAGATTGTTTGTTCTTCCTTGTTACAAACGAAGCCACTACTTGCCATTCCTTTTTGGTCCCTAGCTGTTATAGGGAGGTCTCAGCTGGTTGTCCAGAAAATTAAATTTATTGCAGACTTCCACATCATGAAAATCTGCAATATAGCTAGTTATAGCGACATATTCATAGTCAGCTCTCAGATAACAAATATAATAATAATTTGGCTTTTATATTTTTATTAGTCTCTTATCATCCAATCTTTGGATTCAACCGGCAAGACGTCACTAATCCTCTGGTGTTTCAATTACGGTCCGTGCTGACATTTTTGGTGTTTGCATTGGTCATTTAATTTCTTTGTACTCTCTTATCTGACCTTTTAATTTATTTTAAATGCCTCATGGGCCAGTTTGCTTTTGAACAATCATTTAATTAATAAGACAATCATTTCCATTTTCTAAGATTATAGAAATCAACATTATTTCTATTTCCAAAAATATCAAATCTTTATATTTCTTTTTTTACAAAAATTACTTTCAAATATTTTTATTGTTTAAAATAGTTTTTAAAGTTGCCCATCATGTGATCTATATATACATTAAACAGTTTTTAAATTTCAGTTCTTAAGTTAAGTTTTTTTTCTTTTTAATAAATCAATTTTTATTTATGATCCTTTTTATTTTAATTTTAAAATAATGTGACAGCATATTATATTCTGTTACAATATATATATATATATATATATATATATATATTATATATATATATATATATATATATATATATATATATATTAATAATTCAAACAAATATATTTAACACAGTATTCAAAATTAAATAATCTATTCTTTACCAGAAGTACTTTCAATTGTTTCACTGACAATCTTTATCAACTGTTAATACAAACGTACAAAAAATAAAAACTTGCATTACCCATCATTCAATCTATTCAAATTTCCCACAATTCTGTTGTCTTTATATTAGCCGATTGTTTATTCATCAAACCACCTCTATTCCTAGATATCATCATAGCCTCTTTAATTTTACGTTTTTCACTACACCTTTCAATTTGAATAATTTTTATATCTCTATTATTAAATTTAAAACCATAATTACATGTTTTATTATGATCAAATATAATTGATGGAGTATTCATATTTACTGAAGATATCAATTATATTTGATCATAATAAAACATGTAATTATGGTTTTAAATTTAATAATAGAGATATAAAAATTATTCAAATTGAAAGGTGTAGTGAAAAACGTAAAATTAAAGAGGCTATGATGATATCTAGGAATAGAGGTGGTTTGATGAATAAACAATCGGCTAATATAAAGACAACAGAATTGTGGGAAATTTGAATAGATTGAATGATGGGTAATGCAAGTTTTTATTTTTTGTATGTTTGTATTAACAGTTGATAAAGATTGTCAGTGAAACAATTGAAAGTACTTCTGGTAAAGAATAGATTATTTAATTTTGAATACTGTGTTAAATATATTTGTTTGAATTATTATTATATAATTTAAAAATACAGACATTTAATGGTTGTAGTTATATATATATATATATTGAGATGAATCACTCTCATGGCATACAACACATTATATGTGTGCATTTATATTTAAAACTTCGCAAGCAAAAGTAGAAATGAATGCAGATAAAAGTTTATAAACACCTGGGTCTCATTTTATGTGGTAGATAGGTTAATCAGAAAATGTGCACAAAAGAAATCGCACAAAAATAGACTTAACTTACCTTGAAAAATGGGGGATATGTATTGTAATTTTGGAAAATCACATAAAAGCAAAGCAACAGCATAAAATTACTTTAAAATTCACATAAAAAATGGAAATAAAATATGACTAATAAAAAATTTCAAATGTGAAAAAAATTGATACAAGTCAAACTTTTTTTATTTTTTTTATTAACTACAGTATTTAATTTTATTCAAAACAATATATTTTTATGCGTAATTTACAGTATTTTACATTTTTTCATACATGTACAGTAGTTTAATCATTATTGCTATTTGAAGATATGCAAATTCATTTGTAAACTAGTAAGACATCAGATTTGTCACAAGAGGAAATACAACTAGCACCAACTTCATTTTTTTAATTGCAATTCTAGTACACTCACCCAAACTAAAATGTTTTCCAATCAATGTTGATCCATCCCATTTTGCTAACCGATCTAAAATTGAAATTTTTGTTTCCAAATAAATTCATTTTCTTGGGTGTTTTTTTCCTCTCCATTAGGGTAAACTAAAAGTTTAAAATAAAAATAAGAACTTAGAATTATGATAATAAAAAGACACATACTCACCACTATTGGGCAAAATTTAATTAAAACTAACAATTAAAAATTAAATTCTTATTTTTGTCTTTAATTTTTTAATTTTCAATTCCATTTAAAAATCAATTTTCATTGTTTTGCATCACATTAATTTCAAATCATGTTACATAATTTTTAAATTGTTAATTATAATTAAAAATCAGATTTTAATATTTAATTGCCAAATTTAATTGTGCCCACCACTGTTACTCACCTTTTAAAAATAAACTTGCTTAAATGATTAATTGATTACATACTCTTTTTTTTAAAAGCAAAAATAGAATGTGATTTAAAATGCAAAAACAACATACATAGTGTTTTTCATATACACCTGGGTCTCTTTTTACGCGGACTTATTTAACACGATTTTGAAGTTACGCTATTCGTGTTTCACCGGAAGTCGACCTCCAATAATGCGCTATTACTTTAGATAATAAATTTTGTGCACTTATGTTATATTGAAAGTAATAGCACATTATTGGAATTCCACTTTCATCTTAGTAATTTCAATATTTTCAGTGCTTTATAATAGTAAGATTTTATGCAATAATGAAATTGAAATCATGATTTCCACATTTTAAGTATACACACATTAAATTTTACAAGATTATAATGTAAATTTGTTCAAACATTATGCGTGTTAATTTTGCATTTTAAATCACATTCTGTTTTTGCTTTTTAAAAAAGAACGTAATCAATTATTAATCATTTAGTGTCCACAAGTTTATTTTTAAAAGGTCAGTAATAGCAGTGGGCACAATTAAAAATTAAAATCTGAATTTTAATTGTAATTAACAATTTAAAAATTACTTACGGGCAACTTGAAATTAATGTGATGTAAAATGAAATTTGATTTTTAAACAGAATTGAAAATTAAAGACAAAAATAAGAATTTAATTTTTAATTGTTAGTTTTAATTAAATTTTTCCCCGCAGTGGTGAATAAATGTCTTTTTATTATCATAAGTCTAAGTTCATAAACAATTAATAAAATTATCATCGTCGTCAACAGAAAACCATTAAGACAACATGAGAGTGAACTTGGCACTAGTTGTATTTCCTCTTGACTTCGTTTATGGTGAAGCCAAATACATCACATCACATCACATGAGAATCTGATTTTTTACTAGTTTGCAAACGAACGTGTTTTTGGGCAAATAGCGATAATAATTAAAACGTGTATAAAAAAATGTAAATTACTGTACTGTAAATTATGCATAAAAATATATTATTTTGAATAAAATTAAATATTATAGATAAAAAAAGTTTGTCTTGTATCAATTTTTTTCAAATTTGAAATTTTTTATTAGTCATATTTTATTCCTTATTTTTTTGCGCGAATTTTAAAGTAATTTTACATTGGTGCTTTGCTTTTATGCGAATTTTGAAAAATCACAGACCACATCCCCTCTTTTTCAATGTAAGTTACATCTATTTTTGCGCAATTTTGTTTGCGCATGTTTTCTGAGGAACCTATCTATCGTGTAAAACAAGACCCAGGTGTATAACATTTGAACAGATTTACATTATAGTCTTGTAAAATTTAATGTGTGTATATAAAATGGGGAAATACTAATTTTAAGTGAATTATGAACTTCTTTATTGAATAAAATCTATTACAGTACTATTATAAAGCACTGAAAATATTGAAATTATTAGGTGGAAGTCGAAACCTGATAATGCGCTATTACTTTAAATATGATGTGTGAGTGCACAAAATTTATAATATTTAAAGTAATAATGCATTATTGGAGCTTGATTTCTGATCTAATAATTTGTATCGCATAAAAGAAAACTGCATACAAATATATTAAGAAGAAACATGAATCACATTTAAAATATCCACATAAAATGACACCAGGGTGTATATAATTGTTTAAAATATAATCTGGAGGAACTAAAATATTTACCGAGTAATAATTTTAATTGATATTTTTTAAAATACTATCAATTATTTAAAATCAATATGTAATTAAGGTCTCTATTTAATACAAGTATTTTTATTAAACTTATTTCTCATTTTGGAATAAATGTAAAACTTTTGATCTGACAAAAAAAGATATGTTTGTTTAAACTACAAATGCGTTTTCTTTGTAAAATACACTAGTTAATTCTATAATTTATTTTTACTTAAAAGATTAAATGATTTTGATGATTAAAATGCTTTTTAGTTTTAATAAATGTAAATTTAAAAGCAGAACATTGTTAAAATAATTATCTTGATTATAAAAAAAATATTTAATTCTAAGGAATAATACTCCTTTATGTTCTTTAACCTATAATCAATAAAATATAATATAAATCTTACTATATTATAATATCAACTTGTAAATACATCAATATATATAAATATGTATGTATATATATAAATATTTGAAACCAGGCACTCTTCACAAACCTGGGAGCTTAATTGTAAGTATAGAGGATTTGAACTCAGACTTTCAAGCACCCTTCAACTATCGACACTATCTTATACACCTGATACACATGACCACAGACACGTAGAAAAGATTAATAATCACCAATGTATTTCGTGCTAAACCAGCACTCATCAGTTGGTCCAGACTATCATCTCTCACACATATATATATAATCAATGCTCAGTTTATATTAAGATAGCAAATCTTCATACATTAATGGACAGGCTTCAATCCACTACAACCTCCAACTTTTCATCCATCCATATCATTGAAAATCTGATGATGAAAACTCAAATCGCATGCTGATAGTTGAAGGGTGCTTGAAAATCTGAGTTCAAATCCTCTATACTTATATATATTTATTAATAATTCAAACAAATATATTTAACACAGTATTCAAAATTAAATAATATATTCTTTACAAGAAGTACTTTACAAAAAATAACAACTTGCATTACCCATCATTCAATCTATTCAAATTTCCCACAATTCTATTGTCTTTATATTAGCCGATTGTTTATTCATTAAACCACCTCTATTCCTAGATATCATCATTGCCTCTTTAATTTTACGTTTTTCATAATAGTGCTATTGAAAGGAGGGATGGTAGATTAGCATTATATGTTCATTATTTAAAAATTGGACATAAAATAGATTGTATTAAAAACATAAAACCATTAAATTATATAAAGGAAATAAATAGAAGGAAAATATACGAAACAAATTATATAAAATATAATATAAATACATGTATGAACATTTACAAAAAGTCAATTGATTTAACGAATGATTGGATAATGGATAGGGAATGGAAAATAACATAAGAGGGAAATATATAAATAGAATGATAGATATAACAAATTACAGGAAATATCAGTAGATGTCACTATACACGTGATATTCGGTGTTAGTATTAGTAGGAGGTATTGTATTGAAAAGGGTGAAAAAATTTAGAATTACCAAAAAAGGCTTTTATATTATAACGGAAATGGTTATCTCGTACAGTTGATTAATTATTTGTACTTTCAACTATATTTATTTCGATTATTTTATTCTACATTATACTTATTTATTATCCATTTATTCTTTTCATAACTTTTATTTCTATCCATTTATTGTTTACAACTTAGATTCTTTATTATCTTATTTATTATTTTAACCAATGCCGTTACAATACAAGCAGAGAGCTAATACAGATACAAATTTACCTTCATATCTATACCCTTGACTGAACCCCAAGGCAATACATACATATTATCTTGGTGTTATTTTTCCCAGCCAAGAACTCTCGGCTGCTGAACAGAGCAAACTATTTCAAAGAACTTAACAAATGTCCAGCGCTTGTTATTTATTTTTAGAATTGGGATCTCGCACGAGCAAGCAGCACATGAATATCTTAAAAAATCAGTATGCCCCTTTAATCACTACTTACAGTTTCCCCCCTGTCGTAGCTTGGTGATAGGAGAATAAAGCAAGGATACGAAATTTAATGACAAATATGTTTAATAATAATATTCACACTTTATATAAAAAATTACATTATAATAATAATAATAAACACACACTTATAAATACATGGCTATAATAAATATATGCAAATAGATCAGATATAAAAGTTCTTAAAGTCCTGTTGATAGAGTTCTATTTTTATCAAATCATTAATTTTGTATTTAGTTATGAATAGTAGATAAATGAAAATGCATGCATGCTTTTACCTAGGCTTTGCTGTAATTGTCCCATGGGTATTTCTTCCGAGCGCTCTTGATTAACTTCCTCAGATTGTGGGGTTATTTTCGTTCCAGTTTTGCTTGTTGATTCCTTAGGTTCTCCATTAACTTCCTCCATTTGTGGGGTTATTTTCATCCAGTTTGCTGGTTGATTCTTTAGGTTGAGTTTCAATCGACAGCTACAGAAGCGGTGGTCCCTCTAGAAGGTCAGGCAAAGATCTTACATTGTGAGTCAGTGATGAGATGGCTTGAATCCGAACCCACGTCCCTTTAACACCACTAGCCATGCACTTCTTCCATTTTCTTTTAGCTGTTGCTTCTCTAAAGTCTCTACTAGCAATGCCATACAAAAATTGTAATTTTCTTAATCTCATTCTTTTGTTCATTGTTTTTAAAAATTTTTAATTAAGACTTAGATTTCCAACCAATTCTTATCATTACATTTCTTTATTTAATTAGTGGCTGGAATGTAAGTCCCAATTAATTTAACAGATCAGGCCAAGATCTTCCATTGATAACATTTCTTTGTCCGTGGAATTTAATTTGTCCAACAGATTTTCACACCTACGGCCATATTGTTTCTTTTTTATATATCACATATTACATTTATTTTATTTAAAGTTTACAATTCATTCATTTTTTTCACATTTACATTTTACATTTACTTTAATTTGTTATAATATATTTTTTAAAAGAGAGAAGAAACGCATTTTTTTTTATGCATCCACTTCCCCTCTCCCACAATAAACAAAAATAATTTCTAGCATTTGACTTATAAGAGAGAAAGAGATGCATTTCTTTATTTATGCAGCCCCCCTCCCCTTCTCTTACTATTACAAAATCCACAGTAATTTGACATTAGAATTTCAATTTTTTCTTTTCCTTCCTTTTTTTTTTTAAAAAAATTTATTAGATAATTTATTTCACCTTTATTACTTTCTAATTTTATTAATAAATATATATGTGTGTCGACGACTTTACGTGGTCGTCACAATATATATATATATAATTATTATATTGATGTATTTACAAGTTGTTATTATAATATAGTAAGATTTATATTATATTTTATTAAAAAAGAAATAGTGTTAACCCTCCTAGTTATACATTCCACCATACCTATTATAAATAGTGGGTTCAAATTATCTGACAGTTATTGCAGAAAGTTGAAAAAATCAGGTATTTCTGATTTCCATGTTGGTCAAGTTTGAATCCCTGGAGAAGTAGATTAGGATGGCATTTCACATGATTCCATAGCACAATATGTGGAAAATAGATTATTTGTCTGGGATTGAAGTTAATGAAATTAGAAAAGCTGAGGTGAATTGAAGACCACCAGTATTGGTCCTATATATTTGCTACCCAGGATATGCCACACTAGCAAATTCTATTAGAAACTACTCTACTAATCTTGAGATTCCAGTGCTATCTACTTTATTTTATACATGCATGAAAACACAGATGAAATACATCTCCTATCAGATATATATATATATATTGCCCGTGTATGAGATCTATTTGATAAATGTATAAAGAACAAATGGGAAAATTATCTAGCAAGTAAAACATATATTGACATTCTTCCAAAGCATTAATTTTGCAGTTAAGAAAATTCTATTTCTTTTTACTTTTCTAAAGAACAATATTTAATTATTCTCTTCTACACTTAATAATTTTAAAAGTAAACAATTATTGAATAAGTTACTCAATTAAGAAGAAAAAATGTTTAGGAAGAAAAAAAAGACTGACCAACACAAGATTCAATCACATTTAAAAGTTTCCAGAAGATAAAAATTCTAATATATTTTTTTAGAATTTTATTAGGTCATTTGTAAATGATATGTTTTAAAACAAAAAAATTGCTAAATGTGTTTTTTTTTTTTTTTAATGGGTAAATGTGCAAATTTATATATGGAATAATTAGATTGCAAAAATAATTTGATTTAAAGGTTAACTAATTAATAATTGTAATATTTTAGACTAGAATATGCATATTTGTATGTACTCATTATATAGAACATTTACTTATATATATCTTACTAAAATAAAATAATATTGGCCTATAGATTTAATGAATATGAAAAATTATTTGTACATTATAATGCTCGTGTGTGTTAATGGCTATATCCACACATGTATATTTAAAATCATTCATTATTTATGTATTAAAAATAGAATAATATTTATTAGTTTATTAATAATTGAGTTTTTTTTACTATGTGTATATGTGTTATGTAAACTTCTTTTTATATATCTGTGCAAATTTTATTGTTTAATTTTTTTAATCTCTATAAATAATCAAAATCAGAACGATTTATTTATAATATAGAGTATACAAACCTTACTTTTTATTATTGTTACTTCTAATTAATAAATTTATTAGTAATTATTTTAAGTTATTGAAATGAAGTTAATTGCTATTAGAATAGTTTAAACAGTGTATTTTCTCTTGTTCATAGCCACCAGAGTTTATGTGATCCCAAAGCAAGCCTCAGATTAATAATACACAAGATGTGGGTTATGTAGATATCTATATAAAACTCTTTAGAATTATTTAGATGGTAGTAAGAAATAAAAGTTTCCATTAATGCCTATTCATCTTACTTTATATATTTTACAATGATAATAACTAGTTTAATAATGATTAGTTTGTTCATCAGGTGATGCTAAACATTGATGATGATTCACATTGATACAATGTCCCCAACCTTTTTGATATAGAGTTACTTTTGGAACTATCTTTAGTGCTTATGTATATTCATGTAAATAAAATATTGATGATTGCACTCTGGCTGCTCTGATGTGCACTCTGCAAATCAAAATCTATTGGACCTAACTCACTCCCTCAAAACCAGAGACACCAAACTAGCCCATCTCCACTCTTCACAGACCCTTGGGCAATCCTCCAACTTCCATCCTCTCAGCCTCTGTCACAGGATTGAACCATTTAAATGTTTGCAACCCATGCACTCAACGAAGATGTGCATCTCAGACTTGCAACCAAAGACTTTTCTTGGCCTGGACTACACACCCTTTCCATTTCCCCATTCCCTTTTCATATGTATCCTTCCCCTCTCACCATGTTGCTCCTAAATTTTCATTTTACCATCACTCCTTTGTAAACCTTTTTCTAACTGTATTTGTATCTGTTTTTTGATGAAAAACTTTCATCACTGAGAGAGAAAAAAGTTTGTAATTAGCTTGAGGGTGATTGGTCTAAAATTTTATATTATGTCTTTCAAATCCAGTTACAAAGCATGATTGCTTATTATTGTTAACATGCTGCTGATTCTCTGATTTTTAATAATAATTCCTGATGATGCTATGTTCATATTTATTATCACTTATATTTAACTGTATTTGATTCTGATGTTGATTCTTTGCCATATTCGGTAAAAATAGTAATATTGAATAGTATTCCTTCTCTACCTTTAAAATTATGCCCATTGTTGATCTGAATGAGTTCTGCATGTTATGACAAAAATATGGTACTTGAAATAATAATATTATATATTTGAGAGGTCCTTTGGAAGTAAGAATTGTTATGCAAAATAGAAAATGAGATAGCTGCAATAATAAAATTGAGCAGAAATTTTAAAATGATAACGATTGGAGGAAAACTTAAAAAACAACCACAGACATTGAAAGAGATAAAAAGTAAAGAATTAAACAACATTCTTTTAAAAAAATATCAAAATGTAAGTAATTAGTGTCATATTATTATAGTCATGATTTAAAAGGCAGACTATAATAAATAAAAAAAGATAAAGTATATCCATAGTGTGGAGAAGGCTTGCATGGAGGAGAGCAGCCTGTGGTTCAAAGTGAAAAAACTCCAGAAAGTCAGAAATTTAATGATAAGGAAGAGGGAGAAGCCAATAAAATAAATAACCACTAGATGCAAGGCAATAGTGAATGAAATAGAAAAACAAAAATAGAAAATGATGAATAAATTACAATATAAAGGTAAAAGATAATCCTTATTTACAGAATAGGAAAGAGTCTAGAACCACATAGAGCACTGAAAATGGAAATCCAGAACAGCAATCAATATCTACACAAAACAATGAAATTATTGCCTTGACAATGGCAGTGATTCAAGAATTAACTAGCAAGATTTGTCAAAATAATGAAGATTTAACTTGTTAAAAATCATGATACCCTACATTTTCAATGCATTTTTAGCAGCAAATTCTTTTTTTTTCCTCCACATTTATGCCATCTAGTGTAAGTTTTAACAATTAATAGATGTCCAATTGTAGTGTTTAATAAATTCCTATCCAGTATTGTCCAATACAATATTCACAGACTAGTTTCTAGCTTTTGACTTTAATCAGTTAGGAGGTTTGGATCTTGGAACAGAGTACCTAAATATTTTGGAATACTTTTGTAGACATCTTTGTATTATTATCTCACTACTAGCCCCAATTTAAAATACATTAATATTTTTTTTTCATATGTCAAATGTGTTGACCAGGAAGCGAACCTGGACCAGCTGCTTGGAAGGCAGCTATGCTAACCATTTGACAAATACATTAATAATTTCTATCTAAGCCAATATGCTTGTATACTTATAGTCTGAAACAAGTTCAGTATCTACATATTATGGTGTCCATAGTTTTTAAAAACTATAAGCACTTCCATCCCCTGGCTAGATTAGTTCAAAATCAATTAAACATTACATTACACCTATTTACCAATGCACAGATCATAGTTTTTGAGTGGTATTGTTGTTTTTTCATCTTCAGGTATTTTTGGAATGACCAGTGACAATACTGGTATAAAAATAAGACTAATAACCTTAAATTATTGAATATTAAATTTAAAATAAATAGATTAGTTGATTAGAACATCACTTTAAATTTAATCTGAAGATCCCATTAACACCTGAAGAAGAGAAAGAAACACTGCTTGAAACTTTGTTATATATTAACCTGTATGCTATTTCTAATAGTTGAATGTATTTGAAAAGTATAAATAAAATTTGAATTTTTCTACAAATATTTAACATTTAATTCTAAATGATGGAAATAATCCATTATACTCATTCATTTAACAAAGGCAAAACTCTCCATACAGTAGTGCCACCCTGCCTTTGTTTTCCACTTTTATAGCATTGGTTCTTAGAAACTATTCATAAGTAGTCTCATGTTGAATCAGACATCAAAATATCAGAGCCTATGTGAAAAAAATCGTCCACCTTTAAATCAGCCTAGGATTTGAATATAGGATTTGTCATACCACAAGTGAGATTACAATAATTATTTTACAATAACACGCTTAGATATAAACATCTCAAATTTAATTTAAAAAAGAAAAACTCGTCATAAGTTTCATAAATTTTAGTTATTTTCACTTTTCCCACGCCTACACATAATAGAAAACCTTGCAGCAAAAAAATCAGTCGCTATTAAAAAGAAGAACAAAAAAATTCTTACTATACATCGCTCCAGTGGCGCAATTGGTTAGCGCACGGTACTTATAAGCAGTATTCGGTTGCGGAAGTAGCGATGCCGGGGTTGTGAGTTCGAGCCTCACCTGGAGCAATGTGTATTTTTGAATTTTTTTTATATAATATAATTATAGTTTTCATGTTCAGTTGCTTAAATTTAACACATGATCGAGAACTAAATGTAAAAAAAAGTTTCATGTTCAGTAAACTATCATTTAATTTAAACCAACACGTAAATTTGTTTATAAATTTAATTTAATGCGCTTCCTATCGCATATGGAATAATATATGACCGTGAATCTACGTCGATAGTATTGCTTCAAGTTGTGCAATATTTATATTTACATTTTGCGCACTCACATCAGTCAACTAAGCTTCTTTAAAATTAGCGTGTTTGATTATACCATCCTAATTGTGCCACGAGGATTCTTTGCTTCTTCTACATCCCGATATGGAATGGTCCTGCCTTAAGAAATTTATATTAGCCATAAAGTAGACCATTTAAAGACTTTTTTTTCTTGATCCGTTTTTCCCCCTTTAAAAAATCCACAAGGAAACTAATTTTTAACAATATTTTTAATTCTCGCCGTAAATGACGCTATTTTTTCCTAATCTAATTAATTGCATTCACCGTTCGTCATATAAAAAATTAAATGAATTGTTTAATTTAAAAGACATTAAAAAAGAATAAATAGTATACTGAATGTGTGTGCATATTTTTCACCTTCGAAAGTGAGAGATTTCAGTGAGGGATTGAGTAGCTGAAGAGATAAAGCAATAGTAAAAGCTTCCACAAGACTTACTTTAATTAATCACTGCTTTCGGCACACAAAACAAACATTTTAGAATTACAATAGAGAATATGCAGCGTGTGCTTGTAATAATAGCTGCGTAAAATAAATAATAAGAATGGTAATATAACATAAAGTAATTAACATTAAACAAAAAAATAAATACTTTATACACTGTACTTAATATATGATGGAATGGGACCTTTTGTTTTCGTAATGAAAATAATCATACGGGACTTCCGCATTTCTACGTTTTACTTGACCTAGAATGTTGAATGTAGAGTTGGGTTTCTCGAAAATAATTAATAATATACATAATCAATTGTAACTTTACGTATTCTTTTTAACAATACTATAAACAGTTGCTTCTGGAGAAAGATTCTTTTCAAAATTAAAATTAATAAAGAATCGCGATCGAGTATGTCACAAGAAAGACTAAAAAATGTATCCATGTTAATTATAGAAAATGAAATATGTTGCAATTTAGATTTAGAAGATTTCATAAAATATTTTTCTGTAATGAGAGTTAGAACATCTCTGTAAGAAATGAATAAAAATATGTTGCTGTTTTTTTGCTATTTGTATTATTTCTTCATTTTAATATATATATATATTCCTCTTAATGTGCAATACAGATAAAAAAAAAATGTAAAGGCTTATAGGATTTTTAAATGTTTAATAGAAGGGGAGTGTAATTGTACCTAGGCATCGCAAATTCCTGGAACGGGCCTGAGAATAGAGAATAAGAACATTACATATCTCCATAAGCAAATAATTAAATATTTAATTGGATAGCTAGATGGGTTGTCTATCATGATATATTCTAAGCTTACTTAGAAATTCTTAACTACTTTTAAAAATGACAAGTGTTTTTTTTTTCTGATTCGAGATTAGAGCATTCGTTAATACGTGGAGGTACATTAATCAGCGTAAAATTACTTTAACCATATACCTTGGCACTAACAAGGGTTTTGAACGTTACACCATCAGATTTTCAATGAAATGGAAGGCTGAAGAGTTGTGGGTTGGAGTAGTTTGAAGCCTGTCCATTAAAATATGAAGATTGGCTATCTTAATATAAAGCTGAGCATTGATTGTATATATGTGTGGAGATGGTAATCTGGACCAACTGATGATTGCTGGTTTAGCATGAAATACGTATATTGGTGATTATTTATCTTTTCAACATGTGTGTGATCAGGTGGGTCAGTAATATGAGATGGCACTGAGAGTAGTAAGTCGTGTGAAAGTCTGAGTTCGAATCCCGCATATATTACATATATGAATGCAGGTTTAAGCTGTACAATGTATTAATTCATATACTTTTTTGTAAATCTACTTTTAATCTTCGTCTGAAGTCCAGAAAGGAATTTTCCAGATAACACGAATACTGTTAATTTCCTCCGGAATCAATGATCTTTTGAAGTATTATGCTCATATTTATTTAGCGTCTTCCACTTTTTATAACTATTTTTAGCTGGTATTATTAGTGAGGGTGCGTTACTTGCTAAAGTATTTAAAGAATTCAAGTCCCTGTATGTCGAATATATTTTTTTTTTCTTTCTTAGCATGTTAGTTTTGATGAGAGGGTTTGAAATAAATTTAATTTAATTTATATGTTGATTTAAAACAATAAAAAGTATAAATGTTTCAGAACAAGCCAGTCTGTTTTCTTTCTTGTTTTGCAAAATTAATTAAATATTTATGAACTAAAATTTGGTTTTGAGTCTGCATTCATGTTAAATTCTCTGTTCAAGGTAGTTACAGCTAATTAGACATTAACCTTTAATCATCATCGGATGGGAATTTGCCGTCATTGCTATCCTCTTAACACAATTTACCCTAAAATCTCGATTTTGTATCAGCTTCGTAAACCTTACTAAGTGCTTATCATTAAGATATAAATGTTATAAGACTTTTATTTTTATAATTATTTATGTAACAGATAATTTTGACTTCCTTTACAAAATGATCTTTACATAAGGATTCGAACTCAGACTTTCACACGATTCTCAACTCTCCATGCCATCTCATATTGCTGACCCACCTGAGTTCTAATCCCTTACATATATATATATATGCAGGTGTGTGTAAGCCTGTGCAGTGTATTAAGTTAAAATGACCTTTAGTAAGTTCATAATATTTAACAGAAAGTCCCCTTGCAAGTTTAAGAAATTGGTATAAAAGTAGGTTCAAAAGAAAGTTTTTTACATCGAGGCTCAATCTGCCACTTCTGTGATCAATAATCATATGATCGTTTGAACAACTAATTTTGATTTTTTTATTGCCCTGTGTGATTTAATAATATAGTGATAGAGGGTCAGATTCCAGAGTTAAAGTCCAGGGTGTAACTTCTAGTGTTATATCATCTCATGATCTTCTAAGCATCTAACCACTCTATTGTTATTTTATTCCCTATATAGTTTAGCACTGTGATAATGTTAATGATTCAAAATCTAAGGATTCCTGCACTTAAGTTCAACCTGTCACGTTTGACACTTGAATGTTATATGACCTTCTAAGCATCTAACCATCCAATTGTTTATAACATAAAACTTACTGTTCACAAAAGTAAATACTAATTGGCTACTGGCAACATAATGTCATTTGAAAGAACAATTTAATTGCTAACAGAAAACATATTACAAAATAGTTTTGATTATAACTAAGGCTTGGATGGAACTTTGGATATTAGTCCTTTGGTAAAAGATAAAATAGCATAGCTTGCTGCAAGTCAATGTCTTAAATTGAAAAACAATAAATGAGAGAGCAAAACATATTATGCATACCTACTGCCATGATAGTAATTTGAGCTGTTTTCATTGTCATTTCACTCTTTAACTAAGAATTATAAACACAATATTAGATGATTTAAGATTATAATCTGAAATTTTATTTGTCCTAGACTTAGACCCAGGTTTTGCAAATGACAGGCAGATACCCTATAGAATGAAACTTATTGCATGAAGATATTATAATAAATGGACAATAGAAGTTCTAAATTAGATTCCAAAACATTCTAAAAGATCTAGAAAAAGACTGAATGTGAGATAGATGAATGAAATAAAGAATATTGCTGGTTATTATATGGAACAGAGAGGCTAGAAATTGGAGAACCTAGATCAAACTTGGAATGATTTCACATTGCAGTGAATCAATAATAACTAACAATGATGATGATGATTAAAGAAATAGTACTAAATGAACAATTTTATCAAATATTCAACAATATTGATTGCCAAATCTAAGTATGATTGAAAAAGGGAGATATTTTGCCATCTTTAATGGATAAATAAAATCATTCTTCGTCCTTTATTTTTAGATCATTGTTATTGTTTTTGTCTTGAAATATGATTGCAAAATGCAATTCAAGTATATTTCCACATCTTAGAGAAGTGCCATTGTATTGTGTAGTTAGGATTGCTTAAAAACCTTACATTTGTAGCTTCCATCTGTGTGATATCATTATGGATAGAAAAGGATTTACATGATCCAAATACATATCAAAAGATTTTCATCATCATCATTACATAAACAAAAAGTTTAAATAAATCAGTGAAATAATATAAACTCTTTATATAACAGCAATAATATATATATAATAATCATACACAAAAAAGCTCTTTTGGCAAATAGTAATTTTTGCCCTTTTCAATGTGCTTTAACTAATTTATAGTTATGATCAACATTGCATACAAAGCAATATCTATCCTTTTTTATAAAATTAACTATAACCTATTAAAACCATACAATATTTTTAAAACATACAAAAAAACCTGTGTAAATGAATAAGCCAATTATTCATCAAGTTAATTGATGTTTTATATATATTCATACAATTAGTCTTGTTATAATTATTATAATTGGTTTCATATATCATTCTTCTATTAGTTTCTTTAATATAATTTAAAAGACTTATATTTTTGACAGAATCTATTTTCTATTTGTATTTTAAATAATGAATATATAAGGCAGATCTATCATCTCTTCTATTAATAGCATTACTATGTTCTTTTGCTCTTTCATCTAATTTCTTCCCTGTATGTTCATAATAAACCATGCAGAAATTTACACAAGCAATCCTATATATAATTCCCTTTTTATATTTCATATCATCCCCTATTTTGTAATTAGCTATTAATTTGTCATGATCTTTACTATTTGACCACCTATGTTAATGTTTTTATCCATATAATTTTTATTTTTTTAGTAATGAATGATAGGTTTTAGGGAAGTATAAAAGTTTTATTAACTTTTTATTATTATTAGATCTGCAGTTATTATTTATAATACAATTATTATTAATATTTGAATTAGATGGTTTATAATTTAACAATATATTTTCAATACTCTTAGAGTTATATCCATAATTAGTATATAATTCAATAAATTGTCCCTTTTGTAAAGTAGCTATATTTCTATCTGTGTTATATCTATCATTTTTATATTTAAAAATTTTAATAACTGCCGTTTTTTTATATCCATGCCTGCTGTGAATCTATATAAATTATCTTTCTTAATTTATCTTCTTTAATGAAATGTTTTAAAATAACTTTGTTATCATTATCTACTTTAATCTCTATATCTAAATACTTTATTTTAACATCAAATCCCATTATAGTAAATTGTATATTGTCTATACTATTATTAAATGCTTTATAAATATTATTTATAGCTCTTTTGTTACCAATTATTAAAGTATCATCAACATAACTAAAATAATGTATTATTTCTTTATTTATTTATTTTTTTAATTATTTTCATTTCCAATTCATTAATAAATATTGATGACATGAGTCAACTATTTGCACAACCCATTACCCCCCCCCCCTTTTACATATATTCCAATATTCATTACTGTATTTGAAATATAAGCCATTATATTTTAATATATAAAAAATAATATATAAAAAGTTATATATTATTTTGAAACTCCAGATACCTTGAATGAAGCTATAATCAGAGTGGTAGGATAATGTAAAAGATTTCTTTTTTTTTCATATGTCATAGCATCTGCCGGGAGGCGAACCCATAACCGTCTGCAACCAACTACTTGCTTGCAAGGCCGCTGCGATGACCTCTCGGCTAACAACGCTTGACAAAGATTTCATTTTTTATGTGCAGAAAATTAAAAAAAGCCAGTGAACAGAAATAGTAAGTTCTTTCAATACTGATTCTTTTTTTTGCTTTGTAATAGAATTAATACAATCAGAAAACAGGAAATAAAACATTAATTAGAACGAAAGATTAATATAGAAGATTATCAACTTCTAACTTTTAGAAGATTAAGCTCAAACGATGGAACACAATAAATTCTTTCACTCTTATTTTTTTGTGTTCTCTATAATAGAATTAATACGCGACTCACCTAACAATAAAAGATTGGGATATTATTAGCTCAATGTATTTTATTGCTTGTTGTTGTTGTTGTTGTTATTATTATTATTATTATTATTATTATTATTATTATTATTATTGTAATAGCTAAACAGCATTAAGCTGTTGCACATGCGCTTTGCAGATTTTAACTATAAATGACTGAATACAGACACTTGAAACACATGATAAAGTCTTTGGGAAAAGATAGAATGGCCTGGCCATCTATCTTTTCGAACCTGTCTGTATTCAATCATTTATAGTTAAAATCTGCAAAGCGCATGTGCAACAGCTTAATGCTGTTTAGTTATTACAGTTTATAAAACATCGCATATATATAATATAATTGATTTATTTACATATTATTATTATTATTTACTAGACAAAATCTCAATTATTACAATTAATAATTGTTTACATAAAACCTGCACATCTAATTTATTTTACATTAAGGTTTGTCTCTCTAGCACATTAAAATCTCCCTCTTTGTTTTGTTTGAGTACCACTTATAATCAAGATTTTATTAATGCAAATATTTTTGTATTAGATTTTTAAAAATTTGTTACTAATCTTATAAAAAATATGACATGTAGACATATCCATAATTTGATATTTATATTTTCTTATTGGTATTATTGGGAAATTCTGAAATTGGCTTCATTCTGTAGTTTTGTATGGTAAATTAAGTGAATTGAATTATTATTATTATTATTATTATTATTGTTATTATTATTATTATTATTATTATTATTATTATTATTATTATTATTATTATTATTATTATTATTATTATTATTATTATTATTATTATTATTATTATTATTATTATTATTATTATTATTATTATTATTATTATTATTATTATTATTATTATTATTATTATTATTATTATTATTATTATTATTATGATTAGTAGTAGTAGTAGTAGTAGTAGTAGTAGTGGTAGTAGTAGTAGTGGTAGTGGTAGTAGTGGTAGTGGTAGTAGTGGTAGTAGTAGGAGTAGTAGTAGTAGTAGTAGTAGTAGTAGTAGTAGTAGTGGTAGTAGTAGTAGTGGTAGTAGTGGTAGTAGCAGTAGCAGCAGCAGCAGCAGTAGCAGTTATGGGAGAAAATGTATGAACAAAATGACTATACAGAAAGTGAGTATTAGTTTTTATGGTGGATTTGTGAAAAGATAAGGGGGATTTAGATATAAAGGCCATAGAGTTGACAAAGATTATGTTGTGGAAATAAGATGGGGCAGAATATGGGAAGACTTAGAGTGGGGAATGGAAAATAAAATGGCTAACAGGTTTATCTGGGCATAATTGCTGAGATATTCTTGACTTCGTTTAAGGAGAAGCCAAATATATCACATCATATCACATCAGTAGTAGTAGAAATTGTCTCCTAAATTAACAATACCAGATCTGTCATCCATTCTCAGCCTGTTTTTAAACACAGTGTTGGTTAAAAATATTCTGAAAATAAAAATTGGATTCCAGTCATGTAGCCAGTAATGCAGCTAACTATTCAATGTAGATCATTAAATGGCTACAAAGATAAATAAATAAATAAAAAACTGTCCAAATTCTTATTACTTGAAATTGGAAAATCTCACTGGCAAATAATGCCTAGTCTTCATTGTTTCTTTATGAAGATTGTAGCAAATGATTTTACCTTGCCATGATTAGCTAAAGACTGTTCATCTTATTCCTTTACTATAAAAACAAATTAATAGTTCAAGTAAATTACTTTAAGGCAAAGATCTATTCAGATTTTATTATCAGCATGGACAAAATACTGGAGTAAACAGAATATTAAGCTAATAAACTTCTATTGGTAAAGGTTTTATTTCTTATCCACTAATTAAAAATAGCAAGATACATATACTTGCATGTAAATATGTACTGTATTTAGACTTCAAATGTTATTTCTAATGTTTAATATTTTTATTGTAGTATTTTTATTTTATTTATTTTTTCTGTTATAGTAACCATACTAGTTTATGAAGAGTTGCTGCTGCTAATTGTACATACACACACATAGACATAGATGCAAGTATGTACATATATATATTCAAAATATGATGTCGAATTATATATTTCCATGGATTGTTATTATAAGAAAGAATAGAAATGAGATTATATCCATGTAAACAGAGATAATTTTTAATCTTTGATGTTGCCAAGGAACTATCAATTACTACTAATCAACAATCCCTAACTCTAGACAAGTTTTCTCATTAATCTATAATAGATATTTTGTTGGAGTTTTTTGGTGAAAAAAATAGATCCTCTTTTACTTCAAACCCAAGATCTTATATGGATTTAAACACCGAAAGCTATTTTTATAGGTGTGAGAATATGAAAGAATAACATCTTTCATGACATTCAGCAAATAATAATTTTAACTTCTCCAGAAAGTTGTATTTGTTGAATTAAATATTTTCATCGATTGTTATTATAATAAAGTATAGAAATGAAATTATATTCATGTAAACAGAGGTATGTATACAGGTACATAGGTATGCATGCATGTATTTATGTTTTTCCTTCTAAAGCTAGACCATATAATCAGATACTATGATCAAGTGATGATAGTTAATTGTTATTAGTGGGCATTTTTACACCAAAATTCATTGCTCATCCAAAAAGAAGATCTTAATTCAAGATAGGTCTTGATTTATTTAACTTTTTGTACATTTTCTGTGAACAGTTTTTCTTTTAATATTTATTTAATGGAGAACTATAGAAATAACAAGAAACCATTCCAAAAAGTATACTTGAGTATACTAATACCATTTTTCGTGGTAATATTTAATCATTCAACAGTTTTATGGGGATGGGGATCCCAAAGAGCTCCTAATAAAGTCATGATTGTTAAAGTACTTACATTACAACTCTAATTAGCACCAGCCTTTTCAACATGATTATATCTAAGCTTACATGAATTAGAGTAATGAGTTAGACTATAAGCAAAGATTGCTACTAAGTAACATCAAGTAGGATTGTGTTTCAGTCTATGGATGCTAAAGGTTATATTTGCATTATAAGATATTTTTCTGATATTTAGATGAGAAGTTGAGCAAAGTACCTTTGTTCTATTGTGAATAAAAGATCTCCAATCTTTTTCCTAACTCTATTGAGATGCTTTTTTTTATGGGAGGAATCTGTTTTGTGATCAAAACAATTTCATGAGACACAAATTTTCTGCTTTTTTCCCGATCCAGCAATGAAGCCAACTGGATTTGATCTTCCCAGATACTCCTGGAATCTAATAACCTGATTCAGGATAACCTATAGTTGTTGTGTTCAGTTGCTTCATAACAATCACTGACTTATAAAGTTACAAAGGCTAGAAAAATAGAAATCATATAATAATTAATCAAGACTATTCTAGCAAAATTGAAGGACTTAGTTTTTGGAAACTTTAGTTTCTTTTATGATATGTTGTTAATAGTTAGGATGTCTTTAAAAAATCATTCCTTAAATTAATAAATATTATCGATGGTAGTAAGTCATTGTTTACCACATTCTTAACAGATTATTCTAACATTTTAATATTTAGAGCATTTTGATAAATTTAGTTATTTACGAGATAGATATTTGCCACTAATGTTGAATAATGCGCTGGGTCGGTTAATGATGGTTAAATGACGGATTTATATAGATATTCGTAATTTTCCGTCCACCTAAAAAATATGATTGTCTTAAATTTGTACCTTAAGATAAATTAATGTATCTATATTAAATTTTAGTCGCACTTTAAAAATATATATTTTCAAGGAAATACAGTATATATATGTAGATTTTTTTTTTTTAAAACAAATGTAAATATAAAATAAACAATTTTTGTTTTTATACAGTAGTTAAAAGGTTAATAACCTTACACCTAGAAAAAAATAATTAAAATGTCCAGTCGACTTATTTGAAGAAGCATGTGTAACGTAAACATTTAAAGCGACTTTAATATTTATGGCAACATGCAAACTTTTCTTCAGCTTGGAGCCATTTCAGCGGGATTTAACTTTCTGAAAAATCAATAAATAATACTACTCTTTTTTATTTTATCAAATATAATTATAAGATAAGTCATAGAAGTATGTGTTCATATGTATAAATAAATGAATAGATGATGGACAGATAGATGAATAATAGGCTATAATAGTCAGACAAACGTAGATAGTTAGACAGATATACTGTATATATATACAGAAGCTGAACAGTCAGATAGAATGCATAAATAGAGATGAATATTTTAAAAGTTTTTAACCAAATTATACTATTCTCGATAAATTTTCTCAATATCTATCTATATATCTATCTATCTATCTATTTAATTGTCCATCTGTCTATCTGACTATGTAACTATCTTCCTGACCATCTTTCTATTTGCTATCTATCAATCTATCTATCCATCTATCTATTTGTTTGTCTGATAGCCGTAACTGTGTTTGTTTGTCTTATTGTTTTTCTATCGATCTACCTATTCATTTATACATCTTTCTATCAATATGTAATAAAAAATAACTGAGTATTATGTCTAAATATTTGCAGCAGTAATCATAAGTGATTAATAAAATTTTAAATGTAGACCTATAGATAGATAGATAGATAGATAGATAGATAGATAGATAGATAGATAGATAGATAGATAGATAGATAGATAGATAGATAGATAGATAGATAGATAGATAGATAGATAGATAGATAGATAGATAGATAGATAGATAGATAGATAGATAGATAGATAGATAGATAGATAGATAGATAGATAGATAGATAGATAGATAGATAGATAGATAGATAGATAGATAGATAGATAGATAGATAGATAGATAGATAGATAGATAGATAGATAGATAGATAGATAGATAGATGGATGGATGGATGGATGGATGGATGGATGGATGGATGGATGGATGGATGGATGGATGGATGGATGGATAGATAGATAGATAGATAGATAGATAGATAGATAGATAGATAGATAGATAGATAGATAGATAGATGGATGGATAGATGGATGGATGGATGGATAGATAGATAGATAGATAGATAGATAGATAGATAGATAGATAGATAGATAGATAGATAGATAGATAGATAGATAGATAGATAGATAGATAGATAGATAGATAGATAGATAGATAGATAGGTAGGTAAGTAGGTAGATAGGTAGGTAGGTAGATAGATAGATAGATAGATAGATAGATAGATAGATAGATAGATGGATGGTTGGATGGATGGTTGGATAGATAGATAGATAGATAGATAGATAGATAGATAGATAGATAGATAGATAGATAGATAGATAGACAGACAGACAGACAGACAGACAGACAGACAGACAGACAGACAGACAGATAGATAGATAGATAGATAGATAGATAGATAGATAGATAGATAGATAGATAGATAGATAGATAGATAGATAGATAGAATGTTATTAATTAATAATTATCCCTGAATATAACATGTTGCTAAAAGTTTTTAATCAAATTATGCTACTCTTTATAAATATATTCAGTATTTATCAAATGTACCTATCTGTCTGGATATCTATCTTTCTATCTATCTACCTTAGCAATTTTGGCCATAAATGATTAGTGAAATTCAAAGTGTAAATAGGTTTTAACTACTAAAAATAGTGTTATTAAAACAGGCAAAACTTCCTTTACGAATTGACACTTAGTGCAAGCCAGAGTAATCAATGGATGCCACAAGGCTTGTGCACAAAATTCCCCCCCTAGTGCCTACCCATCCAAAACTTCCTTTACGAATTGCCACTTAGTGACGTTTAAAGATATCCCTAGAAATGGAGATCATGTGATGTTTAAAAATAGTGTTGTATTTTCTTTTAAAATTATAATAACTATTTTAGAATTTTTACCATATTTTCATATTTTCAAAACTGGCGTGAAGAAAAAAGCCTAATAATAATAATAATAAAAATCACATAACTGTTTTATTTAACATGGTTCATTTTATATTTTGAATTTATGATGAACCAAATTTATTTCATTTTTCTTTTAAAGACCTCTCTCTTTTATGTGGCTTATGATATAGTCTAGAAAAACCAAACCGTAATTGGAAACGTATTTAGTCCTATTATAGTAATGTAAACTAGGCTACTCTAGTAACCAAATTTGTCTTTGTTTTACTAATACATTCAAAAGAGCATTCAAGCTCAGACAATTTAATATTTTATGGGATGTTCATCCATTCTAATACATCTTATTTATCCTTAGTCATAAAATCAATTTCAAAGTAAAAAGAAAAATACTAGGAGTACAACGACTCAAGATTACTAATGGTTAAAAAAACAAACACTGACTCACTAATAAGATTTATATGAAAGAATACAATTACTTTATTTTGCAACAAACTCAAATCAAACGCTAAAGTTTGAGAAAGTTCGATGGTATAATGTTTAAAACTTTGTTAAAAAAAACAAATTTGTTTTCTAAAAATTTTATTTAACTTAAGAAATATAAAGGCATTTTATTGGTTCACAAAAATATTTGAAATTATATCCATCAATAGCTAACATCTGATTAATTTTTGCCAATGACAAGCTGCATAAAGAGAACCACCTTGTGGATTTAACGATGAGTTTTAATGGTATTGATAAATATAGTGATAACATTATTACTCAAGAACATGGATATGTAGAATATATCATTACGTCTCTGTTTATTTTTGGATGGTATTAACAAGGACTCTTACAAGTACACATAGTATCATTTGATGTTAATAAATTATATTGGTACATGGATAAATAAGTTCTATAGATAAAATGTTATTTAATATACACAGATATTCCTATATATATATATATATATATATGTGTGTGTGTGTGTGTGTGTGTGTGTGTGTGTGTGGGTGTGTGTGTGCGTGTCTGTATACCCTCAAGAGGAACTACTGACAATGCTATAAAAATTAAAATCATAAAACTCAACATGAAAATTTAAATTCAACATGTGTTTATTAACTAGAGGTAAAACAAATGAGTATTAGTCAAGCAATATAATACATTGATTAAACTACTTAGCAATGTACAGATATTCTTTCTTACAGTGTGACTTAAACTTATTCACACATTGCTTAGTATACATTATGAGTACTTATGTATGCCTTTTCTGTTTCTCAATCCACTCATCCAACAGATTTTATCAGTTTTTACACCACTCATATAATTTGCATAAATTAGCATACACTAGTTTAATAAGAATCTAAATGCATGCTTGCAATATATAAATTCTTAGAGTGTTTACATTTTGGGGGGGATTTGTTTTCTATCTGACTATAATTGCAAATAAATATCAGACAGCACACTCCTCTCTTCACTCTAAAAAATAGTTCCTTTAATCACAAATACAGTCTTTTAATCTCTGTGGTCTTCTGTGATCTCTAGCATGTCTTAAAGGTGATATAGGTCTTTCTTCCTCATGTCTTGTTATAATCTCTTCTCATTCAGATTGTTCTGAATTCAATAAAGCCAGCCTGGATATGGCCGATGGTTCATAAGACTGATTACTTAAAATAGATAGATTGGTCTCATCAATTCACTTATCTCATTCTTATATTTACTGGTTTCTACTGGCTTATTCTGACACTTTCTCAGATGATTGATATGCTTTCTAAATTCATTTCCGTGGATCAATTATATCACTTTCAACTATAATGCTAGAACTTTCAATACAAGTCTGTTAAGTCACTTTTTTCTTAGATCTTTCCTGAATTCACATGGTGTCCACAACATTAAATTTTATATTGCCGAAATATATTTTTTCTTTTTTCATGCTCCTCCTCAGTATTAATATAGAGATGTGTACAAAATTTTCATCACATTACCATTTTAGCTGGGGTCTTTTTAGTAGGCATACTTGGTATAAAGTTTTGGTAGAACACATCAGATGTTTAATGCTTTATTTATATTCTTATAATTTATTTAGCCTTATTGTTTTGACTTTTCAACTCAACAATTAGACTCAAAGTGATAAATAGGTATTAATAGGTGACAGATCTCCCTATTAGATAAAAAGCCTTTTGGTTGGAATAATTTTAAACTGAATCCATCATAAGATATGATAGTTTCAGGATATCCATGACATATGAATATCTATTATCAGAAACGATTATTTCAGGATATCCATGATGTGAATAATTCATTTAAAACTTTAATGATATACTCCACTTTTATTTAACTGCTCTACATTTAGTCCATTTAAAACATAAATCAACACAATCAAGAAAATATATTTATTAAACTGTCTTGTATGATCCATGTGTAGCTTCTTTCATGATTGAGTGGCTCATGGCCAAGGTTCTAGCTTTTTTAAGGTAATTTGTTTGTGGATTAACATTTTCTAGATCACATCTATTTGTCCAATCTCACAGCTCATGCTGGGACACAACATATATGAATTTTGTCAGAATTAATATATAATTGCCATTAAGATACAACCATTGTGTATTGATAAGCTTTCACAAATGTTCCATATAGGTTCCATAACATAGCTAGGTTGACTTTCAGGCCATCCATTTCTTTAGTATTTGATGTCCAGAATTATCTTTAATTCATTTTGCTACTACAGTTCTATTCAAAGTATTCAACTCTATTGCATCTCTATACTCTGTCTTTATGATTTTATGCTCAAATATGCATATATCTGGTAATCTCGTATTGCATCTGGATGATATGTCTTTTACCTAACTTATAGATGAGTTTACCACCATATCATTCCTTGATTAACATGATTAGAAATGTTCAGATTTCACAAAATTTCTAACAGAGGTCAATGATCCATGTGCATCTTGAACTCACATCCATAAATATAATGGTAAAATTTTTTATAGTGAAGATGATCACTAAAGCTTTTTATCCAGATGACTGTAGTTCTTTTCTGCCATTGTTAACATTTTGGATGCATATGTAATCAGATGTTTTCCTCTATACAAAAGGTATAATAATCCCTATGCCATACTTAAAGAGCATCTGTTGTAACCATCACTTCTTGGTCATATGAATAGTGAATGGGAAGTTAACTTAAGGTTAATAACTTCTTAGTCTTCTTGAATGCTCTGTCATGCTCTACTCCTCAGTTCTTTCACTGTTTCTTTTTTAACAATTGATATAATGGCATCACTACATGTTAATTGCCTTTCATGAAACTCTCTTGAAGAAATTTAATAATCCCAAAAATGCTTGTAAAATTTTAACATTAACACAAACTTTATATGTTGAAAATTTGTTTTTATTTCAGCAGTCATTAAGATGTCATCAAGATAAGAAATAACTCCTTCCATATCCTGCAATAGATTATTCATTTTTTCTTGAAACACATTTAATGCTATTGTTATTCCATATGGTAATTTGTTGCACTTAAATAATCCCAAGTGGGGATTGAAGTTTAGCCATACTGATCATTAAAGGAATTCAATGAAATGTGGACTTTAAATCGTTTTTAGCAAAGTGCATCAATTTCTGTAAGAATGCTAAGATCTCACAAACACTATATATGAGATAAGCTGCATTATTGATGTGTTTGTTCAGTGTTATACTGTAGTTACCACATAGACAAGTGGTCCTGTCTACCTTTGGAGATGTCATAATGTTGACAATAATGATTCTTCACTATGTGAAAGAACATCTTTTAAAACTAAATCTTAATTGTTTGAACAGCTTTTAAAACCAAATCTTAATTGTTTATTTCACTTTGGACTTTAAGACAAAGGCAACTTTCTATGGTCTGCACTCAATTGAGCAGCACTTTCACTACTGCAATGTCAACCAGTACACATTTATTCTGATGGACTTAACTGTAAAAAATTTTCTCAGATCTCTCTGATTGCAACTGTACATTTTTTATTACATTAATCCAATGTCCTAAAGATTTAAACCAATTTTTACCAATATTGGCTTAAATATTTTTTTACTATGGAAAGAGGTAGATGTTTAACTCTCAAATTAATTTTAACTGATACAGTTGATATCCTACTTCTTACTATCTTGTTTTCATTTATGTCAGTTGCTACCAGGTCACTTTTCTCTTGCATCAGTTTTTCTAGGATTACATTTCTTTTAATATTATTTATAAATAGCTGTCCAATCATTTTGTGAGATTAGAGACAATCCTGCTCCACCATCTATTTCCTTCTTAACTTTTTGTTGAAAGATACAAAATGTCCAGTATGATATAGTTATTATGCATATCATTCACTTTTTAATCCCAGTTTTTCTTTTGTTAATCCCTCCCCTTGATTTATAGTCCAGTTCATTTTTAATCTTTTTCTTTGGTTAAACAAACTCATGATAAATATCCTAATTTTCCACAAACATGGCATTCTTCTTTTATAAATTTACAGTTTTTATTCAAATGACCTTTCTCACCACAGCTATAATATATCTAAGCATTATCTGCACTTCTGTGGTTTGAACCTTCAGCCTCCACTTTATATATCATATTAGGTGTTATCTTCAAAACTGTAGTATTTTGGAATTCTGCTACATTTTCTAGTACTGCTTCATAAGCTTAACATTTTTCTATTATATGTTTATATGTCAGATCATGTTCATTTGACAGAACTTGTCTGAGCTTAAAATCACACATTCCTTATAGTAATTGACTGAGCCATATGTCATTCAGCTTGATATTAAAGTTACATTCTTTAGCTAGTGTTCATGATCACATATTGTAATCTTGAATTTTCTTTCTGTTTCTAAATCTGAGACACCTCACCAATTTTGATGACATAGGTTTAAAGTAAATAATTAATTTCTCTTTTTAATTCCTAATAAACTACATTCTTGGAAGCTTTTGGTTTGCAGCATTACTTGGCTACTTGTGATATCTCTTTGCCAGACATCCACACCAATGCAGCTACTTTATTTTGTCATCCACAATATTGTTGATAAGCATGAATCTTTTTTTCCATATGTCATAGCATCGGCCGGGATGTGAACCCACAACCATCTGCAACCAACTACTTGCTTGCAAGGCGGCTGCGATGACCTCTCGGCTAACAACAAATCTTTCTACATGCTACACATACATTTGCCAACCCATATGTAAATATAAAATTCACTAATTGAGATATTTTGATATGCCATTATTTTTCTTTGTTGATCGGATACGACCCGCAAATTTACAACTGTAGAGATGTCTAATCTGTAATGCACAGAAAAATTTCTGTTCACTTTTTTACTAGTTTCTTTAAATCTTGACTGTTCCAATCTACTATATACTCAGAGATATTATTGCCATTACTAGCTGAGTAAAAATTAATATAATAAAACTCATTATATACATATACTTAAAAATGTATTGACTAATAATATATTAAGGATGTGTATATGTTGGTTTCAACAAAATTTTATATAAACGTATTAATCTTTTAAAGGAGTTGTACAAAATAGCACACATTGAAACAGTAAAAATAAATCTCTGTGCTATAAATTTTCAAAATAATAAACCTTTTAAAAATATTTGTTTTAGAAATTTTAGGTTAAATTTAAGAACAACAATATTAAAGACAAATTAGATATCTTAAAATAGTCTAAAATGCATAAAATCAAATGTCTTGAGATTGAGTGGTCTTTTGAATTTCAGAAGTATATTCTCTTATTTCTCCTTCACTTTTTTTGCATATCTTCATATAATCATATATATTATTTATAATACGTCACTCATATACACTTTAATGCAATTAATTTTCTTAAAAACTTCTTTATTTTCTTACAGTTTCGACTGTAAGGAAGATGGAGCTCTGAAGAAGACTGCTGGACAGTCGAAACTGTAAGAAAATAAAGAAGTTTTTAAGAAAATTAATTGCATTAAAGTGTATATGAGTGACATATTATAAATAATATATAGTCTTTTGAATTTATTGTTAAAATCATGAAAAAATTCGATGCCAGAGTATCCAATATAAAGATTTGTGTGTCCTACTCAAATCTACTTACACTAACAGCTTGGATACCTGAAATCATGGTGAAGTATATAAACAACACATCTTAGAAAAATCATATATGTAAAGAACGGAATGCCACTAAGGTAAAAGAGGTATATAGTTCATTATGTGTTTCACATATGGAATAACCAATGATATCGCAAAATTAAAATAAGAAATTTTTTAAATTTTAATTAAATGGCTGCTGATAAGTAACTTGATTTAATTATCCAACATTTGCCTCTAAGACAGTTTTGAAAGTGTTCTAAACTAATTATTAGATTACTAATGATATATTTGTCAAAGAAGTTTTTATCTTTGGCAGTTAAAAGCATTCATATTTCCCTGAGGTTCAATAACCATTTATGAACAATGTTACATGTTGAAAAGAGTATTCGTTAAAAGATTAGACCTTAGGTAGCCTTAGGTAATAGATTTTCTGTTAAACCTAGTTGATATGTTTAGATAAAATATGTAAATTGATGGCATAATAAATATATATTTGAAATATTTATAAGTGTCTATATCAAAATATAATTGATTTCTGTCCATAATATATAACATATGTACTAAATAAATTATTGATTTGGAAGGAGGTGGATAAAAGAGGAAAAAATGAAATTTAAAAAGGTTTTATAATTCCCACAGAATAATAAATTATTAAAAGGATATTAAAATAATTTTAATAAAGGCGAAAATGCGGTTCTTTCCGAAGTTCATTGAGCCAATTGTTTTGATTTCAAGGTCAATTTTGTATTAAATAAAGTAATTTTATTGCTTGCGAGTTCGTAAAAAGTTCGATTGTCGGAAGTACCAGTACTAGAATGGATCCCAGTACTTTACATTCCAGAATTGGATATTCTAACACCAAGCCATACAGAGTATTTATTGTACTTTATGAAATTATTGATTTTTGCGGTAATAAATTAAGTATACGTGTTCGTCGATACTGAAATTATAAGTTAAAGAATGATTATCTTCTTTTTTTTTTTTCATATTATAGCATCGGCCAGGAGGCGAACTCACAACAACCGTCTGCAACCAACTGTTGCTTGCAAGGCGGCTGCGCTGATCTCTTGGCTAACAATGCTTGACAAGAATGATTAAGTGAAGTTAATGGTTTAATATTAGTTGGAGTTGTCAAATGTGAAATATATATATATACTTCAAAACTACCCCAAATCCAAAATTCAACCAGACCAGCATAAAAATAATATTAAAACACAACCAAAAGTTTCACTGCTACAAGCAGACTTCTCAAGTGTAAAGAACTACAAAAACTACACATATATATAATATTAAAAATTACCCACAAATCCATTCACTTCCCATCCACCCTTAATATTAAAAAAACTCTTAAATAAGTTAATTGCTTCAGAATAATAAATTTTCAATAATAAAGATTCTTTAATTCTTCTTTTGATTTCATTTCTCTCAAAGAAGACAACCTTAGCTTCATCAAAATCAATAGTGTGGTCTGTATCTTTTTCATGGACATACAAAGCAGAACTAAGATATCTATTTTTAACTCTACTTTTATGAACCTTTATTCTTTCATTTAAACTCAAACTACTCTGACCTATGTAAACCTTCTTACAAATAAACAAGGGATAAAATAGACTACACCAGGAATAGTCTTTCTATCAAAAATTTCTTTTGTATTATTTAATAAATTCTTCAATGTAACACCCCTTTTCCAAACAATTTTCTTATTTCCAAACAATTTACTATTTCTGCATAGTAGAAGGTTTACATAGGTCAGAGTAGTTTGAGTTTAAATGAAAGAATAAAGGTTCATAAAAGTAGAGTTAAAAATAGATATCCTAGTTCTGCTTTGTATGTCCATGAAAAAGATACAGGCCACACTATTGATTTTGATGGAGCTAAGGTTGTCTTCTTTGAGAGAAATGAAATCAAAAGAAGAATTAAAGAATCTTTATTATTGAAAATTTATTATTCTGAAGCAATTAACTTATTTAAGAGTTCTTTTAATATTAAGGGTTGATGGGAAGTGAATGGATTTGTGGGTAATTTTTAATATTATATATATATATATGTGTGTGTGTGTGTGTGTAGTTTTTGTAGTTCTTTACACTTGAGAAGTCTGCATGTAGCAGTGAAACCTTTGGTTGTGTTTTAATATTATTTTTATGCAGGTCTGGTTGAATTTTGGATTTGGGCTAGTTTTGATTATATATTGACTAGTTTAGCTTTATGCTTGTAATGTTTATATATATACTTGTACAAACAATGTAATATATATGGTATGTATAGCCTTATGTTAGATATTAAATAGTAGCCCTTGGATATGTACTTAAATGGATTATGTCCTGTACATGAGGGTCAGAGTGACTTATGGTCAACCTGAGTGTGACAAGAATGTCAGCATCAGTGTTGGCTTTGAGCATTCCATTATCAGATTTTCAACAGGATGGACGACTGAAGAGTTGGAGGGTGGAGTGGATTGAAGCCTCTATTAAAGTATGAAGATTGGCTATCTTAATATAAATCTGAGCACTTATTGCATAAATGTTTAGAGATGATAATCAGGATGAACTGATAAGTGCTGGTTTAGCACGAAATACCAATATTGGTGATTATTTATCTTTTAGACATATGTGGTTACGTGTATCAGTAGTATGAGGTAGTGTGGAGAGTTGAGGATCGTGTGAAAGTCTGAGTTCAAAATACCCAAATATGAAATATAAATTTTGTTTAAAGTTGATCAAAAGTTACTGACTTAATTATAAAAATATAAGACTGAAATATAAGTTTGTTTAGTTAATTCAATTTTTAAGAAATCTATTTTTTTTTAAAAAACGACAGTTTTTTAAAATATTTTAAATGAAAAGATGACTATTAATTTATTCTGGGATATTTTGACATGAGATCAACAATCAAATGGACTCTTTTGAGTAGCCAGTGTCGTTTGCTCTGAAACAAACGACACCAAACGTAAAGTTAGGGAAACTTACTTCATTGCGGCTGACCCATCGGCAATCAACAGAAGAGAGGCCTGCTATTCCCTATCTCATAAATGGTCCACGTAACATCTGCATATAAATTTGCATAAAATTTGCATAGTTTTACAGTTATTAACAGAATAACTCGCCATGAATATGGGACTGTAGACTGTCCCGAAAGCGCTTGGCAGTAAAACTTTTGACAATTTATTAATAGCTTCATTAACTGTGCGCAGAGCACATATATATATATTAATATATTAATAATGTAACAGCAACTATGCTATTACAATTGCTGAAGAATTGAATTCATTAGCTGATACCAAAATTCAAAAAGAACTGCAAAATCCAGCGATAAATAGATAATCATCAACATAAGTAATGTTATACAGTGTTGTATATAAGATGATAAAGAATTTCATTAAATGGAGTGCTAACTTTCCATTTGAGCTAGGCATATCCAATCTAATTAGTGACTAACCTTTACATGATCCGAGAATTGAAGGTTTATTCTTGGAAAGTCTTGAACAGTATGAATATTAATTCCAATCAAAAGTTGACCAGAAAAAAAAACCTAACTTGCAAGAAGACTGTCTCCAATCGTGGAAGAAAAAACAAATCACATCAACATCTATCTGAGAAGTACTATTAACACCAGCCAGCCAGTAGAGCAAAGAATCATCATATTCGTGATACTTCAGCAGAATTAATTAAATATAATAAAAAATGACCAAGATAGAAATATATAGATATGTGAAAACATATTTTGAAAAGAAATCAATAGGAGAGTATGATTTTTTTTTTTAAAAATTAGAGTGGACGATGAAAATCATGAGTTCAAATCCCTCTAATTATGTATACAAGAAACAGTCAGTATAAACAAATTACATACTGCCTTAGAAATTATATATTGCTTGGAAAATAAATTACATCTTAGTATATCCATACCTCTCCTATTAATATATATGGATACATAATGGTCTGATAATATGAGGAGTTAGAGTGATGTAATGTCCACAGGGATATGACTACAATGTCAAAACCAATAAGAGCTTTGAGCATTTATTTCTTCATCGGTTTTTCAATAAACCGTTGAATAGTTGGAAGGGTAAGAGGAATAAAACCTGTCCATTAAAGTTTGAGAAATTCCTATAGTTATATAAACCAGGCATTGATTATATATGTGTGTTAGAGATTATGATCTGTCCCAACTGACGAGTGCTGGTTCTGCACAAAATACATATATTGGAGGTCATGTATTTTTTTCACATGTGTGTGGTCATGTGTATCGGTTACTCGATATGGAGTGGAGGATGAACAGACTGAAAAATTCTGAATTCAAATCCCTCTAATTACATTTATAAGAAACAATCAGTATAAGCAAATTATATATTACCTTAAAAACTACTTTATTATTATTTTATTAGAGTTAAAAATTTAGTCTTTTAACTTTCTTATATATCTACAACATTTTAAATTTTATATGTATAAAGAATATTGTATTCTATGTTTTAGGAATAAAGTTTGTGCTCCTCTAGACTTTATTTTTGATGTGTAGGAAGAAAAAATTGAGCTCAACGAGGTTTTATTGTCTTTTGGAGAAGAGAGGTGGCGACATAGTTTGGGCTTCATAAGTGTTTATTTTACCTTATATTTTTTTTAAAAAAAAGTAAAAAAAATTCTTATGGAGATCAATCTAATTTTTGTATAATTTCCCTGCCTTCTAAGGCAAAATAAGGGTTTTTCTACATAATTAAAGTGCATCAATCTATATATTGTAAATGCTAGTTTGATATTTAATTAAATATAAAATTATTTTTATAACTTTTTGTGAAAACAGTGATTTCACTATTTTATGTAAATTTGTTTTATTTATCATAATGTTAATTTATAATTTTTTGTCTTATTAAATTTATTATAAGTAATTTCGATATTAGTATATATATATATCTGTTAATATATTATATATATAAATATGTATTGATCTGGTCTTGTTTAATTTAAGATTTATGTTTTATAAGCTGAAGTTTTGTATCGGGAGATAAATAAAAAAGAAATATTAACTAGAATAGGGAATCGATCACGTGAGGCACTAATATTTCTATAGTGTAATTTTCACTACACCACTCTCAAGCAATGTAGAGACTGGTTCCTATTCACTTTTAACACTTTGAGGAATCTAATTATAAAAATATTGACCAAAGACATGTGAAAAAGATGTCTTTGGTCACATTTATGATTACATCTCTCCACAAGGTGCCTCAAGTTGAGAAAAACTAGTCCGTACATTGCGTGAGAGTGGGATAGTGAAAAATACACTACAGAATATATATTATTCATTATTGAATAATCTCAGTCTAATGAATACCTAATAAAAATTATTAATATAAATGAGGCACTAGTTTGTTAAAAAAATCCAGAAGATGGCATAAATAAGCTGGTAGAAGAAATTGACCATATAAATACATATAAGTTTGAGTCTGTGATGTATATGTTTGTACTTCTATTTTTTAATCTACCAATGTTATAATTATGTATATTGGACTATTTACATCATCTGATACTAGTTGTTAAAAATAATTTTTAATATTTGAATACAAATATAATGAATTTAAATGTAATTAGAGGTCATTTGAAGACAGCCTTTCAGTTCACATGTATGTGGTCATGTGTTTCGGTTATATAAGATGGAGTAGGTAGCCGAAGGGAGCTTGAAAGTTTGTGTTCAAATCCCCTCTATTAAAAATAATTTTTTATAAAAATTTAAACTTTATTTAAACTTTGCAAATACAGATAAGTGTTAGTAATAGCACAGAAGGTAGAATATTAGTTTTATATTAATCTGTGTGCTATTAACAGTTGAATGTATTTGAAAAGTTTACATAGAGATTGAATTTTTTTTTAAAAAAAACATTCAACAATTAATATTAGATTGTAGAAATAATCCAACTCATAAATTATTTGTAAATATCATCATCACAAACTTTGAGATTAAAAAAAATATGAATGATATTACTTAAACGTTTACTTTCATTTTTTCTGTTCAATTAATGAAAAGAGTGAGACAGAAGGAGAGAGCATTTCATTAATTAGTCAAGACTAAAAATTCTAATGTAATGTCCGAAAAACAGTGCATATATATATATATGACAATAGATGGCGTTCTACCAAAAACACCGTCAAGCGTAGTTTTCTGTTTACATAAACGTCAGAGCGAGCATTCACTATCTCTAACTTTAATTCCACTTTCAGATCATGATTTCAAGCTATTTGCTATCGTCAGTGAAGGACAGGAGTAAGAAAATAGATCTAAACACAAACTCTGAGCATTTATGAAACAGTTTCTATTCAGCTTGCAAGCGTGAATCTTTTAGACACGTAATGTCTTCAAACTCAGCATAGCAAGCCAGATAGCTACATGGGTCTGATATCAGTTCAGCATCACCACATAGTAGAAGCCTCTGCAAAATATATCATTGCAAGAAAGACCTCAAAGGTACATTTATGAAAAACAAAAACACAAGTTAAAACTTGCTAACGCTTGTATTTATGACAATAGATGGCATTCTACCAAAACCACCGTCAAGTGCAAGTTTGTTTACATAAACGTCAGAGCAAGCATTCACTATCTCTAACTTTAGTTCCACCTTCAGATCATGATTTCAAGCTATTTGCTATTGTCAGTGAATGACAGGAATAACGATAGCAAATAGCTTGAAATCATGATCTGAAGGTGGAACTAAAGTTAGAGATAGTGAATGCTTGCTCTGGCGTTCATGTAAACAAACTTACGCTTGACGGTGTTTTTTGGTAGAACGCCATCTATTGTCATAAATACAAGCGTTAGCAAGTTTTAACTTGTGTTTTTGTTTTTCATATATATATATCCCCCCTCCTCCGATCCAATATCCCCAGATTGGGTTCTAACTTATATTTTTATCAGTGAGGAACCTTAGATTGGAAGCAGTGACCATGGATCTTTGGATCTAATGCACTGCTTTAGAATCAACCTTTTATCATTTTGTTTAACTATAAAGCTATCAGACCAAATTGAAAAATACACTAATGTTTTCAATACAAGCTAATTTTCCTAAATAGTCATAGAGACCTGACACCAATTCAGTATCTATATATTTTGGTCTCCTTTTTCATAATCATAATCACCGATAAAATTGATATTAAACTATAAAAATCTCACATGATCACTTTTCTTTATGATTACACTAGGTGGAACTATTGTGCATGTGTGTGTGGGGGGGGTACTGTTTTAACAGCATGCATAAGCATAAAGAAAAGATGATCGTATGATGTTTTAATGATTTAAAAACTAAACTAGTCAATATAATAACTAAATTCACAATTTTACAATTAAATTATTAAGCAAAATTAAACTACAAATTTATAACAATGGTTTGGTTTTTCTGAAAAGTCTGCCTTGATAGGAAAACCATTTACAGTCGGTTTGTAATTTAATTTTGACTATACATAGTGTTACACTTATTTTATGGTAAGCCATGTGGTCTATTACAAGGCAGAGGGTTGGTAAACAGTAATTATGAACTAGGTAGTAAAAAAAGGCATAAATGATTATAAAAAAATAGTATTTAGATTAGGGGGGGGGGGAATAATAATGTAATAAGTTACCTTTTATTAAAATATTGTAATGGCCACTACAGATATATTCCAACCCTTGAGGATACCACCAAACCTCTATACAGTCTGGAAAATTTATTTGGAAGTTAGAATATACGTGGATGTTGTATGTCTAAATTATCTTAATTTACAAATAAATGATTGTTAGACTAGCTCAGCTCAGAACAGGAGATTCTCAACTAATAAACGACTGACTGACAGAAAACAGCAAACAAATATCAACCAAATTAAATTAATAATAATAAAGTTTATTAATATATGACTAAAGAAAAGAAAAAAGAAAAAAACAAAGACCTTGAGAGTTAATTTATCCTCTCCCTTGACTTAATTTTTAAAATACCGAAATTGCCTTTTAGTAATGGTTCTTATGATATATATGTGGATAACTTTTATTAAAATATTTTCTCTAAGCATTTAAAAGCTTTATCGATTTATTTAACCTTCAGCTTATACATATATGCACATTACTAAAACTTGTATGTATGTCCAGATCCAAACCACCTGATAAGTCTACTGAAAATAAAAATAAGGGCCATAAGTGATAATAAAAGAGAAAGGCATGGGAAGGTATTCTTAAAGTGTTAGGTAACCCAGGTTAAAATGAGAATATGAGGTCCGAAATGTTACCTCATTTCTCACATGCCATTAGAAGAAAAAGATAGAGATGAATAAAAGTTAGCATTGCTCACATATGATAACATGATTTGAAAATATCTATAAAAGATACATTTTGGTCAAAAATCTTAGAAGGAAAAGTAACTTTTTTTAAATAGCCAAATTTCTTCTTAGTAACTTTCTGTAAGAAACATTTTGTAAGAGTAATTTAATCTTTCAACTTTCAGCAATACTATTATGGTTTAGAGTCATTTTATTTGTATCAATTTCAAGAGCTCATAAGGATCTCACATGATCAAGTGTAGATCAGATATCCATGTAAAGAGATCAAATTCGATCAATGCTATTTTTTCTTATCTCCATTTTTTCCCTAACTACATGCATCATCAGAATTTTTTTCTGGTAAGAAAAAATCCAATTAATTGGAAAATTAATATGCTTTATTTCTTTTTCAGCTGTCATAATTTAGAAGTTATAAGCTTTTAGTATTTCAAAATTATAAGCGCTTGGTTTGATCAATTTTACATTATTTCTATTTCAAAATTATAAGCTTAGTTTTATAATTGAAATAAAATCCTTGTTTTTACTTCCAGTGGTAAGCTTAGTTTTAACAATTTTATGTTTATTCAACAAGTGGTTATAGGCATATATTGTAATAAAATTTGTATTTTAGAAGTTATAAGCTTTTAGTATTTCAAAATTCTTAGCTTTGTTTGATTAGACATCTGCATTTTTTGGATGATACTTTATATGGTCAAAAACATTCTTCCCCCTCCCCACATCCTTCAACATGATGTATCATTATTACCATAATAAAATTCATATATTAGAAGTTAATTTCATATTTTAGAAGTTATAAACTTTTATTATTTTGAAATTATAAGCATGGTTTGATCAGATTTTTGCATTTTTTGGATGATACTTCTTATGGTCAAAAACATCCTTCTCCATCCTCACATTCTTCAGCATGAAGCACCATCATTATTGTAATAAAATTCATATTTTAAAAGTTATAAGCTTTTAGTATTTGAGAATTATAAGCTTGGTTTGATCAAACTGATTTAGAGTGCATTCTCCACTATTTTAAATTCTAAGGACTGCCCAAACACACTGCTGATTCATCTAAGCAACACTACGTGGATTATTCCAAGTCATTTATCCAGCAGTGGTTTTGGACTGTCCTTAGTATTCAAAATGGTGGAGAGAGCACTTTAAATCAGCACCTAATATGTGCTCTAAAACATAATATTATACTTCGATAAGTATTTATAATACAATATATAATCACAAAACAACTCATCCATAGAATGAATTAATAATATGATATAAAGTGTATATTCATAAAATTAAGAAAAGTACATTTATTTTAAGATTATTAACTAATATGTACACATAGGTAATTAAATACATATGTTTATAAATATAATCATACTTGGCTTATAGAATGTACAATAAAGTTTTTATATTACCATACTAGTGCTGCACACTTTTGGGTTAATGTTCAAAGGGGTGGTATGGACATACATTTTCTGGATTATTTTGGATGGTCTTGTCATTTATTGGAAGTAAGGTTTGGAGATGAGCTTTGCAGTAGTGGTTGTTTGATCAGCAAAGAAATCAGGTCAGTTTGATCATTAGCTTAGATCGTGCTAGAATGGAGTTGTGCCTGAAAAAAAAAGTTTACTATGGTGTAAAACCTCAGCCATTTATTACTATCAAAACAACAACTGATATGGTTGGTCCATCCATATGATTGTCATGGTTTCTTTTAACTAGCCATGCCCCACTTAGTATATGTTGGAAATCACTGCTGACAGTTACTTGACACTAATTGGCTAACAACAAGTGGTAATGTCTGGAAATGCCCGTTAATGAAGAAGTCTGGAATTGTTCACCCATAAAGCAGGTGAATAATAATTTACATTAAATTTTGAAGCTTATATATGACTTCAGCCCCTTTGTTCTCTCAGAAATTTCTAAAACAGGCATTAATTTTAAAAAAAAAACACCACACGAGATAAGTCAGCATTCCATCACTAATTAGATTTCTAGTTAATTATATTGGGGAATTTTTATTTGAACTATGTTCGCGATAAGTACATTCCATACTTAAGATTAGTATGCTTAAAGTTAAATCCTTTACACCAGGCATTGTCTGAAAAGACAGAAAATAAACTTGGATAAAGATAAGGCATTTTTCTCTTTAAAGTTCTTTTCTTTTTTTTTTTTTTTTTTACCAAAATTGTTTTACAAAACTATAACATTAAGTTTTATTATAAAAAAAATTATATACTCGTATGTGCGTTATATATATCCGATAGCACTTTTAAAATACGAGGTCAATTCCAAAGTATAATTTTAACCTTTTAATGACCAGCTATTTTTCATATTATATTATTATAATTTGAAACTCATCAAAGCATCTTAACAACCCCTCCCTTCAAACAAAAAAAAATGGAAATTTATTTATTTATTTTTTTTTTAATTAATAATCTTTAAAACTATACTCACCAATGTTTGAGCTGTCATCTGATCAGTGAATTCTCTCACAACTAACTTACTTTCTTAATTCATTTATCTGAGGTCTGGGTTTTTTTTTGCCAATTGAGCTCTATCTAGAGGCCTTTTTTCTCTTTAGATATTTTAAATTGGAGGCCTATTGATATTATGCTCAAGCTCTCTCTCATTTTTATAGATTTCTAACTTACCCAGAACTGATATTTTGCTAAGCTACAAGCTTCATTCTAGAAAACTTCCTCTCTGACTCCAACTAGACTTAAACTAAAATGTCTAAATCTGTTATATTATTAGCCAACTTTCTATCAATACTTTTCTGCTCAACAATTTTACATATTTCATGATTGCCACTATAGGCAATGATGTGGGAAGATATTTCCACAAATTGTCATTTGATTTATCTCACAATCTATGTGTCTTCCCTATCAGATTGTCTAGGATTTCACTAAAATTATGCACTTTTAAATTAATATTTGGTTTTTTGGATTATTATGTAGACAGAGTTAATAAAATTATGATAATCTCTGATGAAATAAATGCTCTGTTGATCTTTATATATATGTTAAACTTTTTCTTTAAATGCAAAATTTCTCTATTAATTTTTATGTTGGCCTGGAATTTCCTCTAATAATTGAGGCACAGATAATTCTTATCCTGTTTTTCTTCTATTATTTCTACACTAAAATCTTCTTTTATATGCTTTTAGTCTAACACTTCTTTCTGCTTCTCTATACTTACTGTTTCAATTACTACCTCTTCTTGTAGTTTAACTTGCTGTTTCCAAGCTTACTATTTCTTTTATTTGCTGGTATTCTTCACTTACTTTTTTATTTGCCTTTTCTCATCATTTATCTTATTTATCCTTATGTCTCTGACCTTATATCATCTCTAATTTTTACTTCTGTCATTGGTTTAATCTCCTGTCTTATTTCTTCCATACCTTGTCATATTAACTCTTTTAATTGTTGATTCATTTCCTCCATTATATCCTCTTGACTTTTTTAAATTTGATACTGATTTTTATTGAACATTTTTGATTTTGAATCATCATTTTAATCAGCATTTGCATACTATTGGTCTTATTTACATTCTCTACCACTTCCAGGTTTTTGAAACTAATGGGCCTACCCTGCCTCCCTAGAAATCATTTGACTATCTTTATCCTCAGCTTGCATATTTAAAACAATAACAGCAAACAAACTTAGTTATTTTTATTCTGTAACTAAATAATAATAATAATAATAATAATAATAATAATAATAATAATAACAACAACAACAACAACAACAACAACAACAATAATAATAATAATAATAATAATAATAATAATAATAATAATAATAATAATAATAATAATAATAATAATAATAATAATAATAATAATAATAATAATAATAATAATAATAATAATAATAATAATAATAATAATAATAATAATAATAATAATAATAATAATAATAATAATAATAATAATAATAATAATCCAATTCATTTATTTAAGTGCTAAACAACAGCATAAAGCCAACTACAGTTTGCACATACAATAAAAGTGAAAATAAAACATATAACATAAAATGAAAATATAAATGTATACATAATAAAGTAAAATTTCAAAGACAAAATCAAACATAACATTACAGTTTAACAAGATTACAAAATTTCTTATAATCAATATCACACAGATTAAGGTTACTCCCAATTTGATTATATAAAGAGGGTAACCTAAATAAAGGAGAAAATTTAAGAATATTAGAATGACATGTTTGAATCTGATATACACAAGTAGACCTAATATCATAACTCAAAGACCTAATTGAGATAGTTGAAACTATATCTGATAAAATAACCTGTTTATTAACAATTTTATAAAATATTTCAAATCCCTATACTTTCGTCTAGATGAAAGATTAATCATTTTACCCTCCCAAGAAACATATTTGAAAAACTTCTTTGAAATAGACTGCAACAAGTTACATCCTTGCAAAGAACTAGGGTTCCAAATTATTGAACCATATTCAATAATAGGAAGAACCAATGAAAAAAACAATTTCTGTTTAGTATCATTACTGAACTGATAACCATGTCTAAGAATGGCACCCATAACCTTAAAATCCTTACCAACAATCATTTCAAGATGAGGAATAAAAGATCCATTACAAGAAAACATAATTCCAAGATCTTTTTGGCATTTAAGTGAAATAATTTTATGAGAATTGATATAATAACAAAATTGTAAAACTTCAGATTTTTTGGAATAAGAAATAAAGGAACATTTATCAAAATTAACTGTCATATTATTTGACTCACACCAAACACTAAAGTTATCAATATCCTTCTGAAGGAGAACACAATCATTCACTGATATAATTCTTCTAAAAATCTTACAGTCATCAGCATAGCTTAACAGAAAAGAATATCTCAAACAATCCTTAAGATCATTAATGTAAACATTAAACAGCATGGGTGCTAAAATACTACCCTGTGGAACACCTAAATTGCATTCAAAATTAAATGAAACTTTATTATTGAATTTAATATTTGATGTACGACTACACAGAAATGATTGAAACCAATATACAAGTTTATTAGAGACACCTATTTTATGTAATGTATGAAGTAAGACACTGTGATCAACTTTATCAAAAGCTTTTACACAAATCAAAATAAATAACATCTAGTCTTTGATGATCTTCAATAGCATGAGCTATATGATCATAAATTGTCAGTAGATTACTATCAATTGATCTATTAGAACTAAAACCATGTTGAGAAGAAGAAATTATCTTACCCACATCTGAAATAATTTTATTATAAATACATCTCTCAAAAATTCGTGCAATGGTATGCAGAACAGAAATTGGTCTATAATTAGAAACACAATCTCGATCACCATTTTTGAAGATTGGAACCATTTTAGCACATTTCAAAACACTAGGAAAAGTACAAGAATTAAGAGACCAATTAAAAACAAAGGCAAGAGGTACTGCAATAAATTCGGCTAGCCTCTTATAAATAAAAGAAGGAATATTATCACATCCTAAATTAGAGTGAGTCTTAAGCCTCCTAATAGCTACAATAACATCTTCCCTAGAGATATGATCAATTGTACATTTAGCACCAGACAAATTGCCAGGAAATGTGATTTTAGAATCAATCCCATGTTGTGAAAAGTATAACTCTGCAAAATGTTTAGAAAAATCATCTGCATTTAATGCAGAACCATGAGTCATTTGAACCTTTTTCTTACCCAAGCCTGAATTATTAACAAAATTCCAGAATTCTCTAGGATTAGAAGAAATATTAATTTCAATTTTTTTTTTATATACTCTTGTAAATCTCGTTTATAGATATATTTAGCCAATCTTCTAAAATTGATAAAGTTATTATAATAAATTATATTCTGTGTCTTAAAATAGTGTCTATGATGGTAAAATTTCCTTTTAATAATCTTAATAAGAGTATATGAAAACCAAGGAGGATAACCTTTGTTAAACGACAATTTATTAGGAATATATACATCAATAAAACCATTAAAAATTTTCAAAAAATAATCCAAGCAAAAATTCACATCATTAATTGAGTACATATTATTCCAATCAACTTCAGAAAATTTTCTACAAAGATCAACATAATTACCCCTCCCATAATCCCTTTTCACAACATTAGAACAAGTAATTTTAGAATAATACATCTTAATATAAAATTCGATAGGTGGATGATGAACATCATCATCATCATAATAATAATAATAATAATAATAATAATAATAATAATAATAATAATAATAATATTATTATTATTATTATTATTATTATTATTATTATTATTATTATTATTATTATTATTATTATTATTTTCATTTTCTTTCACTAATTAATCCTTTGTTAAATGGAAAAAAATCTAATTTCTATTTTACATAAACACTGTCCTTAGTTTTAAGAACATATTTGATTATTTAGATAATATATGTGATGACTTTAGGGCTGGGGAGAATATAGATGACTACTATGTTTAGTGCTAACTGTATGATGATGGAAAGTGTTAATTAGTAAGTGCCCATCAATATATAGAATTTTAAATGATTTGAATAGGCAATCAAATGCGATGAGAATACCAGTGCTGCTGATGGTGAGTATAATGTATTCACTTCATCAGTACACTATTTTGGCTATGAGAAACTACTATGGCTTTCCAAACCAGCCAATTTGCCACCCAACTTGCCAATATTGAAAACACTTGTCATCCTGGGCCTCATGGAATTCATGTATTCATCTTAATTATTTCATTACCTGCATATTCATGATTTTGGCTTTGACTTATCCCAGAGGATATACCAGGTAAAAGGTTTGTATCCAATTGCCATATTGCCTTTCACTAAAAAATCTGAAACATCTGATCTAGACAATCTGTGACCTATCTCCATGGACTCACTAGCCATAAAATTACTTAAAAAAGTAATCAAAGAGCAAATTGAGCCATATATACTTCCATTATTGTCACATCTACAGTTTGCCAAAAAAGGCTCTTCCACCAGCCAAGCAGCACTCATGTTTATGACAATTCTAAGCTCAGTTAAAAAAAATAAAAAATACAGTCCCATTGCCGTCCAGCTTCACATACAAACTGCATTTTATTCTGCATCAATTAACCTACTTATCCAAATGCTCACTAACACCACCATTTCTCCTACTATATTGTACTTAATTACCAACTTACTTCTGAATTGTGAATTGCACATCATTCTTAATGGTAGAAGTACAGAATAAAATTATTAAAATCCAAATTTCCACACACCCAGCAATATATTCCCTGTACAGCCTATATGGATGATACTAATGTCTTTCTGACTTCTCAGAAACAACTCCCCATATTACAAAGTATTCTTAATGACTACACAGCAGCCTACAAATTGCACTTTAAATCCAAAAAAATTGCTACTTGGACTCTATTCACAAAGGAATCATGTTGCTAAATTTTCCAAAAAAAATCCACTCCATTCTTAGGATTTCCATTTCATAAAGGCTCTATTGCTATGAGACTCACAATACAAACCCAGTTACCAGATTCTGTAATGCAAATTACCAATTCATTTTTCTACAGTATATTTATCAATTTATTCCAAGATACACCTATTCAATATCCTTGTTATGACAAAAATCAACCCTTGTCCCCCCCCCCCCAAAAACCAAAAACCAAACCCTATAATCATCTAGTCCTGCATAGCATTCAGATGTTTTATACCCCAAAAGCCATTAACTACTAGTTCCTAAACCTCTAGTGCCTGCTGAAAGTAACCCCTACAGATATATGTCCTTATTCAACACACCTCATAGATCTTATTTGCTCATTCCTGGGTACCACCAATCATATAAGCTTCTCCCACAATTCCAAATACACTTACCACAAACATAACATGCTTTATCCAGACTCTAGCAATGATTACCATATCCCCAATGCTTGAGATAAATAACCATCACCTTCTCTGCCAAGTTAAAAATGGGCACTGGAACTAAAATTATTTGACTTGTAATTAGACTGAACCTGCATGTATTTCCAACATTTCTTTTTTCCATGGTGTTGTCATCTGTACAAAAATATTGACTCATTCTGTGGGCTATGTCTTGAAGCTGAGGAGACTCAACAACATCTTTTCACTACCTAGCTCTAAACTCCAAACAGCAAATTATGTTAAATGTATATAGGCAGCCTGCTTTTCCACCCACAATATAATCAGTCCTTCCAAAGATTAAATGTCCATGCAATGTATGCAGTCACATTTATTCTGTTTGCCTTCTGGTGTACCCATTGCACCTTCTTGTTAGGCAGCAGCATCAGAAGGCATCCATGCACATTTATCAATAAATTACCCAGCTAAAATCGTGGGATAACAACATAACTTACCTCCAGGTATTTTTGGAGCAGTCTAGTCATTCATTAGAGAGCAGTTTAACCTATAAGTGGCCACAACCATAGTATACATGATTATCAATCTTTTCAGCATTTCATCTGCTTCATAATACAACTAACTACATGAAAAACTATGTTCCAGACACTCATTACCATAGTTCACTATCACAGAACACTATCTTATTGGACCCCTCAAGGCAAATAAACTTTAATTCAAGATATCCAATTCACACAAATGATATTTTTCCATTTTCCCATAATGCAGTTCATGCTGACTAGTGTTTTTCCAAAGATGCAATTTATGCTGTCTACAGTTCTTCCATTTTCCCAAGATGCAATCTATGCTGAACTAGTATTTGTCTGTTTTATTAAGATGCAATTCATGCATAATAGTGGTTTTTTTATTTTCCCAGTATGCAATGCATTCTGAATTAGTGTTTTTCCATTTTCCCAAGATGCAATTCATGCTGATTATTATGTTTTGCATTTTTTCACATGAAACGTATGTAACAAATGAACAATAAGACTTAGCTATGAAAACTATAAGAGCCAAATTTTATTGGGACCATATGTCAATCTAATACCAACTTCAAGCCCTCCTCCAATATGTTTTCAATCTTATTATTATGTGCTTTCACACATTTCTCTCAATATCATACTTAAAAATTATATGTAAACCTAATTTGACATGGGTATCTTATTATGTAATTATTTTTTTTAAATTAATATAAATCATATTTTCTGTCCTATCACAATCAAGATTGTAAAGCTTTATTACATATGTAATATCATGAAACAATTTATATCTAGGACTTCATAATGTAACTTATGTAACTCTTTTTGAGTTTCCATAATGTTTACCCTTTGAAACATCGTCATCATCATCATCATCATCATCATAATAATAATAATAATAATAATAATAATAATAACAATAATGATGATGATGATAATAATAATAATAATAATATGGTCCTTGATTACTTTTTCAAGTATTCATACATTCTCATATCTCCCAATATGTTAGCTGCCAAATCTTATATTTTTCTTGCTGTTTTTAAATCTATTACTCTGTTTAATTCAGGATATATCACTCTATTCTTTTTCTCTTGATATAATCTCTCTATCATCAAACTTTTTCACCACAAACTCATTTAGTTTTACTTTAAGTTCTTCTGTATCCTCATATAATACTCCTTTATCATTAAAAATATTATAACCTTATCTGCCTTATTTTTTATGCTAACATATTTCAAATTTTTTATCTTCATCCCATATTACATTGACAATTTTTTCAATTCAATGCTATTTTTTTTTTATTATAAATAACTATCATATTTAATTTTCTTTCCTATTTTTTTTGTTTAATAAACACTATTTTTGCAACGTTCTTTTCCATTTTTTTTTCACTTTCTGAAGTATATTTACTCTATCTTTTATGCTACTCCTATTGATTTTAAATAAACAATTCACTGATAATCTTTTTTATATATAATTTTACTTTTACTGTGTATTTTACATTTAGTGTCTTTCACTTTTTTTTCAAGATATTAGTAAATCTGCTCAATTTAGATTAAACTTTTATCTACAAATCATTACTAACAAACTCTCTTTGAAATTCTATATCAAACCTTTCATATATCATAATTCTATTAATATAAAATTATGATAATTATTAGTTCTGTTATCACATTAATATCATCAACCAATTATAAATAGTATGGTTACAGTATCTCTAGAAAAAATAAGATACGTATTGTTCCTTCATTCTCTTCACTGGGTATTTTTTCATTAATTATCCAGTTTTGGGGCCATCATGTTTTAAACAATATAGCGTTTAAGATGATTATTATATTAAATATTTTGTTACTTTTTTAAAAGATGATTATAAAAACACAATAAATTACATAAAACTCCAAACGATTGTAATTAAATAAAATTTAATATAACTGTAATAAACAAAATAAAAAACAAGTTGAAAGAATACTCTGTTCGAACATGTTTTGAGATTACACCGCCATTATCTTTATTCACACATAAATTTTCTTATCATGCCCATTAGCACACACTTTTCATGCAGGAACTATTATTCTGTAATTTTGAAAATACTTCACTGCGTCTTCTTCTGTCACTGGTAAATTCCAAGTTTTAATCATTTTTGCAAAAGGTTAGAAAAAATAATTAACCAATAGCTTGGTAAACATTTAAAAAGTCATGGCAATGTTTGCAACATGTTACCGGTTTATACATTATAATATATGTAAAAAAAAAAAAATCATTAAATGTTATGAAGGACATTTATAAAAAAAATATTTTTTAAAGTTAACATGAATTTATATTCGATTTCTTAATATTATTTAAACTTAATAAGTAACACATGTTCGATCAAATAATTTTGAGAAAAAAACAAACAAACAAATATTTCGATGCCCCTGAAAATGGATAATTAATCAAAAAATGCCTGGTGAAGAAAGGGGATCGAACAATATGGAAGTATCAAAAATATAATGAAAAGACAGGGGGCAAAATAAAAACACAAAGAGCAAAAAATTAAAAATGAGGTTTCCAAAAGCAGTATCACCAATTTGTGAACATCATATATAATATGAATAAGATGCTTTTATAAAAATCTGTTTAGTTGACCTCTTGGAGTGCTATCTTTTAATTTGGGTTTGAATTTTTACTTTTGAAATACTTCAAGCTTTTCCTGAAGCTTATTGCAGTATATTCTTAACACTCTAAAAGGGATATAATATTATATCTATTGCAATTAACCATGGAAGTGTTTATTTAAAAAGTCTGTTATAGCTAATTCAATAATATCACACCCAGAAAGACAAGGCACATGCTAATTGGTCTTATGATTTCATCGCTGTATTTTTAAAAAACAGCACTCTTAAAGACAAAATAGAATTAGTGTCATTATATAGTGCTAGCAGGGTCCTTATATGTTAGATTAATTTAATTGAGGCAGTGTTATCACTATAATGTAATACTCCATCTTTAATTTGGCAAATGCAAGAGCAGTGTATTGGAGTCTGTGTTTTATCTCAGTATCAAAGTCAAGTTTACAAAAAGAAGTTAAATTAATTAACTAAAAGTTGCGATTAATTTCTAATTATTTTTAAGTCTTGTTTTTAGAATTGACTGTCTGCCTTAAAATCTCTTTTTCTTATGAAGCTCTATATTCAACCAATTTTTATAAGATCAAAAAAATTCCAGTCTCTTTTAAGCTAATAATTAGTAATATGCTAAAAAAATCAGATTTTTTTTCTTTTCTTTTTTTAGAAAAACCAAGAATAGATTTGTTCTACAATATACCTTTTAAGAAAATTTCATTCCTTAGTACGTTCACACATTAACATATGTGCTATTATTTTAAGGAGGATGAATTTAGATTTTTATAGTGGTTTTTTTAGTTAAAAAACTGAAATCAATCCAATGACTTTGAATCATTGAAGCATTGGGGTTTTAAAAAAAAACGTATTTGGATAATAGTATCCAACATGGAATAAAAACTTAATTTCTATGAACTTTCTGAATCTAATATTGAACCATAAACGCCATACAATAAACAGCAATGCAAGTACACAAATGAATTATTAATATTATTCCCCTTTCATTAATATATCTAGAAATTCCTATAGAAAATACCAAATTAAATTTATGATGATCTGCCCTTTCTAAAAAAATTATAGTCTTCTATTTTTGGTAGATGAGTTCCAACATGAATAGATCCATTAGGCATATCTCGATAAATCCTAAGCTATGCGTAATGTTATTCTTTCAATTTATCACATATAATCAATAGTGTCTTGATCATATAAAATTTTTATCATAAATTTTAAACTGATTCCCCATTTTAATCCCAATTTCTTACAATTCTGTTTCAGTAATGCCTCATTTATATTTCTTTACTCCTTCGTATCCATTAATATGATCATTTATATCAGCTACATTCTCATTCTCATATTGATAATCATCCAAATTAAAACTTCTGAGACTTTTCTTCTGTCATTGATTGATAAAAAATTTGAGTTTTGCAACATTATTTAACAAATCTAAGTCGTTGCACAATGCAATTAAGAACATTCTATAAACCAGCTTCTAAATAGTAAAAATATCACAATCGTCAGCATATTGTAAATCCAGAATCCAAGAAAATGTCTTAGTTTTTACTTTTAATCAATTCAAATTAAATATTCCATCATCAAATTTCTGGATCATATCTTGATCTCTGTTTGATTAAGCCATTCCAAAGACCATGGCTATAAATTTTGAAAACAATGTTGGAGTGAAGTATACATTCTTGTTTAATCTGTTTTCATCTCAAATGTCTCTGATTGTAGTAATAACATGTAGAAGCTGTAAAATATGAATAAATTTAGGTGGCCAATCAACTCATTTCAAATGATATCAGAGACCTGTCCTATTAAGTGAACCAAATGTATAACTCAATCAAAGAAATATATAAATAACTCATTTGTGCTACTTTTCTTGCATTCTCCTGACAACCAAACCCATTTTATTAGTGTTTTTAATTTTCTAAAACCACATTAAGTTTCTTTAACCATTCAACTATGACTGGAAGAAATATATTCCACAAAATTTTTAAGTATCTTTGCTGTAGTGGATAATAATGATACTCCATGATAATAATTGCTATTTTGTCTATTCCCTTTGTTTTTAAAAATTGAAACAATAGAAGCTTCATTACGATTGGGTGTCACAACTTCATATGTGCATATATTATTTTTTAAAATCCAATATTTTTGAAGTTAATATATCACAACATATTTTAACATTTCACCAGAAATCATAGTTTTTCCATTTAGAAGATTATAAAGAACTGTTTTGATTTCACAAAGCCGGATATCTTTCTCCAAAGCTAAATGAGTAGATAAAATTAACATATCATTAAAGTCATCTCAAGTTTTATATCATTATTGAAAAGATATATAATCCATCACTCTTAAATTCTTATTTCAAATAAAATATTCCTACTAACTAGAAAGTTCGCAATACGTTTCTAACCCAAACACTTTTAACTTTAAATAAATTCCACAATTTTTTTAAAAATTGATCCCATTATTTAATTTATTAGTAACGCTATCGTCCCTATGTTCCACTTTTTTTTTTTTTTTTAACTCTTAATATTGCTTCAAAACATCTAGAACAGATGAGTTGTTCTCTATTAAGGCTAAATATGAAACTAATCAAATTTTGAGATCCACATTGCTTGCAATCTCGTTACCCCTAAACTTCACTCCGGTTTCTTAAAAACCTCGTAATCATTTTTTTAAAAATTTCCCATTGTGAATCGTTCTCTATTAAGGCTAAGTATGAAACTAAACGCCAAATTTTATCGTAGAAAATTAACTTATTTTTAGTTTGATATTTCGCTAATAGAGGGCAACTCTGGGCGCTAAATCATATAGCACTTTATTATTTTATAATAAATTACAAATAAACGTAATAAAATAAATAAAAATTTTTATAAAAAACAAACAAACAAGAAAACATGTATAAATTGCAAATTTTCATTAATTATTTTCACCGCACAGAGTATACAAAAAATAACAATAAATCATATTAATATTTTTTTTAGTCATTCAGTAGATTAGAGGTTATCCAATGATGAATAAATATTATATTACAGAAATGATAACAATAAATAATCGTAGAAAGAGTTATTGCATGTCCATAAGAGATGAAAATTTGGTTTTACATATACACAAACCTACTGCCATAGATAGATCAGTGAGAATGACAGTCATTATAAGAGATTCATAGTGACTCGGGATAAATCCTAATCAAACAAGCTAAATAATAAAAGATTAAAAACAATAAAAAGGCTGAAAGAAAAAAAAAGAGAGAGAGAGAGAAGTAGCAACAGTCTAAGGCAGCAAAAGATATTCTTAATCAGGGGTATTACTTATGTTTTTTGTGTGTGATCAGGTGGGACAGCAATATGAGATGGCACTGAGAGTAGTGGTTGGTGTGAAAGTCTGAGTTCGAATCCCGCATATATTACATATATAAATGCAGGTTTAAGCCTGTACAATGTATTAATTTGAGAGTTAAATGCAAATATCTGATGGACCTTTCACTATCTTCCACCTATGGACTCTGACAATAATATAAGTTCAGAACCCAGTGTGATAATTTAAATAATTAAAAAAGTGCAAGTGAGCTGTGATTTATTCTAGTTTGTAGATATATATGTAAATAATACTTTACAATGGTAAATATTTATATGTAATGTTTTGAGATTAACTCATTGCAACTGTTTAAATATAACTGAATGGCCCTCTAGTGTCAGAAAATTACAATACATTTTTAAATTTAAAAAGATGTCTAATAAAAGATACCTCTTTAACTCTAAAAATGTATTGTCATTTGTTAACACCAGAAGACTATTCAATTATATTTAAACACTTGCAGTGAGTTAATCTCAAAACATTATATGTGTATATATTCTTATTTAGTATGAGAGTGATGTAATGGAGGAGTAATGAACTGCCAACATGGGCAGGAAAATTCAGATATATGTCATCTAGTTCAATTGAGGGAAAAAGTTAAGTTGTGAAATATATGAACAGTAAAAAAGGTTAATTCACTTTTCGTGCTGGTGCATGATTATGATGTATTGTAGTTGAAATGAGTCATACACCGATTTAAAAAAAAAAACATTTGAAAAGTCAAAGTTCATAAAAAAGCATAGAATCTTCAATCTGTTGTCAAGGCAACCTCTATAAATAAAAGATGGACTCTATGATTTATGTAAACTTTTGATGTTTTTATGTAATTTTCATTTGAAGATCATCTAGATATTGACAATATCTATATTTATATAGTACAATAAATACAGCATTATTTTGCTTGTTACATGCAGACTTCAGTTTTGACCAGTAAAACCAAATGCTGTTGAAAAACATTCAATTACTCCCACTGTACTAGACTGCTCAGCCAACACAAAATGAGCATATATATATATAAGTTCCAAATAATTTTAATGATAAAAATAATGAGTGCTTTCGATTGCATTGTAACACTTACCAATTGTAAAGTAATACCGAACTTTAATATCACATGATTTTCCATGAGCTGTATATGCCAGTATTTGCTGCTTGCCTATTTATATAATCTGCAAATTTATTTATCAATATTGCTTCCTTAATTTCCTCTTTTTATGATTTCTTTTCTTCCATTAATCATTAAAAGTAAAATTATAATTAAACAAGGTTTTTTTTTTATGATCAAAGAATACTGTGGCCATATTTAATTGACTATTTAAAGGTTTCTTTACCCTATTATATAATAATTGATATTCTATTCTTTTTTTCAGAGCATATTTTGATTAAAATACAGCATATATACAGAATGTATTTCTATATGGAATTTGATAGCAAAATGAACCCAAGTAAAACTGAAGATATTCTAATGGATAATTTGGGAATAAGATGTATTAAATTTATATATATATATTGTAACTTTCTCACTGGTCTAACTGGTCATAAACGAATCATGCCGCACGTTTTAGCGACTAAATTCTCCTATGCAACCTATCATACTCTCATTATCAAGAATATAAGCATAAAGAAACAAAAATGTAAAACTAACGAAATTATTCCTGTATTGAATAAAACTAGCATGAAACTATAGATCTAAAGAAGATCACAAGGTGATTAATAAAGATAATAACTTCTGGTCAAACCAGCTTTAAAATCCACACAAACAAAATGTGATGAATTAAATTTGATATTCAGCAAACTAATAAATAACTAATAATTATATCTCTGGAATGATTATAAAATTAAGGTTATAAATGAAATGATAAGTAAATTATAATGTAGATGACTAAATGGGTGATGAAAATAAGTAATAATTAAATAGTAGAATGAAATGAGTGTAAGAATGAAGAGAAAAGAACAAAGATGTATGAGAATAATGAATGATTAAGATGATGATAGAATAAGAGTTAATGAATAATTAAGATGATAAAAGAATAAAAGTTAATGTATGATTAATCAATTATGATAATGAATTAATGTCAAATGAGAATGAATAAATAAAAGAAAGATCAAGATGAAATTGAAGAACAATGTTAATGATGGAGACTGAAATCTTAAACTATAAACTACTATGGTATTAAATGGTAAAAAGATAAGCTAAATAAAAATAGGGATTTCAAGCTTGACACAACCAGAATATTTATCATGAAGTTAAAACAAGCTATACTTTTTACAACAAAAAAAAAAGTAATTTATACCTTAAAGTTTGGTTGACTTTCATAAAACAGTGAAAGTAATCTATTTCAAGTCCAACTATAATAATTAACTAGATATAAAATTTATTACAAAAGAAATTCTACCTTGAAACTTAACAACTAATTCTTCTCATGGTTCAAACACTCAAAATCATTATACAAAATATATTTGGGTCAGCGAGAAGGATTTTACCACTACCCAAATAGAATGCCCAAAACAGCTCTCAATATAAACTCAAATTAAGAATTATATTTAGCAGTTACACATGAACTTTATGAACTCAATAACTCTTATAACTTTAATATTTAAGAAATAGGAATAACTTTTGAATAAATAAACACAATAACTTACCAAATTCCTTTTCCCAAAAAATTATAAACCATGGGATCAAGATCAGTGAATGATAGCTCTGCGGGTTCAACTAAACCAATTAAATCAATATTATATTTATCTTTTAATCTTTTACTTCAAATAATCTGTGCTCTAAGTTATTTTGATTATTGTGTGATAATGCATTAGATGTACTAATAAATTATAAGGCTTAACAAAATTATTATTATGATATAGCATAATATGGTTAATAGTGCTATATTGGTCGATGATGATTTCAATTTATAATCTTCTGATAGGTCAATATCAATAACAATAATAGTGTATATATGGTGATTAGCAATAAGACTACAGGCAACTAAATAAATTTTTTAAACACAACAAACTTTATTTACAATATTTACAAATTTTAATTCAAAGATATGGCATGAAATAAAACCAATATATTAAATTAAACTCAGGGATGGAAAATACTCAGTATCCCATTGACCATATTCTTAGTCAATACCCCCAGCTTATACAATGATATTCAAAGTATCACTTATTACTGTTTAGCCTATCTTAAAGAATAAGATCATGAAACCTTATTGAAACTGAACTAGCACTTAAATTACAAAACCAACAGAGTATTTAGGACCTTATGGTATGCACAAATTTTAAATTTAGAATTCAAAAGTTATAAAGTAGTGCATTATACCAAAACCATTTCTTTTATCAGAATATGATAAGGGCAATTATCATATTCTGCACAATTAATAACTGATTATAATTTGAGATGAATAGGTTTGGTGTATTAAAGAACAGACATCAAAAGTCAAATACACACATGTCACTAAAACATTATCCATGTCCACAACCTAATTATTGAATACTTAACTGATCTTACCAATCCATTGTTAAATCATTATTTGATGAAGATAAAGTGCTCACATGCATCTCTTGCTCTTACATCTATAAATTCCACAATCATTAATAGATCTTGGTTTGGTCTGTCTATAACTAATGATGATCCTACAACATCATAAACACTATTATAATTAGGCAAACACTATAGCTAGATCAGTGTTTCTTAATCTAACATTATTTTATCCTTGCCATGTGATTTTGAAATATGAAACTTCACCATACATGGTGGAAAAACTAACTCTATATCATCATGAGGGATTTAACACTAAAAGGGAGGTTCTATAAAACAACATGACAGTTGTATAATAATATGGATAATTCTACTACCTCTCTATAGGTATACACATGTGGGCTTTGTCTTATCATGGAAAATAGAATTCAAACCATGGATATCCTTTCATTTAGGATTATTTATGCTAAGTAAGCATTAATTATTACTCAGCCTCTACTATATTATCCTCTCATGGAATCAGCAATAGGTGATTCTCCATCAGCTCATGCTCAATATTAATATTAATCTATTGGATGCCATTCTATCGGCACATCCTATCAGCTAAAAACTGTCACAAATCATTCTCAATATTATAGCAAGGTAAAACAACACTAACAATAACAGTGGAGATATACATATTCCATTTCACAATGCAGAACCATTAATGTATCAATAGACAAACCAAAATATATATGTCAAATGATCATTAATTATTTTAAAATGACAACTATACTTTTGTTAGAGAGAGCACAACATATTTAAGCAACAAAGATCAACCTGCATTTGTATTCAAAGTGGACAAGTTTGTGGGCAAACTTTATAAATAAAATAAAAAACTTATATTAATTCTTTCATATAAGAATGCAATTAGATCATTATAGTATACCTTTGACAAAATATTTGTTTGTTCACCTTTAATAAATATTAAAATCTGTTTAAAAAAAAATATGAGAAATAAATCTCTCTTCCTCTCTGTCTAGATGAACGATATATAATATCATGATTTCCCTTAACTGAAAAAAAAATAAAATACATGTAATAGATGTATATATTTTACACATTTTTTTAAAACTCAATATATATTTCATACCACAAATAAACATGTTTAAAAAACAAAATTCCCAAATAACACATGATGTAAGCATCATAAGTTAACACAGCAGTAATAAAAAAAACAATAAACAAACATTTTCTACCATCAGAGTTTATCCTGTTCGTAAAGTTTATTTTATTCTGGTGAGCTAAAATGACAAGAACTGATATTATGATGAGTAAACATTCCAAATAACGCATGTATATATTTTTATTATCCTGTTCGATGCATAATAAAGCAATATTCAACACTTATCCAAAGGCAAAAAAAAAATTATTTAATGTTTTCTGTACCGATAATTAATGAGACAATTAAAATTCACACTTCCAAGTGTAGCATACTTAAAAGGATAAGTTTATCCACTTTTCTGGAGATAATTTTCCTTAATAACTTTCTAGGTTATTGTACTCTTCTAAACAAACTTTTTAAATACATTTATTGATTTATTCGGTATTACATAGTGAGACAAGGTATAAACATTTCAAGTGGGGCATAACTAAAATCACTTTATTTATGTTTTAATCCACATGATTTTCCTTGAAAATGACTTTATAATTTTATTGCAATTAATATCTTTAACTTGTTTTTTTTTTTTAAAAAAAAAAAATAATAATAATAATTTATTGATTCTGTTCTTTCATCCACGGTAATATTTGTAACACTTTAAGTAATTGGGACATTTATCACTTTTTTTTTTTAATCTTATTTATATGCTTTGCACTATAAAAATTTTTAAAAGTAAAGATTTATTTTATTATATTTCCCTTGACAAAGTAATAACTGTTTAACAATACTAAGACAAATTTATCCAATTATAAATATGATATCCTTAGCACTTTTAATCAATATGTAAATGTTCATTTCTATCATTACACAAGTTTGCGCTAGGAAAAATTAGGAGATGAGAATAGAGAATAAAATCACGCAATTATTTTTTACTTTATTAAAAGTTAGATGATTCAAAAATGACTTTTTAATTTATTTACTATATATATATCATAACACTTGTCTTCAAAATTATTTCGAATTACTTTTTTTTTCTTGAGATTTTAATTTACAAGCACAATATTGTTCTGCTAGATAATAAAAGTGGCGCGAAATACAAGCAAACATTATCAACTCTTTATTTTAACTGTAAATAATTTGTGCATCATTTTTAAAGAAGAGATTTTAGAAATATGAACAAAATAAGAGCAAAAGCTTACTTTTCTTGAATGTTTCTGGGTTTGAAGCAATATTTGTGGGAGTAAGTTATGATCCACAGGGTTTCCATTTTCTCTCCAGTATAACTTTTAAGAACCATCAATCAATGAAAAAGTGGTATTGAAATCATAGCAAGGTTTTTTAGATTTCTATTCAATCATTTTAGATAACAATATATTATAATCCTTATTCAATTAAATTCCAAATTTTTTTGATTTTTAGCTTTTTCCTTCTTATTTTAGAAGATCAGAGTTGAAGTCTGTTGTTGTTTAGTTCTCTTTTTCTTAATCAACCCCCCTCTACAACTTTGTTAAAACATATATAGTTTTTATTACAAAGCATTGTGGTAAGAAATTCACCAATAATCTTAGTGTGAATATATTAACATTACCCCCTGTGGCTTCATTTTTAATAACTACCCATAATATCAAAAACTATTTTCAATTCACTACAAAAAAAATATGGCTAAGAATTAACTGTAACGATTCATTTTACAAGATTTACAAATTTGATTTAATTATTTATTTATTTCAATTGCTATTCAACAATAATAAAATAGTAATATATTTATCTCCCAATTAATAACAATATTTTTAAATTGTTATTTTATCCCTAGTTTCACACCTACACTGGTTTGAAATCTCATCTCCCTTCAAGAAGATTTCCTAGAGCATTGAAAACAGTCTTTATTGAAAGCCACTCATTAAGATTTTCATGCCAGATATATTATTATGATTTAAAATTTTGGATTATTCAATACAGGGACCTAAATAAAAGGTCACAATATATATATATATTATAATTAAAATAATAAACTTAACGGTTTACAAACTATTACAAACAATCCTTAAATCCACAGAAGTACTTTCAGTTAATTTCTTAAACCTGCCTCAACTGCCATTAAATTCAAAAAACAAAAGCGGAAGCAAACATCATCAATTCAAATTCCATGAATCTCGTATTTTAATGTTAGCAGCTTGTCGATTTATTAAATGCATTTTATTCCTGTTTATAAAAATTGCCTCTTTAATTTTTCTTTTACTATGGTTTCTCTCTTCATGAAGAATTTTCACATTTTCAAAATCAAATTTAAATTTATATTTACATGTTTTTTCATGATCAAAGAAAACTGAAGGAGATATTAAATCACCATTATTTTTATTTTTTACATGCTTATATAACAATTCATGCTCCCTCAATCTCTTCTCAATACTGCACCTAGATTCACCTATATATGATAGCATACAATCACAAAAAATTTGATATATGACATTACTTTTCTGCTTGACAGGTATGACATCCTTAGAATTATTGACTAATTTATTAATATTGTTTGGAATGTAGAATGAAACATTAAACACATTCTTATATAAATCCTTAAAAAATTTCACTTGTGGATTTGAAATAAATGGAATAGATATCCATTGTTTACTATTAATCTTCATTTCCTTTAAATTATTATAACTTTTTTTTAAATTGACATAAAGTATTGTTTATTTGTTCCATTTTATAACCAACATCAAGCAATTCCTTGGCAAATATTTCAATATTTTTCAGTTTATCACTTTGGTAACGACATAATTTTTCATTCCGAAACAAAAAAGATCTAAAACTTGCCATCTTATGCATCATTGGTACTTTTGATTTACAATTTATATATCCTCTTTTTTGCAGTGGCTTAATTATTAATTTATAATTTAATATACTGTTATCTCTTGTAATAATTAAATCTAAATATTTAATATTTTTGTCCTGTTCCTTTTCAATAGTCCATTTCAAGCCATTCAACTTATTTAATTCCTCTACAAGCAAATTTATACTATTAGTATTTCCACAAACAAAAACATCATCCACATATCTTTTGTAAATTTTAATATCTCCAAAAGTACACATATTTAAAATACTATTCTCATATGTAGATAAAACAAAATTGCAAACTTGTGCAACTACAGGCAGACCCATAGGCCAACCTTTAGACATTTTATAATATTGACCTTCAAAAGATGCAACAATGTTATCATTAAAAAATTTTAAAGAATCAACAATAAACTTTATCATATATTTACAAATACTTTTACTTTTTAATGCATGTTCAATTATTTTTATGGAATTCATTCTGTCAATAGATCCATACATTTCTGTAACATCCAATGAAGCAATAACATCATTTTCATCAATCATCAAATTTTTAATACTATTTACAAAGTCAAACGATGAAGCAATAGTATTTTCCCCAAATCCTAAAAAGTCTTGTAAAAGTTTACCAATATATTTAGAAGTCTGATACATGAATGAACCACCAAAATCTATCATAACTCGCAAAGGATTACCTTCTTTATGTAATTTTATATTTGCAAAAATACGAGGACATATAGCACAAGAAGGATATATCATATAGTATACATTATTACTTAAAACTTTATTTTTAGCACTTTTTAAAATATTGTTAATAAATTTTATTCTTTGACCATCCATATTATATTCTTCAATCAAAAAGAAACCAAGTTTGTCCATTTGCATTTTAACTTTATCAATATATTGACATTTCATCAACAAGCACATACGCAAACCTTTGTCTTCTTTCAAACAAATCATATTATCATTCTTCAATCTCCATTTAAATTCCGAAATAGCCAATTCCCATGATTTATCATAAGGCATTGTATTAAATTTATTACAATTAATTTTCTTAATAATATCATCAGCAAAATTATCATTACCAGGAATCATTTCAAATGAATTTTGAACAGCTGCAATTAGTTCCAAATTATAATCATTCCAAATCCCACCGGACGTATTTAGCTCCGTGACTTAAAACGTATTTCTGAATTAAATGTATCCTATTATTTGATAAATTAATAAAGTTTAACTTATTATAGACATTTGGATATCGCTTATTAAATAAAAAATCAACTTTTTTCTCAAATTTATTATATAATTTACGTTCAATTAATTTAAATCCATTTTCACAAACAATTTTATATTCGTTTCAAGCACACCATTCATTTAAAATTATTAAATGTTCAATTGCTTTCAAATATTTTCGAATATCAAAAAGTTCCTTTTTACACCTTTTAATAATATTATTTAAAATGATTAATTTTAATTTATCCAAACATTTTGGTATTAAATTTATATAGCTGTTCAACTTTATGCTACAACAATTCAGGAATACCTGAAAAACTTTACAATTCTTGAAAAAACGAAGTTTGCACTTCAGCTTAATCATCTTTTTACATTGTCTCCGCCATTTCTTAATGATCCACTGTTTTCTAAAATTACTTAAATCCATTGTATTCAATATATGTAAAATAAATAAAATGTCTGTTAATTAAAAGCAAAATTATATTTATAGTTAAAATAATAAATTTAACGGTTTACAAACTATTACAAACAATCCTTAAATCCACAGAAGTACTTTTGGTTAATTTCTTAAACCTGCCTCAACTGCCATTAAATTCAAAAAACAAAAGTGGAAGCAAACGTCATCAATTCAAATTCCACGAATCTCGTATTTTAATGTTAGCAGCTTGTCGATTTATTAAATGCATTTTATTCCTGTTTATAAAAATTGCCTCTTTAATTTTTCTTTTACTATGGTTTCTCTCTTCATGAAGAATTTTCACATTTTCAAAATCAAATTTAAATTTATATTTACATGTTTTTTCATGATCAAAGAAAACTGAAGGAGATATTAAATCACCATTATTTTTACTTTTTACACGCTTATATAACAATTCATGCTCCTTCAATCTCTTCTCAATACTGCACCTAGATTCACCTATATATGATAGCATACAATCACAAAAAATTTGATATATGACATTACTTTTCTGCTTGACAGGTATGACATCCTTAGAATTATTGACTAATTTATTAATATTGTTTGGAATGTAGAATGAAACATTAAACACATTCTTATATAAATCCTTAAAAAAATTTCACTTGTGAATTTGAAATAAATGGAATAATTCTAAGGATGTCATACCTGTCAAGCAGAAAAGTAATGTCATATATCAAATTTTTTGTGATTGTATGCTGTCATATATAGGTGAATCTAGGTGCAGTATTGAGAAGAGATTGAAGGAGCATGAATTGTTATACAAGCGTGTAAAAAATAAAAATAATGGTGATTTAATATCTCCTTCAGTTTTCTTTGATCATGAAAAAACGTGTAAATATAAATTTAAATTTGATTTTGAAAATGTGAAAATTCTTCATGAAGAGAGAAACCATAGTAAAAGAAAAATTAAAGAGGCAATTTTTATAAACAGGAATAAAATGCATTTAATAAATCGACAAGCTGCTAACATTAAAATACGAAATTCGTGGAATTTGAATTGATGATGTTTGCTTCCGCTTTTGTTTTTTGAATTTAATGGCAGTTGAGGCAGATTTAAGAAATTAACTGAAAGTACTTCTGTGGATTTAAGGATTGTTTGTAATAGTTTGTAAACCGTTAAATTTATTATTTTAATTATAATTACAATTTTGCTTTTAATTAATGGACATTTTATTTATTATATATATATATATTTAAAAAATCACGTCAGATGTCACATGACCTAATTTAATAAGCTTGTATTTTCAAATGTTATATATAGAGCTTGAAAAATCAAAAACAGCACTTTATCTAATGTATAACTATTAAGTAGAAAATCTGAAATTTCCAGATATCCATATGTCTTCCAATCCAGCTATCTAACTTAAATAGCCATATGGGACTGATCTTATAACTATTAAGTAGAAAATCTGAAATTTATCAGATAGACATATGAATATCTGAAAATTTCAGATTTTCTACTTAATAATTATACATTAGATAAAGTGCTGGACTAGTCTTGGTGTTTTTAATCTCATAGTTGAAATCCTAGCACCTCACTGAGGACGCAAATAGTAGAAACCTGTCTGGGATTGGGGATGTTCTGCAAAGCTTGTTAAGAGCTTATTTTGCAAGCTCTATGTATAATATATATATATAATTTTTTTACTGGGCATTTGGGGTTTGGACTATTCTTAGCTACAACTATTTTGAACCAATGATTGAATTGTAACACTATCATACTGCAACTGTTTTGTTGCTTGTTATGGTATTTCTTTGTTCACTTTAGGCATTATTGAATTTATGAAAATATTGAATGAACAATCACCGTGCTTATTTGTGCTTATTATTTAATTGGCAACACTTTTTGTTATACAAATGGTTGTCTTAGCATTAATAGTTGTCCATAAAGAATAAACTGTGAGTATAATAAGAATACAAGTAAGTGATGTAGCTCTAACCAATTATGCATACTCCAGTCAACAAGTGATATAAAAATGCTTCTACTGCCAATGATCATTAGGGAGGGAACATTTATAATACATTCATATCACTCTACTGAATTAAGTGCAAGGTGCAATGTGGAAGAGGATTTAGGATTTATAGATATTGCAAACTTGAATAAGAATGTAAATGGTTGTTATGAGAAAGAACAATATAGTATAAAAATAATATTCTGATATTTGGTATATTGATATCAGTTTTATTACTGGGTAAAATAATTTTTGGAAATTGAGATCAGAAAGCATTTGAATGGGTTTTTCATCCTTTGAGCTAATTAGAAATTGAACAGAAAGAGCCAGGAGAAGTTATAGATAGTTTTTTAAACCTTCACATTCATGATTGGAGTTTCAGAAAAGAGAGATACAAGACTATTGGTTTACAACTGACAATGGATAAATTTCATACAAAAGAGAAGAAAGACTTGATTTTAGCATATGAACAAAAACACTACAAAACATAAGCAGGCTGTTCATTATAAGAGCACCATTTCCAATGCTTATACAAGCTGTTAAAACAATAGAAACCCTCCATAGAGTAGTACAACTGAGTGCAAGCCATAATAATCAATGAATAACAGAAGGTTTGTAAACAAAATTGCTATCTAGTGCCTATTCATCCAATATCTCCACACTAATTTCTATCCTGTAGCTTTCATTACTGAGAAGTTTTGGATATTAGAGAAGTGCTCTCACATCCAAGACTCCTCACTGATGAAAGCCGCAAGATAAAAATTAGTCTGGGAATACTGGATAAGTAGGCACTAAATAGATATTTTTACTTTCTACCAAACCATTGATTACTATGACTTGCATTTATGGAAAGCTTGCTACAGTTAAAAAGAAAATGTCAAAAACTTTTGTCAAGATTGCTGCAATGAATAATTGACTGTTCATTAAAGTAATAAGTACATATTGGTGGTGATTACTCTGGTGAATCCTTGTATGAAATCTTCTTACATGCAAAAGGTAGAGTTTGTATATGTATATATAATAAATTACAATTCAACTATGTAAGATAAAGCAAAATGTATAAAAACAATAAATACAAAATAACATTTCTGTATATGATAATTTATTTACACCGATACTATTTGTTACTGATATGCATTTTACTCGAAAAGTATAGGTTGAGACTTCATTACATATTTATTTATCACTCAGTTGGTTCATTAAAAAATAGTAGGTGGGAAAAAACTATCCATTCAGATAATAATGGTGAACATTCCCCCTTTTTCCTATGCTATATTGATGCAGAGCAAACTGTAGTATAGAATAACAGAGCATTGCCTTGGCTATCAATAATAATATTTTTTAAAGTCTATGCTTTTTACAAAATATTTAATTACAACCTATCATTAATCACTTATTATTACTTTTACTCTAATCTGACATTTACATATATTAAAAACCTCTGAATCACCATACACCTTTCCAAATACATGAGTAAAAACTTCTAGATATGAGGAATAATTCCAAAGACATATTTTTGGCTAAATCAGCATTCATTAATTGTTTTGGGTCACTGCCTCTCACATATCTTTGTTATTTTTAGTCAGTATTTATCACTATATAACTACTATTTGATAATATCCTCTTAAGTTGAATACACTTTTTTCACTATAGCTATGCCACCTACTAGAAATTTTAGTAACTAATAGGTGTCAGATAATAGTGTGTAATAAATCTGTATGCAGTGCTGTTCTTTATTAATGATTATTATTAATCATTTATAAATGAGAGATTATTGAATTATTTTTAGCCCAGTTGTATATCATATAATTGTGTTATATAGATGCCACCTAGTGGCTCTAGGAATATAATGTTAGTTTCAGGTCCCCTATATTAGGTGGAATTAAAAAAGAATAACGAAGTTTCACTGTAACATTTTGAAGCTAAACTGAGGGTAAACTCATTACCTTTAAGTGTTATTATCAAAATGAATTTAACTTTTAGTTTCCTAACAGCAATAAGGGTTTAACTGACATCGTTGTGAAAACAAAAATGGCAGAGAATGTATCAAATCAAGTGCAGAATAGGGGGGGGGGGATGTGACTCAAGAAAACAGCAGTATAAATAAACAACTGATGGAAGAAGAGAATCCAGTTAACAAAGAAAACACCTCAGGTGATTTGGACTATATGTCACCCAAAATATCACAAGGGAAAGAGAAAGTGAATGTCGTTGAAGGCTTCGAAAAGTTTAAAATTCAAAACAACGTTATCTAAAAAGAGAAACCAATTAATAAACGTTTAAAATTGAAAATGTTATCTAAAAGCAAATGAGATTAATAAGAACAAATCTATAAAATCTAAATTTGAAACTAATGAGAGAAGTAAGTTCAACAAATTATTTAACGTTAATAACCAAGAATTTAAGTATGAAGAGGCATTACAATCAAAGTATGGGGTAAATAACGTTATGCAAGAGGCTTATGATAATATATTGGATTTAATGGATGAGGAAGATGAAAAATCAACTGTTTTAATGAAGTCACTTAATGAATAACTTTTAATAAGGATTGATAAATTTAAGGAATAAAAGCGAACAATTCTATCAAGATCATGACCACAGACAAATTCATTTGACAAACTGGATGCTAGACATTCCAGCTAAAAATATTTTTGTAACAGTAATAGAGTTTTGTTGTAATATTTGAGGGCACAGGTCTGCATCCTCATTTCTTCCACAGGGGTTGATGATGGCGGTCGTTGGGGGTCTGGTTTGTGGGTGCAGGCTGTTGACGATTATTGCCGCTTCCGGAAAACCTGCTGGGAGGGTACAGGGTCAAAGTTTTTGTGGCAGTGCAGATCTGTGCTCGTTCGTGTATAGATACACATTAAGCAAAATTATATAACCCTTTTATGGATATATTTGTTATCGAGCGTGTATGTACTTTGTAAACTTGGTCAATAATTGTTTTACCTTGTAACATTGAACACTTTGTAACATCATGTAGTGGGTGATCAGTCACCTGTGTTTTTTTTCCTTAATAAAAAAAAAAGTATAGATGTTAATTTTTAATTCAGTTTAAGGTTTATATCTGAGCTAAAAATGATGTGATAGTCTCTAATTTAGTAAGTGCTTAATAGTAGTTCTAAACATATTTTTCTAAAGACAATGTTATCAAATTGGTGGGTGCAAAACCATTAGCATTTAAACAATGAGGATTGCCAATTCCTCAACAAGCTTTGTATTAAATGCTTAGCCAGAGAAAGCATTTAAAATATCTCAGTCAGGACCCCCCCCCCCCAACCCTTGACCATGGTTTTGTGCTTTGGCACGGGGGAGGGGTTTCCTGACGAAGATATTTTAAATGCTTTCTCTGGCTAAGCATTTAATACAAAGCTTGTTGAGGAATTGGCAATCCTCATTGTTTATAACTTACAAGCTTAAGAGAATAGGGGCATGTGACCTGTGACTCTTATTTTGACCATTAGCGTTTGTACATATTAGTATCTACAACAATATTAATTAAGCTGAGTATTGTCAAAATCAATAAAATAATGGCTAAAACATAAAGAAGTAAGAAAAGTTATCTTCTTGTTTAAATATTTAAGTTAGTGATGTCATAACAAATTACAAAATGAACAAAACAATTTTTTTTTAAAAAAAACTTATAGCTACTGTCTTTTGTGTAGTGGAATAACACAAAGTATATGTGGTATGTGTGTATAAATTGGTCAATTTCAGTTGCATATTTTGCTTTTCCATTTTTATTAGTCATTTTAAAACAAAATAGCAAATGATCACTATCTCTTATACTAGCACATAATTGTTATTAAACAAAGCAAAACTTTCCATACAGTAGTGCCACCCTGTGCCAACCAGAGTAATCAATGGATGCCAGAAGGCTTGTGCATAAAATCCATATCTAGTGCCTACTCATCCAATATCCCCAGACTAGTTTCTAGTTTGTGGCCTTTGTCAGTGAGAAGCCTTGGATCTGAGAGCACTGCACCTAGATCTTGGGATCTAATGCAACCCTCCAGCAGCCACCTTTTATCTCTACTTAACTACAAAACTATGAGAATGAAATTGAAAACACAATAATATTTTCAATCTAAGCTTAATAGCTTATATAGTCATATGGGTCTGAACTCAGTTCAGGACCCATACATTTTAGTGTCTCCAACCATAGCCACCACTATCCTATTAGGCAGGATTGGTGTTAAACCACTAAACATCACATGATCACTATCTCTTATACTAGCACATAATTGTTATTAAACAAGGCATTAGATAGGGATTTTATGCACAAACCTTCTGGCATCCATTGATTACTCTGGTTGGCACAGGGTGGCACTACTGTATGGAGAGTTTTGCCTTGTTTAAAACAAATACTTGAAAACAAATTATTAGATAAATATATTTACTTTGTAAGAAAAAAAGACACCAAAATAGATATTTGTTAGTAAACCTTGGATCTGATTGCAAATGAACAATTCAAATTTTTACAAAAAAAAAAAAAGTTATTGATAATGGTAGATTCCAGTACTTTATTTCAAACAAAATTTTACTTAAAATTATTTAAAGTTAATGGAATAAAACCTGTTATTTTAAAATTTACATAACAAAATTTACAAGTTATGAATAAATACAATTTTTATACTTTACTTCAAACACTTAATAGCAAAAAAAAATTATATATATATACACAATCTAAAATTTTGATTATCCTGCAGACTTCCTCAGAAGTGAAATAATATTAGCTCTGAGGAAGATTGTAGGATAGATGAAATATCAGGTTGTGTGTATAATAATAACAATTTTATAAAGTGTTTAAAGTAAGGTGAACAAAATGTATTTATATAACATATTATATCAAAACAAAGGAAATAATAGATGTAGTAACATTTGTGAATTTATTGATAAATTTAAAATAAATAATTGTTAATGTGTTTAAGCTTATTTACTTTTATTTTACAATAATTATTATATTTTCTTAGCTTTGTTGCTTTTTATAATATGTTGGTTTTATGGTACAGTTAATGTTTTATAATTGTTATTATCTTATGCAGTATTTTAAATTGTTGTATGCTTACAAATTTCTTTATCCAGTTTTGAAAAATTTAATTAGCTAATTTTTAAGAGAGTTAAAGATGTTTTAAATGTAATAATTTAACAATGTAAAATTGATATAAAAAAATCCGATAAATACCAATAATACCAAACATTTCAAAAAAATTTGCTTCTATATTTTTGTTCTCTGGAGGTCCCTGTGTAGTATTTTTATTATTATAGTTGCTTTGCTCAACTTTAAAAAAGTTAATTATTTAATATTTCTGGGAGGGTAAACCATTTATCTAAAAGCATTTTCATGAACTTAAATTGAGTACTGACTTGACATTCTAAAAATAATTATAATATCTGTCTCCAATCTGGTAAGTATTCCAGCTTTTATAATAAAATATTTTTCGATTTAAAATTGTACTTATGATATATATATATATATTGCGAATTAAAATTGTACTTATGATATATATATATATATTGCAAATTAGAAAACAGTTACAATTCATAAAGGTCGAAGTGAGCTACTTTTGAAATTTTTTTTGGTTTTCTCTTTTCTATTGTCAATTCTGTTAATTTCTATGGGTTATGTACTTCAGAAATAGCATGGTAGTATTGGTACTCCAGTGTTAACTAATATTAATGTAGGAGTTTTTATGCTAAAACTGTGGTCCTGTTTTTATTGATTTATTAATTTTAAAAAATCTGAAGAGAATCTTTAAAGATCTTTACCCCATTGTTAATTAAAAAGAAATGCTCCCAATGTGTTGACATTTTTGTCTTTTTTTTTTTTTTTTATACACCTCGCGGCCGGGCGCCCCCCCCCCCCCCCCCCCCACCAACCTTCTTTTTCGCGGGGGCGGCGCGCCCCCTCCTCGCAGCGCACGAGGTTGACATTTTTGTCTTTTGTAATCTAATTTTCCCATCCATTGCAAAATTATTTAAAGAAAAGTTTTTTTTTGCTAATTATTGTTAGAAATGTTTGTAGATATTCTAAAAAGTGTAAACCAATTTTAAGATTTTAAAGCAGAATTTGAGAGATTTATCATAAATGAGTATTTATTCATTTGCTCTTTAAAAATAAATATAAAATAAAAAAGATTTGGTTGATTTTCTGAAGAACATTTTCTTCCACATTGTTGAATGATATGTTATGCTTTGTTCTTATTTACAATTCATTTTTTCAATATTTTCAAATTTGAGATATGATTTTTAGAATGTTTTTCATTTCTAAAATAAAGTTCAATTTATTAAGTTTAAGTGTAAAATAAAGATTTTATATAGAAATGAAAAGTTGAGCTTTGACAAAAGTATAAGAATAGATAATACCAGAATTTGAAAAGACAAAATATTTTCATATTTATTATAAGGCATATGCCTAGAGGTTGATGTTCATGAAACATTACAAATATAGAGATTTTGAATTCTTTCTCTTCTGGCACTTATAAAATAAAGCTTGATTAGAGCTATTGGTAAGCTCCATCTAGTGATCATTTAAATGCAAGCCTAAAAGCAAATTATGAAATTTATGACTTGTTTTATATATATTAGATAATGTAATATTAAACCACTACATATCATGTGATTCCATTATTTATGCTTACACAAGTTGATAATACAGAGGCAAAACTCTTCATACAGTAGCACCACTCAATGCAAGTCAGAGTAATCAATGGATGCTAGAAAGTTTGTGCATAAAATCCCTATCTAGTGCCTACTTATCCACAAGTTAGAAACTATTCTGGGATTATTAAATGAGAAGACGCTACATAGGAACTTTATGCACAAACTTTCTAGCATCCAATGATTACTCTGGCTTGCACTGAGTGGTACTAGTGTATGGAGAGTTTTGCCTCTATGTAAGCTAATATTATTATGAAAATTATATTTTCAACTAAAAGAATAAAAAAGCCAATGTGGCATTTCAGCGCCAGATTAACAACTGTCCTATTTTATTATTAATTTATTAAACAGTATACAAGTTAGACGAATGATAGATTTGTGTGTGAAAAAGAAAAAACACTATTAAACTGGTAAGCTGATACTTTTGGCAGATTGTTCAAAGCATAATGGATATTAATTTATATCTCTGACTAATAGCATGTTTCCTGTATAATAATATAACTAAGAATGAAACAGATTTATAATGCAAAATAATCACACATCCAAAAATAGATATATATTTTTATTTAATCATGGTAATCTACCTACACTGTTAACACATCTTTCTTTTTTATTTATTTAGATGATAGAAACCAATATTTTTATTGGTAATTTGGATATTTATTCATCATTGGTCATATTTAATACCATCACCTTTCAGTTATACAAAGTTATGTCTCTGTTATCATCTCACCAACAAATATATACAGTTATTACTGTAAAGAAAATTGTTCTAGCTATCACTACTGAGTTTGAATCCTGTAACTCTCTAGAAGGTAAAACAGGATGAAGTAACTAATTTCATCAATTATTATTGTTACACAGGGGATTAAACTGATAGCTATCAGTTATATTTCCTAATCTTCCTCTTTGGGTAACCACCTCAAATAAGGTCAGACAAGCTTGGCCAAAGTAAAGCATTTTATAAATCCCAAAAGCTTTAAGCACCATTTTCATAGAAAGATGCCCTACAGGAACCTTATGGAAGGAAACACTTAACATTTCCTTACAATTTATCCCAAATGCTAGCTCTATTACTCTACCTCTAAGGTGAATAGCCTATCTTACAATAAATACAAAATACCATTCATATGAACTGGGGAGTGAAGTGAACTAAACATTGAAGACCAGTTCTTGATTAAATACAACAGAAAACTTAATTAAAAATATTAAAGATATAGCTATTGATTGTTGATGTTTAATCACCATCGTCTGAATGCTATATTTCACTAGTTCATATATATATTAAAAGTAATTTTAAAAGTGTTAGTTGATAAAAACTACAAGATAGTTGAAAGGGCTTCTAAGTGACGGTTATAGATATATTTTTATAAACTTTTAAGTACTGTATTTTCTAATATTTATTTATAAATTTACGTATATTATTTTGAAGAAATACAGACATTGATTTGTAATATATATATATAATCAAACTAATAAAAAAATGAAATATAACTACAATGATTTATTTTATAAATAACTAATAAATCATAGAAGTACTTTCAGTTAATTTCTTAACCTTTTTCAACTAAAACCCATTTAAATTTAGTGAACATAAATGTCATTGTATAACCCAAGATTCATGAATTTTAATGTTAGCACATTGTCTATTAATTAAAGACATTCTATTTCTATTTACCAAAATTATTTCCTTAATTTTTCTTTTATTGTGATTTTTCTTCTCATAAAAATCTTTGATCTGAAAAATGCTAAGATTCTTTATAAGGATCGTGAAAAAACGTATGGGTTTACTTTAATTCCAATCTGGAAAATAAAATAAAAATTAAGGAAGCAATTTGATGAATAAAAATAAGATGTCTTTGATTAATAGACATTGTTCAAATGTTAAATTCATGAATTTTGGTATATAACTTAATGAGATTTACTTCTGCTTAATTTAAGTGGCTTTCAGTTGAGGAAGGTTAGGAAATTAACTGAAAGTACTTCTGTAGCTTAATAGGGTTATTTATAAAATATATTATTACTATTATACTTTATTATTCTTATTACAACTATATTTCTTCTTGAAGCCCATGAAATTTGTCAGTTTTCATGTAGAATTTATGGAGCATCTAATTATTATAAGCAATCATCACATGAATTTTGGGAAAGATGAAAATACCAATGCAGTTAAGCAACATTCATCATGTATTCTCGTATTGGTATGAATCATAATATAGATTTATTGAACACCAGTTCCTATTCAGATGTGTCATTCTCTACAAAAGTAAAATCACCAAAACCATTGAGATTCTTAAAAGCCCACATTGTATTCACAAATATGATGATACATGTAAACTAGCTTTAATTTGGAATAACTTTTCAAAACCCATTAATCTGAATAGTTTCTGATTTTATAGGTTTTTTTTTGTTATCTATTGACATTTCATCTTACTTTCAAATGCCTTTATTTGTGCCTCAAGACAATTCAAGAGGCATAAGTTTTACAATGCAATCAACAAGAATCATTACAAAGAAATTTAGGGAGTGTCGGTGCGTGTCAAGCGCATCCGCACCCATACACTTGATTCAATGCATATGATTTTGAACATTCAAGTATAAATGTATGGATAGGTGAGTGGGATATTAATAGTTCCAGAAGTGCAGTGACACAAAATTCACCTGCCCTTCCAGACTTACACACATAAACCCAACTTCTTATGCTGAAATTATTGTTAACAAAACTGTCCAATTATACATGTCCATTTCTCCATTAGTTATTTGGAGACAAAAATGTTGTTATATTAACAGCAATGTTACACTTTCAGAACACTTCTATTCGTGTCTCATTATTATTTGGGGCCATAGCTTGAAAGAAACAAGGCAACCGCTTCAGTTGCAGTGGAAATATTGTCCTTGGATTGTCTAATTGTACAAGTCTATTTCACCATTTGAGCATTCCCAGTACTGTTATAAATGAGAAGGTGTTTGGATTGTCCAATTGTACAAGTCTATTTCACCATTAAAGCTCTCCCAGTTATTATACATTAATACACACAGTGACTCTATAACAATTTTTACAATAACATTTATTTTACTCAGTTGATGACTGATGTGACTCAGATGAAAAGTTATGTGTTAGTATTATGAACAGTACATAGATGAATCTAAATAATTGGTCATTTATGTATATACAATTATAAAACTAGACTCATAAGAAAGCACAAAAATTATCTAATATAGCTTTTTATAGGATATTAATAACAAAAAACACCAACAATATTGTTAGGACACAAAGATTCCTTATAGATGAAATAGTAATCTTTAAAGGTCATGGTTTTACAAAAAATTGGAATTTTGTGAATATTAATCAAATATTAATTATTATTTCAATTTAAAATAAATTTAGCAGTTTTAAATTTTGTGCTTTTTTTTTTTACAAATCATCACTTTTGTCAAGCATTGTTAGCCGAGAGGTCATCACAACTACCTTGCAAGCAAGTAGTTGTTTGCAGACAGTTGTGGGTTCACCTCCTGGCCGATGCTGTGACATATGGAGAAAAAAAAATCACTTTTTTAAACATTGAAATTGGCTTCTTCTTTTTTGAAAAGTGGGGAGAGATAACTGAACTTAATTAGAACACAAAATAATTTGATGCAAGGTATGACCATATTAGCACATCAGTGTTAATTTAAAGCATAAGTAAAAGAGGAATCAAGACATGAAAAAACATCCTAAACTTATGGGCACTGAATCCATTATTCCTGAAGGTGGAACTGGAGATAACACACCTTCCCAATAGGCAATGATGCTCTCTGAATCCGATTGCTGTTAGTAAGGTAGGGAGTCTGGCAATAAATACTTAGCCATTTTGGAAGCAAGCCAGAGGAAGTCTGTCTAATCTGAAGGACTGAACATGCTCTCAATTGAAACCACTTTCAACTGTGAAAATATTTTTACCATAGTCATTATCAACACATCTATGCCGTGAAGCAAGTTCACAATAGGACTGGAAGCTGCTACAATTATGGGTGACTTGAGGTGAGCTGTCCAGTACAGCCAGAAGAGTCTTGACTAGAACACATGAGGCAAGCTAATATACAGCTGGAAGTGAGTTCAGTTATTTGGGCATGACCAGCTCATTATTGATTAAGTTACATAAAATTGTATTTATTAATGGTATAACTTGTATTTATTAATGGTATATTTGTTCTAATGAATTATCCATATTAACTTTGTGATTGTTCATATTTTTTTGATATTACTGTTGGTTTTAGCCAAACACAACAGTAATGATGATTAATACTGGGGAAAGTGAAGACAAGGAATTTTTATTGGGTGGCATAAAGTTAAGTATGGGAGATAGGTATAACTATTTGGGAATAATCTTAAGTAATCAGAGAAATTGCTAGGATGAATGGGAGAAAACATTGATTAATGAAGCAAAGAAAAGAAAGGGACCAATAAAGAAATTATCAGTGTTTTCATATAACAAATATGATATAGCTAGAATTGTATGGAAGAGAGTGGCAGTTGCAGGATTAACATATAATAATGATGCATTATGCATTAGTAAACGGGTGTTAGATTACTTAGAAAAAGTACAAAGAGAAGTAGAAAGACATGCATTAGATGCAGATGTGTAAATAGCAAAGGAAGCAATTCAATGAGAAATGGGGTGGTCAAGTTTTTATATGAGAGATGCAAAAAGCAAAATAAAAATGTTCAGTAGATTGCAGTTTATGAATAATAAGAGAATAGCCAAAATAGTATTTAATTGGGTTATGAGTAAAGGGAAGGTAGCAAGATAGGTGAGAAAGATAGTGTGGTATGTAGAAGATTTGGATAAAGAATTTATGTCAGTATACTTATACAAAAGATAGGATGATTGTGTTTGGAAAATTGTTCAGTGTTATAGTGCCAAGGAATGGGATAGAAGAATAGATGCATTAATACAAAATAAGGAGTTGGAGAGCTAGTATGGAGAGTAAAAAAAGTTTAAATATATATAGAAATAAATGGAATATTGGGTACAAGTTAATTTATGATAATAGTAAGGAAAGTAGTTTACTGTTTAAGGCTCCAACAGGATTTTTAACAACAAGGGAATATACACATAAAAGAAAAATGTGAGTGATTTAGTCTGCAAGTTGTATAAGGAAGACATAGAAAATATTTGGCATCTATTAATTGAATGTAAATGCTTGCAAGCAGAAAGGATAGAAATAATGAAGTTGTGGAAGAATAAATATAAACAAAATGATTATACAGAAAGTGGGTTATTGGTTTTTATACTGGGTTTGGGAAAAGATAAGGGAAATTTAGATATAAAGGCCATGTGTTGACAAAGATTATGTTGTGGAAATGGGTTAGAGAATAATATGGGAAGAACATAGGGCTGGAAATGGAAAGGGAAGTTAAAGCGGCTAACATGTTTCTATGGGCATAGTGGTTGAAAGATTCCTGACTCGTATAAGGAGAAGTCACAGTGCATCGTATCGCATAGAAACAAATATACTACAGAAATCCATACATCTCACTAAGTTATCAGGCTGTCAGATTCAATAAAGTTTTTAAATATATATCTTTAGATTACAATATGAATTTTAGAGCTTTTGGTAGAAAGATTTTCTGAAAATAAATAGACGGGTTTTTTAGGTATCCAAGTACAATGAAAATACATCTGATTATCATTATTGTTTACTTTTCTTTTGTATTTATTTCAGCATCTAGATAAAGTTGTAAACTTTAATGAATCTTTACTTTAAAATAAGGTTCGATTCAGCCGGATGATTTGAGCATTTCAACATAATCCAATATATTCTGATTTATTAAAATTAAAGTTCACTTAGAAACACAAATAAATTCATTATTAAAATAATAATGCGCCCTTTGTGATTCATTAAGTCAGCTCCGTATCTTCCACAGACACACCTGTTTACTTTAAGAGAAGGAAAATGCTAATTACGTCATCCTCTTTGAAAGGATTTGTTGGTAAGTTTAATAATTCTGCATTATGTTTAAATAGCCATAACTCATAAAAGATCTTTTTTGGCAGATAGATATATAGTAGATAATATTTATTTACTTATTTTTTTTGACAATATTCAGTTCTTTTTAAATATCTTCGCTATTTTTTCCTCGAAGCGTTAAAACCGGTCTTTGACATGCGTGACATCAGTAGGTGGGTTAGCATATTTATATAAAACCAGATTACTGTATAATATGACATTCCCCGGTCTTTTCATTGGAACATTATTACTTGAGGTAAGTGAATATTATATGAATTATTTTTAAATTAACAATATTCTTTGTAGTAATAGAATGCTAATGACCTAAATTAATTATATTTATGTTATTTTTTTTTCTTCAAAAATATCGAATATAAATAGTTATATAAAACATTAAATCTTAAATTATATTTATTTCTAGTATTGAAAATATTTTTAAAAAATATGGAAAATCAAATTAAAAAATGGGCATAGACAACCTATTAAATGTTACAAAATAAATTTCGTGACAATTATTTTGCAGAGAGAAAAATGCGGCTTGTATTTGGATTAATCTTCTTTGGTAAGAAAAACTTTTTTTTTAATTAAATCATCAGCTTATATATGTATATGCGTCTTATTTTTTATCAGCTACTTATAACCCATTGAAGGACCCGAGTCTCGTTTTCACTAATGTTTTATCTTTTTCCATTAAACTTGATTTCATATTAAATAATCAGATTTTTTTATGCTGTTTTCCAGAATTGTCTATTCTCTATTATATACAAATTGTATTTATCTAATTCTTACATACTTCTGCAATCGATGACTTATTCTGTAAATATAACAAGTGCGCACCATAATAACACGTGTGCACAGTGGATAAAAGATATAACATTATGTATTAAGTAGAATCTTAATGACATAAAGAGTTAAAGCTTATGACGAATAAATGCCTGGATGATGATCAAAATGGACAATTTTATGAATATATATTTATTATATTTAAAGTATACATAGAAAGTTTAAAAAAGTATGATTTATAAGCTAATAAAAAATTATTAATAATGATTCATTTAAAGAGTGATTGTTTAGAGTAATTGCTTGTTAAAATTACTATGCGTACAATCTAAACTTGTGTAAATATATATGTTGGCAATTTAAGTCGCAATTTCAAATAATCAATTACTATAAATTTCTGCCTTGAGTAGTTTAATCCAGTGGTAGAGTGGCTGATTCTGAAGTTTGAAGTTCATGGATGGTCCATCTGGGTTCGAACTTTTATGAACTCACAAACAGTAAATCATTCTTTTATTTAATTTTTATTATAAATTTACGAGCGAATAATTTATTAACACACGTGTTATATTTATCTGTTTAAATATATTACGTGCTCAATTGCTTAGAAAGTCGGGTGATGTTTAAGCACCAAAGTGACTTATATGCAATACCCTGTTTTTATGCTATTCAGGAGCAAACTATGTACGTGATGTTATATATACATATATGACATGAAGCAGCGCTACTATTGATTCAAATAGACAGTTGATTTAAATATAATTCTCCGCGGGGGGGGGGGGGGGGGAGAAAATGATGCAAAAATCAGGTTTTATACAAACTAAATTGTATTTAATAAAAATAATCAAACATTGATTATTACTTTTTCAAATTAAAATAAATTTAACAGTTTCTGGTTTTATACTTTTTATTTTTTCTTAAAAATAGCTATTCTTAAAAATCGAAATTGATAAAAAAAAAAAGTTTGGAGGAAAGGAGTGCAAGTAGATGGCCTTGCCTATGGCACAAAATAGTTTGGAGATGGCCCTGTATATATACATTAACTTGATTTTTTTTGTTGTTAAAAATGTATCTTCTGTAAAACTATTTTATAAATCATCATGAGAAGTAATTAGATATTTGTGACATTTTTATGACATTGTTTTGGTTTTTACTCTGAATTTTTTCCTTTCTACTGTATAGATCTAAATTAATTTTAAAATTTACTAAACTAATATTAATTACATAAATAAATATTAAACTATAGTTAGCTTATGGCTATAGTATAATTACAATAATTTGTAGCATTGACCGGTTAGATTTCCTATAAGCTAACCGGTTAATATTTATTTATATAATTAATTTTAAATTTTTTTTACAAGGTTACTTTCAGTTTCACTTTACATATGTAAATCTCTTCTGTGACATTTGGTTTCAAGATTATTAGCTAATAATAACGTGGAACAGCAACAAATATCATATATATGCAGTAAAAACAAAATGTGTCTAAATCTATAATATTTTAATTTTTAAATTATACATAAATATTATGACAGCAACAAAAATAAGTAACAAAAAAATGTAGAACTGTACAGCACTGCTTAAGATTTTAACACAGACACACATATATATTATTGATTGTTATTGATATTGTTCAAGTGTTAATTAATTTATTTACATTAATACTATCTAGCCTTAAGTATTATTAGCTTTATTGTCTAAGTAATACATAGTTGGAGTGCCGATGAAAAATTATAATTGCAATTTGAAAGTTATAATTGACTATTTGTTAACCTACTTTCAGAACTTGTTATGCTTACCTGTTTAATAAGGTTTATTTAAACTTTTTTGAATTAATAATTTTATTTTTGTAGTCACGTTGCAGTCTAAATTTAGTGTTTATATAAACCTATTAGAGTCCAGGGGTCCCCAACCTTTTTGCACTTAAGAGCACATTCTACATTACCGGCCAGGTGGTGGGCACCATTTATTTTTTCAAAGTAAATTTATAGTTTGATATTGTTAATAATACACATAATGTACAAAAAATATTTTATTTCAAAAATAAAATTTTAACTTATAATTAACGTTTATATTTTTATGCTGTAAAAGTATAGTATGCCCTACAATTTGATTACAATATAATACAATAATTTATAAGAAAATTTAAAAATTGAATTTATTTGTATCAGATAAATAATTTTTTATCGTGTTCGGATAGCGGCAGGCACACGTAAAATGGTCTGCGGGCGACATGGTGCCCACGGGCATAGGGTTGGGGACCCCTGTATTAGACCGTATACAAAAGTGGATTTCTACCTTTACTGTTTGATGGAGGTTGCCTTGACAACAAATTGAGATTGTTATTGATATTATTTAATTGTTTACTGCTTTGCTGTACATGTATTAAATACAGCACTTTCAAATTAAGTGGAAGGCAACAAACAGATAATACAGTTGATATTAACAATACATGGAAAAATAAATAATTTCTGTTGTCTTATATATATGTAAATATACATGTTTATTTACTTATAATGCAAATATAATATATATATATATGTACAAATTAAGATATAATAAAAATAAAATATTGCACTACAGATATATTATTTGTGTAATTAATGAAAACAATTATACTTTAAAAGATAATAGTTAGATCAGGGGTTACCAACCATTTTGATCCCCATACCTCCTTGTTTTTTTAGTAAATTACCCAGCACTCCCTATTCATTATAATAAGAAGAAATAAGCAATTGGAGAATGTACCATACAGTACATCATGTACATGGTCAGGAGGTGCAGATATCATAGCAGTGAATCTCAAGGAAGCACCAGTCTGGCAATTTTACTAGCTATCTTGAATCTTAACTGGGTATTTTGAATTTTCAGACACTGCAGTAAGAAAAAAGTCTATGCAACCTCACTGTGCGATGTCTCAAAAGTGGCCTGAAATGACGTTAGTGTGGTTGACAGGCGTTATTAATATAGATTTGCAATATATTAATGGGATAATATATTTATTTACTTGCTATTCACCATATTCCCTGGACAAACTTCCTGGTACTTCGGATTGGGAACTCGTGAGCTAGATGATTGCAGAACAATACAATATCATTTTAAAAATAATATATAAACAGCAAGAAAGAAAAATCATAATACAGCTACTAATTTTTTTTTTTTTTGCAATAAAAATTAATTTTTATAATATTTGTAACAGTCATTAAGGAATCACCCCTTCCCTCCCAACACACATATGATGTTCCTTCGCATTATAAATTCATACAGCACATGCGGTTTCATAATGATTTTTACAAATAAACACAGGGCTAGATAAATAAATAACTTCTTATATATATTTTCATAATATTGCAAAAAAGAAGAAGAAAAAGCAACACGTGTGACTTCTTTTTTTTTTTAAATGTAGCAGTGAAACCTTAGGTTGTGTTTTAATATTATTTTTATGCTGGTCTTGTTTAATTTTGGATTTGGGGTAGTTTTGATTAAATATTTTATAGTATTTTTAAAATAATTATATTATTATCCATATTTAAATTAATTTTAAATAAATGGATTACTTATATAGTGTAATTTGAACTTCATTTTAATAAATCAGGCATATAATAGACTCAAGCCTTGAATAATGAACAATAAGCAAAGGCTGGCTTATATATAGATGAGCTTGAAAGACAACTTATCTAGTATATATAGTAATTTAAACTTAAAAGACAAGCGATTCACTTGCTCTTTAAAATCTTTGCTTAGGGGATGAGTGTATGTCAATTTATATTAAAACAGTGCATGTGTGAAAATTGGTTTAGTTCCAAATCATCATCAACCATTATCAATCCACTGCAGGATGGTCTCTCCAAGTTCAATCCATCTTCTTTGATCTTTAACTTCTCTCCTCCACATCATCCCTGCACACTTTCTTATTTTATCCATCGATCTCACATATGGTCTCTTCCTTGGTCTTTTACAATCTCTTGGAACCCAGTTTAAGATTTCAATTGTTCCTCTATTATCATCTCTTCTAGAAATATGTCCTGCCCAACTCCACTTTGGTCTTTTAATTTTTTCAATGAGGTCAGTAACACCTGTTTATTCTCTTACCCATATATTGTGTTTCGATCTCTTCTTGTTACTCCCAACATGCATCTCTCCATACTTCTTTGAATGGTCTGAAGTCTCTGTATTGCTCTTCTATCAAGTGTCCAAGTCTTAGATCCATAAGTAAGAACTGGTAAAACACATTTATTAAAAACCTTTCTTTTCAAACACATAGGCATATTTCCTTTTGGTATCAAGTTATTTCTACCAAAAGCACTCCAAGTATAATTCTATGATTAATTTCATCCATTATGTTTCCATCTGTATTAATAATCTGACTAATGTATTTGTAACTGTTAACTTCTTCTAACTCTTCATAATCGATCTTATTATCATATTTTGAGAAAATCCATTAAACATTACTTTAGTCTTTTTAACATTTATCTTTAGTCCTACTTTCCTATTTTCATATGATAACTCCTGCAACATTTCCTGCAGCTTTAAAGCATTCTTTGCAAAAGCAATTACATCATCTGCAAAATCTAAATGACTTAAATAATCTCCATTTATTTTCACTCCTTTAGCTTCTCATTTTAATCCACAAAATACTTCTTGCAGCACTGCTGTAAAAAGTTTTGGAGATATGGAGTCACCCTGTCTTACACCCTTCTCAATGTTGACTTTCCCAGTATCATTATGTAATCTAATTGTTGCTGTTGCATTTTTATAAATATTCTTTAAAATATGACAATATCCTAGATCTATACCTTGATGATCCAATGCTTTACTCTCTGAAAAAAATGTTTATAGAATCAAATGGCTTTTCATAATCTACAAATCCAAAGCATAATGGCAACTTATATTCATTTGACCTTTCTATAACTTCTCTCAATACCTGGATATGATCTACTGTTACTAAACAACTTTTAAATCCAGCTTGTTCTCTTGGTTGGTCGAAATCTAATGTTCTCTGTAGACGACTTGTAATTATCTTGGTAAAAATTTTGTATAAAACTGATAAAAGGCTGATAGGTCTGTAATTTCTAATATCTTCTTTATCACCTTTTTTAAATATTAATATTAATACTGCATTCTTCCAATCATCTGGTACATCTTTATCATTTAGTCATTTGGTATATAATTTTGCTTAAAAAAATTCTTATTTTTTCACCTGCTTCTTTTAATATATCAATTATAAGTCCATTATTACCTGAAGCCTTCCAAATATATTACAATAAATATGGTGCTATATAAAAAATAAATATTTGTAAATGTAAATATATTTTTATAAATTTACCCCTTAAAAATGTGAAAAACTTAACCTTATTTGCATGTAATTTCAAATTATATATAAAAACAATTTAAATATAACATTAGTATAATTATTAAATGTTATATATGAAAACATTTTAAATTTAAAAAAAAAACAAGTTGTTTAGAGATCTAACTCATTTTTCAAATAACATCCAATAAGGACTTCCAATATGAAGCTTCTTCTTTCTACAATTGTTTTTCTAGTGTGCAAATGATACTCCATTTTTGAATAAAAGTACAACTAAAGTTTAAAAAAGTTACATGGATGTATTTTTATAAATATTGAAGAGTGTTACATGCTGAATTAGGAACTTATGGTATCTCATTTTCCCCAAAAGTTGTTGTATATAGCAGCATCACCATGAAAAGATAACACTTTTCTTTCTGATTCCAATGTTGACATAAAAATTCTTAAGCACCCTAAAATTTAATTTAAAAGCAGCTGATCAAAATCTGCCCATTATTCATTACATATTCAATTTCTTCAAAAAGATTACCTTACAAAGTGACAAATATACTAAGAAATCATGCACATTGGAACACACATCTCTCTAGTTCTGATCTTATTCCAGCTAATATCTATAGGTAGCTTGACTATATCATAATTCCTATTTTACTATAAATGCTACAATCAACATTGTTCAAATAATCTTAACATTCCTAACCTTTTTATCAATATAATGTTTTGTCTTTTAAAAAATCAAATACAGTATACCCTCCATAAATAATTTGTGTCTTATTACAGTTGTGAACATTGATCAAAAAATCTTTGCAAGAATAATTCTAAAAAAAACTATTAACTTCTTCTTCCAAAAGTATCTACTCCACATTATGCAGTAAAACATTGCCATATCTTGTAAGCTATTCTTTTAGTACAAGAATCAATCTTGATTGTTAAAAAGAAGAAACCTACGGGTTATATTTCATGTCAAATCAATTTTCAGACAGCTTTTGATCTAGTCAATTGGAAATATTTTTTCACTGCAATACACAAACTCCTTTCCAATACAGTAATCTGTTGATTTCTATCCAGAACTATCTTACTAATAAATCAATTAAACTGAAGAATTATATACTTCTATCCACATCTTTTAAACTTAGTCATGACATTCCACAGGGTTGGCCATTTGCATCGCTACAATTTATGTAAATCCTCTGATTAAGGAAATTGAACAATGCACTGAAGGTCTTTTCCTTCTTCATCTTGGAACTAGCATTTAAGCTATGTCCTTAGTTGATGATGTCCTGATAATCTTCAGAGAGCTCCAAAACATTTTTCATTATTCTGATACAAATTTGCAAGTCATCTTTGAGGCATCTGTCTACAGACCATAAATACCATTTTACTTCATAGATAACTCCTCATATTTTTTGGAATCCCAATTAATCTGTCTAAAATGCAATTAAGCAATTACTTAAACAGTCTCATCGTGAACGCATAAACACAAAAGTGAAAGATTTCTGCCCCAAAATGCTATATACCATTGTGAAAGTTCATATACCAAATGCTATTTTTAGCAGAATACTTGCCTACTATACCCCATGGATAGGGCTATTTAACACCACTCATGGTAAGCTTATGTCTATGATAAAAGATAATCTGGTTTCATCTTCACATTTTATATCCATTAGAACTCCATATTTTTCCATTTCCAAAACTTATCAGGGTCAAAGGGTATCTCATGGCACTTACTATCTACCCAATACATAGTGCCATCACTCTCCAATACCATTGTTTGACTGAATTTCATATTTCAATTGATCCTTTTACACAAATCATGACACTAAAGCAGGTTAATCTACTAGTCCAGTATAACATTAAAACTCTTGTTGACATATCATTCAAAGATTTAAACAAAATGATGTCCATTTAGACATCTATGGACAACCCTGCTTGTTACTAATACTCTAATCAAGTTCCAAAATCTTTGTGATTCTTAATCGTGATTAAAAAATTTTTTTAATTTATTAGAGGGTACAATTCCAACCAAAATATTTTTCAGTGACTGATTCAAAATAAATCTCAACCTACATGTATTTTGTGCAATAATTATCCAGAAGAAATGCTATAATCTTTTCAAATCTACACATACAACTCATCTCTATGCCTATTCACGCTTTATAAGTGAACAATCAACTCCAAATAATTGCTTAAAATATATAAAAAAAATACTTTTAGCCCTATAATGCATCTGTAATTATTCTCATACTATGTGCCATGTGGCTTGCAGGCTGCTACGTAATACTTGACAAATAAGAAATACAATGTGCTCAAAAGACTTCAACTCATATGTATACTTTCAAATTTTTATCCAGAAACATCATGAAGAAAACTTGATCATTTATAATCTACCTCAGTTGTACTCTCTTCAGCTCAAAGTCATATTTTTATTAACATTCTTCATCAGCTTTTGTTCTTGAAAATAATAACTCAACTCTTCAATATCTGAGCATGCATTGAAAAAATCAGTTTAACCATGATGGTTAAGTAATATTAGAGTATATATATATATTATAATTGAAATAATAGATTTAATGGTAAATAGCAGAAGCACTTTCGGTTAATTTCTTAAACCTGCCTCAACTGCCGTTAAATTAAAAAAAAAAGCGGAAGCATAAATAATATTAGAGTATGAATATATATATATTATAATTGAAATAATAGATTTAACGGTAAATAGCAGAAGTACTTTCGGTTAATTTCTTAAACCTGCCTCAACTGCCATTAAATTTTAAAAAAAGTGGAAGCAAACGTCATCAATTCAAATCCCCGAATCTCTCGTATTTTAATGTTAGCAGCTTGTTGATTTATTAAATGCATTTTATTCCTGTTTATAAAAATTGCCTCTTTAATTTTTCTGCGGATTTAAAGATTGTTTATAATAGTTTGTAAAACGTTAAATTTATTATTTCAATTATAATTACAATTTTGTTTTAATTAACAGACATTTTATTTATTATATATATATATCATCACCAGTTATAAACAACTGCCATTAGTAAGATAAGTTTTTGGTAATAGATAATGTTAGAGAAGTAATTCTTAATTAGTACCTTACTGTGAAAGCTAAACCTTTAGAATCAATTTTAGGTTTGATGTATACATAAATCATGAATACCCATATAAAATTCTACAAGTCTGGATCATTCTTGATAGGAATTAATCAACTTATTGTATTGCATTGCATGTCCATGATAATTGTAGTTTATGTAAATTAAATTTATTCTATTGTAAATATGTTAATATTTGTATATAATTTGAGTTTTTAATGTAAAAAATAGTGATTTTCATATCTTTAAATATCAAGTTTTAAGTTTACAAATTTATTATTAAAGTATGCAAATATATTGCAATGGTAAGGTAAGAAGCCACTGCTGAGGCTAGAATTCTCCAGAGGATGCTTTTAGATTCATAAATTAGACTCTAATATTGAGAACTAAAAATGATGTATGTATAATGTCATATAATACTCCCCTAATCTGGAATTGTATATATCTATTAATCTTTAAAAAAATGATATCTGGTAAAGATGATTGAACCACAATCTTATAAACTTCTTCAAACCACTACCAGCATTCGTATGTATATCTCTTAGATTAGGGATGACTCTGAGACTCCTATTAGTTTTCCACAATAAGATGAATTGTCACTTAAAATAACAAAAGTGCTAAATAGTCTTCATAAAGATAAATTTAAATGGAAAACATCAATTACCAATAAATAAAATGAATATTTATCACAAATTAACAATGATCAAATTCAAGACTTTAACATGGAATTCATCAACTTTTGAGGTTTAATTTTATAACTAACTTTCTATAATTTAAAGTTTATGAAACCTACATCTTTAAATCATGGTTGCATTTCAATAGGCAATAGATTCCAATAACTGATATGGTAAACCCTAAATTTGTATTATACTTTTCTCTAAAGTATTCAGATATTAAACTTTTGACCAAATAATACAATAAAAAGTGCAGAATCTTATTTAAATGCTATATGCTCACATCTTCACATCTTTGAGTTAGCTTCAATATGTTGCTAACCGATCTTAACGCTTCCTCTTCCATCAGTGGTCCTAACACAATTATGCGATATTTAATCATCCTAAAATATTGTTTGCATGAAGGCATGTGATGATGGCATTTTAATTGTATATATCTGTGCGTGTGCGCTATTTCCATCATCTAATATTAAATATTCAATGTTGTTAGAAAAATTGAACTTTATTTAAATTTTCAACTATATATAACTGTTAGTTATAACGTACAAGTTAGTATATACATAATAGTTTGAATAGTATTAATCTCTTCTCTTCTTTAGGGATTGCTGGCCTGACCAGTGACAGTATTACCATGGGAATCGAACCTGGACCTTTAGATTTCCTAAGCATTGAATTTGATGCTCTAACCAACTGAAGTTTTGCAGGATGGGTCAGTTTGTTAGAGAGTTACCTTAAAATTCAATATGGAGAAGAATCTAAAGGTCCAGGTTTCATTCCCATGCTAGTACTGACACTAGTTGGGCCAACAACATCCGAAGAAGAGAGGTGTATAATACCACTCAAAACATTGTGTATATACTAATTTGTATGTTATTACTAACAGTTGAATATAATTAAAAAATGTTAATACACTTAAATTTTTCTTAAGAATTCAACATTTAATGATGGAAATAATTCAATAAATAAATATTTTAAAATATTGTTATTGATTATCGGTTCCAACTTTTCATTATATATACTCACACATATAGCAATTTGTTTTATTTATTTTGTAGGAGTACTTAAGTACATAGTCTCATTAATTCTGATATTAATATTATTAATTATGCATATTCTATTAAAAATCTTATTTCCTAGGAATGACAAGCGATTTCTACAGGCCGAACTAGTTTGATTATTATCAAGAAAAATAATTACTTATGTAGTTCAGCCCTCCTAAAGTTCACTCTCTTGTTTTGAAATCTAATAATTATTAGATTTCATTTAAATATTTCATTAATTACCTCAATAATCATTAACTCAAACATATAAACAGAAATATCCATTAATTCAAATAAATTATAACATAAAAATTATAAATACAAATAAACTTGTAATAATGATCAAATACTTATATGTAAGAGAAAAAAGTTCATCTGAAATCAACGCAAAGTTTACAAAAGTTTATAAATTTCAAAATGACTTTAACTTAGAATTGGAGATAAATTTGGTATGCTGTATTTATGATTCAGCATTCGACAACTTCCACAGAAATATGTAGTTATACTCTAGTAATTTTTCTTTTATTTCAGAGCTCTGTATACAAATGAATTGAGTTATTTGAGTCTCGTACTGAGGATCCTTGATTTCTATATTGTTTTTATTACTGACATAGACCACGTGATTAAGATTCCCGCCAATTTTAAAGATTTTTTTCCTTGTTACTTTATTGTCAAAATTGATACTTAAATAGGAAATAATTTTTGATTTGATTGCTGTCCAAAGTCAGTCTATCTAAGCTCAGCTGCCCATCTAAGGATAAAATCTATATCAGATCCGCTTGCATTCGAAAGTTCCCCAATTGTTTTGAAGGAGATTTGTAGATTTAATTAATGTAACTAATTGCCAGGCTACTTTTTAAAGCACAGGTTACCCAACAACCAGTTTAGCTGAACTACTGATATTAAATTTTATTTGAAATTATATTAATTTCTGCTAATCGGCACAAAATTCATATTATATTTCTACTAATCATGTTAATAATAAAAGATAATAAACATCGCAATAAAAACATTCTCCTTGTGCAAATTAACAAAAGAACTATAAAAAAACAATAGATTAAGCAAAAGTTAGTTACAAATTCTACTTAACAAGATTATGAATATTTTATTAAATCCATTTCTCTTGAAACTAATAAATATTATCGAAATCACACTTTTCTTTATTTTGCCATAATATCCTATAAATACAATTTATCCAAATCACTTCAAACATTTTTTAGCAAAACTCTTTATTTGTACCTGTACATACACCTACGTTTAGATTGTCTTGCAGTCTTCTTCAGAGCCAGTTTATTTTAGTCGAAACGTAAGTGTATGTATAGGTACAAATAAAGAGTTTTGACTGAAACACACAAGCTTATTATATACTTGTGTCTATATATGTAATATATAGGGTATATGAGCACAGACTTTCACATGACCCACCACTCTCCACTCTATTTCATAACACTGATACACTTGAACACATATATGTTGAAAAGATAAATAATCACCAATATAAGTATTTCATGCTAAACCAGCAATCATCAGTTGGTCCAGATTACCATCTCTACACATATATGCTATAAGTGCTCAGATATATATTAAGATAGTCAAACCTCATACTTTAATGGACAGGCTTCAATCTACTCCACCCAACTCTTCAACCGTTCATCTAATTAAAAAATTTGATGATGGAATGCTCAAAGGTTACCCTGAGGCAATTGGATGGGCAGTTGAAGAGTTGGAGGGTGGAGTAGATTGAAGCCTGTCTATTAAAGTATGAAGTTTGGCTATTTTAATATATATATATATCTGAGTATTTATAGCATATATGTGTAGAGATGGTAATCTGGACCAACTGATGATTGCTGGTTTAGCATGAAATACGAATATTGTTGATTATTTATCTTTTCGATATATATGTGTTCAAGTGTATCAGTGTTATGAGATAGAGTAGTGAGTGATGGATCGCGTGAAAGTCTGTGCTCATATACCCTGTACATTACATATATTGATACTGTATATAATAAGCCTGTATTTCAGTTATTAAAAAAATATTATTTTTTATACAACACATACACGCACACATACGTTTATGAATATACCAAATCCTACTTTAATCATATTTAGCTGGCCTTACTATCTCATGTCACCCTCCTTCATTCACCACCTGAAATATCTATTTCAATATGTTTTATTAATTTTTGCAGATGCAACTTTTCTACTTCCGCAATATTTATAAAGTTTACTGCCTTTGTCTAATTAAAATTGATCGTTTTCAAAATTCTATTTTACACACATATGCTTATATGGTAGAAATATATAACTTTCTGAAGGTTATCTATTTTCACACATATGCATATATGTACAACATTTTAAAGTAATCTTTCTTAAAAAAAATTATTTATTACTATATATTGTATCATTCTAAGATACAATGTATATTGGTGTTCGAAGGGGAAAGGGAGATTGCTTAAGTAAAATAATAATTATATCACAGATTTATTATTTTGTAACGATTAATCATAAAAAGACCACCCGGAATTATATGTGTAAATGTATTTATCTAAGTTAAAATAGACATTCAGATCTAATTGCCTTTAATTTTAGAAAGAATGCAAATGTTTTCACTCTAATTAAAGATAATGATCGAGTGTCTATATACAATATCATTATTTTAGAAGAATGTGTACTTTAATCATATAAGAAGTGAAAAAATATAAAAAAATTATATAAGTGATACACAAATATAATTTTACTTTTTATTTGTATTTTTTTTTTTGTAAAGTACTCTATTCATTCAATTATGAAACATTATTTTATATAAAGAGCTTGCAAAATAAGCTCTTAACAAGCTTTGAAAATATCCTCAACCCCAGACCGGTTTCTGCTTCTGGTGTCATCATTGAGGTGCCAGGATATTCAATCATTAGATTAAAAATACTAGGACAAGCCCAGCACTTTATCTAATGTATAATTATTGAGTAGAAAATCTGAAATTGTCAAACATCCATATGTCTAAAAATCCAGCTATCTAACTCAAATAGCCTTATGGGACTGAACTAAGTTCAGATACACCATATATTAATAGCTTTAGCAATATAAAATCGCCAAAGCCTTAATAGCAAAAAATAAAATAATAAAAAATCAAGACAGATGTCACATGACTTAATTTAATAAAGCTCGTATTTACAAATTTTATATATAGAGCTTGCAAAATAAGCTCTCAACAAGCTTTGAGTATATCCTCAACCCCAGACCGGTTTCTGCTTTTGGCATCATCAGTGAGGTGTCAGGATATTCAATCATTAGTTAAAAATACTAGGACAAGCCAATCTGAAATTGTCAGACATACGTCTTCCAATCCAGATAAAATATTATACTATTGTAACAGTTGCCAATATCTTTCTGTATATTGTTGTGGTTGGTTTTCTAATTACATTTTTATTTGTGATTTGATTAGCTTTTTGAATTTTATTTATGTTAGAGTGTAATTATGATTATGTAAGGGTCTTTTTCATTATATGCAATGGTGCTAATATTATTTTCCTACATTCTCCATAAAAAAAAGTTTTAGGGACCAATATTTGATGGAAAAATTATTTAACTTCTTGATAAAGATATGTTTCAATCACTTAAACTTCACATTGTCACTAGCATGGTAAATCAACTGAGATTCCAACAAACATAACCATCCAATCATTGTAAAATATATAGGGAAGTTCAACATGATTGTAAAGCTTGGAAACAAATTTAGTAGCAATTCAACTGCAGCGTCCTCTACATCAGCTTAACATTATTAAGTAACCTAGTCTTTACAATTCATTTTAACTAACCTTGCTTTTAAGTATTTAAATATGTAATTAATCAATTTACATATTTTTATATAAATTTCACACTTTTTTAATTTTACAGTGAAAGACCTATGAAGAGCATTATATTATACATGTAATACAGAGAAAATTGACATAGTTACATAATATCAGAAAATCATGATTTAACACTAACAGAAAAAATAAAAATTAGATGCATTAGTCAGGTGTGCAATTGGATGAAAAATTGATGGTACAATGTCAAGAAAGAAATCATTATGAAATATTTTAGACAGACTGAAATTTCTAATGCCATTGATATTATAAAAGATGAGGTATTTATAATTGAAGTGGTGATAAGTCGGATGTGGAAAGTATTAACAATAGGAATAAGTGATTTTTTAGATTTCTATGATTAAAATAATAAAGCAAAATTGTTTATAGTATTATTCTTTATTCCTTTTTACTGCTATAAATAATATTCTTTATAGGTTTCTATGATAACATTTGTTCAAAAAAAATCTGAAATTTTTACTGAAAAAAAAAAAAAGCCCATTATATGCGTTTGCGTTGATATATGCGAAAATACTGTTGACACCTCATAAGTATGTAATAATGGAGATCTCATTTTTTCTATGCCCTCTATGAAAAAAATTTCAATATATATTTAGTAATTCATTTTCTGCCAATGTAGTAAACTTTTAATTAACTTCAATATTTAAGTTTTAATATCTTTTTTTTTTAAAAAAAAAAAAAAATGCAATTTTGAATATTTTCAAATTTAAAAAATCAGCCTTTGAAATAAAATTTTTAAAGTTCTTAAAAACAGTAATTTTGAATTGAATTGTTCATAATAACACCTCATTCAGAGAAATTCAGATAATAAAATCAAAGTTAGAAAACAGCAAACAAATTAAACACCCTTATTGTTCATGTCAATTTATCAAGGCATCAGGAAACATTCTTCATGTCATTTAATCAAGTATTAGGACCCCACCACTCCATGGCCTGAAAGAAACACAATAACGATTGTCAAAAAAAAATACAATGAAAAAGAAATCAATAATAAAAATTAAGAAGTCTAAACCATTGAATATAATATTATTTACTGTTGATGTAAACTCCAAACCAGTGGTCTTCAACCTTTTCACACCTGCGGACCGGCAAAAATAAGAATAAGATTTTGCTGATCGGCAGAAGTTTACAGATAAATTTTCTTAAAGGTGTAACTTGCTTAGCCTTAGATAAGCATAACTGTTATAACTGACCAAAACAGCACACTAGTTATTGTGTATTGTAAAGTTACCTTCACATGCTGAACACTCTTTCTCGAGTTGCACAGTCATACTGCTACAGAAAATAGTACAATAGCAATCATTCTCATTAATGTGCTTGCATTTCTATGTTTATTATTTCATTGTTAAAACTTGCAAGAATAAAATGTTATTCACCTGAATGTTGGGAAATGTCATAGCTAGTGTAATTACATGCCAATGATTATGATAAATGTAATATCTGTATTTAATGTTAAATATACAACATGAAGTTATATATATATGGAGGTTGTCTTTTGATAGTAGTAAGGGCAAAATAGAAATCGTGTAATTAAAATCACCGTACAGCCAAAAAAAAAGTTGCCGTATTTTAAATCTGAAAAATTTTAAATCTGAAAAAATAAAACAAAACATATAAAAGTCTGAAGTTTTGATGTTATTGTAATTTTTTTTTGTGCTGCTGTGTTGAAAAGATCGAAAAATGTAATTAATAAGAAAAGTTTTTTTAAAAAATGGCAAAATAGACATCGCATAATAGAAATAAAGCCAAAAAAAAAAATTGCTGTATAGTTGCCATCTTTTAAAAAAAAAGACAACGAAAGTTGAAAAAGTCAAAAGTTTTGATCTTATTTTAATTTTTTTTTTTTGGGGGGGGGGGGGTGAGAAATACTTTTTTTTCACTGAGACAAAAGATAGAGACCAAAGTTATATTTTGTTTGTTTTTATTTTTAAAAAAAGGTAACAGAAATTGGTTTTAAAAATAAAAGTTTTAGTATTTTAGTGGTATACAAATAAAGCCAAAAAAAATATCACCTTATAGGCCAAAAAAAAAGTGGGTGTATTTTTAAACAAAAAAAAAAAAAACTTGAAAAAGTCAAAAGTTTTCATCTTATTTTAATTTGGAGGTGGGGGGGTGGATTGAGAAATACTTTGTAAAAGTTAGAGACACAAATTTTTTGGTTGTTTTTTTTTTTTAAAAAAAAAGGTGATAAAAATTGATTTCAAAAATCAATTTTAATTTTTTTTTGGGGGGGGGGGATAAGTTGAGAAATACTTTGTTTTCACTGAGACAAAAGATAGAAACAAAAGTTAGTTTTGGTTTGTTTTTATTTTTAAAAAAAGGTAATAAAAATTGGTTTTAAAAATAAAAGTTTTAGTATATCAGCGATATACAAATAAAGGCAAAAAAGATATCACCTTATAGGCCAAAAAAAGTAGCCATAATTTTAAACAAAACAAAAAAAACTGAAACTTGAAAAAGTCAAAACTTTTGAACTTTATTTTGGGGTGAGGGGAAGGGGATTGAGAAATACTTTGTAAAAGTTAAAGACAGAAGTTATATTTTAGTTTTTATTTTTAAAAAAATGTAATAAAAATTGATTTCAAAAATAAAAGTTAAAGCCAAAAAAAAAACTCTAAAAATGAAATATTAAAAGAGGGAGTAGAAAAAATTTAAGAGATCAAAAAAAGTCATGTTACATTTTATTGTTTTAACATGTAAACAATGCTGACAAGTGGCCATGATTGGCTATCAAAAGACAACCGGAGTTTGTATAATAAAAAACTTTTTTTTTTTAAATTTTGAATTTTTTTAGAAAAATAATAAAAAATTTAATTCTACCCCCCCCCCCACAAGCATCTGTGATAAATAGAAAAACAAATTAATTTATGTATGATTGATTAGATTTTGTTTTTGTTCTGTTTCTTTTTTTTTAATCGGGTAAAAATGCGATGAAAAAATAAATAAAAATTGTTTATATTAATTAAAAGTTTAAAATCTTATTATACTTCTGTGTCCCAGCATCAGTTCATGGACCGGTAGGTGAAGACCACTGCTCTAAACATCTATGTACTGTAACGGGATAGCGTTACATAGGGTTTAAATCTAGGAAAATATATGTATTATAACGAGACAAGTCGATGTAAACAAACACACACACACTCAAGCAATACAAAAGACTCGTAGCATTATATTTGTAACCTTTAATAGTTTTCTTCCCATTTATAAACTACATTTATAAAATACAGATAATAATTGTCTAATTAAATAGTTAAGGCTTTCACATAAAATTAATAATAGAACATTCTCTAAAATAATATAATAAAGGAAAATATAATATGCTCTAATAAATATTCAAAGTTAATTTCCATTTGTATACGCCACGGGATATTTAAAATGTTTATTTTTAAATTATAATTTTAGCAAAGGTAAAACTCATAGAAAAGATTTGAGAAAAGATTAAATGCTCGACTTCTAAAATTAATGTAGATTGTATTGTTCTTGTGAAAACACGCACACGCATGCACTCAAAGTGTGAATGAATAAGGTTTGTTAACTGAGATTGCAACATGAGATTGCCGAGACCAAAATTTGCCTTAAGCACAAAGGATTGAGTGAACATTACGTCAAACACGGACCTGAACGACAACTCTTAAAAATATGGAACTCTGGGGGGAGATTGGATCCCAAGATAAGGATTACCTCTTATAAATATCAAACGAAATCTATTCAAAGGCTTCCTTTTCTCTTTTATTATTATTATCGTTCTTACGTTTATTATTATTGCTGTTGTTGTGTTTTTTTTTTGGTTGCTGTTATCATTGTTGATATCGTTGCTGAAAGAGTTCCTCACTTAATGTGTTTACTTAACATAGCGTGACATAGAATAATATTCTTCCAGTTCGCCGTATCCAAATCCAAGATGATCATTATGAAATTAATACTGAGAGCGTCGATTGTCATGAGGGGCTAGAAAACCCTTCAGTGATTGATCGACGCTCCGCCACCGAATATCTCCGAAGCTATGGAAATTCAATAACATCTCCACGTGAAATTAATGCTCCAACCTAATAATTATGTTCCGAGAAATACCAACATCGTCCAGACCATGCTATGCTCACTTTAAATAAACAAATCACTTCATCATGAAAGCCATCTCCCACGTTCAAATCCTCGTTTCACTCGAAGCAGCGGAAGTCAAAATCAAATCCTAGGTAAATAGTTTATTTTATATTATGTTTCATTCACTCAATTCGTAAACTCTTAAAGGCAATCTCATAGTTAACTAACTCACACTTGCGTAAATAAATCATAAAATTTGCTGTAACATTTAATCTATTATTGCAATCTATCGTAATCGTAGGACTTTCAAAACATGAACTTTGAACTTAAGTAAAATCTAATAAACCATAATCCGTATTCTCAAAATGTAAAAGGAAACTTGTATTTATCATTCATACTTTATTATGTTTAATATGTTTCTCTGCGAGCGTGAATGTGTGTGTGCGTGTGCGAATAAAATTCAAATTAATATTTATATTCAATAAATTCGTTCAGTATATAAACAAGTCGAGCATTTCTCAAGTCTTTTCATACAATTAAAGTCTTATATCATTTACTCTTGATCGTTCATAAATTTATCGTTAAATTATATTTATTTAGATTTAGATTTATTTTCAATGTTTCTTTTAAATGTAATATGCCAACATCGTGCCGTGAGTCACGATGTTTATTTATTTTCCCTTAGTTAAGATAGACTTAAGAATTGGGCGGGTCTATGATAAATATATAAACAAATGTCAAACAATTATATTGAGTATAGCATATAGGGGGGATGATCTTATAAGCCTAATTGTTCGGGGCATAAACGAACCGTCGTATTGGTCACAAACAACCAATAATCAAGTCTAGTGCTAGGATCAATCAGTTAGCAAACTAAAACTTCTTTCCCATTAGTGAACTGTGCGTCTTTTCCATAAGGAGTTGTCTTTGAAACAATCATATAACGGCCCTGAGTAACCTTATTGGTCCATGCTGGGAGTTTGAGCTGGTGGGCGGGATTAGACTTCGAAATCGTTTTGATGTGATGTAAGGTGATGCGAGTAATTAAATTCCACTTAAATAATCGTATCTGGCGCCCCCTTGTGTGGATAGTAAATAACTATCGATATAAGTAAATAAATAAAGCTTTACGCTATGTCATGTTTATTTCGAAGCCCGTAATCTCGGTAGGAAACCGGGGTCGGTTACAATTGGCGCTTCCAACGTGAGGCTAATACAAGTGAAGCTTCCAAACGTGAAGTTAATGCAAATAATGTGTTAGAGAAGCAAATCAAGATATTAGCAAAAGCGGCCGAACCTCGGAAAAGACGCGAAACTTTTTTCATGTAAACAAAAGCTTTGGACGAATATAAATAAACGGAACAAAAACACAGCGATTCATAGCATCGCAAACTTTTAAATAAAACTTTGGGAGCCGGAGAGAAATAAATAAATAAAAAAAAAAAAACATAGCAGGAGATAGAGGAGCGGACGTCGGTCAGTCGCTGTTATCATAAATAAATAAAATAAAAGTAAAATAACCACATTCCCGTAAACGGTAGTAATAAAAGTTATAATAGAACAGAGATAGATAAAGAATAAAAGAAGCTATCACCAAATGGACAACAATATCGATATCACGTGGGAAGAGACAGGGGAAAGCCCTATAACATTCAAGAAGACAGAAGTGAAAGAGGAGGCCGAATCAGACATGAAAATACTAATAAGAATGATGAGCCAGATGATGAAAGAGATGAAGGAGGGGAGAGAGGAACTCATTAGGGAGATCCGGAAAATAGGGAAGAGAGATACCGAAGAGTCAGAGGAGGAGCAGGGCAAAGAGGAAATAAAGATCGCCGAAGTAGAAAATGAAATCACCTCGATAAAAAGAGAGATCGGCACAGCTAAGGCCGAAATAGAAGAGGCAAGAATTGAAGTAAAAACAGCGAAGGCAGGACTGGAAGACATCGTACAAAAGGTGGACGCGATGGAGAGAAGGATAGAGGGAATCGAGCCACAACGGAACAGACCGGAAGAAATCATGGCCAAACGTATGGAGGAGTTGGAGAAGAGAGTCGAACGGGGAATAAATGCGCGGGAACCAAGCCAGTCGTGGGCCGAAAGGCAAATCAAAATTGAAACCTTCAGAGCAGGCGAGAACGAGAGTCCGATGGACCACGTAGAGAGCGCACGGAACCTGTTTTCTGAACCCTCTAGACCAGAACCTGACAAAATTAATATTGCCAGCACGTACTTGCAAGGGCCAGCTAGGGATTGGTGGCGGACGATTGAATTCAAACCTAGATCATTCGTAGAGTATCGTGAGGAGATACTACGGAGTTTTTGGAACGCTACCAGGCAAGAGGGGATCTACTTCCACATCACCAACGAGAAGTACGGGTCCAAACCGGGCGAGACTATAACCCAATTCTACTACAGGCAGGTGGCCGGCCTCCAACAGCTGCCAGCATATCACATGACAGAAGAGCAGATCGTCTCGATCGTCAGACATAACATGCCGACGGACATCAGGCGGATGATGATAAGCCGGGACGACAAGGGCATCCACGAGATGGGAGACGCCATAGCAAGATTTGAGCGAGCAGAAGGACGGGGAAGGCAGATAGAGAGGCCAAGACCAGATCTAGAAAGGAGAAAACTACCACCAGATCGATACTAGTAAACTCAAGTGAAAGAGAAAAAAAAAAAAACACACGCTGAAGGACACGGATTTGCCCCAGGAATATGATCACCGGATTGCGATTGATAAACAACTATTACTGTAGGAAAAACGACCTCGGACCGGAAGAAACATACATGTCGCATCGCATCATACACAAACAAGGGGGGAAGGGGGGTCAATAAACCATCTTTTCAACTAAAGCAGTAAACTAACGGAAGAAAACTAGCCACTTTAAATAAACCAGTATTTTCGAAGCCACTTTAAATAAATCAGTATAGTGAAAGCCGTTTTAAATAAAGCAGCAATTTTGAAAGCCATCCTAAAGATTCCTGAAAGCCATTTTAGATCAAAGAACGTCGCCCGCCTTCAACTAATGTGTATTTATCGAAAACACACGGAGAAAAGACACAGAGACCAACTAGAAAAAAAAAAAAAAAAGGAAAAAGGAAAAGCCGGATCACGAGAAGTGCACTATTATCGTTCCTTCCCTCACTATTTACCATTGTGCCAGGAGGTACAGAGCTCGGATGTTTTGAGTACTTAGGGTTCTAGAATATTCGCTACCTCGTATTTGTCGTCGTTTTTGCAGAGGGGACTTCGGAAAGGTCCATCCCCCTGCCTCCCATTAGATAGGCCGTAAGGAAAGGCCCATATATAGTCGTAACCTTGCATCGCGGGACCTCGGAAATGTCCATCCCCATGCCATCCTTCCACCCAGGGTGCCTGTACCAGATTGGACAAGATATACCAATTAGGGCACGCCGAGCTTAGTTCGTAGAGATCGAATCCGAGCCTGACCATACAACCTGCCACTTCGTTTTCTTTAAGTGAGGGAAAGTCGAACAATAGGTCAGTCGACCAGAACAGCACATATACAAAAAAATTCCTCGACATCTATGAGGGCCCATATGAGATCGTCAGGGCATATGGGAACAACGCCTTCGTGCTGACCCAGGGAAAGGGAACATTTAATGCGAGGGCACTGAAGAGGGCCGAATAACCTGGCTTCCTCTCAGAGCTAAAATCCGCATTCCCCGAATTTTACTCTACACCAGGCGGAGAGATATGTAACGGGATAGCGTTACATAGGGTTTAAATCTAGGAAAATATATGTATTATAACGAGACAAGTCGATGTAAACAAACACACACACACTCAAGCAATACAAAAGACTCGTAGCATTATATTTGTAACCTTTAATAGTTTTCTTCCCATTTATAAACTACATTTATAAAATACAGATAATAATTGTCTAATTAAATAGTTAAGGCTTTCACATAAAATTAATAATAGAACATTCTCTAAAATAATATAATAAAGGAAAATATAATATGCTCTAATAAATATTCAAAGTTAATTTCCATTTGTATACGCCACGGGATATTTAAAATGTTTATTTTTAAATTATAATTTTAGCAAAGGTAAAACTCATAGAAAAGATTTGAGAAAAGATTAAATGCTCGACTTCTAAAATTAATGTAGATTGTATTGTTCTTGTAAAAACACGCACACGCATGCACTCAAAGTGTGAATGAATAAGGTTTGTTAACTGAGATTGCAACATGAGATTGCCGAGACCAAAATTTGCCTTAAGCACAAAGGATTGAGTGAACATTACGTCAAACACGGACCTGAACGACAACTCTTAAAAATATGGAACTCTGGGGGGAGATTGGATCCTAAGATAAGGATCACCTCTTATAAATATCAAACGAAATCTATTCAAAGGCTTCTTTTCCTTTTATTATTATTATCGTTCTTACTTTTATTATTATTGCTGTTGTTGTGTTTTTTTTTTGGTTGCTGTTATCATTGTTGATATCGTTGCTGAAAGAGTTCCTCACTTAATGTGTTTAGTTAATATAGCGTGACATAGAATAATATTCTTCCAGTTCGCCGTATCCAAATCCAAGATGATCATTATGAAATTAATACTGAGAGCGTCGATTGTCATGAGGGGCTAGAAAACCCTTCAGTGATTGATCGACGCTCCGCCACCGAATATCTCCGAAGCTATGGAAATTCAATAACATCTCCACGTGAAATTAATGCTCCAACCTAATAATTATGTTCCGAGAAATACCAACATCGTCCAGACCATGCTATGCTCACTTTAAATAAACAAATCACTTCATCATGAAAGCCATCTCCCACGTTCAAATCCTCGTTTCACTCGAAGCAGCGGAAGTCAAAATCAAATCCTAGGTAAATAGTTTATTTTATATTATGTTTCATTCACTCAATTCGTAAACTCTTAAAGGCAATCTCATAGTTAACTAACTCACACTTGCGTAAATAAATCATAAAATTTGCTGTAACATTTAATCTATTATTGCAATCTATCGTAATCGTAGGACTTTCAAAACATGAACTTTGAACTTAAGTAAAATCTAATAAACCATAATCCGTATTCTCAAAATGTAAAAGGAAACTTGTATTTATCATTCATACTTTATTATGTTTAATATGTTTCTCTGCGAGCGTGAATGTGTGTGTGCGTGTGCGAATAAAATTCAAATTAATATTTATATTCAATAAATTCGTTCAGTATATAAACAAGTCGAGCATTTCTCAAGTCTTTTCATACAATTAAAGTCTTATATCATTTACTCTTGATCGTTCATAAATTTATCGTTAAATTATATTTATTTAGATTTAGATTTATTTTCAATGTTTCTTTTAAATGTAATATGCCAACATCGTGCCGTGAGTCACGATGTTTATTTATTTTCCCTTAGTTAAGATAGACTTAAGAATTGGGCGGGTCTATGATAAATATATAAACAAATGTCAAACAATTATATTGAGTATAGCATATAGGGGGGATGATCTTATAAGCCTAATTGTTCGGGGCATAAACGAACCGTCGTATTGGTCACAAACAACCAATAATCAAGTCTAGTGCTAGGATCAATCAGTTAGCAAACTAAAACTTCTTTCCCATTAGTGAACTGTGCGTCTTTTCCATAAGGAGTTGTCTTTGAAACAATCATATAACGGCCCTGAGTAACCTTATTGGTCCATGCTGGGAGTTTGAGCTGGTGGGCGGGATTAGACTTCGAAATCGTTTTGATGTGATGTAAGGTGATGCGAGTAATTAAATTCAACTTAAATAATCGTATCTGGTGCCCCCTTGTGTGGATAGTAAATAACTATCGATATAAGTAAATAAATAAAGCTTTACGCTATGTCATGTTTATTTCGAAGCCCGTAATCTCGGTAGGAAACCGGGGTCGGTTACAGTACAATATACAATACTAATTAGACATAAATTATCAGCATTTGTTATATATAGAGCTCGCAAAACAAGCTCTTAATAAGCTTTGAGAATATCCTCAACACCAGACCAGTTTCCACTTTTGGCATCATCAGTGAGGTGCCAGGATATTCATTAGATTAAAAATACTAGGACAAGCCCAGCACTTTACCTAATATATAACTATTGAGAAGAAAATCTGAAATTTTCAGATATCCATATGACTAAAAATCCAGCTATCTAACTCAAATAGCCATATGGGACTGAAATAAGTTCAGATACACCATATATTAATAACTTTAGCAATATAAAATCACCAAAGCCTTAATAGCAAAAAATAAAATGATAAAAAATCAAGTCAGATGTCACATGACTTAATTTTAATAAAGCTCATATTTACAAATGTTATATATAGATCTCGCAAAACAAGCTCTTAACAAGCTTTGAGAATATTCTCAACCCCAGACCAATTTCTACTTCTAGCATTGTCAGTGAGATGCCAGGATATTCATTAGATTAAAAATACTGGGACAAGCTCAGCACTTTATCTAATGTATAACTATTGAGAAGAAAATCTGGAATTTTCAGATATCCGTATGTCTAAAAATCCAGCTATCTAACTCAAATAGCCATATGGGACTGAACTAAGTTCAGATGCACCATAAATTAATAGCTTTAGCAATATAAAATCACCAAAGCCTTAATAGCAAAAAATAAAATGATGAAAACCACTTGTCAATAAATTTTACCGCTATAATTTCTTTTGTTTCATTTCGAAAGTGATAAATGAATGTTTTAGACCATTTTAAAAGTATTTTTTGACATATTATAAATTATTTTGATAAAATATGCTAAAAATAAAATTATTTTTAAAAAATAGTTAAGATTTTAGTAAAAATTATTTACTTTTCCGCAACGTAAAATTGGAAAAGAAATCACTGATGTCAGCAACACTCTTTAGTTGGTGAGTAACATTCATTTTAGATTTGCCACTATCAAATATTTTTATAATTATAAATAAAAATTTATTTTTGAAAAAACTTTCGTTCACTTTCATAACCTGACAAATTAATATACTTTTTACAAATGAAACTAAAGTGAATATAGTATTGAAAGGTGAATATATTTTTATGACTGAGTTTATGAATTGACCAATTAGAAGATTAGAGTTTTATCTCACTCAGCCAATAAAATTAATGACCGCAGTAAGAGTTAGCCATATGTAATTTCATTGTCATAAGATAGTATTTATCTGTAATAAATAACTACAATTCAATTTTATAAGGGAACATTTATTAAATACACTCATTTGAGATAAAAAGATTAATACCAATTATTTTGTTACAATTATATAACTGTTCTCTTGCCAGAAAAAATCACTGTGGAATATTTGATTAACCCTGTGGAGCATATGGTAATCTGATAAACATAAACAAATTCTTTTCTTAACCATTGTCACATACATTGCTGCAGCGATTCAAGGTTGTGCCTAGCTGTACATTGATGCATGATTAATATTAATCCACAACATTCAAACCACCCGTATCATTTCTTATACTGTATATTTTGCAAAGATGTGTGATTTTCAAGGCCCTCTAAAGTCAGGGTTAGCATAATTGTAAGAATAATTTCTAGATTGTAACTGAAAATAAATGCAAAATACATTTATTTTACTGTATGAATATAATAAAGACTAATATGCAGTGTTTTTAATTAATTTTTTTTACATTTCAACACATACTTTTAATGAGTGATTATTGTTGCAAATTTTTTTTTTTTGGCAGTGACTTTTATATTTGTTGGTTTGATAATTTTTTGATTGTATCAAAATAAATTTTATAAATGAATATTTTATTATGTAAATATGATAAAGATAAATATGCAGGGTTTTTTAATTTATTTTTATTTTTTTAGAATATACTAATAATAAATATCCTCCGCTGCAATTTATTTTGACAGTGATTTCTGCAGGTTTAAAAGTAATTTCAAGATGCCCAATAACTTATAGATAAATTTTATTTATTTAGGCAGCATTAATTTTGTAATCTCTGAAAGATTTTGTTAGCTGTCGTCCTATAAAAATAATGAGCGTACAAAAGTTCCTAATTAATATTACGTGCATTCCTTATATGTTGGAAAATTTTATATTAAGTTGCATAATAATAAACTAAATTATCATAAAAACAGAAGTTTAAATATTATAGTGATAAATATGAGGGAAAAAGTGGCAGGTCAAACAATTTTGATGGCTGAAGATGTTGTAAATTGAGTGAATAAAAAGGGAATTCCTTTAAATTAATTCTTTGTCTAGTTTGAAATTCAAATAACTCAGGATATCATCATGTCTATAATTCCATAGATAAATTAAGTTGTCTTTACCACATGAAGCCACATAAAAGAATTTATAAAGAACTACCATTCTATATGCAAAGAACTATCCATGAAAGCCAGTTATAGAAATGTTAATTTTATAATTAAAGAATTGTGGAACTTTTTAATATTTTGCCTATAACATCACATGATCACCATTCTTTATGCTTACACACACTGTTTACACAGAGGCAAAAGTCTCCATACAGCAGCACTACTCAGGCATCCATTGATTACTTTGGTTTGCACTGAGTGGCACTACTGTATTGAGAGTTTTGCCTTTATGTATTTTGACGGTAAATCACTATTATATTTATCTATAAGCCATTAAAAAGTATTTTTCTGTCATACATAAATCAGCTGCATGAAATCATAAAAGTTTAATCATTGTTTGAAGAAACCAACCTATATAACTCTAAGTTCAATTTGCTATTGAAATTTTTAAGATTGTTAAAAGGAAGTCTGCAGTAATAAATAAAATCTACAGGTATTACATTTTAAATAATGTGTAATTCATTGTTATATTTTAATAAGATATAATTTATCATTCATTTAATGAAAATTGTCAAATAATTATAGCATTCATAAATAATCATTTATAACTTTCATATTCTAATAAGTCTATAAATAAAATGGATATTCAGTGTGTAACATTGAAAATATATAGACGTATTCAACAGAACAACTAAATCTGAATAAGTTGGTTCATAAATAGTTATTATATGCTCAGTATAACATACTTATTAAAATTATTAGAATTTCATCTAGTTTGTTATTTGTACGTTGACTTGATTAATAACTACAAAAATTACTATTAATATAAAAGTATTGCACGTAAAAATATTGGTGCTTAACTCATTTGACATTTAAGAATTGAGGGTTAGATAAACGTGGCCATTTTTTTGTGAAGTGACTTTAATATGAGAAAATGGGTGTTGATTTTCAAGTTTATTAAAAATGAATCTTTAAGCATCTGACTTGTAAATTATAACAACACATTCAGATTTAGATGATCCATGAATAGTTTATAATTTGTCATACTATTTTAATCTTTTTATTTATTTTACGATTAAATTTTTGAGATATTTAGTATAATTGATTATAATATTTACAAAGCATGAAAGTATTTGTAGCAATATGGTAAAGAATACGATATAATTAATTCTTAAATACAATTTCATATATATCAGACAAATAATGATATGTGTATGTTATTACTTTATTTATTAAATTTTGAGGAGTTTTTTGTAGCCAACTACTAAAATATTTATTTTGATCCTATGATCTAAATTCTTGCATTTTCATCCAGCTCTTATTGAAGATAAAAAAATATATTTGAATAGAAAAAGATTGATGCCAAAAAATAAAGACTTTTTTCTAAATAATGTAAGTATTATTACATAATTTTAAGCACAATTAATAAAAAAGATAATTGACTTATAAACAACAAAAGTAAATATAAATAAGTGTGAACAAGACTATGCTAAAAAAATTCTCTGATCCATCTGAGACTGTAGTAGATAAACCATTTTAACAACAAAAAATTTACTGAACAAAAGTTAGTTTAAGCTTTTTATACTTAATGCAAATGTTATAACAAAGTATGCAAATGAAGTAGCTAAAATAGTACCTAGTGATTTATCTAACATAAAGCCACAAAACAAAAACAGTAGAGCATTCAAAAGACAGATAAAATACCTAAACACAATCTATAGTTGGATATTTAAGATCTATTTTTCATAACTTAATCACATGTTGTATATGTGACATATACAATTGCAATCCAAAAACCTTCAGCAATGAGTTCACTCATTACTGATGGTTAAAATGTATGTAGAAAATGATTGAATTGTTTACTCAACACATTGAGTGTGATTTGAGCTTCAAAAGTGACAGTTGAGATTTCTTCGACAAAGCTCTGTCATTCTACTATTTGGCACATCTACAAATATTTATTCATTACTGTAGATAGACTGATAGAACTTAAATCCAACTCATAAAAATCACATTATTTTGTAACAAATATTTTATTAAACCTCAATGTCAGTGCAAAAGTAAATTAGTTATTAATCACAGTATAACATGTTAAAGTATATAAATGCAAAAGTTTAATTTCTGCATGTAGTGTATATGTTACCAGCAAACATTCAATACAATGCCGAAAGTAGAACATCAAAGTATAACTACTTGATCATTCACACATTTATAAAGCATTCTATAGAAATGCCAAAAGGCAAATTAGCAAGTTATAAAATACTCCCAGCAAAGTCACAAAGCAAAATATGTGATCTTTGATGCTCACTTCAAATGGACAACCAGAACACTTCCGCCATTTGCACTTCTGGCTTTGTACAATGGATTTGACCCTACTTCACAAAACGGGATGAGCAGGCTATGTAATAATATCCTCCTGTGCCTTTGGGGGCCACTGTACAAGTTTTTATCCCAGATGTCAGCAAGAAATGATGACTCATACAAGCTGCTGGCAGTTGTTATGAGTGTGACAGATACTGGTTTTTACCAACTAGGAACTGCTGAAGAATGTTTAAGCCAACTCTAAGTCAGATTACAATTTACTTTAGGTCCAGTTGGAGATGTTTCTGACCATAAACTATTTCTCTAGTCAGCCATTTCTGCTCAGCCTATGAGTAGTGACTAAGGATTCATGAAGTGTACTTGCAAAATATAGTGCTGAAATTTGAAGTACCTTTATAAAAAGACAGCTAAGCACAATTCAAAATGCCATTCCCCTCTACCTTGCTGTAACAAGTAGTTTATGACTGGTCTTTCTCTCTTTCTGTAGAAAAATTCCACATCTCAAAACATTTTGTAGTTTTTACATTTTCACATGCATCTTTCTAATAAAAACCTTTTACATATTTTACCATCTGCTATTTGTCATTTTATATATTGTGTGGGTATTTTGTACAATGCTTAGGGAAAGTAAGTAAGATATTAAAATAAAACTGATATATCATACTTTGACTATAAAACATCATGCCTTTGTATGGAATATTGTGTTTCTATACAATGCCTACTTTTCACACTTTTACCGGTAACATATTCTATGTGAAAAAATAAGTCCCCTTAAGAAATTTTATTATATAAATTAAATGTTCCAGTTAGCTGTATCAATTGTATTACTTGGTAGGTTATCCATGTTTATTTTAAATGATTAAATTCATTATCTATTAGAGAGCTTGGTATTAAGAGGTCTTGCTACTCCTAATGATATCTATTCTTTCTTCTTTTTTTAATTTATAAACTGTAATATAATAATCAAGAGTATATATATATATTGTGTACTGTTATTGAAAAAAATATATTGTTTTAATAATAAAAATTTATAAAAAATAATAATTCTTTTTTCTTTTTAGTAACGGCTGTAAGCTCACAGGATTTCAGAGTTCAGCTTCCTCGTCCATCTTCACCGGGGCAGCCTATTCCTGCTCGGGTTAGACCCTTTCAACCTGGCCTTCCAAGACAACCTATTCCAGGGCAGCCTATGCACATAAACAGCCAAGTAGAAAATCCAGATATACCAGTAAGTAGATATATTCACATTATATAAATATATATAAAGAGAGAGGGAACGGAAACTGATAATAGATAGATTGATTGATAAATAGAGTCTAATATTAGCTCAATTTATTAAATGTTACATTTGGAAAAAAAATACAGTCTGATAAGATAATTTTAAAGCTTATCCCATATACAAATCCAGATTGAAGGTATGGCAGGTATTTCTGATATAATTGGACCATGAGAGCTTTCTTGAAATAGGTTCATCCATATATTTGTTAAACTTTATAATGATAATTAGCAACTTGATATAAAATTCTCTGAAATAGCAACTTTTTGCTGTTATTAAAGTTTTATTGTTATTATTAACAATAAAAAATTTATTCTGATCCCCCATCCCACTTATCTCTTAATGATTCTTTAAAAACTTTTTTTAAAAGTGTATTACCATTATTATAAATCTGTTTAGATGTAATAAAACTAAATTTTCTGAATTTTCCTTTTACAATAAGATTGATAACTAATAATAATACCAAGGTTACTTCCAACTTAAAATTAAAGACTTTTTTTGCGGTTGCATTTCCTACAAAAGAAAATTGCTACATGTTATGAAATTATTGACTTATAAAATCAGGGATAGGGCAACTTTTCTTTGAACAATATCTTAATGTAGTTGTTTTATTAATAGGTTTGAGAAAGCTTTAAAATTACAGTGGGAGGGATCAAAGATGATTTATAACCAGTAAGATTTATTTTTTGTAAGTAATAATTTGTATAGTACTCAATCATGAATTTATAATATATATTTTCAAGTTTAACTAGTATATACGTAAATTCTTCATGATTAGTATATGGTAAAGAGGCAGACTCTGGGGATTAATATTAATGGTTTGCGTTTGGATGTCATCATTTCCTGTTCCATTTCGTCACTTCCGGCACTTAATTTTTTTAGAAATTACCAAGCATTAATCTATTCGATTATTATTTTTTATTGGATTACTACTGTGTACCTGATTTAAAAACCTCACATAAATCAATATATTTGTTTCACCATAAGTGCACTATATATGAGATATGGAATGAAGCAGACATCATTGGCAAATCACCTTTCAAATAACTACCAAGACCATCTATCTTCCCCATTGAAACTGGAGACATCAATAAAAAAAGCTCCTAACCAAGTTATGTGTAGTGATTTACATATTTTATTATAATCCCAGAATCTTATATAATAGGTTTTTGATGATTATATGTCACGATTTTCTTCAATTAAGGCTAAAATCTATCATTTCTCTATGCCAAATCATCTACCATTTCAACCACATCATCTGCATTTTCCAGCATATATGCAAATATTAAATGATCCATTCTTCTAACCAGACTGTTAATTTCTTTTGAATTTCAATTTATTATTTTAAACATATATTCCAAAATCTGGAAAAATTGGATCTCTCTGCTTAATGTCTCTTTCTAATTTAAAATTTCTTTTCAGGTGTTTGAGTATTAATTTTACAAACTACTTGTAGTGCACAGATCTGATCATTTATAAAAAGATATAAGCTACAAGTAGAATAAAACACAATATACAAAATCACCTTGAATTGAAACAAGAGAGATGTAATTAGTAACAAAAATATTAGAAAGACTACAGGATTGAAAAACATTTTTCTGGAAATGAAAACCTAAATTGAAGCTGGGTGGTGCATGTGTTGAAAGCATAGGATAATAGATGACATATATTCACTTCAGAGCAAAAGAAGTTTGTTCAGAAACTGGCAATTTGAAAAAGAAAAGATCTATATAGAACAAACTCTTATGAAAAATGGTTATCCATCAGCTGTAATTAAAAAAACCTTAACTAAACGATAACAAAAAAACCATCAAAAGGAAAAACAATTACTGGTACTGTAGTGTATCCATACATACTAGAAATAGCAGACAAATTAAAGAAAAATCTACAATCAGTATAACATCAGAACAGCTTTCCAGAACCATACCACACTATGAGGAATTCTAATATCTACAAAGTCTAAACTTGAAATATCAAAAAGAAAAAACTGCATCTATGAAATACTCTGTGAATGTGGAAGAATGTATATTGGTAAGACTAGTCATAAATTCAAAAGCACTTGTAAGAACACAAACTGATGATTAGAAGAGAGAAAACAGATGTATCTAAGAGATCAGACCATGTATGTACCAATGAACATATGGTCAATTGGGAAAATATAAAATTATTGGATAGAGAAGAAAAAGTACAAAGAAGAAAAATTAAAGAAGCTGCTCACATGACAATGGCAAACAACCCCATAAGTTAATCTATACATTATGTATGGAAACCACTAATCAACTTTGCTCTTAGGAAAAAGTGGAGAAATCAGGAGGAACCTCGTAGATATGTATATGAAATTTTTACTGACTGTTGCCTTTGTCAGGGTGGCTCAGTTGGTTAGAGCATTACCCTAAAATTCAATATTCAAGAATATAAGGGTCCAGGTTTGATTCCCACATTACTGCTGTCACTGGTTAGGCCAACACCTGAAGAAGAGGGAAGAATAATACCTATTGAAATGTTGTATGCATATACTAACCTGTGTGCTATTACTCACAGTTGACTGTATTTGGAATATTTAAATAAAGTTAAATTCTTCTAAAGTTATTCAATACTCATTTTAGATGATGGAAATGGTCCATGATATAAATACAACTAAACACCATCATCACAAACCTTCAGGAAAATAAAGAATTTTCAAGATTATAAAAAAACATGACATTGATGAAGAAATTTGTTTTGTGGTAATCATGCTATATTAACAAAAAATAAGAAGTTATGGAAACTACTAGAAAGACTATTTGATATGCAGAAAATTATTTTAAGCTAACAATAATGTTTGTTTCAAAAATATGTAGGCAGAAATATAGCAAACAAAAGTTTTAATAGGATTTCAAATTTAGTTGCAAGTAGTAAACAAAATTGCTTTTGATCGTCTATGTAACATTAAAAATCATTTACAAGCACCTTTAATCATTGAAAGTTTTAGAATACTCATGCACATATATTTCTTTTTTTCTCTCTGTATATTTAAATCATTTTCAATTATTGTCAATCCACTATAGCATGGTCTTTTCTAGTTTAATCCAGTTTCTTTGACTTTTACCCTCTTTTCTCCACATCACACCAGCAAACTTTATTTTTTAACTATCCATTTCACATATGATCTCTTTTTAGGGCTTTTACAATCTTATGGAATCCAGTTTAAATTTTCATTTAATTTTCCATCTATTATCACCTCTTTTAACAATTTGGCTAGCCCAGTTCCATGTCAATCTCAATGTTTTCAATGATGTCAGTAATATTGGTTTCTCCCTCTCACCCATGCGATTTCATTTTCAATCCCTTCCTATTATTTCTAACATACATCTATCCATACTTTACTGAGTAATCTGAAGTGTCTATATTTGTCTGCTGTTAAATACTTTTTAGTCTCAAAGCCATAAGTAATAACTAGTAAAATACATTAAAACCTTTTCTTTTCAAGCATAAAAACATATTTCCCTTTTAATATTAAGTTATTTCTACTAAAAGTACTTCATTGAAGTTTAATTCTATGATTAAGTTCATCCATTATGTTTCCATATGTATTAATAATATATGTGCACATATATAAAAACAGTCAAGTCTTTTAAAATTACATACACTTCTGTAAAATTTATCACAAATCCTAAGTTAGTTTTTTTGTAAAAATATTCCAGACCAATCTCTGTCATTATACATGTATTTCATATAATAAACCTACTTTTATTAAATGGGTTGAGGGTTTGAAACACATTTACATATACAGAGTAACAATCAGTCAGATTTTTCTCTTTCCTGTGTCTTTATTACTAACAATGAGATTTTGAAGCTTGAATGTTTTAGCATTAATTGCACATATATAGAGTTTTCCATTCATGCTGAATTTTCAACCCTTAAAAATCAAATTGATCATAATTACAGCCTGTAAACAGACAATTCTTACTGTTATTTCTGTGTGAATGTTTAGTTCATAAAGAGTATATATATTCTTATATTTTAGAAAAAAGCAAAAGACATGGAGAAATAAAAGATTTGGAACAAATGTTGCATTGATTTTAGTACTATGATGAAAATCATAAATTTGTTCTCATATATCACATTTAGATGTTTTAGAATGTTTACTTAACATCTTGTGGTGCTGTTTTTAATTCTTCTGTGACAAACCACTTTTGCTGAAAAATTCTATAATTATCTGGTTATAGTTTATTTTTGTAATCTACCCCATCCATGTTTTTTTTTGGCTGAAAGCAATCATTATTATATTTTTATAGGCCTTTTCAAATAATTTTTATATATAGATAAGACCTGATATTTCAAAGAAAACATACTTTGTGTGAATATAAATATATAATTATAACTGTAGCATTACACATACTATATTATATATAAAAAATAGCAAAGTAGAATCAAGTTAGAAAAAGACCTAAAAAATTGAAGAAATAAAATCATATTGTATAGGTTAATAGAGAAAACTTGTTTAGTCTCAGGATTGTCAATTAGTAATTGATGGTTTCCTGGCAACATCAGAAAATAAAGTTATCTTTATTTACATAGATTTTAGTCTTTTTCAAATTAAAAAGCCATAAAAATTTCAACCCTCATATATATATTAGAAAATATAGTACTTAAAAGTTTATAAAAAATATATCTATAAATGTCACTTAGGAGTGCTTTCAACTATCCTTGTAGTTTTTGTCAACTAATATTTTTAAAAGGTCAACCTTCCCATAATTCTGTGATGTCAGCTTTCCCATAATCCGTGATCTTAACATTTGCTGCCTACCTATTATATATATATATAAGAATAAGTTTGAACCCATAACATTATTAAGTGTCAATAACATATTTTGGCAGGCACCTAGCTCATCAATATAAAAATAATTGATTATGTTGATTAAATGAATATAATTAAAGTAAATGCTATAGATGTGGTTCTAATCTTTGCTGTTGCTAATTTTGAATAGAAACCAGATTATGAAGTATAATTACTATAAAATGAAAGCAGATATTTAAACATGTATGTAATTTTATGAAAATTATTCATAAATGCAAAAATATATAAAAATGTACAGAATATTATTAAATAAGTAAATAATTCAGATTATATGTAACTAAACAGGAAGTAATTCATGCTTCCAATTAGATATATCATGCTTGCAACCCTATCACAACAATCCAGAAGTCAGAACAAACTCTCAGATCATAGATACATTAGAAATGTGTCCTTTGTCAAACAATTCATAAATTAAATTAGTCATTAAAAAATGTAAATGAAAAAAAAGCTAATTGAAAGGAGTTATAAAACATTGATAAATAAGTATTTATTGAAAAACATGTAGTTATGCTTTTGATTTTAGACCAATACATATTGTTGTGCGCACTTGAGGATTGTGTATACATAAAAGATAAACAACACTGAGTAAGTTGTTAGTTGAAAATGAGTTGTAGTCAAGAGAGAGAACTAGCTGTTGCAAGATGTTACGTATATCCCTTCCCAGAGAAATTATATACAGTTATACCATAATAACATTAGACGAAGCATAAATAAATGAAGCATTTAAAATTAAATTAGTATTAAATAGGAATATACACTAGCGCAACCTTTGTTGGAAACTATTTTTGAAACAGTTTGTAATTGTTTCATCAAGATGCATAAGCATTTGTGTGTGGACAAGTTAAAGTTTTTTTGTGTGTGTGAATTATAAAAAAAGGCATAATTAATCAAGTGGTTTTTGTTCAGATGGTCATGTGACCTTCAAGCACCAAAATAATGGATTAATCTCAGCAGTCTTTATCTCTCTCATCTTGGGTCACTAGTGCACTAAACTGATAATGACCAAATAAATATCAGTGGGAGTTTTCTTACATTTGCCATTCTTCTACCATAATTTATCCCACCATCTCAATTACAAAGACACATCATCACTGGTATGGTTTTTAATTTGATGTGGTTTAAAACCAAGTCCTTCAACATCTTACTTCCTAATAATAGTGCTATCATGCCAAATGTAAAAATAATCTACAGAATGTTTTCGATATCTTGATGCCACCTATAAAATTTTTTGTTGAGTAATTTTCAAAAAAAAAAAAAATTGGGTACTTTATGACCAAGACATAAGAACCGAATTTTTACTTTTGTCTTGAATAGTTGATATTTTGACAAATATGTTGGTGGCTTTTTAGGTGAACAATATTAGGATGCAACAAAGGCTATGTTATTGGGTTATAAAATATAGATAGACATAAGGTTTATTTTCAGAGAAGTATAACAATTTTAATTTAGTAATATATTCAGCTGTCATTTACTGGATTTATTCTGTGAATGTGACCATGGACTTTCTATTATCATTATATAGAAATCTCTAAATAAAATTCTAAAAAAAACCTAGATGTAACGACAAGATTTGCTACGTTGATGATATTGAATCTACAAACAGAAATGCATATACTCTTTGAATTGGAAATCTGTAATAAAAAGTAAATAAAAAACTTTCTAAAAAAAATATGAGAAACCTAAACATAATTTGTGGAAGATTATGTTACAAAGACTAAAGAGTTGCAATCACTTTTATACTCATTTTCAGCTGTTGTTGATTCACTTCAAAATGACTATCTCTTCAATTTTTAAGCTGGTTTCTCTGATACCATAGCTTCTTTTCTCCCCATTGCACAAACTTCATTATTTTATCCATCCATCTCACATGTGGTCTTTTTCTAGGTCTTTTTATTAATCTCTTTGACTTTAGTTTATGACTTCAATTCTATTATCATATCTATTTTTTGATACCATGGCTTCTTTTTTTCCGATTGCATAAACTTCATTATTTTATCTATCCATCTCACATGTGGTCTTTTTGTAGGTATTTTTATTAATCACTTTGGCTTTAGTTTATGACTTCAATTCTATTATCATATCTATTCTCTGATACCAGAGCTTCATTTTCTCTCCATTGCATACTTCATTATTTTATCCATCCATCTCGCACATGGTCTTTTTATTAATCTCTTTGGCTTTAATTTATGACTTCAACTCTATTATCATATCTATTCTCTGATACCATAGCTTCTTTTTTCCCCATTGCAAAACTTCATTATTTTATCTATGCATCTCACATGTGGTCTTTTTCTAGGTTTTTTTATTAATCACTTTGGCTTTAGTTTATGACTTCAATTCTATTATCATATCTATCATCTGATACCAGAGCTTCATTTTCTCTCCATTGCATACTTCGTGGTCTTTTTATTAATCTCTTTGGCTTTAATTTATGACTTCAATTCTATTATCATATCTATTCTCTGATACCATAGCTTCTTTTTCCTCCATTGCACAAACTTCATTATTTTGTCTATCCATCTCACACATGGTCTTTTTCTAGGTCTTTTTATTAATCTCTTTGCCTTTAGTTTATGACTTCAATTCTATTATCATATCTATTCTTTGATACCATGGCTTCTTTTTTTCCGATTGCATAAACTTCATTATTTTATCTATCCATCTCACATGTGGTCTTTTTGTAGGTTTTTTTATTAATCACTTTGGCTTTAGTTTATGACTTCAATTCTATTATCCTATCTATTCTCTGATACCAGAGCTTCATTTTTTCTCTCCATTGCATACTTCATGGTATTTTTATTAATCTCTTTGGCTTTAATTTATGACTTCAATTCTATTATCATATCTATTCTCTGATACCATAGCTTCTTTTTCCTCCATTGCACAAACTTCATTATTTTATCTATCCATCTCACACATGGTCTTTTTCTAGGTCTTTTTATTAATCTCTGTGGCTTTAGTTTATGACTTCAATTCTATTATCATATCTATTATTTGATACCATAGCTTCTTTTCTCCCCATTGCATAAACTTTATTATTTTATCTATCTATCGCACACGTGATTTTTTTCTAGGTCTTTTATGACTTCAATCCTATTATCATATCTAGAAGTGCAATGCTAATTATTTATTAATGACCAAGCAGTGAAGAGTAAATTTAAATAAGTTGTTATATAGATAAAGAACCAATTTGTAATATATGTTGCTGTGTTTGGTATTTTACAATTCTTTTATAAAATTCCATAAAACTCAATTTTATTTTATTTTCTTTCTTAGTTTTATTGTTTCTGATAATAAACCTTTTACATAAAAGAACATCAAGTTTAAATTTTGTCTTATTGTTTGTATAAAGCTATCATTCAGCATTTGTTTACCCCCCCCCCCCATATTACAGTATTATAAATACAAAAATAAAACTGGAGTCATCAAATATTAAAAGCACAATTCCTGAACTTTTTTTAATGATTGATTTACCCAGATTATTTGTACATTACTAGGACTTTTGATTTTTTGAATAATCTGAGTTAATGAAATTAATTTGAAGTATATCATCAAAGAATATTTTTCAAAAAATATGAGAGCCATATTCTTTGAATTGGAAATCTAAAATGTAATGTAATACCCCCCCCCTCCCAAAGAAGCAATACTGATTGTTTAGTGATCATCATTATCAATAGTATTCTATCCAATGGACAGGTCTAGAGAGCAATCACAACACCAATCTTATTCATTTTATCATTTCAATCTCTTCATTGCCCAGCTCTTCAGGTCCACACAACTCTTTCCATTTCTTATATTATCCAGCAATACCAATCTTTTTCATCATTTCTTTTTCTTTCCATTCTCTCCAAACCATCTTTCATTAAACTATACCTTTTTTTTAGTAATGAATGAGATTGGAATAGAATGGAGAATCAATTTAATCAACTTACTGAAATGAAATTTTTATAACTTCAAACTTCATTCTCTTACTGTCCTCTAAGTAAACCATCATTTAGCATTTGTTAGAAAAATCCCAAAAATTAACACTGTATTATAAATACAAACATAAAATTCTGAACATAGAATATACAAAGATAAAACATAAATAGCTTTTAAATAGCCTACTGACGGGTAAAAATCTATCTAACAGCCTCTTTTAAGAAACAGTGAAGGAGAACATTCTTCATTAGGTTTTCCTATCACTGCATAGTGATGGGAATTTTCTACCATTGTTTTACATTTGTTTAAACTAGATGACACCTATTTGTTGACCAGTATTAGATTATCTGGATTGCCTATAGGCTGTATGTCTAAAAAACAATCCTCATTAAATAATTCAACTTTTATTATGATAAAATCCATTCTAAACTTAGGTCAGAGACTTGGCAGGCAGACATAATACTGCTGCACTGTGAGACTCAAACATAGTATAATGTGGTGCACTTTACGCTCTCTGCCCAAGGCATCTAGCATATCTAGGCTTAAAATAAATATTATGACCTGGCAATTGATCATTGTTGTAACAGTTTTTTTTATTGCTTTTTTTCTCAGTTTTAAATCGATACCACAGGTACTAGTGAAAAGAGCTATGAATTTAAGAAAACAAAATTTCCGAAAGCGCTTAGCTTATCAATTGTTATGTATAGCTTCATTAATTTGTATAAAATGCAACTGAGTAATATTAAGATAATTTTTATACATTAGTGTGTGCGCATGGCGCATGAAAAAGTATTGCTTAATTTATCTAAAAGATTACTTCTTATTTTTAGAAAATAATCGTAATGAAATAAGTTAAAGATATTAATTTTTATAAATAATCTCCAATAATTACTATATCTAGCATGTGCATTGAAACAGTAAGATTCGTATTCGAATCTTAAGTTTCACCTTTTTCTGTCGTCTCTCACTGACCGGTCTATCCCGCCCAAATTTAAACTTTTTGGTATCGAATTGTGTGTGTAGCAATATTAAAATGTATAAATATATGTAGAATTCAGCATAAACACACACACATTTCGATCTCAAATTAAATGCAATAAATAGGGATAAAATAATATAATTTAGATTTCTTTTAGTTATATAATTTTGTATAATTTTAATCATTTATTTTGGATTATTAAGTTCGTATTTATTGCTTTGTTTGAATTTCGTTTAAAAATAATTCTAAAAAAATCTGATGTAATATTTAATTAAAAGTTAAAATAATCTTATGTTTCCTGTTTGTCTTTGAAATTTAAAAGCATCGGTCAGATTAATTAAAGAAAAATTCCCCAAAATATAATTAGTAAATGTAAGATGTAAACAATAGAACGGCAGCTTTCTTTAATAAAAAAAAAACCAACAAAATGCATTGATTATCCTCAGGGCAGATTAAGTAGAACCTAAAATATCTTAACAAAAATGTGAAAGATCAAGATAAAAAAAAAGAGGCCATCTTAGACTTTCTGGAGACATTCACTTAAACTTTAGCTTTGCTCTTGATCACTGAGAGTCTCCAAAAATATAAAAATAATTTGTTCCTGCCAAGGTATGACCGAGTAAAGCACCTAGATTATTCTCCATCGGGAGATGGCCTATCGGATGCTGAACTTTCCATTGCCTGTCATAAATTCACCATGAAGATCTGCTGCCTGAAATAAATGAGAAAGCTGCTGCTGCTGTGAAAGTAAATGAAATATCTAAATACAAGAAAGAATTGCCACTCGTGAACTTTTTGCTGCTAAACTAATGGAATCAGAAAACTTCTTGTAAAACAGGTACCTGTCTGTGTTCAAACTCTAGAGTACTCTAATAATATGCTATAGCTTTTCGTCATACTACTTATCTAAATTATAAAATGTAAAACTACCATATGTATAACTAAAACTGAATAATTAACTTAATGTGTAAATTTCTCTACTAATCTAGCTTACCTCATTCTATCTTGGGTGCGTATTTTTAAAATCTACATTTTATCTATATTTATTATTTAATTATTGCATGCTCATAATTATCTCAATTTTCAAAGTTTAAATCTATGATCGTTTGAAACAGTGAATGCGTGTCACATTTTCATTAATATGTACTTCATCGGGCCGAGGCAGAGACCAGCCTGACATTCTTATTTCCTTAATAACTTCACTTTCATATAAATCGACACGCATTCAGTGCATCATTTATTGTAATGCAGGGTCTACTACTTCGCAAATGGCTGGCATATTAGTTGTAATAACTCCCAGTTTATATATGTTTTGTATTTATTAAATCTAATGAATAATTCTAGAAAATCACATTTCTTTGAGATTCGCCAGAGTTCTTGAGTAAATGTTGGTAATGTAGGGCCGAGTCAGAAATCTATTTAAACCTCATCATAATCGTTTATACAGTATACATGTGTTACGTTTTAGAGATGCGATGACCCATTCCGCCGTGAAATTTCCGGATTCTTCAGGGTTGAAATTAACCCCAGTCATCCTACACAAGCGGGCATAATGGATGCTCCTGTAGGACTTGACAATGTCATGCAGCCAGCTGGAAAAACTGCGACACGGACCGCTTGTCCCTGGTTATGCTTATGTGACACCTTACTTTGTCGGGCCGAGGCAGAGACCAGCCCGACACTCTTATAAACCCATTCGCGGCATTGCAGTTTCAATATACTGCCATTCCATATCGCCTTTCTAAAGCGTACCACATGTTCTTTTACTTAATTTTATTATTCTATATATCACTCTGCCTCTGCATTATCTTCATAAATCACTCTCAAATAAATGTTTGCCCTTAGTTATAAATAAATATTTTAATTAAATAAATATATGTCTGCCATTACTCTTTATAACCCATACTTTAGACTTTTGCATTGCAAAGGTATAAATGCCTCCAGGCATGCATTAGAAATACTTACTCGAGAATTTTAGGTAGCTAGATTACGCCTTCAAATAAGTGAATTCCTTTTTTAAACATTTCAGTATCGGAAATACCGCTACTGAAATCCTCAATATAAAATAATGTCTAAATAAATCAATGTATTCTTTAAAATATAGTCATGTTGCAAATCCCGCTACTGAAGCTTTAAATCCACAAAATATTATTAGTAAATGATTTTATTAAAATGTATTAATAAATAATTTTAAACTATATGTCTGCAGTTATGTTTCATTTATTCGATACCCATTCTATATAATATTTCCTCGATTATGTAAATATTAATGTTTAATTAATATTAGTTTGATTATTGGCTAACTCGAAAATAAAATCATGAGTCTCTTATATATCCCTGACCTCCGTGCCTAAGGAAATATTTACTAATGTCGCATCAGATGTGTTGTTTTGTGGGTGGTATTGTGGAACCGATAAACTATGTTCAAACTCAGTACCATGGGTGATGTGATGTGATGTATTATGGCTTCTCCTTAAATGAAGTCAAGAATATCTCAGCAATTATGCCCAGATAAACCTGTTAGCCACTTTCTTTTACATTCCCCACTCTAAATTTACCCATAATCTGCTCTATCCCATTTCCACAACATAATTTTTGTCAACTCTATAACCTTTATATCTAAATCCCCCTTATCTTTTCCCAAACCCAGCATAAAAACCAATAATTCACTTTCTGTATAATCACTCTTTTCATATTTATTTTTCCACAACTTCATTATATGTACCCTTTCTGTTTTCAAACATTTACATTCAATTAACAAATGCCTAATATTTTCAATTCCTTCCTTACATAATTTACAAAATAAATCACCCATATTTTTCCATTTACATGTATATTCTTTTGTAGCTAAAGATCCCGTTCGAGCCTTAAACAATAAACTACTTTCCTTACTATTATCATATATTAACTCACACCTAATATTCTGTTTATTTCTATATATATTTAAACTCTTTTTACTCTCCATACTATTTCTCCATCTCTCTAACTCCCTAGTCTTTATTAATAAATTTATTCTTTTATCCCATTCCTTACTACTATAACACTCAATAATCCTCTTAACACAATCATCCCATCTTTTGTACAAATATACTGATATAAATTCTTTATCCAAATCTTTTGCATAGTGCATTACCTTTCTCACCCATCTTGTTACCTGCCCTTTACTCATAACCCAATTAAATACTATTTTAGCTATTCTTTTATTATCCATAAACTGCAATCTACCAAACATTTTCATTTTACTTTTTGCATCTCTCATATGAAAACTTGACCATCCCATTTCTCCTTGAATTGCCTCCCTTGCTGTCCATACTTCTGCATCCAATGCATGTCTTCCTACTTCCCTTTGAGCTTTTTCTAAATAATCTAATATCTTTTTACTAACATATAATGCATCATTACCATATGTTAACCCTGCTACTGCAACTCCTTTCCATATAATTCTAGCTACATCATATTTATTATATGAAAATACTGTTAATTTCTTTATCAATCCCTTTCTTTTCTTTGCTTCATTTATCAATTTTTTCTCCCATTCATCCAAATAATTTTTCTGATTACTTAAAATAATTCCCAAATAACTATATCTATTCACCACACTTAACTTAATATCTCCCAATAAAAATTCTACATCTTCTCTTTCCTCAGTATTAACCATCATTATATTTGATTTTTCTTCACTAAATTTAATTCCCATCTCTTTACCCACCCTTGCACATGTCCTCAACATAACTTCCATATCTTCTCTTTTTTCTGCACACAAAAATATATCATCTGCAAAAAAAAGACCTGACAAAATATATACTCCCTTACTACCTATTAACGGTATCTCTATCCCTCTTCCTAATCTTTCTATTGCTCTTTCCATTTCACTCAAATACAACACAAACAAAATAGGTGACATAGGGCATCCTTGCCTTAGTCCCACACCATTTTTAACTTTAATTGATTCTATATTCTCTAATTGATATATATAATAATTATTTTCATATAATTTCTTAATAATATCTATTAAAGCTTCATCCATTCCCAAATTTGCTAAACTTATCCATAATCTATTTCTATTTACTCTATCATATGCCTTCTCTATATCTATAAAACTCATATATAACTGTTTTTCTGCATTCCTACTCATATCCATAAGTTATGTAACTACAAATAAACTATCTCCTATACGCCTATCTAATCTAAAACCTCCTTGCATTTCACCCACTACATTATTCCCTTCCATCCATTTTACAACTTTACTAGCCACCATATATGAGAAAACTTTATATAAAACTGATGTTACCGCTATCGGTCTATAATTATTCAACTTTCTATGATCCTTACCCTTTCCTTTAAATAATAACCTTACTCTTGTATTACTCCAACTACTTGGGAAAACTCTATTCTGTGCCATTTTATTAAAACAGGATAATAACTTTACTTTTGCCCTATATCCTAAATTCATTACCATCTCTGCTGCCCATCCATCTAAACCTCTTGCCTTCCCACTTTTCAATTTCTTCTCTACCTCATTTAGTTCATTTTTTGAAAAACTAATATTCCCATTACTATATTCTTTCATATTTTCTAATATTCTATCATTCACATCTAACATCTTTTCTATATTCATTACATAACTATTTAAGATTCTCTCTAAATCTTCTCTAGAACTACATTCAGTTCCCTCATCATCTAGTAATACTAACTCTCTCTCCCCTACATTTCTCCTTTTAATATAATTCCAAAATTTTTTACTTCCATCTCTTCCACTTTTATTAATATCCTCCAACAATTTACTATTCAATTTCATTCTCTCTCTATAAATATCTATTTTAGCCAACTTCTTCTTTTCTAAGTACTTTTCCCATTTAGCATTAATATCTTTTTCACTTTCCTTATTCTTAATAGCACACTTATATTCTCTACATGCTTCTTTCCTCTCTTTTACACTTTTACTAATTTTAATTTTTTTATTACTTTTATTCTTTTCAATATTCTCACCTAAAACCCTATTTGCAACTTTTTCTACTTCCTTACACCAATTCTTATACTCATCCCCAACCCACTCTTCCATTATTTCTTCAACTTGTATTTTATACTCTTCCAACTTATTCTTATCATTTACTCTCCATCCACATCTTTCACTATTATTTCTACTTTTATTTCTATTCTCCATCACATTACTAACCATTTCAATTACAATGAAATTATGATCACTAGTGCATACTTTTTCTTCATTAACAAATACCTTAATTTTCCGTATTTTATTTATTCCCTCTTTCTCTACCAATACATAATCTATGGTGCTGCTGTTCTGTATGGTGGTCGAATTCTGCACTATGTTTACGAGTCACACGTTTTCTGACCGTTACAGCATGTAATAATTAACGATACATAAATATAGGTCATTTTCATATTAAATTTTATATTTTATCATTCCGTTACAAAATAAAAGTGATTTATCCCCAAATTGTGATAATTAAAATTCCAATTAAAATCCTGACAGTCAAAAATCCAACAGATCAAAATCTATGCCAAGGTATAATCCCGAAAACAAAATTTTGACAAATCAAAATTTAGATAATATCGGTGTATTCCAAAATTATTCTTATAAAATTTAATTTTTAATTTACTTTACTAAATAAAAAATTTGTTTAAAAGATAGATTTCAAATAAAAATAATTTATTTTATATGTATTAAAAATAACATTGTTTGCCTGCCTTTGGTGTTAAATTTTAAAAAGATATATTGTGGGCAAAATATAACTTTATTCTCAATAGATATAAATCAAATTATTCATTCATCTGTTGATATTTATGTTTTCGAGATTTTGATCTGTCGAGATCTCGGAGTTTTACTTGTCGATTTTCGCTGTCGGAATTTTAAATTGCTCTAGATTTTGAACTCCGATGTTATAACTGATATGATTTGGGCCAACATTAAATAAAAAGCATATTCCAAGTTACATTTCCTTATCACACTTATAATTATTTTGAATTATGTTTACCAATATAATCTTAGACATAATATATGTCGTCAAGCGTTGGTGGCCTAGTGGTTAGCATAGCTGCCTTCCAAGCAGCTAGCCCGGGCTTGCTTTCCGGTCAACACTTTGACATATGAAAAAAAAATGTGTGTGTGTGTCGACATATATATGTCGATCTATGTTTATAACAAAATAAAACTCATGTATTTTTTTTTATAGGAGAATGCAGAAGGTGTTAAACGTATTAGGCCCGGAATTCTTAGAAAAATATCTCGCATTCCCATTGTGCCAACCAGTACCGAATCTTATGAAGAAGAGGAAGAACCTGATAAGGACCAATCTTCTAATGTAGAAGTTACGCCCGCACCTGTGAATGAATTTCTAAAATTAACAAAAAATCTGAAATTTGATTGCTCTGAGTATCCCCCTGGATTCTATGCGAATGTAGAAACCGATTGCCGTATTTGGCATATGTGTTATGGAGCTGTGCGTTATGATAGCATGTGTCCTAATTTGACTCGCTTTCATCAAGAATATCGAACATGTGCACATGAAAAGGATGTAGATTGTGCAGAATCTCCTAAATTTTATGATATGAACAAAAATTTGTACACTCAATTAAAAACAACTACTGTTGTACCTATGAGAAAAAAGGTAAGAAGACGCCGCACAACAACCCCAGCGCCATCTCAAGACTATATGACGGAATTTGATTCAAGCCAAATACCTATTGCAGATTCTCAGCAGTTTCAACAAAAGTAATTATGATTTGTGAAAAAGATATATATTTTTAAAAAAAATATGTATATAAAATAAAAACTATTTTTAGAAAACTTGTTTCGTGTCTTTTTATTTAAATATTTTTAATCTTGATAATCCCTTTTTCAAGATTTTTTGTAATGGGAAATAGACAAAATATAGCAATTTCCCTTTCCCCTCTCTAGGATCTCCTATTCACGGTTCAGTTAGTTCCGAATTTAAAACAAAAAATATTTAAAAATAAATAAATAATTAAAAAAAAATATTTTACTTTTTTTATTTTTTGCTTCACAGAGCATTACATGTGAAATATTTCGAACCAATAGTACGATTTTTGCCCCCTAATTTGTTTTTATGCGTTCAAACTCTACTGAAAATTTAAATAAACAAAAAAAGTTATTATCACAAACATGGCGATTTTCTCAGCTTACCCACATGGTTTTAAGAGAAGTTCTCATATTGTATTCGCACTTATAGCCTAATAATCAATGGATCCTTGATGGTAAAGATATCATATCTATATCCCAGTCCAGTTTCTGCCTTTTTGCCTTCATCTATAAAAACTTAGGATTCAAAACCGAAAGTAAAATATTAATGCATTTAGCAGCCATCTTTTATTTTATTTATACTATTCGAGCTAATAGCCTGAAGTCCAAAAAATCCTGAAGTTTTGAATCTAAGCTGATTTACTTCATTTGCCACATAGATCTGTCACTAGGACAGATTCTATAAATTTTAGTGACCTCAGTTTTGTGCCAAATGTAGGCTTATTTCAATTCTTTGGCCATAATAATATCATATGACTTTCTTAGGTTGCTGACTTGCAAAATTAGTTTTTCTTCACTCTAGAAACCTATCGCAAACTGAAATAATTAATGAACTTTAGATGTCGAAGAGCTATAATATCTATATATTTGTATTACTTTATATATATATTGTATATTATCAGCAATGCAAATTTTGTCTAACTTTTTATATTTATTATAGTCATAAGAAATTAAAATCAAACTAAAAAATATAAGCAAAAAAAGTTACTAACGTACTGTTCTTTATTAATTTCAATCAAGTAAATTTAAGCATAAGTAGAAAAAATAGATGAACAGCGAGCTACAGTTAAGCTTGTTAATCCTTTAAGCATGTTATTTTGGAACAAACTTATCTTTTTTATTCATTTTTGTTTCACATTTTTTCTTTAGTTATATTTTTCAATAAAAAACACTTATTCTAACACTTTTTTACATTTAAGAACAATTTTATCAAAATGTGCAAATAATGAAATTAACTCACAGCAGCTACAAGTAATATCTGTTACTGGTATCAATTTTCAAATTACCTCATTTCACATTTTTTTAATTGAACAGATTTTTTTTCTTAATACTTTCCTAAGTATGCATTTATTTTGCAAAAATCAAATTAATTTCAATTTAAATTATGTAGTTTAGATTTTAATCACCCCTCCTTCTAGTATGAATTTAGCTCATGTAGTTTAGATTTTATCTTCCCTCTTTTTTAGGTATATCATACCACTTGTAGTCTAAATGACTGTAATTGTATTTATATATTGTACTATTTCCATCATCTAATATTAAGTATTGAATATCTTTAGAAAAATTTAACTTATTTAAATTTTCCAATTATATTTACGTGTTAGTAATAACACACAGATTAGTATAAGCACAATGTTTCAGGAGGTATTATTCTCTTCTTGAGGTGTTGCTAGCCTGACTAGTGACAGTACTAGCATGAGAATTGAACCTAAACCCTTAGATTCTTGAATATCGAATTTTAAGACAATGCTTTAACCAACTGAGTAATCCTGACAAATTCAACTAAAATACCAAGATTACAAACCTTCAGTAAATGACTGTAAATTTGTTTCATCTTTTCCAAATGACCATTTTTTCTAACTTTTACAAAACAAATATAAAATTTATTGTGACTAATGATAACAATAATAAAAAGCATCATTAACTTTTTTTACTATTTTGTAGACTTTCAGATATTTAATTCTTCTAAATGAGTCATTTAAAAATATTTTCATACTTTTTCTTCTACTTTATTCATTTACTTTTTCACAGATGCCGTTTTAATATCAGCTATATGTGTAGCAGTTAATAAACATCACATGACCACTATCTCTTATACTTGTGTATAACTGTTGTTAAAACAGGCAAAAGTCACTATACGTATTGCCACACACAGCAAACTAGAGTAATCAATGGATGCCAGAAGACTTGTGCATAAAATCCTCATCTAGTGCCTACTCATCCAATATCCCCATATTAGTTTCTGGCTTGTGGCCTTCATCAGTGAGGAGCCAGAAACTAGTCTGGGAATATTGGAAGAGTAGGCACTAGATGGGGATTTTATGCACAAGCCTTCTGGCATCCATTGATTACTCTAGCTTGCTGTGTGTGGCAATACAGATAGTGAGTTTTGCCTGTTTTAACAACAGTTATACACAAGCATAAGAGATGGTGGTCATGTGATGTTTATCAACTTAAAACCAGTCCTACCTAATAGGATAATAGTGGCTATGGTTATTAAAGAACCAAAGACACCAAACTGTATGGGTACTAAACTGGGTTCATACTCATATGACTATGTAAGCTGATGGGCTTGGATTGAAAACATTAAGGTGTTTTCAGTTTAAGATTCATAGTTTTGTAGTTAAGTGAAGATAAAAGGTGGTTGCTGGAGGGTTGCATTAGATCCTAAGATCTAGGTGCAGTGCTCTCAGGTCCAAGACTTCTCACTGATGAAGGCCACAAGCCAGAAACTAGTCTGGGGATATTGGATCAGTAAGCACTAGATGGGGGATTTTATGCACAAGCCTTCTGGCATCCATTGATTACTTTAGCTTGCTGTGTGTCGCAATACATATAGTGAGTTTTGCCTGTTTTATGTGTAGCAGTTATTAGTAGAGTATCAGTTTACTCCTTCATTCCAAGACAGGCATTTTAGAATTTAGAATATTTTGAAGTAATTTGCAAACTCTACTTTAAATTCAACCAAAGCCTTTCTGAGGACTAAAGGCTTGGACTGTTTGTTCTGTCATTTTTTTCAACTTTTGCTTCTCTGGTTTTCTTTATATGTAATAATCTATTATTATTTTTTGTGCTGAATCCATTAATCATGTTATAGTTTTGAAATGCATACTTTCTATTATATGGTCTGTTTCTGTTGTACCTTTATATAGATGTTCCCATATCTATTTATGCTTTGGATTGCCTCCCCCTCTCCAAAAAAAGGAATGTACATCTTGCAAGTTTCACAAATATTTGTTCTCTTTCATTTCTGTTTTTATAACCAACTTTCTATCCAGAACATTTAACTTTCCAATATTTTCTAATTCTTGTCTTAAAATCCTTCATGACAATTTTAAAATATTTGGTCTGATCAAAGCCATCTCCACTTCTAAATAAAAATACTCCACTTTTTATTACAATAAAAATTTGTTGTACATAAATCTAAATAATGTGCATTTAATTATATAGAAGGTAGTTGTCCCTTCTTACTAGAACTGTTAAACAGTAATAAAAAACTTTGAGAGAACGACCATCTAATACTAGCACAAAGTAAATTATAATATTTTATAAGTGCTAGTAAGATTATTTAAAAAATTGATCTAAAGTGAATGATTCATATATTCACATTCTTACTTCTATACATTGAACATTAGCTTATATAAGTGCATATGAGTTTGAAAATAAGATGATTATTCTTATTTTTTTATAGTCTCTACTATGTGACTGGGATAAGAGTATCCTTACAATTTTAACATTACTGTTTAACAGTGCTAGTGGGAATAAATGATTCTTTTATATAATTACAATCTAAACACTGTGCTAATGACATTTATTGATTATTACATAATGTGCATTTGTTTTTTGTTTTTATAAGTTGAATATTGTCTATAAACTATCAATCTTCACAATATTCTTTTTCCAAATTTTGTTTACAACAAAATCTATTCTGCTCATGTTTCGAATATTTGTGCTTTTATATTAAAGTATATGTCTACTTTACAAATTATTTGTTTCTTCACTTTATTCCAACTCACAGAGTTTGTCAATATTCTATTCTTTTATGTTATGCATCCACAATTTTACAGGGAAGTAAATAACTAAAGGATTTTTATTATTCTTTGTCTTCAGTTAGCAAAACCATGACAACTTTACTATTCCTAAAAAATAAAAAGCATAATTTATTTTTGTTTTCATGGTATTAAACATAATAAAAATGATCTTTCACACATGTACATATACTTTTATAGCACTTTCAAGATAACCACCTAGTATCTCAATAAAATTTATAAGTAACTGAAAATATAGACCATGTGACATTTTCTTGGTTTTGAACTCACAAATATAAACCATCAATGTAAATGGCTTTAGACCAAAACATAAGGAGTGTATATTAAAAATTTGCCATACTCAGTTCTTTCAAAGCCTTAAATAAAAATCAAAAGGTCTTTTGCTGCACACATAAACACTCATATATTTATCCAAATATGCATAACACTATTTTGGAAATGTATAACTCTTATGTATAAAATTTTACAAAGCCTTTGTTGCAGGCAAACAATAAATACTTTGTAATGTAAATAGTGCCACTGGTTGTAAATAAATTATTGTGACTATCATATATATATATATATTGTAATGGAAGGGGAAGATGATTATATGTGACTATCATATATATATATATATTGTAATGGAAGGGGAAGATGAGTGAATCTAAAGTGATGGCACATCATCATCATTCCCAAGTAAACAAAATATAAAATTAAATTAATTATTAATGATGTTATTAAATAAATATGAAAGTAATCTTTAACATCCAAAATATATAAGCACATTTCAAAGAGAGCATGAGATCAAGAGATCTATGAAAGATCAGCCAGCTAATCCTCAGAGAAACTATGATATGATTATCTATGATTAACTTTACATTATCCAGCATTATAATAAGTAATACAAAGAAAAGACTGACCATCCATCAACATGAATGATCCATCAAAAGAAATCAACAGTCAATCTGGTGACTGGATTGGAAATGGGTCTTCTGTAGATCAGGTTAACTATTGAGTGTTTGCCAGCTTGGGACATTATTTAAACATAATTTGGAGGCACAAACTAAGTGCTTATTCATCAGAATACATAATAAAAAAATCAGAAAAACAATAATGCTGGGACATTAAAACATGCTGATCATCATCAATGCTCTGGCCACTTGTACTGGCCAACTACAAACTTAACTTTTAATAAGACTAAACTAAAATCAAATGTAGTGCATGGGCTTTAATTAAAGAGTATTTTTTGCACCAGCCAGGATAATGATTATCATCCTCATTCATATATTTATCCCATGTTCAAATCTAGCTTAGAGAACATAAGCTCTATTATTATGTGACCAAGAGATGATAGAAACATATTCTAAAAAATATTTAAAACCACTGGAATAATTTTCATAATTGACTACAAGTTTATTAACAATAAAAATTAAAAAATAATATTAAGGTCTAGAATAAGGCTATGCATATCAATTAAGCATTCTGATTTTGATTAACATACAATAATAACAAATTATCACATTGTGATTTACATATATGTGATTAATACAAAAATTTGAGTTATTACCTTATGATTTACATATATGTTCCATATGGGTTTATTTAAAACCTAATTAGCACACAGACATGTGGCTTAATGTAAAATGAACATGTTTGAATTTATCAAAATAATAAAATTGTTAAAAATATATTTCATAATTAATTTCATTTGAAAACTATACATAAAATTTGCACATACATGTGTATCTATGAACATATAGATGATATGAATTAATATTATTAACTAGTCTCTTTTTATTTCAATTAATAAAAGTATTTTCTTTTTCCTTTTAAAAAAGAAATAAAGTCAATTTTTTGACAGGTAACTCAAAAGTTTTTTTTATAACAGGTTACTCTCAATTAATTAATTAAATCTTTAAATTAATCTAAAAAATATTTTTGATGTCCTCTTTTTCTTTTTTCAAAATAAATTGTCCGTGATTCAATCATTACTTTTAGATTTTAATTCAATTCAAGCAAAATTATTTACTTGTTATCTTTTAAAATATATAGATTTTTAATGTCATTTTTACCAAAAAAATATGTAAAATTTCATTCTCATTATATAATGCTAGTCACCATTGTATATACACTTATTTGTACTTTTCTTTGTGAATTGCTCTTAGTGAGACAAGTATAGTTCAGGATTGTCATAATCAAGAAGTTATAATCAGGTATGTTGGCATTCATTCTTATGTCTAGGACTTGATGAGCTTCAAGCCAGAAAACTGTCTTCTAAAACACATTTGTACTGGCTAATTGATCCATTTTAAGTTGACCCAGCCTTTAAGTGAATGAAAACTCCAGTATGTAGAACTAGTAGACTGCTCTTTCCTGGATCTACTGGCTTGACTCCAGCTACATCTTTATAGAAACTATTTTTATTTTCATAACTCTCCAAACACCAATTCTGCTAGCCAATTGCTTCACAAAAATTTTAAGAAAAGAACTGTCTTCAAAAAAAATTACTATGCAAACTTTGAAGCTGGCCTATTTGACCACTGCTTCTCAAAATATTAAAACCAGACTTCTGTCCAACTCTTGCAAAAACTGCAAGGCAAACTGAACTGATATTTTTTATCAATTCTTTGATAGAATCATCTGAGGTGATAAAACACACTGCAGATTGTTTTCAATCTGTCTAATCCTCTTTAATCTTGAGGCCAATTTTAATCTCTCCAAAAGCACTTTTAATTAAATGGTACATTTTGGAAATTTTATTAGTTTAACTAATTAAAAAGATTTCAAAATAGATAATAGAAATGTAAACAAGCATTAATAAAAAGATTTTCAAAAATAAATCTTGCTTTTTCAAAAATTCAAAATCAGAATTACAATAACAATTTGTTTAGATCTTTTTAAATGGTTTAATTTATAATAAAATGCTGTTTTAAATTCAGAGTTATTTAACCCTTTATTTATTATTTTTTATTCCCAGTGAATGTAGATAATATCTACAAATATGTTTGTCTGTGTTTATTTCTACTTTTCCTTTACTTTATATATACTTGTGCACACACACTATATTATTCTGTGCCATATAACAGACTGTTATAATATATATATTATAATGATCGAAATGAAAGTGAAGATCGAATCTAACCGTAAAAACAATATCTGCTCTACAAGGCGCCATCTAGGCATTTAAACCTAGAAAAATTTATAGAGTAGGCAGATACGCGCTGTTAAGATTCCACTTTATTTAAATATTCCGATCATTAGCCCAAGTCACTAGCTCAGCGGAGACGCAGAGATAAAAATCTATATCTTAATTTATATCTTAAATATCAACAAATAAAAGCCACTGCCAGAAATTAACACATAAAAATATTTATTTACGCACATATAAAATAACATTTAAATTTTGAGGAATAAGTTTAACATTTTAGATTTTTATATTAACTTTGAATTTTACATTTAACTAAGTTTCAATGAGTTTAATATTTTATTTAAATAGTCAAATATGAATAGACTACATAGATCTGCATTTGAAAAGAAAATATTCTTCCCTGCTTTAACCTTAGGCAACAAATTTCGCAACCAAACTGGTGCCAATCCATCTGATACATTCATGTATTCAACGTAGCATGATACGACAACACAAAATACTATACTGTCAGGACTGTACATCTGAACAGTAAGTAGAATTAGAGAAGACATTGACTCTCCACCAACAGGAATGTGACATCTGTTGGAGAGTAGAACAATAAACAAAAAACTCCATAGGAATGGACTGCGGTCTTCTGCCGACTTACAAACTCATCCATAGGCAAACAGAGGGTGTGTGGTGTATATCTATAATCCTGCCCATAGCAGACCTCATACTACATCTACTAATTACACAAATATATCCAATCCATTGAGCCAATTCAACTATGAAACGAATAACCTAAGATCACCCTCCTTTAATATAACTTTACAAAACTATATAGCCATCCACGCCCGACTTAAATTTAACATTTAGATACGTTCGCACAAATGCATTTTATAAAATTTGTTTTAAAATGTTGAGTACAGATCAGCTGCACAGATTCCACGGTCAAAAACATTCCAAATTCAACACAACCGATCAAAATACAAAGTCCTCGATAAACGTCACTTGCATAGGGAATATACAAATCCCATTAGCATTCATCGTAAGATGCTTGCAGTGATATCATTGACATATATTCTAATCGAATGTGAAAACCACAACATTATCAACCGCTAACGAATCTATGCAACGTCTATACCCAACCTTAAATTCCCTCATTTAAAACTTAAACAACAAATAATTTATACAATAAGAGAAAAAAAAATGGAAATGATTTTTATCAATCGGAAAACATGTACAATTAAACATTATTAATTTGATTTTAAACTTAAAAAAAAAAGTCAGATGGAAGTTCATAAGCTTGAACGAAAGTTCTTAATTATTTTTGAATTTAGAGTTCATGTCAATATAGCTTACGGTAGAAGAGTCCAGGTTTCTGCTTTTAATTCCCGCAACACCTCCATTGGAAGATAATGTTCTGGAGATGGCAATAGCTGGTTCAAGGTATCACAGTCTTTTCCTTTTTTAAATAGAGAGTGTGGTATGTGCGTCCTACCACAACTCTCAAACACACAACGCTGGAACTCCTGAAAAAACTGTATTTCCCTTTTTATATTAATCCACATGGATTCAATCAACAAAACGTCACTAATCCATCACTTTCATTAGGGTCCGAGCCAAGGCTTAGTGCTTCCATTGGTCAAGCTAATTTCTCTTTTCTTCTTATCTATCTTTCATCAGATCATTTTAATTATACAAGAGCCCATGGCTAGCTTGCTTTTCAAACAATTTATAAACAATCATTTCCATTTACAGATTACAAGAATTAATTAATACCTGTTTTTATTTTTAAATCTTATACTTTTTTTTTTATAAAAAAGTACGTTCAAATACTTATTTATTTGTTTTTTTTTTAAAAAAATATTTTTAAAGTTTGTCATCTGTGCGAATGTATATACGTTTAACAAACCTTTTAATTTTAGCGTTTAGTTTTTTACTTTTATTTGCGAACTTTTAAGTTTTTATTTTAAATTAATGTAACAACATATTTATTTATCGTTACAATATATATAAGACTTTTTTCATATACTCTAGATAAAATTGCAGTTACAATGTAACCAGGTGAGAATCAATTAAAATTGGCAATACAAAGTAAAACCATATGATCTAATAGAAACAATAATTTTTATTTCAACATGTTAAATTAATAGATAGATAGATAGATAGATAGATAGATAGATAGATAGATAGATAGATAGATAGATAGATAGATAGATAGATAGATAGATAGATAGATAGATAGATAGATAGATAGATAGATAGATAGATAGATAGATAGATAGATAGATAGATAGATAGATAGATAGATGATAGATAGATAGATAGATAGATAGATAGATAGATAGATAGATAGATAGATAGATAGATAGATAGATAGATAGATAGATAGATAGATAGATAGATAGATAGATAGATAGATAGATAGATAGATGAGATAGATAGATAGATAGATAGATAGATAGATAGATAGATAGATAGATAGATAGATAGATAGATAGATAGATAGATAGATAGATAGATAGATAGATAGATAGATAGATAGATAGATAGATAGATAGATAGATAGATAGATAGTAGAGATGATAGATGATAGATGATAGATAGATAGATAGATAGATAGATAGGTAGATAGATAGATAGATAGATAGATAGATAGATAGATAGATAGATAGATAGATAGATAGATAGATAGATAGATAGATAGATAGATAGATAGATAGATAGATAGATAGATAGATAGATAGATAGATAGATAGATAGATAGATAGACAGATAGATAGATAGATAGATAGATAGATAGATAGATAGATAGATAGATAGATAGATAGATAGATAGATAGATAGATTTGAATCATACTGTAATACTATTTTGTGAAATGTTTTTGGCAAATTTATAATACAGTTTTTTCAGCGACTAGTAATAGGATCGACATTGAAAAAATAAATAAATAAACAATAGAGATGGTAAAAAAGCACCCTACACCCACCCTCAAAATAACTAAATTTATTGCTTGTGAAAGTGATGCTCATAAGATAAATTACAAAAGAAGATATAAAACATTTCACTCAACTGGTAAGTTATGTGACATTAAGCATTTAAATCATTTTCAACCATTATCGATCCACTACATAATGAAGGTATCTTCAAGTTTAATCCATCTTTTCCAATATATAGCCTCTCTTCTCTACATCATCTCAGCACACTTTTTAATTTCAATCAAACATCTCACATGTGGTTTCTTTCTAGGTCTTTTACAATCTTTTGAAGTACAGTTTTAAGATTTCAACTGTTCATCTATTACTATCTCGTCCAGCAATATGTCCAGCCCAACTCCACTTCAGTCTCTTAATTATTTCGGTGATGTCAGCAACACCTATTTGTTCTCTCACTCATCTATTTCATTTCCGATCATTTCTTGTTATTTTTAACATGCATCTTTTCATACTTCATTGAGTAGTTTAAAGTCTCTATATTGCTCTTCTGTTAAGCGCCCAAATCAGATCCACAAGTAAAAACTGATAAAACATATTAATTAAAAACTTGCTTTTTTAAATATATAAGCATATTTTCTTTTAATATTAAGTTATTATACCAAAAGCACTCCATTAAGTTTAAGTCTATGATTAATTTCATCCTTTATGTTTCCATCTGACCAAGGCATTTGTAGTTGTAACTTCATTTAACTCATCATTATCAAACTTTAATTTTTTCTTTTGAAAAAATCTATTGAACATTACTTTAGTTTTTATAACATTCACTTTCAGTCCTACTTTCTTATTTCCATCTAATAACTCTTGCATCATTTCCTGAAGGTTTAAAGAATTATTTGCAAAAACAATTACATCATCTGCAAAATCTAAATGACTTAAATAATCTCCACTTACTTTTACTTCTTTAGCTTTCCATTTTAATCCACAAAATACTTTTTGCAGCACTGCTGTAAAATATTTTGGTGATATGGAGTCACCTTGTCTTACACCCTTCTCAATGTTGATTTTTCCAGTATCATTATGTAATCTAATTGTTGCTGTTGCATTTTTATAAATATTCTTTAAAATACGACAATATCCTGGATTTATACCTTGATGATCCAATGCTTTAATTACTGAAGAAATGTTTATAGAATTAAATGCCTTTTCATAATCTACAAATCCAAGGCATAATAGCAACTCACATTCATTGGTCCTTTCTATGACTTCTCTCAATATTTGGTTATAATCCACTGCATTAAAACCATTTCTAAATTGACTTGTTCTTTTGGTTAGTTAAAATCCAAAGTTTGATATAGATGAATTGTAATTATCTTAATAAACTTTTTATATAGAACTGATGAAAGACTGATAGATAGGTCTGTAATTTTTAATATCTTCTTTATTATCTTTTTTAAATATTAATACTACATTTCTCCAACCATCTAGTACATCTTTATCATTTACACATTTGATTTCAGAAGATAGAGTAATTGTAAAATGTATTTTCTTTAATTCTTTATTGCTATATAATTCTTGATAGAACTCTTCTACCCATTTCATGATGTCATCTCTCTTTTTAGTAATAATTCCATCTTTTTTTTCTTATTGCAGTTGTAAATTTCCTACCAATACCAAGATGTTGTTTTACATGCTTGAGACTTTTATTCTCTTGTATAGCTTTCCTTGCTAGTTGACAATTATATTTTCTTATATTATTATCTACTCTTTTTTGCACCATATTACAAAATTCAAGATATTCAATTTTTTTTAATGTATCAATTGTATATATTTTCATATTCCTTTTTTTCTTTATAATTGTCTTGTCTCAGGAAAAATTTTACTGGTCATTTGCTGCTTTTTTGTACTAGCTATATTTGTTGTAGTTTTTAAAAGAGTACCTTTCCTATTGAATTTGTTCAAATTTGAATTATGTTCAAAATCTGTTAATATTTGGAAACCATTGGCAAGATCTAATTTAAACTCATTGGAATCTTTCTGAAGATTAGAAATATCAACTATGAATATTGTTCATAATTTTTCTCTCTCTAGTTTTGCATTAACATGTATCTTACAAATCATTTCTTCTATTGAATCTTGAATTAAATATTTTCTGTTAGTCAAAATATAATCCAGTTCTGTTATATCTTCATTTGGATGCTTTAATGTTCATTTCCATCTAAGTTATTTTTCTCAAAGAATTCATAATATAAAGTTTTTCTTTTGCAAACTCCACAAATCTATGTCCTCTTCATTTCAACCACCATAACCAAATTTACCTATAGTACTTTCATCTTTCAATGGTTTACTAATTATAACAATCAAGCCTTCCATGTCAATTTTAAAATGTTGTTTAGTTTGATCAAAAGCCTTTTGTACATCCATCATCTATTTCTTCATCTCAATGGGAACTTGTTGGGTCATAAACCTGAATTTTCTGCATTTGGTAACTGCTATTAAGTTGAATAATTAATCTTATCACTCTATCCGATATACCATCAATCTCCACAATGTTAGCCTTCTACTTTTTATTTATAATAAAACCTACTCAACTTGTATTTCAAATGTTTGTGCCTTTGAAGTACAGCATTTGTCAACTTTTTAAATCATCTTTTCACCTTTGCTTCTAACTTCATAAAGTTCATTAATGCCCCATTTAATATTCCAATTTTTGCAATCTTTCTTCAATTGAAAGTGATCTGCAATTGCAGAGACTTAAATAAAAAGCCACCAACAAATGACAGCCTGGGTTCACAATCAGGAGATTCTTCGTAGCCTCCACCTTCAGCCATCTACCACTGCCTTGGCTAGCAACTTTACAGCTTACTGGGAATAAAGGCCATAATTTATTTGTGTCTGTCATGATTGAAAATACCTATTAGAAAAAAATCATTTTCACACATTCATTCTGCCTTCAAAAAAACTCAACTCATATTTAGTTAAGGGATATCAGACAATTGAAAAGAAAGACCATCTGTTTTTTGATCTTAAACTCGCAGATAAAAAGGTAAACGCTGGCTAATGCATGTTAGTGAACAGCCCATCTATGCTTGTGTATTATATGACTAATCACATTGTAAGAACAGCTGCAACGATAACAACGTATGGGTGGTCATTAGGAATTTGGCCTGCTCTGTTCCTTTAAGGCCCCCCAAAGAAATCGCAGGGTCTCCTTCCAGTTAGCATAAAATTCTTTATGTTATAGAATGAACTTCAATTTTCACAACGGAGCTTTTAATAACCTTAATCATTGTCATCCGTAGTTGCTCACTCCTCTTTTAATTTATTTCAGTGACTTAACTTTAAAAAATTTTGATTTGTGTGTGTATATATATAACGCAGTATCTAATTACTCTTTCAATTTAAAGTTGAAAGCACTTATCAGATCTATTATGAAAGTAATGATTACTATTCCTTTGCAACACAATAAACGAATCCTTATATTTCAGCTACTAAAGACCTGTTGTCCAGCGTTGGTGGCCGAGTAGTTAGCACGACTGCTTTACAAGCAGTTGTCCCGAAGTTCGCTTCCCGGCCGACGCTTTGACACATAAAAAAAAAGACCTGCCTGTTTACAAAATGTTTTTCCAAGAGTAACTTCCGCTGACTATCAATAATAACAATCGTACAAAACGTATCGCATCTAAAGAGTAAGATAGAACTCCGAATGATTTTGTTCCCACAACGAAAAACAAGGGGGGAGAGTGCGACTTTCATCTTCTTTGAAAAGTTTTTATTGGGCAGTTTAATTTTTCTACGTAGTATTTAAATGCTCAAGAACTAAAGAAAACTTTTTTTTTTCTAAAATCAAGTGGTTGGATACCGTAAATAATTCTGTTCTGGTTAATATTTTCGCTATTTACCCCCGAAGCATTAAAACGACCTCCTAACATGTATGTCACATGTTGCTGGGTTAGCATACTGATAAAAACAAATTACTGTATGACATATTCTGTCTTTACTCATTAGAACATTATCATTTGGGATGAGTGGATATTAAATGAATTATTTTGAAATCAATGAAGTTATTATGTAAATGAAATTAAATGACCTATATTAAACATACTTTGAATAAATTATCACGTTTTTGAAGTAGCAATTATTCCAATAATTACGGTACATTTTAAATACATGTTTGTGAAAAATCGAACTAAAAAATAAAATAAAGTTTTTAAATATTGAAAAATTTAAACCGTGATAATTATTTTGTAGGAAGAAAATGCTGCTCGTCTTTGGTTTATTATAATTTGATAAAATGAAACTCGTACACTTTTTATTAATTCTGTTTATTATATACACATACATCAAAGTTCGTGTTATCCATAATCGGTTATTAATATCGACTAGTGAAAGACCGAAATCTTTCTTTGATTTGATTCTAAATATGTTTTATTGACTTGTTTTCCAGTAAACCTTTTGATTTCATATCCATTAATCGAATCTTTCCCAAGAACGATACGTTATCTTTTGCAATCCAGTTCACAATTGTCTATTTCCTGATATATATAAATTATTTTCATCCAATCGTTACGTGCTTCTGCAGTCCATAATTCTTATTCTAGGCTCTTTAACAACAACATTTGACCAAGTGGCTTTAAATAGGCACAACGTTTGATATTAAATAGATATACTAATGATGTAAAGAACTTATTCAAATTTATGATGAATAGATGAAATGTCAAAATAATTACATGAAAAAGGCACCAAGCATTGGTAAACCAGTATGGAAGATGATCAAATGTTATTGCTTAGTTCTAGTGGTTTTTTGTTTAATAACCTCTGCAGACACACACACACACACATATATATATATATATATGGAAACTGCTATGCATTTATACCTGACCTATATCCATATATGATTTTTGTTAATTTAAAGATCTCATCCATGGTTAAAAAATACGTATATTAATTTCTAAGTTGATAAAAAAATAATTATTAAACATTTTTTAAGTATTTATTAAAGGGCGAAGAGTAATTGCTTATTAAAGATATGGTGATTATAATGCACTTTGTTAAACTATTTGCTATTATAAAAATTCCATTTAATATTTAAAGAGAGAAACCACAAACAGTATTAAATATACAGACTACATTTAATTTGTATACAGAACGTCCTTTTCAGAGGCAATGCTTCGAGATTGATACTCTTGCAATTATGCAATAGGTAATTGAAATACTATATTCTCTAACCCAGCATAAAACAATATTATCTCACGCTGAACTAAAGAGTATTTTAATTATGTATTAAACAGTAGAGTAAATCTTAATGTCTAAATATTATATATATATTAAGTGTTGGAAGTATTCCTTATTGTGTGTATATATATATATATATGTTGCGAATGCAAAGAATAAAACTTATAAAAGCTGGATAGCAAAGAAATGAATCGTAATCAGTCATTTTGGAGCTCGCTAAACAATTGGATATATTTATTTATTATTTGTCCATTTTAATAATTATATTGCATAGACAATGACGTTCAAGCACCAAAGTGATTATTCACTACATATTATCAAGCTTTCTACACTATTCAGTAGCAAACTATGTGAAATGATTATATATATTGAAACTATATATATGCTTTCATATATATATTTCATGTCTGTAAATTAAAAATCACGAAGAAGTTTTAAGTTTAAAAGTTTTTAAGTAATTTTAATAAATAAAAGTTATATAGATATTTTATACGCACAGATAAATGTATATACTATAGCAATTATAAAGTTATTTTGTCAAATTAAATAAAATATTTTCTAAAAACTTGTAAAAGAAATAAATAAATAAATAATACTTCTATATATAATATAAAAATAATATAAAACAACAATTCGTGTCAATTGTTAATACAGAGTTTAATATAAATAAATAAAATAATAAATAATATTTCCAAGCGCTTTCAACTCTTACTAGTCCTTATCAAGGCAATGTAAAAAATTCTATTTTCTCCTAGGTGATGAATTTAACATTTTATTGTATTGGCCAGGAACAACTAATCGGAAAGCTGGTTAATTTCGAATTCATAGCACAAGATGAATTTGTATAAGATATGATTCTATAATCTTGCGTTTTTTTATTATGTGTTTCATGCAGTAATATTGTAAAATCCTTTGGACTACATATATGGCACATACTATTTTGATGAATGTATCATCTTCTCTTGCTCTATTATAAGTATATTTATATTTATTGGAAATATTATTTGTTATTATTTTATTTATTTGTATTAAACTCTGTATTAACAATTGACACGAATTGTTATTTTATATTATTAAACTTGTAAAAGCTAGATAATTCTAAATTTGCTTAAAAGTAAAAGCAAAAGAGGCGTTCTTTTAACAATAATTAATGAGGGAAATGACATTCTAGGTGAAAGTAATTAAGAAGATAAATAATTGACATGATTTAATTAAAAAGTTTATTCCTTCTCAATGATAAGAACTTTCAAATATCGTATTTGGCAAATAAGTACAGATCACAGCAGATTCTCTAAAGTTATGTATAGCAATAGATCAAAGCATCTAAAAGATGAACGATGGTTTCAAATTTTACTGATAAGATAACTCCAAACAATAGATTATAATTAATAAACATCACATGATCACCACCTCTTACGCTTGTGTATAACTGTTGTTAAAACAGGCAAAACTCACTATATATACTGCCACACATAGCAAGCTAGAATAATCAATGGATCCCAAAAGGCTTGTACATAAAATTCCCATCTAGTGCCTACTTATCCAATATCCCCAGACTAGTATGGGTACTGAACTGGGTTCAGACCCATATGAATATATAAGCTAATGGGCTTGGATTGAAAACCTTATGGTGTTTTCAGTTTAAGACTCATAGTTTTGTAGTTAAATGGAGATAAAAGGTGTTTGCTGGAGGGTTGCATTAGATCCTAAGATCTAGATGTAGTGCTCTCAGATCCAAGACTCCTCACTGACGAAGGCCACAAGCCAGAAACTAGTCTGGGGATATTGGATGAGTAGGCATTAGATGGGGATTTTATGCACAAGCCTTCTGGCATCCATTGATTACTCTAGCTTGCTGTGTGTGCCAATATGTATAGTGAGTTTTGCCTGTTTTAACAATATAAATAGTGCTGGAAATTACATTCAAAAAATTTAGCTGCCATTATTCTTCAGTTCTATTCCTCTTTCATTATTTTTCAGCTGCTGTTGCTAAAATGATTATCAATTATTCTGCTGTTTTTCCAGATTTACAATGCAAGAGTAAAACAGCTATTATATGCTTCCTCTTTTAAGATGGCAGAGAGTGAACTAGAAAACCATCACTGTATCCTGGAAATGAAGCCATCTACATGTAAAGAAGCCATCTGAATGTATATCCACTATGCATTAACCTATATGAATAAATCTGATGTCCAACATTACAGAAGGAACAAGTCACCAAATCAAGACTAAAGTGAGACTTAAACATCCTAAAAGCATTTGAAACTGTGACATAAACCTATTGTCACCATGGCTATGGTTTAATAAAGAAATGTTGCAAAAATAAATCAATACCTAAAGAAGTGAATGCAAACCTTTATGTTGTAAGAAAAGGTATGAATGTTAAACGAATTTCTACTTAATCATTATTTATCTCCAATCTGATAAAAATATGTTCTTAAATAATTATTAGTTTAAATCTGTTTATGATTGTGTATGGCAAGAGATTATTGTGTTTTATTAGCAAGCTGTAATTTAATCAGTGCTAATTTTAAAGTAATAATTTTATATTACCAGTTAAAGCATATTTTTCATAATCTCTGGTCATTCTATTAAAAATTGTGTGTTAATTAAATCAGTTATTTCCACTTTATTTAAAATAAAAATAATATGGTTAAAGAGGTAAATTTATAACTTATTAATGGAGTTCCATCATGCTGCATAGACAAGATAGATTAAGGGTAAGTCTAATAGGTTACAGATTGAGTGAACTGCACTTTTATTGTTGTGATAATATTATTGGTCAAATGGATAACTATCAGTCCATCAATTTGGGTTATGTTTGTTACATCTGAAACTCATTTTTATTTAACAGATTAGTGAAATGATTGTAAAACCATTTGTGACTTCTGGTCACTTACCTTCATTATTTTTTAAACAATAATGTGTTGTGGATGAACAATTTCTATGTATATTATTTATTTTATTTGTGACTGCCAGCCACTCATATGTGGTACCAAATACTCTAAAAAGTAATACATGGTAGAAGTTTAATTCCTACCAGATACATATAATTTACACATGTATTGATGCTTATATATCCATTATTGTAGTACAGATGTTATTTTCTGTATTATACACATATTTGATTATTTTAATTGCTTGCTAATATCATAACCTAAAATTGAGCATACAGTTGATTAGTTAAATGGTTCTTCATTGATAATAATGTATTAGTCTCATTTGGCAGGGTCGTTTATTTTTAAAACAGTGATAAGGAAAGTATAATTGGTTAGCTGTCTATGCAGTAAATTGAGATCTATTCAAAAACGTCTGATGATAGCAATACCCTGTTTACAGATATTTAAGCTACTATATACTATACCTGTGCATAAATTAAAATAATATTAATAAGATTTAGAAAGATTGAGTCATCTTTAATTAATTTATAGGGCAATTAAGCAAAATGCCTCCAATGGGGGTTATTTTGTATAAATGTAAATAAACTGTATATGTCTCATTATTTTTGGCAGTTTGTCATCATTATTCACAATCAATAACTTCAGATAGTTATGAGTTTTTTGTTTTCCCCTGGCCTTAGCAGGCTGTAAAAGAAAAAGTTATTAGTCTGTGACATCTGAATGTGGAACACACATGTAGATTGCCCCTGGCTGATTTTCATGTGGGTTGCATAATTCTGTCAGTTATAATATATATATATAAGAAAAACAAAAAACACAAGTTAAAAACTTGCATACGCTTGTATTTATGACAATAGATGGCGTTATACCAAAAACACCTTCAAGCGTTTGTTTACATAAATGTCAGAGCGAGTATTTCACTATCTCTAACTTAATTTCCACCTTCATATCATGATTTCAAGCTATTTGCTATCGTCAGTGAAGGACAGGATTAAGAAACTAGATCTAAAACACAAACTCTGAGCGTTTAAGAAACAGTTTCTATTCAGCTTGCGAGCATGAATCTTTTAGACACGTAATGTCTTCAAACTCAGCATCGCATGCCAGATAGCTACATGGGTCTGATATCAGTTCAGCATCACCACATAGTAGAAGTCTCTGCAATATATATCATTGCAAGAAAGACTTCAAAGGTACATTTATATATATATATATATATATATATATATATATATATATATTGTAACCAGACCAACTACCAACTTATATTATCGGTTGTAAGTTTTTCTTGATGAGCATATTGCAGGATGGAAACAAATATTGGCATTACCCAATGTTTATCTTACTATCCTACAACAATATTTCCTGCTCATCAGAGGATGTAGCATTCAAAAGACTGGAAACATCTGGAAAATTTGTTTATTTGGTTTCCCAAATAGTGCCACTAGAATTCCAGCTTACCACAACCTTACTTACTTATTTGGATCTGGTTATGCTGAACATAACTCAGGAGACATGAAATTCTTGTGAACAAATGCAATATATGATGAGTGATGTGAAATGAGACTGACTAGATAGATGAGTTTTAGATAACAATGATTTATTTATTTGACAACAAAAGTTATTGACAGTTCATCTTTGGATTGTTAATTCATTTATGTGCATATGGTCCTACGTCAATTTGATTTATATTTAATCATTTTTTTCATAATCATCGATGATTGGTGCAATAAGTCCAACTATAAGTTCTGGATGTAAATCTCGGTCATTCATCTGGAATCGAGGTATGTGGATATAAATTCAAGTCATTCAACTTTGATCCAGGTATGTGGATATAAATTCAAGTCATTCAACTTTGATCCAGGTATGTGGATATAAATTCAAGTCATTCAACTTTGATCCAGGTATGTGGATATAAATTCAAGTCATTCATCTTTGATCCAGGTATGTGGATATAAATTCAAGTCATTCATCTTTAATCCAAGAGTCTGGGTTTAAATTCAAATCATTCACTTATATTAAAATATTAATCCTCTAATTCAGATTTGTAGATTTAAATTATTTATTTACTTAATTCATCTTTAATCCAAGCTTATTGATGTAGGTTCTTGTCATTCATTTATATTAAAAGATTAATTCTCTAATTCAGATTTGTAAATTTGAGTTATTCATTTGTTTAATTCATCTTTGATACAGGTGTCTGGGTTTAAATTCAAGTCATTCCTTATATTAAAATATTAATTCTCTAATTCAGATTTGTAGATTTGAGTTATTCATTTGTTTAATTTATCTTTGATACAGGTGTATATTTGAAGTAGAAACACATTCATTCAATTTAATTTTTACATAGAAGCATTCTTAATCTGTGTACTATAAAGACATATCTAATCCCTGTTCATATCCAAGCATTACAAATCCTATATTCATGTATATATAAATATATCTTTGATTTAACTCACATATTTATTTTTAAATCAATATTCTGAAGTTCTTAAATCAGTATAATTATTATTCTTTAAAAACATTATTCTTTAAAAACATTATTTTCTTAGATTTTATTTGATAAATCAATCATTTGAATAATTGTATTTTATTTTATACGTTAATTATTTCAACAAATATGTTTTCAAAATATATTTAAATATTATAAATGTATCTAAATTTTCCTTATCCTGATATTTAAATCTGATTTGGGCAAATGGTACACTGAATTACTGCTGCTGTTAATTGGGCATGTTTTCTGATTTTCCCAGGCTTTTCACATGTTTGGAGAAAGAACTGATTTCACTCACTCATACTGGAGTTTTTCAAATTAATAATGTACTTTTTTATTATTCAGTTATTCAATAATTAAAAAAGTTTTCTTCTGTTGATAATAACTGTGTTTCCCAACTTGGTTATTTCAGAATTCCAAAAAGTAACAAATTGCATAACAATAACTACAATTTCAACAGGTCTCTCTTCAAATAACTGATTTACTGTAACTGTAACTGCCACTGTCTAATTAAGCTGCTCCTTTTATTTCTTCTACTTCCTGCATTTTTTTCATCTACCAATATGTTTTTAAAAAACAACTGATTAAAAGCCCCAGGCAATGATGCTACCTTTAAGTGTTTTTACATTTAAATCTGAAAACATATAGCTCTAAAATAAATTGTATCTGCTATATTTTAAATTGAAGCTTTATCAATTAATGATAAAGATTTATTAATTAAATGCTTTTATATTTTCTTTACCTTTTTATTATTATTTGTTTTTATAACACAGTTGGAAAAGTGACTTTAATTCACTGTCACTTGCTTCTTTATTTAAATTTTTATTTACTGAACCATGTCAGTTTTATTTTTAATTTAAACTGTTTTAGCTGGGGAGGGAAAGAAATCTTGAAAATATATATGTAAAACAGTGTGTCTGTTTCAATGTATACTCACACAGACTAAATATGCATTTAGAGTTACCATTAAGGGACAACCTAAGAAGCAGATCTTAGAGGAATATTGTACAGATATTTAAGGATCACAATTTTGTGCAAAGATAATCAAGGTTGATCAATATTTATTCCTTTCATTTAAAAGTTTTGTTTTGTGCTTTTAATATTTTTTAAGAAATCAACTGTTTGTAAAAATCAGTTACAATTGTTTGGAAAAGGGGGATGAATGCAAATAGATGGCTTTGCTTAAAGCACAAAATAGCAGTGGTTAATTAAACTTCATAAGGTAGGGGTGTGCATCTACGATTGATCTTCCAAGCAGCCTTAATACCAACACCTAAAAAATACATTTTGAACATCATTTCTCAACTTTTTTAAAATGCATAAAGTTAATTTTAAAAAAAAGTAAATAATAATTTAATAATAATAAAAATATAAACATATTAATATTACTGTCCAATCAGATATTGCCTTAATTAGTTCTCTCTCTCTCTCTCTCTCATTTTTGGATGTGCTGAATGCAACATCAGCTGTACGTCTATTGGGAATTTGTTGTTCTGCAAGTTAGTTGAAATTAACAACTTAAATTGCATACATCATCTATCGAATAATTGTTTACAGTGCTTCACAAATTTATAATATTTTTTTTTTTAAAAATTACTCGTTTATAATATTAAATTTAAAAAAATAACCTCATTAAAGTGTGCGAAACAGGATCAAATAAACACCTCATTTTTACAAATTCCAAGAAGAATGGGAAAATAAATATTGTTTTGTGAAAATAAAAAAAGGAACATGTTATATGTTTTTTTGTGCAATCGCAAAATAACAATTAAAAAATATAATTTTGAAAGGCAACCATTTTATTAAGATATACCTATTAAAAGACAATAATTTATTTAAGAAATTCTAATACAATTTTATAAATAAACTAATTACTATTGAATAAATAAATTATTTTTATAATTATATGCATTATGATAGTTATTATATTATGATAATTCACTTTTATTATGTTTATGTTATTTTATCCTATTGGTTTCTAGCAATCTATCCGGCTGCAATCCGATATTGAATCCCTAGTTCGAATATCGTAGAATTATTATTATTTTATTAGTTTGAAAAATACTAGGATAAATTTTTAATTTTATTAAAATTATTTACTATTAACCAATATGAATTATCAAGAGAGAGTAAAAAAAAAATTTCTCATGTGTCATAGCATCAGCCGGGAAGCGAAACCGCTAACCGGGGACAACTGCTTGTAAAGCAGCCATCGCTGACCTCTCGACCACCAATGATTAATAAAGAGAGAGTAAAATTAAAATTAACATTAAGCAAGATACAAATAAACCTGTTTTTAGGAGACAATAATTATATTCATAATTGTAGAAGTCCAAAAATCGATGATATGAGGTCTTGGAATTGTCTACTAATTGATTTATATAAAAAGAAATTTTAAGAAAAATACTAAAAAATATTATGACGAAAAAAGAAATAATTTTTATTTTATTTTATAAAAATAAAATAGTTAACGAAGAGAGATTCAATAGGACAGGTGTAAGAGTAAATAACAATTAAACCCTAAAAAATATAATACAAAGAAATGAATATGATTGACATCTATTTAAAAAATAATTGTATCCCTTTGGATTATTATAATAATGTTTTAGTATGTGAAAAAATGTAATAACAATAAACTGATCATACTCAAAAAATGGCTGCAGAAAGGAGTTTGCTATTAACTGAAGGGAGACCATTTGATTTCTCTTGGAGGCCTTAAAGGAATCGAGCAAGGCAAATTCCTAATGTCCACTTTATACATTCTTGTTGTTGCAGTTATTACTATGTGATTATTCATATAGTATATAAACATGGATGGGTTGCTCACCAACATGCATTAGCCAGTGTGATGAGTTTATTGGCTTTTTACCTCTAAGTTTAAGATCAAGAAATACCATGGTCTTTTCAGTTGTCTGATAAGGCAGAATGAATGTTTGTGTAAATGATGAATATTTTTCCAATAGATATATACAATTATGACAGACAAAAATTTTAAATCATTGCCCTTATTCCCAGGAGGCTGTAAAGTCACCAGCCAAGGGAGCAAAAGATTGATGAAGGCAGAGGGTGCTAAGAATCCCCTGATTGTAGACCCAAGCTGCCATTTGATGATGATTTTTATTTAGGTATTTACAACTGCAGATTGCTTTCAAGTGAAGGAAGATTGCAAAAATGAGAAGAACTGTCTTATATTAAATGAGACATTTTTGGACTTTGTGAAGTTAGAAAAAAAGGTGAAGAGACAATTGATTTAAAAAGTGGATGTGTACTTCCTTATAAAGATGCAAATATTAGAAATACAAGTGGAATAGGATTCATTATAAATAAAAAGTGGAAGAACATTGTGGAGATTGATGGTGCATCAGACAGAGTGGCAAGATTAGTTTATACAGCTTAATAGCAGATACAAAATGCAGATAATTCAGGTTTATGCCCCAACAAGTTCTCATAGTAATGAAGTAGAAGATTTTTATATTGATATACAAAAGGTTTTTGATCAGAGTAAACAAAATTTTAAAATTGTTATGGGAGATGCTAGAATTGGTAAACAAATGAAAGTGTTATAGGTAATTTTAGTTATGGTAATAGAAATGAGAGAGGATATAGACTTGTGGAGTTTGCAGAAAAAGAAAAACTTTATATTATGAATTCTTTTTTTTTTTTTGAGAAAAATGTTAAAAGGAAATGGACATGAAAGCATTCAAATGAAGGTACAGCAGAATTGGATTATATTTTGACTAACAGAAAATACATATTTCAAGATTATAATCACATTCATATCGGCTTTTTCAAACCAAATTGTGCAAACGCTTTTTGCGAGTGTTAAATAATAAATGAATACCCTCTGACCCATACAAGATATAGAATTTATGCAAAAAGCATTTGCACAATTTGGTTTGAAAAAGCCGATATGAATGTGATCACAATTGTATACAGATGCTATAAAAAATAAATGCTGATTTATATATATGATTAATTTCAGTTGGAATGACGTTCAGTAAATTCTAGTAAATTTCATCGGCATCATTCATTCATAAGTTATATATAGTAATTCAAAGTGACTGTTCTATAGTCACACCTTCTGTGCCAGTACTTCAGATTTGCTCATATATAAATATTTGAGTCGTAGTAATAAGAGGATTCCTTTTATTGCTGCATAAATTCTATATCTTGTATGGGTCAGAGGGTATTCATTTATTATTTAACACTCGCAAAAAGCGTTTGCACAATTTGGTTTGAAAAAGCCGATATGAATGTGATTACAATTGTATACAGACGCTATAAAAAATAAATGCTGATTTATATTTCAAGATTGTAATGTTCTTAATAAATTTAACACAGAAAGTGATCATTGACTAGTAAGATATAAGATACGTGTTAATGCAAAACTAGAGAAACAAAAATTATTAAAAAAAAACATTATTTACAGTTGTTGATATTCCTACTCTTCAGAAACATTCTAATGAATTTAAATTAGAACTTACAAGTTGGTTTCAAGTATTAGTCAATTTTGAACATGATTCATATTTGAATGAAATTAATATGAAAATAACTGATACACTTTTAAAAACTGCAACTAAGATAACTGGTAGAAAAAAACAGCAATGAACCAATAAAATTTCTACTGAGACTAGAGAATTTATATAAAAAAAGAAATATGAAGATATACAAAAATGATGCATTAAAAAGAATTGAATATCTCAAATTTTATAAAATGGTGCAGAAAAGAGTTGAAATTGATGTAAGAAAGTATAACTGTGAACTAGCAAGAAAAACTGTAGAAGAAAATAAATGTCTCAAGAATGTAAAACAACATTTTGGTATTGGTAGGAAATTTATATCTGTGATAAGAAAAAAAGATTGAATTATTACTAAAAAGAAAGATGACATCATGAAATGGGTCTTTTGTATTTATAGGAGACTTCAATTCTCATAGTAGAAAATCACACCAGGTACCAACTTTTACAACTGATGGACTTAAATAACGTGCACTTATTTTACGTTGGATGCCAAACTAGATAGATGGTTTACTGTTATCTGGTGATTATTCATATTAGATCATTTTACTCATAATCAACATAAACCAAGTCTCATCACTTTTGAAATCCACATTTCTATATTTGAAATTTATCCCATCCTAAATGAAATTTAAGAAAAGTTTTTCAAATCTATATATAGGATGTCTTCTTTTTTATTATGATAGATTTAACAAACTCATAACAACTGCAAGAACAATTTTTTTTATTTTCAGGTGGAAACAAAATTTAAAATGCTTTTTATAACAAACTTTTGTCTACTAATGATCTGAAAATTTCTGATAAATTTGCAAAATCACCGAATTATGCCAAGAAAAAATACTGAGAAGAGACCCGGAGAATAAAACTTTACAAGATTTAGCCATAAGATGTGAAAGCTTATTGAATGTAAAAGTATTTCTAAAAGAACTACAACTGTCATTGCTAATGAGTTTTCTAAGTTTATATATCAGTTTTCTAATCTCATGATTGATAGAATGAGAAAAAGTGTGATTGCAAGTCTCTTCCAATAATATCAGTCTGATAAAGTCTGCAGATATTCATGAATTTTAACCTATTCTTGGTTATCTTAAATCAGGAAAAACCTCAGACGCAGTGCTGCCCTTTGCATTTTGAAATCCCTGGGCACAATTATGAAATCCCCCCCCCCCGTAAATAAAATAAAATCTTTAATTTTTATACAAGAAAGGAACATATATGACATTTACCCTTATCTAAATAGTAATATTTAACTTATAACAATAAAAGGTAAACAAAATTAATATAACTTTATTTTCCTTGCTTTAATTTCAGTAAATTTATCTATTATCCCACTTTAAGTTTTCACATAATTTATTTTTTATGAGAAGCAATGTAAGGTTGAATAGTCTTTCTTGTGCCATTGTAGATCTTAAATACTTTAATATTATTTTAAGCTTTGACAAACTAAATTCAGACTCAGCAGTGGTTATCAGAATTGTTAAACGAAATTCTTAAGATTATACTTAAATTGGAAAATGCATTTTTTGTTTGGTGAATTTTTTTAAGGCACTAGTCCCCAAGGTCCTCTGTTAACCGATATTAGGATGCTATTGCCTGGGAGACAATAGCTTACATTTGGAACCTAAGAACTTTTGGCATAAAAGCAAAACTATAACCATGTTGAAACTACACAAACCTAGTAGTGATCCAGAAAATTACTACCCAATATCATTATCATCTATTCCCTATAAGCTTTTTGAAAGAATCATATTAACAAGAAAAATTGAAGATTAGCTATCTGTAGAGAAGGTCATATGTAAGTCAAAAAGATACTACTGTGAACAAGTTTTATTGTTAACAACTTACATTAAAAAGACTCAAAATAAAAACTGATGTGACCTTTATTTATCTAATCCCATATTATTATTCTGTTTGAAAAAATGGTATTCTTTTAAAAATTTCAGCATTTTAAATATAGGAAAATCATTTGTTTACATTAGAAAGTGCTCTTCAATACAAATATCTAAATTATATTAAATGACATTTGTAGAAGATACAGAATTTTACAGAACTGACTTCCAGGGGACTATGTTCTTTCATTTACTTTAATATATTAATCATGATTTTCCCAAACAGTACAGAGCAATGAGTTTATGTTGAAGATATTGCTTGACTTCTCAAAATAGATTTTCCCCTGAAGGATGAGACCTTATTCCTAATCCAATGATCACAATATGCTGAATTTCTTCTACCTAAACAGGAGATAATCATTTTTAAACTGAGTAGCATCTTTTTTCAAAAATAGGCTGAAACACAAACTTAACCCATGTTATTTAGGAGTAGCCATGGATGATAACCTAACTTCTTTTCTTCATTTATCTAAGCTTTGTGAACAAAATTTTAAGTTCTAGAAGTAATCTTCTTGAAAAGATAACTGGAATTACTTGAGGTTGAGATGCTATTACCTTATAGAAAGATTTCTTAACACTAATTAAGAATCTACAATGAAGAATTATGGCATGAATTCTTATGATACTCAAAACAAATTTCGTTTTCCAAATCCAACAGTAAAGGCAACTGGATTTGATTTTTTAATGCAATTAATGTCTCTTCATCAGAATTAGAAGTCTATTATCATTACATTATCAGCCATTAATCTATATAAATGTTAAAGTTATGGACCACATAGTGGCTGCCTGATCTATAGCTATAAAGACAGAACTAAAGAACATAATGAAGTAATTGATAAATTTATATCCTGGTTAATGTATAGTGGCTGCCTGATCCATAGCTATAGAGACAGAACTAAAGAACTTAATGAAGTAATTGATAAATTTATATCCTGGTTGATGTATATAAACTTTTTTATTAATGAAGTAATTGATAAATTTATATCCTGGTTGATGTATATAAACTTTTTTATGATATTTTGTAAATCTACAGCTCAAAGAATAATAATAAAAACATTGTTTACATAAAAAATTACTACAGTTAACTTACAGTTTGATGTTGTCACAAGATATATGCATAAATCATTAAACTTCTACATATGAATATAGGAAAATAATCTCTGGATTAGGCCTGCATGACAATGGTTTGTTTGCTCCTGGAGTTGAAAAAGCCTAGTACCCCACGCCCTCAAAAAGATAATTTATCACTGATAACAGTTTTCATAATGTCAATCCTATTTTCTCTTTAGAATCCAAAAAAATTGATTAATCAATCCCCTTTAAGTAAATAAGGGATAAGATAGAATGGGATTGGCATCTTATCTGTACTTAATCAAAACACATTAATTAATTTTATTCTTATAAAAATTAGGCAATTGTTAACTACATTTTCAGTATGAATCTGACAATAAAGAACTCATTAGTCCTTCAAAGATTTAGGACTGTATTAATTAATATTTACAAATATTTATTCACAAGGAGATTAAAATAAGCAAAAATTAAATTATTCCTTATATCAAATAATATTAGGTTAACATCTAAATGTCATTGGAGGTTCTCCCCAATTAATATCATTTGTTAGATTAGACAATAAGGATTGGGAAAATTAATATAAATGGACTGAATAAATTTTTAAAAAGGCAATTCTTAATACTTTCATATTCGATACTGAGCTTTATTTAAGACTGGAAACTTTGATTTGATCTTAAGTAAAACATCACTTGCCTAAATGCAAAATGATAACTAATTCAAACTTGGATAGCCATTGCAACTTTGATTGCATTAAGTCATCAAAAATATTATGGCACCCAACTTTATCAAAGACAAGTGATCTATTACCAACAACCAATGTTACCCATAACTTATAGTGACTTTAAAATTTTTATAACATTACTTTAGACGAGAGGTTAGCACAGCTGCCTTGCAAGCAAGAAGTTGGTTGCAGACCACCTCCCGGCTGATACTATGACATATGGGAAAAAAAAACACTGTCAAAAATATTTTTCATCGTAATTCTTAAAACATTATTGAAAATAAAGGCTAAACTACTGTCTTTAGAATATTAAACATCGTCACTAAAATAGGACTAAGCTCACTAAATATCCATTAAGTATACTTTATTAAAATGCAAAAATAAAAAGTGACAAGAATTTCTGTTACATGGCAACAAATTTTTACCATGTAAATATGATAAATATCAAGATATTTAATAATAAAGAATACCCCTATACTCTACAATTGTATTGATGATAAGACTAAGAAATAATTGTTTTAGTAGAGATCGAAGGGCAAAAGAACAAAGTGGTTATTTAGCTTTGTTAATTAGATATCTACTCCTCAGACTAAATAATGCATAAAAAATATTGTATTCCAAGAAATCCCAAGGTAACAAAAAAAACTCATGGGCAAATTCAACCCATTCTACTAAAACTTTCTGTGCAAGAACTGAAGTGTCATTTAACAGAATGACTAAAATAATCAGTGTACAAAAAATTAATTCTCTAACTTAAAAAAACTACTTGAGAATTTGGAAATTTTGTAGTAGACTACATAATTAAAAAGCTAGAATAAAATTGCCAATATTCTACACTGACCTCTGATCAAATCATATTACCTTTGAGAAAATAAAATATTCACTTTTAACCTAGGATTTTACCTCAAAATGCTTTTAAACAGACTGTAAGTACTAATTTTATTAATTTCACTTTCACATTCACTTTTAAAACAATTTACGATCACATAAAGCTTGATTTAAATTCCACCTAGATTGAGTTGAATAATGTTATCTCCTAATGTTCATGGCTGGCCTACAAGGCTCCAAGCCTTCAACAACTAACATGGAAAAGAGTGGTGAATTAGATAATAAATCTATAGTGGATAATCAGGGGAAAAAAATATATAGACATATAAATTTCCCAATGACAAAACAAAACAAATTGGATAACTTATCAAAAGCAAAATACAGTGATTCTAAAATAAACACCAGCGCATTAATCGACAAAACTTTAAAACTTGGAAAACAAACACGAAGGGAAAATGACAAGGATAAGTTTCTTCATACCAAAGAGAAAACACAAAAAACAGAAGGAAACTCTTTACAAGACCCTTCTGATGGAGAATTAACTCCTCACCACATAGTTAAATCAACTCTAAATGAAAAACATAAAAAATCTTTAGTCAAACCTAAAATCTTCAGCAGCGAAAATATGCAAAAAGCAAGTCAAATTTAGAACAATGCTATCAGTTAACGTCAATCATGCGAATGCTATAGAAAACAATAACATAAAGAGTTCCATCAAGCAAAATAATCTTTCCATGAACAAGGGAAAAAAATATGAATCCAGTTTCACATCAACGCTTGCGCCTCAAAACAAAACAAATAACCCAGATCACACTAATAGTGAAGAGTCTACAGACATCAGCTCTTCCTCTCAAATAAAGCAAAACAATGGATATTTTATACATCAAGACAATAATCATGAACCCAATAAAACAACAAATGAACAATTTAAGCAATCACAAAGATATACAACTAAACCAGATTATACACAAAAAGATAATATGACAGCCAACACTTATGCAAACATTCTAAAATCTAATAATAATGACAAATCAGTAACAGAAAACATAAAACACAATTCAATCTGCAAGATAATAATGAAGCCACACAACAATTTATTGAGTTGATGGGAGAGTTGGATGAGGCATCAGACACAGGAATGTTTACACATGATCCATCAAACAGTTTTCACGACCAAATCAATAATCATCAGCTTTATGCTGAAACAGTTACCAAATTCAATGAAGCCATGCCACAATGATTACTAAAATCTTTTGCTATCTTCAATGATGAAACCTCGCTCATTCTGTCCACTACAGACCACCTACTAAGATTATTCCCATTCCCAACCAGTAAACTCTTTGACCTGCTAAAAGCACAAGATCTCTGGAAAGTTATTCAGAGGGTATCATATCACCCCAACCCTCGCTATCTAATCCTCCAATTTACAAACATCATGGCAAAACAAGCTTTTAAAAATAAATATAGGATACTTGATAACAGATACCTAATTACCATTAATTCAAACATAGTCCTTAACACTTCAATAAGTGGCAAGGTAAAAAATTGTGGTCTGGGATTCAACATTTCTGACTTACAAAACCTTCTTATGCCTTATGGACAAATCACTTCTTTTAAATATCTTAGGGTCCCTGGAATACAAGAAGAAGTTCCACAAACATAGCACTCTTTCGAATTACATTAAAAAAAGGAATAGTGCCATTAGATATCCCCCCCCCCCACAATCTGTATTGGAAGAGTGCCTCTTTTCATCTCATTCTGGGGAGTAGAATCGCAATGTTTCAAATGCAGGAAGATGGGACACCAGTTGCACAACTGCCCCTCCAGACACTGCACCACTTGCGGTGCCTTTGCGGGTTGGTCACATCGGTGTGGCTCAAAAGAAGAGCATATACAAGAACAGCAAAACATGCAACAACCAATACCCAAAATAGAACATAATCAAAATATAAAATTAGAGCATGAGACTTCGATCAAGCTGAAAACATATAATCATTCGACAAACGATTCTCATCAAAACAACATAAAAGATCAAAACCAATGCCAAGAAACCCACCCAAATGGATGCCACCAAACACATCAAAACAAGACACGCAAAACTTACTTCTCGTCAACAGACATTTGTTCTGACTTTGAGCAAGAAGAAATGGATGCTGAAACTAGACAAGAAGAAACTGCAAGCCACACAGACTCTGGGCCTGACTATGTCCCTAAACATTTCACTACACCGTGTAAAAGGAAAAAGCGCAGGAACAGAAACACACAATCCACCACCTTGGTTCACAACAACAACAATAGTAGAAATATTGATTTAAATGAAACCACCTCAAACTCTGATGACTTACATGGCAATGCCAGTCCCAACCATAAAAAACAGAAAGATGAATCCCTAAAATCAGATAATGGCAATACATCAAACTCATATACCCAAGCTGAAGCTAATGCCTCTGGGGAAATAGCCCCCCAAGACTTAACATTATGGATCCCATCAATTGATCCTGAAGTCTGCCTAACGCAAAAAGACAACCAGCTCACTGCAAGTCTTCTAGCTAAGGAACAAGAAACCAAGCAACCTACTTCAAAATGTCATTCACAATAATGTCACTCAACATCAGGGGGCTTAACTCCAAAGACAGGGTGTTTGCTATCTCACATTGGTTCAAACTCCAAAAACCAGATATACTTTGCTTATCAGAAACCAAACTCCACCTTCACACAGACCCCACGATAATAAAAACAATTGAGAGCTTTGGTTACTTCATATACTCTTTCTCCATCTCAGCTACCGCTGGGGTTGCTCTTATCATCAATAGAAACTCAATTATTGACTTCTTCAAAATTCCCCACATAGATACCAATTGCATTATTGCTACTATACAAATCCGGGGTTTTCTGTTCACTCTTATCAATGTGTATCTGGTTAAAGATGAACAAATAGTACACAAAGTTATACATAATATAAACATAGCAATTAGAACGAACCCCAGTCCAGTTATCTGGCTTGGTGATTTCAACCACACTTTTGACCATTTTGAGAAAAAATATTTAAAGTTGGTTACTAGAAACCTACACAGTGGGAAGGCACTCTTCAATTAAGGAGCCTTCTCTTTCTATACCAGAAATACTCACTCGCTCATAGACCTCATATTCTACTCTCCCAAAATGAACTCATTCTTAGATATGCAGCTCTGGCCTATTGCCTTTTCAGATCATCTCGCTGTTCAAGCTATCATCAAATTGCAACCACAACTTTATACATCAACCAACCTCCCCCGGATGATGAGATTACTCAACAGGCACAATGTGCCCCCCCCCAATTAATCTCAGACATATACATCACCTTTCAAGAACAGAAGATATGGAATCTACCAGCATTACAAGGATGGAATACATTCATAACCACAATACAAAAGTTTATTAACCAATACAATAGATACCAGAAAGGGCCATTACGATTACTCTCAGAACTTGATCGGATTACATCTGAGCTGAAAAGCATCCAAGTTACAGAACACTACATCCCAGAAATCCTACACCTAAAACATACATATAAACAAACCAGAATGACTCTTGTGGAATATATTCGTATTAAGCGAGCACGCAATTATCTGGAACAACAAGATTTCTGGACTCCAGGCTATATCAGATGGGCCCTGGGGTCAGGAAAAAGAAATCACACACCCTCCTCTTTGTGCCTTGATGGTATCACTTACTCTGGCATCAGTATGCTTAACAAAATTAGGAATTATTATTCCACCAAACTACAGCCCATTGGATCTGTTACCAGATGACACAAATTTGTGAAAGATTCAAATAACTCTCACAGCATTACTGAAGCCGATATCATCTCCAAAATTAAAAGCCTGCCTGAACACACCCATCTTGGCATGCACGGAATTCCTAGATTTCTTCTGATACACTTGGAAAAATTTACCATACATGTAACAAGGAGAATCATTGATCTCTTAGCCACCGATAGCCTACATCTTCCAGGGATCTATCCTATATCAGTGGTCCCTTTCATAAAAAAGAAAGATCTACCTGTAGACTTAAATAACATTAGGCCAATATCCATGGTTCCTCTCCTAATCAAAATTATCAAAAGCATTATAAAAGATAAAATTCAACAGAAAATCATATCAAAGCTTTCCAGGCACCAATATGCTAAGAGGGGTTCATTGACCGGTAATGCTATCAGCCGATTTCGACTCCTCATTGATCATATCTGTAGAACAAAACAATTCCGGCCGGTTGCAGTCCATCTAGACTTCACCGGGGCTTTTGACTCTGTCCGAATAGATGTACTACTTGGTGAATTAGAGGGCCTTCAGGTTCCTCTGGCATACATTCAGATCATAGAGAATCTCCTAGCAAATCGAGAGATTTTTTTTCTCTAAATGGGAGAATTGCCCCTGGGTTCAAACCCTGCATCTCCATTCCCCAGGGCTCACCATTAAGTGCTCTCCTCTTCATGATCTATATAAATCCCTTGCTTTTGAGCATTGAGGATGCACTCCCTGGGATCTCCATCCCTCTTCTTAATGAAAACATCTCCCACATCTCCTACATGGATGATGTGGTGGTGTTTCTTAAATCACATGAAGAAATAAACATTCTTGAAAGCCTATTACAGCACTATGCTCAGACACATGGGCTTACAGTTAACAGGAGCAAATTGGCAATTTGGAATATCAAGACAGCTAACAGGATAGCAGGTTCATTACAAGCTATGCCTCAGCCTTTCTTGGGATTCAGTATGTCACTATCCCCTACAGCAATGAGGATGGAAATACAATGAAGATTACTAAATAAAATAGACATCACCATAACATGCCTTTCAAGAATATACATAACCACATTTGGAAAGGTTTCACTCTTAAACTCTCTCATACTTCCCAAGATCATATATTATCTTGCGGGTTTTAAACCAACAGAAGCTTTCATTAAAAAAGTAGAATCCCACTGTCTGTGACTCTGTAGAGGTGGGCACAGATCATTTATCAGTCTGCGCACTCTTCAAAAGCCAAGAGACATGAATGGACTGGGACTGCATTCAATAAAAGTATTTGCAATACAGAGAACTTACAATTTAATCCATAAACTTTACTCTGATTGCAGGACCTTCCAATGTCCACTTCCCAAAGAAGTTCTTCCCACTGATAGACCACCCCCTCTGAGGTTCACTCCCATCTGGCTTCAAACACAGATCTCATACATTTTTGCGCACATAGTACCTTCTGCGACCATGTTCAATACAAAAATAACTTATTGGGAAGCCTTCAACCTATCCAACTCAAATACCCAAAAGGCACACACTTACCTCCCCATCGACATAAACAAACTGCACAAACTAGCCCGTAGATTGAAACTACACCTAAACACACAGACTTCCTTTTCAAAATTAACCTTGGTAGCCTCTCCACCACTATATTTCTTAATAGAAGAGGCTTCCGCATAGATCCCATATGTTGTCTCTGTCTTTCCAGCCCGGAAGACATGGACCATATCTTTCGCCTTTGTCCAGTCTGGCAAGGACTAAGACAAAACTTCCAGAAACACATTGATAATAATGGTCCAGACCTAACATCTCTTCAAGGGGTTTTAAATAGAGGCATTTTTGCTGAAATCAGGCTTGCCACTTACATAAACTTTGCCATCTGGTTGACCAGATGCAAGGTGATTTTTCAAAAATTACCACTTGATGAACTCAATAACTGCTTCCTCAACATAATTAAAAATATCCAAGAAACAGACAAGAGAGAGGCTGATCCATACCTGGCCATATCAACCTGGGAGTTCACAACTGGCCTAAACAGCACCTCTCCAAACAACCCCTAAATAATTTACATGAAAATAACTATTATGATTTAATAAAACCCTCCAACCATAACTTGCTAAAACAGACTAGATGAATAATATTCACCTTGCATCCACAGACTCTTCTCTGAATATATCACCCTGTAACATCACTGAGTTAATTCTTGTTATCTTTTTGTTTTTGTTTTCTTTTTTGTAATCACTTATAGGTCAAATAAAATCATCTTGATCTAGAAATTGCCAATATTCTAGACAATTTATAATAAAAGTAAGAGACTAAAAATGTTTATATGATTCAACCACATATACATATATACAGAATAGCTTAGTTGGTTATAGCGTTGCTCTAAAATTTGATATTTGAGAATCTAATGGAGTAAGCTTGACTCCTATGCTAATATTGTCACTGGTCTGGACAGCAACATCTGAAGAAGAGTGGAGAATAATACTATTGAAAATATTGTATAATTACTAACTTATGTCCTACATTTAAAATACTCTCTAGACAAGTATAAATCGAAATTTGCCAAGAATAAAATGTTCATTTATTCTTATATATATATATATATATATATATAAATGGAATATATAGAATAAATGAACATTTTATATATATATATATATATATATATATATATATATATATATCATCAAAACTACCCCAAATCTAAAATTAAACCAGACCAGCATAAAAATAATATTAAAACACAACCTAAGGTTTCACTGCTACAAGCAGACTTCTCAAGTGTAAAGAACTACAAAAAAACCACACATTATATATACTATTAAAAACTACCCACAAATCCATTCACTTCCCATCCACCCTTAATATTAAAAGAACTCTTAAATAAGTTAATTGCTTCAGAATAATAAATTTTCAATAATAAAGACTCTTTAATTCTTCTTTTGATTTCATTTCTCTCAAAGAAGACAACCTTAGCTTCATCAAAATCAATAGTGTGGCCTGTATCTTTTTCATGGACATACAAAGCAGAACTAAGATATCTATTTTTAACTCTACTTTTATGAACCTTTATTCTTTCATTTAAACTCAAACTACTCTGACCTATGTAAACCTTCTTACAAAATAAACAAGGAATAAAATATACCACACCAGGAATAGTCTTTCTATCAAAAACTTCTTTTGTATTATTTAATAAATTATTCAATGTAACACCCCTTTTCCAAGCAATTTTCTTATTTCCAAACAATTTACTATTTCTACACACAATTTTATAAGAAGACAATTTAAATGGCAAAGAAATAAAATCATATTTTTCTTTAACCTTTACATCCTTACAAATATTACTATTAAATAAAATACTTTTAACAAATTTATCAGAGTATCCAACACTCAAATAATCTTTATAAAATTGATATTTCTGAAACAAAGCTACCCCACTAGAATTATTTAATTTAATATTCCTATGACAATAATTCCTTAAAGCAGCTACTTTATGAGATACAGACTGATAGCTATCAGGTTTAATTATAGATCTTAATTCTTTACTTTTAACTAAATGACTGCACAATAAACAATTAGTTTCTATATTTCTAATCACCAAAAGATCTAAAAATTTTAACTTACCAAAATCTAACCCCCCTCCTTCTAACACAAATTTTATAGAAGGATCAAAACAATTAAACTCATTTACTAATTCCTTCTATAAAATTTGTGTTAGAAGGAGGGGGGTTAGATTTTGGTAAGTTAAAATTTTTAGATCTTTTGGTGATTAGAAATATAGAAACTAATTGTTTATTGTGCAGTCATTTAGTTAAAAGTAAAGAATTAAGATCTATAATTAAACCTGATAGCTATCAGTCTGTATCTCATAAAGTAGCTGCTTTAAGGAATTATTGTCATAGGAATATTAAATTAAATAATTCTAGTGGGGTAGCTTTGTTTCAGAAATATCAATTTTATAAAGATTATTTGAGTGTTGGATACTCTGATAAATTTGTTAAAAGTATTTTATTTAATAGTAATATTTGTAAGGATGTAAAGGTTAAAGAAAAATATGATTTTATTTCTTTGCCATTTAAATTGTCTTCTTATAAAATTGTGTGTAGAAATAGTAAATTGTTTGGAAATAAGAAAATTGCTTGGAAAAGGGGTGTTACATTGAATAATTTATTAAATAATACAAAAGAAGTTTTTGATAGAAAGATTATTCCTGGTGTGGTATATTTTATTCCTTGTTTATTTTGTAAGAAGGTTTACATAGGTCAGAGTAGTTTGAGTTTAAATGAAAGAATAAAGGTTCATAAAAGTAGAGTTAAAAATAGATATCTTAGTTCTGCTTTGTATGTCCATGAAAAAGATACAGGCCACACTATTGATTTTGATGAAGCTAAGGTCTTCTTTGAGAGAAATGAAATCAAAAGAAGAATTAAAGAGTCTTTATAAAGTACTCGACTCAAATGCGAATCGTATTATTATCTGTTTTATAGAATGCGATCTTTATATAATCGCTTTGATTTTTAGGATATCCTATGCAGATATAATAACCATCGATATTATACAACAGTATATTTATGGACGTCTAAATAAAGACTCCAAGTGCCAATCTCACCCGTAAGTAAGAATTATACTGGATAATATGAAGCATATAATACAATGATGAAAATCACCCGGCCTTCGGCTAGCTTTCTCAGGGCGGGTGGTAAAATTACCGGGAGTAGATCTAACCTATTTTAATCTTAATCAAAAAAAAATTCAAACAAACAAAAAAAAAAAATTCACCATTTTATACAGATTTATTTGCACTAATATTTATGTAAATCAATAACACTTCTATTTTTTTTTCATTAAACATTCTTAACAGTTTTTTTATTTTTTTTATTAGCGCAGACACGATATTCTTTAACCTAATTTTAAAATATATTTATGATAGACATATTGAACCAATAGATTATGGATTTCCCTCTTTTTCATTTTTATAACTTATTATTCCCGTGCTTCTAGATTTTCTTTCTTCTTTTGTTAGTTTTTTTTTTTTTTTATTTACCAAACCCCCTCCCCCCCCACACAAACATGCTATAACATGTATATTACAATAGTTTTATCATGGAAGGATTAATATGATAATGATAATAATAATAATAGCACAAATTAATTCAAAACTCTCCATGCAAGTAAAAAAAAGTTCACAATTAGGTCAACCAACAGTTTTTCTGGATTACGTGGAGTTTAATTAAGTAAACTTACTAGTAAGTCATACATATATATGCAAATAGAAAAAGTACCTTTGTTTCCCCGTAGAATTAATTGAATCCACCTGGTGAAAGAGAATCTCCAATCCTTGGATAATGAATTGAATTTTTAGAGTTTGGATTCCACTTGGACTGAATTTTATTTATTATTTATTTATTTTGCTTCTTTTGACAAATACCATGATGGTCCAACACTATTATTTATTGAGGCGATATTTCAGGCTTGACATCTCTTCTCACATACTGGCAGCTACTATATATTTAGGGAAGAGGTTTGGACTCCCCAAACGTTGAAAATTTTTTTACCCAGTATAACCATATTTCACCAATATATAATGCTGATCTCTGGATTATTTTATATATAAGTCTAATAAGCTTGCTTTCTTCACGACTTTAAAACTCATAAATCCTCTTTTTTTTTAAATTTTCTCTTTTTTAAAAAAAAATCAGGAATCGCCAACTCCGCCCCTTTTCTTAATTATTTTTCTTTTCATTCCATTTTTCTTTTATTTCCATTAACATTCCACGTGTCTTCGTCGGGATGCACTGTAAAAACTTTTTACATCTTTCTCTTTTTTAATTAGTATTCAATTAGAACTCAACATTCCAAGGTTTTGCAAAAGTCACTTTTATTGTTTTATAAATCAATAGATCTTCCATCTTGGCATTTATAATTCTTTCTTTGACTTTTAATTTTTTTTTTTTTTTTAAAGTTTATCAAACAAAATGTTTTTTATTTTTATCCTATGAATTTTCGTGTTCCATTGATTTAAACACACTCATACATATACATAGCAATGTATATAGCTGGGTTTGGCAAAAGAAAAAAAAATCAGAGCACGTGATTACCCCCCTCCCCCATACCTCTCTTTTCTGAGCTTTCCTTGTAAATTTTAGTTTTGTTAGTAAAATAATAATATTTTCTATAACAATACGTTAAGTATACGAATACGTATTTGTCTATTTATTGCAACAGGGTTTTGATTATGCCCGTCCTGTTACAATATATTGTAATATGGAACAAAGGAATATCAAAGAACGATGCAATCAACAGAAAATTAGCTAAGAATCTACATCAGAATTCAATACAAGTAATAATAAGTGATACTTAGTTACAAGTATATTGTCTATAGTGTGCCTAATGTAATTAGAAGGGGTAAATAGAGCTTCCCAACTAATAATCATTAATCAGTAGTTATCCTTTGTAACAATATTTAAAAGCATGCCACATCATTTCAGTCTAATTATCATCAAGCCACGTGGACAAACATAAGCACTCATGTACCCAAAAAATGCTCGAATTATTATATCAATACTGAGCAGCATTAATGCTCTGGGCCATTAGAATCATGTGTCTAGTTATCGTTAATAAAATAATAATTATTGTAAAGTATTAAAGATGCTCTTTATTAATTTTGCAATGTCTAAATAATTCTATGGATAATTTCATAGATATTTAACACACACACACACACACACAAATACATCCCATATAATGCTAGTGCGAAGCTAGCTTTGGGATTACAATAGTCTGGTAACTTATGAAGAAGAGAAAATATACCATGCTTAAATTATCATATTAAATAACATCACAGTTTATCAAAAACTTTCATTTTTTTATTAAACTTTGCAAGTTATTAGAATACCTTGAGTTTGTTGTTTTTTTAAAGATCAGCAAACTTTATAACTAAAAAATGAGTTTTTGAATTCAGCCAAATTTTTAAAAAGTATTATGAATATGAACTTTATATTTAAAAATTTTGAATTCAAATTGATTTTCAAAAATTATTATGAATACGACATAAATAAAGGATTTTTTGGATAAAAAAATTAATAAACAAAAACAATTTTCGCCATTCAATTTATTTAATTCAAATTTTTCATTTATATTGCATCCACAACAATTTTTAAACTCATTTTTAAATGGAACGTTTTTTTTAAATCCTAAAATGATACTTCACAAGCAATGAAAAAATATATATTCGCAAAGTTAGAATAATTATGGCCGGATGATACCGTTTTTATTTATTTATTTTTTAACAGATTCTGTTCTGTTACTAATACAAATGTTCAAGTATAACCTCAGCCATTCAGAAATTCGTATTTTTTTAGAACATATTTTTCATCTCTTTGCTTGCTGTTCTTTAAGGAATGGGGGGGGGGAGGGTATACCTCTTTCCTTGTAGCTTTTTAATGGGGGGAAAGAAGAGATTTAAACAAATTGTTCTTCATGTTAAAAAGTTTGCAGACTCCTGCTCTATGGCATTCTTGTAGCTCAATCAGATGGGTAGAGTCTACACTAAATTATTTCTACATGCCATTTAATCATTCTTATTTTATATATACTGCATAAAACTCAAAGTAGATTGTTTTTCCCTTGTTATTTATATATAAAAAAATTGGATAGCCATTTGATTACCAGTTAACAAAAGCTAATTATCTTGATTCCATTCCATGTGCTTAATATTTGTTATTCTGTATTTATTCCTTAAGAAAATAAATTGCAAATTTAAGATCGATTGTCAATTTATTCTTTTCTATTTTATGTTTATTATATTCAAGTTTTTACCTAGTCTATGAAAAAGTTATGTTTTTGTAGTTGCTTTTTTTTAATTGATTGCCTTAACAAATTTTTTTAAAGATTTAATGCAAATAAATTTTATTTGTATTACATAGATATTATCACAGAAAATGTACACAGCAAGACTGTATTCAGCCTATGGAAAGGTTGTAATAGTTTTAATTAGTTGCTTTAACAGTTTTGTTTTTTTTGGTTTTGCAGAATTACTTGCTTTGAATAAAATATACTGCATAATAAAAATTACAGAATATTAAATATAAAGGGTGGGATTACTTCTTTTGCATAAAAAGCTCATATTATAAATTATGGTTTAGTTAGATATAATTATTTATTTATAAAAACAAATTTAAATACTTTTTTATATATATTTTTCAATTGTGAATATGATAGCATTATGAACAAATGCAATAGTTTTTTGCAATTTATTGTGAATTTGACACATAACAGCATTATGGACAAACATACATTCAGACAATAGACAAAATAGGGATTTTATAAACAAGAATACTGTATGTATGCAAGTTAATGCTAAATATTTATTTAAATTACATTTACACACACACACACACACACATATATATATATATATGAAACTAAGCTTTGAATTTTATGCAAGTTAATGCTAAATATTTATTTAAATTACATTTACACACACATATATATATTAAACTAAGATTTGAATTAAGCAAATATTAACTAGTGTTTAATTAAATTAAAATTTCTGAAGGATAATTAAAATACTTTCCTAATAGTATAAACCTTTTTAAATAATTGAGTTATTTCCTTTTCTTTTTTTAACTTGCTCAAATAAATTTAAAAAAAGTCTGTCAAAAAATAAATGTAATTACAAGAAATATTAATTCTAAAAATACGAGATAAATAGTAATTAATAAATAGTAGTACCCTAAGTACATTTTTGATGCTGACCACTCTTGTCAAAGACAATAGATATAAAATTTAAAAACAGTTACACACATCAAACCACAACACATTCACAATACACAACATGGAAGTTATGAAATCGGCAGTCTAATTGCATATATTACAATTAGTACTCAGCTGAACATCAGACTTTCTATTCATCACAAAATTCCCATTAGAAATAAACCAAACCTCTTTAATTTTAAGTATCCTATCATTGTGTTCACTACAAACCATTTTTATTTCACTAAGATTGAAAATATGACCAATAAACACTCATGTTCCAAAAACACTGGTGATAGCAAAGAATTCAAGTAGCTTTATTGTAACAATACACATGCTGCTTAAGTCTTATATTAATGTTTGCTCTGGATTTACCATAATAAACATAGAAGCAATTACGTTTTTTGGTACTTAATCAAATAAACAACACAACAATATTCCTTAACACCAACTCCATCCTTACTATTGTTAATTAAATGGTTTAATATAGTAGATAAATAAGTACCCATTCATTATATATATATAATAATTCAAACAAATATATTTAACACAGTATTCAAAATTAAATAATCTATTCTTTACCAGAAGTACTTTCAATTGTTTCACTGACAATCTTTATCAACTGTTAATACAAACGTACAAAAAATAAAAACTTGCATTACCCATCATTCAATCTATTCAATGATGGGTAATGCAAGTTTTTATTTTTTGTACGTTTGTATTAACAGTTGATAAAGATTGTCAGTGAAACAATTGAAAGTACTTCTGGTAAAGAATAGATTATTTAATTTTGAATACTGTGTTAAATATATTTGTTTGAATTATTATTATATAATTTAAAAATACAGACATTTAATGGTTGTAGTTATTTATATATATATTGTAACGAGCACAGACGTTCGTTACATTGTTTTTTTTTTTTATATTATTAAACAAGTTAAAATAAGAAGTTCGCATTTAAAAATTTTCTTTAAGAATTAAAAATTGAAATTAAATATCATCTTAAACTCGTACAGGTTAAATCGCACAGATAATGAAAAATTATTAAAATAAAACTTTATTAAAGAAAAAGTATTTTAAAACTAAATTTTAAAAAGATTTGGGAGATAAAATTATATCTTTAAATTTATCTTTAAATATATTTTTGATTTGGAAAACAGGGTAATTAATCAGAAATGGAAATGATTGTTAATTAGTTAAATGTAAACCAGCCTTGGGCATTTAAATGTAATAACATCAGTCAGATAGGAAAACAATAGAAACTGTTAGCAAATAAGAGGAAATCCCTATGGAATCGAACCGCAGCGAAAGGACCATCGCATCGGTGACGTAATGTAAATTCAATCCTTCACATTAATATAAAAGGAAAATTTGGAAATTATTAATCAGGGAGTTATTGATGATTATTACGATGTAACAGCTAGGTGTTAGTGCTGAGGGGATTGAAAAAGACGCACAGCTTCAATCCCTTCAGTTCTGCTAAGAAAGGAAGAAAAATGAACCATTGTTTCTACATTGAGGACCAACTACACTAAAAAATCTCCGGATGGATAAATAAATCGGCCAACAGGATACCAATCTTCGGACGACGTGGGAATTCACGTTCAAACGGCAAGGAATATATGAAGATGAACTATTTAAATAACCGTAAGGACTTTAAAATTTATGAACAGTAAATTAAAAACTTTCCAGATTTAAATAATTGCAATATTATTCTATCTGACCAACATTATTTATTAATTAGTTATAATTTTATTTAATGTATTTATTTTGTAAAATCATTTCCATTTATTTATTTTTTGTTCTTTAAGTTTTATTATGATTTTTGTTTTCCGTTAAATTAATTATAAAAATGTTAAACTTAAGTCGGGCGTGAATGGCTGTATAGATTTGTAAAGTTATATTAGGGGAGGGTAATCTTAGGTTATTTATGTCATTGTTAGATTGGGTCAATGGATTGGATATATTGATGTAATTAGTAGATGTAATCGGAGATTCGCTACTGGCAGAATCGTTTATATATACGCCGCACTCACCCGGTTGCCTATGGAAGGAATTATAAGACGGAGAACGCAGTTCCTTTATATGGAGTTTTTTTTTTATTGTTCTTCTCGTTAGATAGATGTAATATTCCTATCTGATTGAGAGTCAATGTCTTTTCTTAATTCTTTTGGTGCTGCCGTATTTCGTATTACATTGAATACATCGATATATCAGATGGATTGATGCCAGTTTGACTGCGAATTTTAGCCTAAGGTTAAATAGGGATAGAATATTTTAATTTCAATGCAAATCTATGTAGTATTCATACTCGATTCTAAATAAAAATGCATTAAATTTAAGTTGTTTATAGACGCTTGCATGGATTGTTTATCGGTTAAATATGTTTGCGTTTTCATATTTGATCAAAATATATAGACATTCGATAAATAATGATACCTTACGGTGAGTATCTAAAATGTATTTATTCGGATGTCTTTTAAGTTATTGGTGACAATGCAAGTATCTTATGGTGAATACTATTGGGTTACATATAAATTTCCCTCCGCAATTGTCAGTAATCAATAATTTTATATTTTTGGTTGCTTATGTTTACTTTGGAATGTTTTTAACCGTGTAATCTATGTAACCGATCTATAGCAACTTATTATAACAAGCTTTTATAATCCCATCTGTGCGAACTTAATTAAAATGTAAAATTAGAATGTAATAGTAATTAAAGGTAAATTAAAGTCAAAAATCAAAGTTAAAAAATAATGTTAAATGTTAAAATGTAAAACTAATAATAAAATAATTTTAAATCTTATATATATGTGCATAAATAAATGTTTGTATGCTAATTACTGGCAGTGGCTTATTTTATTTATTTTTTTAATGTTGAAATCTAATTAGATAAGATATGATATTATTAAATCTCTGCTACTCCCTGAGCTAGTGACATGGGCTAACGACCGGAACCAAAATATTTAAAAAAATTTTTTTTTTTTGACTTACGTATCTGCCTACTTTATAAATTTTTCTAGGTTCAAATGCCTAGATGGCGCCCTGTAGTGCAGTTTACGTTAAGGCGCTTTCTCCGGATCGTTACAATATATATATATATATTTTAAAAGAAAATTGAAATAAAAATTTAGCTATAATTTATAATAATCATTTCGATTATAAAATTCAAAGTAGATTTATAAAGTTATTATAATTAGGCAAATTAAGATGAATAATTTTAGAAAGGGAAAATTAATAATAAAATAATAGTTTTGAAGTATTAAAATTTCCTTCCAATTCTCCTTCTTATTTGCATTGCTGAATTACATATAATATACCATATACACCTCAATTTACACTCTATAATGCAGTTTAATGTATGATTTATTTTATCTGCTCTTGCCAACAGCAGTTTAACATATGATTTATTTTATCTCCTCTTCCCTACAGTTTCAACTGTCCAGCAGTCATCATCAGCTCTGATGATGACTGCTGGATAGTTGAAACTGTAGGCAAGAGGAGATAAAATAAATCAGATGTTAAACTGCATTGTAGAATTAAATTGAGGTGTATATGATATATTATATAAAAATAGTTTTGCATATACATATTTGTGCACACACTGTGTATATTATGCACGAAAAATATTATGCAAGGATAATAAATAATTTACAATATTTTATTTAGTTGGAGGAATCTATGTTAGGAATAATAAAAAGAGATTGAAAAGTAAACACATTAGGAGAGGAAAAATAGGTGCTACTGACATCATTGAAAGAATTAAGAGACTGAAGTGACGTTCGGTTGGATATATTGCTAGAAAAGATGATAATAGAGGAATAATTGGAATCTGAAACTGGATTCCAAGAGATTACAAAAAATTTAGGAAGAGACAACATGTGAGATGAATGGATGTAATAAGAAAGTGTAATGGGTTGATACGGAGAAGAGAGACTAGAGATCGGAAAAGATGGGTTGAACTGGAAAAGACCTTCATCCTGCAATGGATCGATAATGGTTGAAAATGATAATGATGACGACATAGTTTAAGTTCCAATACAGTTTATTAATTTCTAATTTTAAATTAAGACAAATGTTTAGTTCTACAAAAATCTATTCAATTCAAAAAAAAATTTCTTAGATTGACGTCAAAAATTAAATACCGGTATATTAAGTTCTAATATAATCTACTCAGTTGTAAATCTTTGTCTTGGATGAGTCAGAAATGAAAAATTTAATTCATAAAATATTTTAAGCTCTTATGGAATGTATTCAGTTGTCAAAAGCGCTATCAAGGATTAGTAGAAATTCAGTTTTGTTTAAAAACAGTTGAAAAGGTTTATTTATCACAGCCTGGGCGTAAATACTTGAATTTTAAATTTATTTGTTCTATTTGTAAAGAGATTAATAAATAGTGTATATGATCACAGACTTTCACACGACCCACCACTCTCCACACTATCTCATAACACTGATACACTTGAACACACATATGTTGAAAAGATAAATAATCATCAATATACGTATTTCATGCTAAACCAGCAATCATCAGTTGGTCCAGATTACCATCTCCACACATATATGCTATAAGTGCTCAGATATATATTAAGATAGCCAAACATCATACTTTAATGGACAGGCTTCAATCTACTCCACACTCCAACTCTTCAATAACCGTCCATCCAATTGAAAATCTGATGTTGGAATGCTCAAAGGCCACCCTGACACCGAGATTCTTGTCACACCCATGTTGACCTAAGATCAATCTGACCCCTCATGTACTGGACATAATCCATTTAATATGTATACAAGGGATGAATTTAATCTTTTATAACAAATTTTTCATTAGAACAAATAGAAATTTACATGTTTTTGTTGTCATGGTAATAAATAAATTTTGGTATTTATCAGAGGCAGATTTAGCATGAAAGGCGCATCTTGGAAATCATACATCTTTTTTTTACATGATTTTGGTCAAATGTTTATAATTACATCCCTCCACAATGTGTTAAAAACAGATAGAAATCCGTCCTTACATAGCATTAGAGTGGTGTAATGAAAATTATACTACGGAAATATTATTCATTAAATAGATTATACAAAGATCAAAACAACCAACAGTTAGTATTATGCATTATGAGCAAAATTCCCATAGTTTGCACTTCTGTTAACTGTCACTACATATATAGTTATTGTCAATGCCTAGAGATTTATGTAATGTGGACCGAAAATATAAGATGAATCAAATATAGAGATCATGAGTAAAATCATCATTAATATATGTTTGTGAATTATCACAAATATAGCTGTCAAAAAGAAACACTAATTATTATTTTTATTAAAAAGTTGCTTGCCACTACTCTAAACAAACCTGTATGATACTACAATGAATTTGTTGTGAGACTATCTCCATGTAATCAAACCCATGTTCATCAGATCTAAGAAGTGCTGGAATTGTATACAATATCATAAAACATTCCACTTATCAAATATAGAAAGAATAAGGTTTTTGAGCATTTTAATTTAAAAAATGATTTTTTTTAGTGAAAAAGAGATTAACTTTTTTGTATATAATTTTTATTTCATTTCAATTGATGTTTAATGTTATATGTTATCATATTTTGGAATGAGGTAGATGGTTAACAGCTCTCCTATGGTCAACCTGCATGTAATGTGCATTAATATGCAAAACCTATAATCTCTACATGGAATCCAAACTTCATCTTGATGAATTTCTGGGTAAAGACAAATAATTATAAAAATACACACAAAATTATTACCATGCACACGAATGTAAATAACAATACTAATATTGTAGTTAGAAAGTGTCATTATAGCTTTGACAAAATTGTTTTTCTTTGGTGTTGTGACAAAGAAATTTATATATATAGGATGGGTGTGTGAAATGTATGTAAGATATGTATTTGTCATTCGAAATGTAATAACATTGATACATACTTACATTCAACATGATTGTTTATATAATAGTAATACAATATGTACTGATAATAAATGCATAATAATAGTATTTTAAGTAAAATATATTTGATATCTTGGAATGATAACAGATGAAAAAATGTCTTGGAAATGTATTAACATTCTAGTAAATAAATTCTAGATATTTTATAGCCAAGATTACAAAGTCAAAGATATATTTCCTTTAAATATTCTTACTGTTATGATCTTTGTGTGAATTTTTACTAAGATATTGAATAACACACTCTATGAATCTTACTAATTATTTTAATATTAATAAAATAGGCTCATTATATTACAAACTATTTAAGTCACATGATGTATGACTTGGTTTCTTTACTATTATAGGTTGGCTTTTAAAGCTTTTGTGATGTTATATTGCCAAGGCTATTGATATATGGTGTATCTGCATTTAATTCAATCCCATGTGGCTATTTAAATTAGATAGCTGGATTTGAAGATATATAGGTGTGTTAAAATTTCAGATTTTTTACTCAATAGTTAAGTATTTGATAAATGCTAGGCTTGAGCTTGTATTTTAGATCTAGTGTCTGAATGTTCTAATGCCTCACTGATGGAAACCATTAGCTTGAAACCGGTGGTAGGGATAGCTCATTATATTACATTAATAAAATAAGCATTAAATTAAAAAATAACAAGACAATACTGGCAAGCATGAAACACTTCAAATGCCAGGTATATCCTATACAGAGTGATTTCTTCACCTAGGAGACACAATGAAATTACTTTTACTTAACATTGACCATAATCAGAAGTAGAAGACATCCTCTACAAATTAATAGTTGAGCATAACATTGAGGTAATTGTTTTTTAGGAAATTCTTCATTTATATAGTAATGTATTTCTTCCTAAAACTCTTGGATTTATATCCATGACTAAAAAAAAAAATGGAGGCCCCAAAAAAATTTCAAGTCAGCTCAAATGAAATAGATTGCAATCACCATTCAAAATAGATCATTTTTATGTATAAAAATGTACAAACTCCCCAATACAAATTGGCTCTACCTCTCCCCCCCCCCAACACTTTTAGATCTTCCTACAACTTGTATATTTTTGGATTTCAATTTTTATAATAGTCTTTTAGAATAGAGAGATTTAAACAACCCACACTTAATTTTTCAATACCTTGTAAGGGCGATTATTCCTTTCAAGCAGATGAATAACGGAATCAATTCTGGATTTATATTTTGTTTCAAGCAAAAAATGGTTCACTGTTACTTTCTGAACTATTTACATTGGATTGTTTTTCCCATAGCCAATAAAAACCAAATATTATTAGAAATATATACTCTTATTCTTCTCCTTTACTTTCTTTGCATTTCTTCATATATTCATATATATTACTTGTAACAACTTCTTTCATATATACTTTAATGCAAAAAAAAAAAAATTCTTTAATAAAACTTCTTTATTTTCTTGTCAGTTTCGACTATCCAGCAGTCTTCATCAGAGTGTTCTCAATTTCCTCTATTTTTTAAACTGTCAAGAAAATAAAGAAGTTTTATTAAAGAATTTTTTTTGCATTAAAGTGTATATGAAAGAAGTTATTATAAGCAATATATAAAAACCAAGTATAATTAGTTTGGGGATTCACACTCTCACAGTTGAAAGTTATCCTATTCTGAGATGAAATTTAAGCACAGATAACTGCAATCCATATATTGAACATCTAGGACAGAATATTAATAGATTCTCTTCAATTTTTAGCTATGATAGGTTTAACAGACTCATAAAACAGCTAGGAGTGAGTTCATCTTTTGATCCCTTGTGGGGGAAAACAGAAGTGCTCTTTGTAATCAATTTTTATCTTCCAAAGATTCATCAATTGCTGATATTATTGTAGGAGAGACCACGGAGAAGCAGAATTTTATAAGAAATAATCATAACGCTTGGTCACTTTTATAAAAGAGTGATGCTTGCAAAAGTACCTTTATTGATGTTCTGAAATGTGATTGCCAATTTTGTATACCAGAACTTCTAAAATCAATATTGATAGAATCAGAAAAGTATGATTAAAGCAGAATTGTAAGTTTCTCTTAAAATGTTTCACTAATATCAATCTAATAAAACCTATAAATGTTGACATTCACCCTTGATTGTATTAAACCAGAAAAAGTTCCAGAAGCAGAGATAATACTTCCAGAGTTTTTTTAAAATTTAGAACTTAAAGTCCATATTAACATTTATTACTACAGAGACTATTCCAAACATTTGACATAAAGGCAAAACTATAGCAGTCTTAAAATTAAATAAACCTAAAAATGAGCCAAAACATTATCAGCCAATATCATTGTAATGTGTTCCTAACAGCTTTTTGAAAGAATTATTATTATCAAGAGTTTTTGAAAGCCATCTACCTGAAGAACAGGTTGGATTTAGATCAAGTTTATTTTTAATAACCATATTGAAAAAAACTTTCAAAATAAATTAAAAAATGATACTACCTTCATTGATCAAATTTCAGCTCATGATTCAGTTTGAGGAAATGGTTTTCTAAAAGTTTATGAAAAAGCATAAATTTACAGGACATAATGCTCTTCAATAGAAAAATTCAAATGACCCTAAATAATAATCATAGCAGGGACAAAATTTTACATAACTGTCTATGTAAGCTTAGCTGTCTCACCTACTTTATTTAGTGTATTCAGCATTGTTCTGCTAAAAAACAGAATACAAGTGATCCATTTATAGTGATTATTTTCTAAAAGAGAAGTCTTTTAATAAAGATATGAAAAGAAAAAAAGCGGTTTTTTTTTTATGAAGATTGTAGTTTACTCTTAATTCAATAAGGACAGTATGTTCAATTTTTTTCATCTAAACAGCAAGAAATCATTTTCTACTGTAAACATAATCTTTTACAATAACAGACTGAACATAGTATTACTCTACACCATTTAGAAGTAACTTTGAATCATAGTCTAAGTTTTTTCCATCATATATCTAATACTACGTCAAAATTAATTTCAAGTAATATTCTTTTTGTAAAACTAGTTCCCATTATTTAGGGTTACGAGACAAGTACTTTACAGATAACTTTCTTAATACTTGCATATTCTACTGGTGCTGGGCCTCTGGAGGAAATGGTTCCATTCTAAACTTATGAATATTTAATCAAATATTTCCATAAGATATATTACTGGCACACTCACATCTATTCTTTTGCAATGGCTTCCTGTTCTTTCATCTATTCCTCCACTAAATATTTGAAGAGGCATTGCCTCACAGAAATGTGCTAAAAGCTGTTAAGCAGACCAGACTTGCTAATAAATAAAGATGTAATTGTATCTCCAAGTCTCAAATCAGGAATTTTTTTTTTTTTGGGGGGGGGGTATTCAACCAAGAGTCTACAATTGAAGTGGTATGGTGTAAAAATAGAATTCTTTTTAGGTTCTAAACAAATTTCATTTTCCAGATATGACAATAAAATTATTTAGATTTGATTTTTCTACATGCAACTGGAGCTTTTCAAAACATTCAGGCTAATCCTTGGTTATGATGCTCATCTGCATTATAAATGGAAATTTAAAAGCCATAGATGTATGGAAATGTGGCTACACAAACCACATATCTACGTCTGCCATATATATAACAGTGGCAGAATTAAAGAAGGATTAAAGCAACGAACCAATCTATTTCTTGCTAGGAATCTCTTATGTTTCTTTATATTTCGTTAATAATTAAGTTATCTTTAAAAAAAATCTATTCTTATTAAATAAATAAATATTTTGGGGTAATTTAAACCAAATAAAAATGTTTAAAAAAGTAATAATTAAAGATAAAATGGAAATCTTTAATAATTGTGGTATAGTACCGCAGTAAATTAATATTATTAGTTGATAGGATTTGAAGAACATTTCTCGATCTTTAAACATGTTTATTCATAATATAGGAAGGATTAAACCATCCATTAAATTTTAAACGAAGTTGACTAATCTGACTTACGTCTAGTCAATATATAACCAATCATACTATAATCATTTAAATTTAATGTGTTTTCTTAATTAATTTTAAGTCTAGTGTTCTTTGCTACATTTATAGTAAAAAAAGAAGAAGCTTATACAGAACTGGTCACAAACTAAATAAATAATCGAATGACTTTATTGCTCGATATTTCATAGGAAGTTGAGCGCCCACGTGCCAGAACTGGTATCGATCCATTGAATCAGAAGCTAACTACTGTATTAATTAAACCAAGTAGGGAAGACGTGATCCGGCCTGTAATTTCTAATGTATATTTTCTCACCTTTCTTAAATATCAATATCATTGACAATTCTTTTTTTTTGCACGTTTTCCTTTATGACCTTTCTTAAATACAAAGGTTTTTTTTTCCTCGTCTCTCTTTACTATCTTTGTTCTCATATATATATATCTCAATTTTTTTCTTTTTGTTTATTGAGTAATAAAATTTATTATAAATTAAATCCGCTAAATTTTATTTCCTTGTTCTTATAAAAGTATTTGGCATTCTTAGAAAAATCTATACAGTACTTCTAATAAAAATATTTTAAATATCTAGAAAAACCATACTTTTTTTTTTTCACACAAATATTGTTATCCTTAAATTAACTCCTCAAACATTAATTAATTATGTAATCTATTAGTAATATTTCCTCTCCATGTAAATGTTTGATGTTTTACTGTGATAAAACAACTAATGAATGTTAGTTTTATAGTTAGCTACTAGAGGGTACTTGAGTATTAATTATAAACACTAGTACGTAAAACAACAACAACAAACCATACATAAAAATAAACGCACACACATACACCTCCCTGGCTGGTAAATATGTCCCCATAATTATTTTGTCAACACAGAGAGCTTTTGCTTACAAAAAGTGACTAAAAAAAAATGCTTGAAGTAAGATTTATTGTGAATGTAATTAAAAAACGAAAATGTGGTTTTATAAACTCCTATCCATTGTCACCGATTGCTGTCTGACAAATTTCATAATGACCAGTTTTACAATTAATCCGAGTAATAGTCGACAGTAAAATAAAAATGAAAAAGAGAAAGAGCAAAGAAAACAAAAAACAGAAAAGATTCTGACATATTCTAAAAGATGGCAAGAAAGATTTTTAGCCAGACATTATAAAATTAATCTAAAGTCTGAATTCACTATACAGTAAGTTTACTTTAAGTAGTCAAAACTAAAGTGGAAATAAACTTCTTATATGTATATGCCTTTGTTAAGCAAAATTTTATTACTAAAATATATATAGTTTTGGGAATATAGGTGTGTGCAGTCACTTGTTAGTAGTATAATAGCATTCATATTTGTACTGATACTCATCTGGCATTCCCTAGATAGTGAAGATGCTTTAACAATAGCTGCAAGATGTAGAGTGTCCATTACTGCTCAGACAAGGTCTGATAAAACACCGTTGCTATTTTAGTAATAGCAACTAATCAGATTAATTCAAAAATTACGTTTATATATATATGTCGAAATGAATTATCTCACGGACGGGCAAAAGATGTTTTATAAAACATATATAAGCATTTTCAAATATTATCAGTCTACCGCAAGATGAAAGTATCTTCATTTAGCTTCAATAAATCATATTTTCACTATATCAATCTAAAAAACTTCCTTATCTCACCACCCATCTTACATAAGTATATAAAAACAAAGAAATTATAGATTGTCATAGATATGTTGATGATATAATTGTAATAATTGTTAATGAATTTAAAGAATTGAACAATAAAATAATAGAAATGGTTAGTAATATGATAGAAAATTGTAATAAAAGTTGAAAATGTGGATGAAGAATGATAAGAATAAGTTAGAAGAATATAAAATAAAAGTAGAAGAAATCATGGAAGAGTTGTTGGGGATGAATATAAGGACTGATCTGATGGAGTAAAAAAGTGGCAAATAAGATTTTAGGTGAGAATATTCAGAAGAATAAAAGTAATAGAAAAGTGAGAATTAATAAAAGTGTAAAAAAAAAAAAAGGAAAATCATGCAGAGAATATAAATAGGCTATTAAAAACAAAGAAAGTGAAAAACATGTTAATATTAAATGGGAAAAGTATTTTTAAAAAAGAAGTTGGCTAAAATAGATAATTATATAGAGAGAATAAAATTAAATAGTAAATTATTGGAGAATATTAATAATAGTTGAAGAGATGGGAATAAAAATTTTTGGAAATATATTAAAAAAAGGAATGTAGGGGAAAGAGAATAGCTCTAGAGAAAAATTAGAGACAATCTTAAATAGGTATGTAATGGATATAGAAAAGATGTTAGATGTGAAGAACAGAGTGATAACAAACATAAAAGCACATAGTAATGGAAAATATTAGTTTTACAGAAAATGAATTGAATGAGGCAGGGAAGAAATTGAAAAGTGTAAAGGCAAGAGGATTAGATGAATAGGTAGCAGAGATGGTTATAAATTTGGGAAATATGGCAAAATTAATCTATTATCATGTTTTAATAAGATGGTACAGAAGGGAAAATTTTCAGATAGCTGGAATAATACAAGAGTAAGGCTATAATTTAAAGGAAAGAGTAAAAATCATAGAAAGTTAAACAATTATAGACTGATAGCGGTAACATCAGTGTTATATAAGGTTTTTGCATGTATGGTGGCTGGAAGAGTGGCAAAATGCCTGGAAGAAAATAATATAGTGGAGAAATGCATGGAGGTTTTAAATTGGATAGGCATATAGGAGATAGTTTATTTATAGTCACACAACTTATAGATATTAATAGTAATATAGATTGACAGTTATATATGATCTTTATAGATATAGAGAATGCATATGATAGAGTAAATAGAAATAAATTATGGATAAGTTTAGTAAATTTAGGAATGGATGGAGCTTTAGTGGATATTATTAAGAGATTGTATAAAAGTTTATACATATCAATTATGAAAAATAGAATCAGCATTAAAAGTGGGGTGGAACTAAGGCAAAGATGCCTCTGTCAACTATTTTGTTTTTGTCATATTTGAGAGAAATGGAGATGGCAAGGGGGTATATATATTATCAGGTATTTTATTTACTGATGATAGCTTCTTGTGTACAGAAAGAAGATATGCACAAGGATGGGTAAAGAGATGGGGATTAAATTTAGTGAATAAAAATCAAAAGTAATGATGACAAATTCCGGATAAAGAGAAGAAAAGGAATTTTTATTGGGTGTTATAAAGATAAATGTGGTGAATAGATATAACTATTTGGGAATTGGCTTAAATAATCAGAAATATTGTTTGGTTGAATGAGAGAAAAAAATTGATAAGTGAAGCAAAGAAAAGAAAGGGACTGATAAAGAAATTATCAGTGTTTTCATATAATAAATAATATATAGCTAGAATTGTATGGAAGGAAGGACAGTAGCAGGGTTAACATATGGTAGTGATGCATTATGTGTTAGTAAAAGGATGTTAGATTACTTATAAAAAATACAAAAAGAAGTAGGAAGACATGCATTAGATGCAGTAGTGTGGATGGCAAAGGAGGCAATTCAAGGAGAAATGGTATGGTCAAGTTTTTATATGAGAGATGCAAAAAGCCAAATGAAAACATTTGATAGATTGCAATTTATGAGTAGTAAAAAAATAGCTAAGGTTAGACAACAAGATGGGTGAGAAAGGTAGAATGGTGTACAGAAGATGTGGATAAACACTTTATGTCAGTATACTTTTACAAAGGATGGGTTAATTACATTAGAAGAATTGTTGAGTGTTATAGTGGCAAGGAATGGGATAGAAGAATAGATGCATTGATAAAGAATAGGGAGTTGTAGAGATGGAGAACTAGTATGGAGAGTAAAAAGAGTTTAAATGTATATAGAAGTAAACAGAATAATGGATGTGCATTAATTTATGATAATAGCAACAAAGATAGCTTTCTGTTTAAAGCTTGAACAGGATCGATAATAACAAAGGAATATACACAAAAATGGAGGAATGTGGATGATTCAGTCTTCAAGTGATGTAAGAAAGGTATCAAAAATATTAGGCATCTGTTAATTGAATGTAAATGCTTAGAAGCAGGAAGATACAAATAATAAAGTTGTGGGAGAATAAATATAAACAAAGTGATTATACAGAAAGTGGATTTTTGACTTTTACATCGGGTTTGGAAAAAGAGAATGGGGATTTAGATATAAACACCATAGAGTAGACAAAGATAATATTGTGGAAATAGGATGAAGCAGGATAGAGAAGAATATGTAAAAAACTTAGAGTGGGGAATGAAAGGGGAAAGTAAGGTGGCTAACATATCTCTCTGGGCATAGTGGTGGAGAAATTTCTGAATCAGATAAAGGAGAAGCTATAGTGCATCACATTACCTCATGTGATTTTATAAAAAAGAAACATCATTATAATTGCAGTAAGGAATGAAACCCAGATTGAGGTATCAAATATGTTTTTTTATTTATATTTAGTTATCAGTTTCAATTTTGTTTTAAAATGATTAGTTTAAATTCTAATATACAAAAATATTTCAGTGCAGATCACTAACTGAAAATTCAAATGCAAAATGTTTCAATCACACCCTCAAACATTGTTTTTTCAGAAATGCCCAGAGGGCGTTTCAAAAAAAGCTTAACATTTGGAAACTAAATATTTGGAAGAATGATTTAAACATTTTATATAAACAATGAAAATTAAGGGGTTATATTCATGTAAACAATCAGAAATAACTTTATCTTTGATACAGCAAAAAACTATCAATTATTAATTGATATAAGTTAAGTAAAGTTTATCTATTTAATCTATAATAACGCCTTTGCTCTTAGTTTAATTAAAAGCAACAGAAGATTCACTTTTCTAACCCAAGTTATTGTAAGGATTTAATCCCAGACAACTATTTTCGGGAGCATAATAATAGAGAAGATTCACATCTTCCCTTATTAAATTCAGGACAAAAGAGATATTGTAGATTAAACCATCAAACGTATCATGATCACCATTCTTTGTGTTTACACAATCTGTTTTTCACAGAGGCAAAACTCTCCATACAGCAGTGCCCAATAGGATTATGGTGGTTGTGGTTATTAAAGAACCAAAGACACCCAAAAATTTTGATGCTGAACTGAGTTCAGATCTATACAACTATACAAGCTAATGGGCGTAGCTTGAAAACATTATTGTGTTTTCATTTTGGACTCGTAGCTTTATAATTAGCTAAAAAGTGAAACGTGGCTGCTAGAAGTAGCATTAGACTCTAAGATCTAGATGCAGTGCTCTCAGGTCCAAGGCTTCTCACTGATAAAAGCCACAGGCTAAAAACTAGTCTGGAGATATTGGATGATTAAGCACTAGATAGGGATTTTCTGCACAAATCTTCCTGCATCTATTGATTATTCTGGCTTGCACTGGGTGGTGCTACTGTGTGGAGAGTTTTGCCTTGATTGTAGGTTAATAGCTTCAGGACTGTCAATTAGTAATTGATCATTCTCTCATATAAATAATCATAATTTTTATTCCATAACCCCCTATTTTAATCCCCAAAATACTTATAAAACTGCTTCAAAAAATTGATGATATAAAATGATTCTCAGAGCAATGTTAATCTTCTTTGTGGCTGTCACTATGTAATCTAATCACTGATCACATTTTGATAACTATTTTTGTAGAGTTTAACAATAACATGCATCTATACATTGATCTTCTAATGTGTTAATTATTACAAAAATGTTTGTAGAATTGAACATTTTTTTTGTTGATTTACAAATCCAAAACATAAAGGTTGATCTCTTCCATAACTTTCGTTCTATAATTAAGTCTAGCTTAATTTGGGTTTAGTTTGTTTCTAATATTTTTATTGCTGTAATAATCTTAGTAAAGATCTTGTGTATAATTGGCAAAAGAGTGCTATATAACTGTAAATTCTAACACCTTCTTTTTCATCTTGCTTGAATTTTATCCTTTCGTGTTTACCTACTTCTTATAAAACATCTGTAATAATTTAATCATTTCCTGCAGCTTTTCAATTCTTTACAGATTTAATTTACTTCTCATTCAAAATATTTGGTTTGTTAGAAGATATCGTGCAGTTAACAGATGCTATTATGTTGTTTTTCTGTAGTATTATGCACTTTATAGTAAAATCTTTCAGCACATTTCATGATGGGCAGCTCGTTGTTTTTTTTTTTGTTTTGTTTTTTTTACAAATGATGTCATTTTTCTTTTCCAATCATTTTATTTTTCAATACTATAATATTTTATATTTTTGAGATTTTTTATATAGTTTTTCTTAACATTTCACAATTATATTTATTAATGTAATCATGAACTATTTTTTATTTTTTATGCAGATTTTTGAATGGAATATTTTAGAACATTTTCACATTCCTTGTTATATATATAGTAACAGAATAAATGGTAAAAAAGGATTTTGTAACAGAATAATAAATATAAATGAGGGAATACATTTACTATGTTAGCTGATATATCATTTATAAGTAAATTAAGGATGTCGCTAACATTTGAATAAAAACATATACATATCATGTTTTAGTTGAGTATCTTTGTAACTAATTAAATATAACACCATAGCCTGTTTGCAACTATCATAAACATTAATTCTGTCACACTAATAATGAGATAAATAAATTATCCCATTTTTCAACACACAAAATAACAAAATGAAAATTGAACATTGTTATCATTTAAGATTTAAAATATTTCGATATTGGGAAGTCATTTGAACCAATAAAATGTACTAGCCATTGCCATCAGGTAAACAAATATTAGCTATACCAACTGAACAAAATTACTATGAAATCCATGGTGTGCATTACGCTTATCTCCAATAATAGGTTCTTTTAACAAAGAATCCTTCCCATTCCTCTTTCCAAATATATAAGACCATTCATGGTCACATGCACATACTGGTGCTATTTATAATGACTTATAAAAAATATATAAAATTAATACTATCGAGTTGGAAAAGGGACTAATTCACTTTTATTCAGCTTAGCTAAGTACATGTGTTTTCCACGAGTGCCACTAGTTTGTTTTAAATCTAGATAAATTTTATCTGTCCATAGTGTACTGAGTTCAAACTCATTCGGTACATTTTTTTTACTACATGTGGCTTAGATGACTAATGAACAACAACAACAAATATGACATTCTTATATTTTATCCATGTCAATAAAATTATAAGATCCCTATATCACAAAATTTGCAATTTCAATACTCTAATAGATATTACTACCTCAGCTTAAGCATATTGATAAACAGATGCAAAAAATACTCTCATTAATGGCTTCCAAACGAACAGAGTGAAGACCATTACTTACATATATGGCCATTAAACTAGTTACTTAATTTAATTATTTATCATAATATAACAATGATGATGATGATACCAGCCATAGCTTTATGATGAACTCACAACAATAAATTTATCTGTATAAGCATATAGGCACTTCTCAAAATTATCCTATGTTAAACTGGGATTTAAATATAACACTCACTACCATTTATAAACGTTTATGGTTATATTTACTTCAAATACTATTATAGACAAAATTATAACTCAATTATCAGTATTTACCAGTGATGATGCATGATCATCACGAATCTCACCTCATGATATTCAACTTTTTATAAACCCCTATTTACTAAACATATTAATTATTTTAAAGATTGGATTTAATGATTATTATTTATTCACTGATGATGGTGATCATAACTCTTGGACACAACATAATTTTAGTTTTTCATTATTAACATCTAATTATTAAAAAAACTGGTTATATGTCAAGCATAATCCTTAAAGATCCCTATATGTAAATTAATATTCTACGCTTAATATTTACTTAACATTTACGAGTGATGATGATCAATTAAAACGATAGAGTCAAGAGAAGAAAAATATATATAATAATATTGATAATAATAACTCGGAAACCAAATATGGTATAATTATATTTATTAACACTCTTCCTTTTTTAAAAAAACTAAATTATAAAATATACAATTGACTGATTATTATTATATTAATTAAATATAGCATTAATACAAAAAATTTATATACGCATAACTAAATAAACTTATATACAAGTTGGTCTCTTTTTTTTTTTTTTTTTTGATATTTTAAAATAAGCTGGCTTAAAATGACATAAAAAAATATTCTATAAATGCTCACAAAGGCAAATTTCATTTATGTAATGTGTATGTTTTTTTTCCACTTCCATACATGTGTAAAACCCTGCTCTTATATTTTTCTACCTTAAAATAACTATGTCTAACCTATTTTCAATGAATGGAATAAGCAGTTATACATGCACACACTCAGTGATATGTGAACATATATATTATGTTAAAATGTGTTCCCTTATATTATGGATGGATATATAAATCACATATATGAAAAATATTATTACAACTTTGAGCAAAAAAATACATTATATCAAATTTAATATGCAGAGATAAATAAAAAACAAAACATTATAAAGCATATATTGATAAGGTTGCTCAATTAACACAGTAAAGAAAGAACAATAATAAAAAGACATTCTAGCATTACAATATATAAAAAAAAATCAAAATAATGAAAAAATTAAGTTTAATGAATTTTAAATTAGGTAGGTGTATTTTATGCAGTATTAATAAAATATGATTAACAAAGAAACTCTTAATGTATATGTATTAAAAAGAAAAGAAAATAAAATGCTTTGACTTTAGAAATTACAGTTTACTTTTAATAAGTAAATAAGAAAATTTGATAATTAAATTTAAAATTTACCCGACCCATATTCATTTCTTATTAGTGTCCCAGGCTTTAAATTTTCAGACCGCTTTCCTATTTATAGCATCTACAGGTTGGTTTGGATTGTTTCTACCATTTAAAAAAAGTTATTGCAGATACATTTAGATAAATATGAATTAGTTTGTTTACTTGATCCTACCATTTTAAAATGAGTTATTGTAGATACTTCTTGATAAATATGAATTGATTGTCCTTCTTCTCTTTTTTCTTCTTCTCCATTCATTCAGAAATGGTGATACTTTAATAGGCCAGGAGACAAAAAAGAAGCCTCTCAGATAGCATCTGTGGTTGGTTTGAATTTGGCCATTTCTTTAGTTTGTTATAGACTGGTATATGAGTCCACAGATAGATCAGTGACTTAACCCATAATGTGGGATTTCAAAGAACAGAAACAGTGAGTTCAGCACAGCATCCTGATTATTTCCTTCATAGCCAAAATATTTATAAGTACCATTTTATACTATATTAACAATTTCTTTCAAAGGATTCAGTTTAAATCCCTCTTTTCTTTAAACTAATTTTTGCTGTAAGTTACTTATATGTGTGCACATCTTCTATGCTGACTTTAAAACAATAGTCATTTTTTCTTCTTTAATTTTAAAGAGAGAAAAAAAAATCAAACAACTCATTCTGAGTTTTAAAAAAAATGATGACAAACTGCTGCTAATTCTATAATTTTTTTCTTCTTTCATCTTTTAGTTTATAATTTAAAACAACTGCATATTTCTTTTAACTTTAAGACAACTTTAACAACTGCCATTTACTGCCAAAACTCAACATTGTTAAGTAATTCTCCTTAAAATTGTTAACTGATTTTTCTTAATATTAATGACTACATCTCTTTTCTTTAATAGTAACAACTCACTTTTTTTCTAAAAAAAACTGCCTTTCAATATTGTTTCACTCGTTTTTATATTCTGAATTTCTGATCAAAAAGACTAAAATCTTCTAACAAAAATAATTGTGATTTTGGAGATAGCAATCAAATCTCATATGTTGATGGTCTCAAGTCATTAACAAAAAAAGATTAATAATTATATTTATTCTGTTGAAGCATTTCCTCTTTTCTTTTTTTAGGATATCTAAGATCCAGATAATACAAACAATAAAGCCTGCTATCTACAGTCAAAGATTTGTGCAAAAAAAATGTTTTATGTTTTGAACTCTCATATATGTGCTTAGTTTATCCATTAATCTACTGATCATTTTTACACCTTCCTTCCTAATCTGTTTTATTTTACAGAAATAAAACTAAATAACTGAATATATTATTTATTTAATAATAAGGAAACAATATATTAAATATCATTTCTTATATCATTCTTTTCATTCATTACTTATTAATTTATCATCTATAAATTATACATAATATATGCACACATAAATCTATATATAAAAGATTTTTTTTTAAATTAAAGGATATATATTTCACAATGATGGCATTACAAAACCATTATATATATATATATATCATTATCAATCCACTGCAGGATGAAGGTCTCTCCAAGTTTAATCCATCTTCTCCAATCTTTAGCTTCTCTTCTCCACAACACCCCTGCACATTTTCTTATTTCATCCATCCATCTCAGATGTGGTCTCTTTCTGGGTCTTTTACAATCTCTTGGAATCCACTTTAAAATTTCAATTGTCCATCTATTATCATCTCTTCTAGAAATATGTCCAGCCCAACTCCATTTCAATCTTTTAATTTTTTTAATAATGTCAGTAACACCTGTTTGTTGTCATACCCATACATTGCGTTTTTGATCACTTCTTGTTACTCCAAACATACATCTCTCCATACTTCTTTGAGTGGTCTGAAGTCTCTGTATTGCTCTTCTATTAAGTGTCCAAGTCTCAGATCCATAAGTCAGAACTGGTAAAACCCATTTATTAAAAACCATCCTTTTCAAACACATAGGCATATTTCCTTTTAGTATCCAGTTATTTCTACCAAAAGCACTCCAACCAAGTTTAATTCTATGATTAATTTCCTCCATTATGTTCCCATCTGTATTAATGATCTGACCAAGGTATTTGTAACTATTAACTTCTTCTAATTCTTCATAATCAATCTTTATTTTCATATTTTGAGCAAATCGATTAAACATTACTTTAGTCTTTTTAACATTTATCTTTAGTCCTACTTTTTTACTTTCATCTGCTAACTCCTGCAACATTTCTTGCAGCTCTGAAGCATTATTTGCAAAAACAACTACATCATCTGCGAAATCTAAATAACTTAAATACTCTCCATTTACTTTCACTCCTTTAGTTTCCCATTTTAATCCACAAAATACTTCTTGCAGTACTGCTGTAAAAAGTTTTGGAGATATGGAGTCACCTTATCTTACACCTTTCTCAATGTTGATTTTTCCAGTATCATTATGTAATCTAATTGTTGCTGTTGCATTTTTATAAATATTCTTTAAAATATGACAATATCCTGGATCTATACCTTGATGATCCAATGCTTTACTCACTGAAGAAATGTGTATAGAATCGAATGCCTTTTCATAATCTAAAAATCCAAAACATAATGGCAACTCATATTCGTTTGTCCTTTCTATGACTTCTCTCAATACCTGGATATGATCTATTGTACTAAAACCACTTTTAAATCCAGCTTGTTCTCTTGGTTGGTGGAAATCCAAAGTTCTCTGTAGACGAGTTGTAATTATCTTGGTAAAAATTTTATATAAAACTGATAAAAGGCTGATAGGTCTGTAATTTCTAATATCTTTTTTATCACCTTTTTTAAATATTAATATTATTACTGCATTCTTCCAATCTTACGGTACATCTTTATCATTTAGACATTTGGTATATAACTTTGCTAAAATTGTTTCTATTTCTTCACCTGCTTCTTTTAATATATCAATTATAATTCCATCATTTCCTGGAGCCTTTCCTTTCTTCATACATTTAATTGCATGTCTCACTTCTTCATTTAAAATTCTGGGCAATTCAGAAGATGAATAGATATAGGAGGTACTTGTTCTTTATTACTATATAATTCTTGATAAAAATCTTCTACCAATTTCATGATGTCATCTCTCTTTTTAGTAATAATTCCATCTTTTTTTCTTATTGCAGATATAAATTTCCTACCAATACCAAAATGTTGTTTAACATTCTTGAGACTTTTATTTTCTTCTACAGCTTTCATTGCTATTTCACAGTTATACTTTCTTATATCATTTTCAACTCTTTTCCATACCATTTTACAAAATTCGAGATATTCAATTCTTTTTAATACATCATTTTTGTATATCTTCATATTCCTTCGTTTTTTCATAAATTCTCTAGTCTCAGTAGAAATTTTATTAGTCAATTGCTGCTTTTTTCTACCAGCTATTTTTGTTGCAGTTTTTAAAAGTGTATCAGTTATTTTCATATTAATTTCATTCAAATCTGAATCATGTTCAAAATCTCCTAACACTTGAAACCTATTTGTAAGTTCTAATTTAAATTCATTAGAATGTTTCTCAAGATTAGGAATATCAACTGTAAATATTGTTTTTCTTAAGAATTTTTGTCTCTCTAATTTTACATTAACACGTAACTTACACTTTACTAATTGATGATCACTTCCTGTGTTAAATTTATTAAGAACATTACAATCTTGAAATATGTATTTTCTGTTAGCCAAAATATAATCCAATTCTGCTGTACTTTCATTTGGATGTTTCCATGTCCATTTCCTTTTAACATTTTTCTCAAAAAATGAATTCATAATATAAAGTTTTTCTTTTTTTGCAAACTCCACAAGTCTATGTCCTCTCTCATTTTTATTACCATAACCAAAATTACCTACAGCAATTTCATCTTTCATTTGTCTACCTATTCTAGCATTAAAGTCTCCCATAACAATTTTAAAATGTTGTTTACTCTGATCAAAAGCCTTTTGTACATCCATATAAAAATCTTCTACTACTTCATCACTATGAGAACTTGTTGGGGCAAAACCTGAATTATCTGCATTTGGTATCTGCTATTAAGTTGTATAACTAATCTTGCCATTCTGTCCGATACACCATCAATCTCCACAATATTGTTCTTCCACTTTTTATTTATAATGAATCCTACTCCACTTGTATTTCCAATATGTGTGCCTTTATAATAGAGTATATGTCCACTTTTTAAATCAATTGTTTCTTCACCTTTTCTTCTAACTTCACAAAGTCCAATAGTATCCCATTCAATATAAGACAATTCTTCTTCTAATTCTTGCAATCTTCCTTCACTTGAAAGTGATCTGCAGTTGTAAGTACCTAAATAAAAAGTTGTCATCAAATAGCAGCCTGGGTCCACAATCAGGGGATTCTTAGCACCCTCCACCTTCGGCCACCTACCGCTGCCTTGGTTGGTGACTTTACAGCCTCCTGGGAATAAGGGCCATGCTTTATTTTTGTCTATCATAATTGTATATATGTATTGGAAAAATATTTATCATTTACACAAACATTCATTCTGCCTTATCAGGCACTGACAAGAAAGACCATGGTGTTTCTTGATCTTAAACTCAGTGGTAAAAAGCCGATAAACTCACCATGCTGGCTAATGCATGTTGGTGAGCAGCCCATCCATGTTCATATACTATATGAATAATCACATAAGTAATAACAGCTGCAATGACAAGAACGTATGGAGTGGACATTAGGAATTTGCCCTGCTCGGTTCCTTTAAGGCCTCCAAGAGGAATCAAAGGGTCTCCTTTCAGTTAATAGCAAACTTCTTTCTGCAGCCATATATATATATATATATATATATATATGTGTGTGTGTGTGTGTGTGTTTGTGTGTGTGGGAAATGAGAACATATATATATACAATATATATATGGCCTTAACCCATTTGAAAATTTGATGATGAAATGCTGGTTTTTTATATATATGCATACCAATTTTATTCAAATATCAGTTATCTTTGAATTGACCATGTTCAAACTTGAGCCATTTTTAAATACAAATTGCAAGTTCAAGTTTTCTAGAGGATTTTTAAAGATTAAGAATACCAGAAAATTGTTGATATTGTTTATACTTAGATCTTAATAATTGATTATCAATATTTGGGTTGAATCTATTAGGCATCGTGCAAACTTCTCATTACTCAAAATATAATCTATTTCTGTTGTATTTTCATATCCATTTTTATTTTGGATGCTCCCCCTCTCTCCAAAAAGAAATTCATATTATGCAATTTTTTTATGCAACTTCCACACATCTTTGTCCTTTTTCATTTTTGTTCTTCTAATAAAGTTCTGTCCAGCATATGTCTTTCAATCATTTTTTAATGCTAGCATTTTAAATGTTTCATGGCAATTTTAAAATGTTGCTTAGTCTGATCAAAAACCTTCTGCATATCTATAATTTTTTATTCTTTTATTACAATTCAAACTTTCTTAATACATAAATCTAAAATATATTATCTTTTATAACTTGTTAAGTTGAATGATTAATTTTGGCAATCAGTCTGATATACCATCTATCTCCATAATATTGATTTCCCATCTTTTATTTCTACTGAATACCTATCCCTTTGTACTTTGGTATTTGTCCTTTAATATGGCAATACTATTTTTCAAATCAATTATCTTTTCACTTTTTCTTTTAATTTCACAAAACTTACACTAGTCCATTCTTCCAATGTTTGCATTCTTTCTTTACTGCAAAGCGATTTACAAGGAAATAAATAAAATATTATTGTCAAAAAAAAAAAAACAATCTGGTTTCATAATTAAATGATTTTTATAATCTTTTTCCTATGGTTATCATATGTAGTATGTCATTATTTATTTTTGTCTGCCATGTTATAAAGCATTGCACACACATATATTCATTTGTGCTGCCCTAGAATCTGAAATCTTAGTTAAAAACTATGCTATCTGAATGGGTAGATAATGCCATTTACTTAGTCATAAACTCACAGGCAAAAATCCAATAACCCATTATTTTGGATAATTTATATTAGTATTCATCTTTGGTCATCATATGAATAGTTACAATGACAAACTATACAAAATCAATATTAAGAGTTTGCTTACTTGGTCTTTTAAAGTTGCAAAGAGAAATTATATGGTTTAATTTAATTTAATAATTTGATTTTCTTTTTATACAAATAGTCAGTGCCTTTCTATCAAACATTGCGATATATAAGATCACAAGTTTTCATTAAATTACCTAGAGATTAAAAATAATGTATATATACAAACAAAATGTCTGTAAATAAAAAACTATTGTAATAACAATAAAAATAATAAATATAATGGTAATTAACTATTATATACAGTCTTTCAATCAGCAGAAGTAATTTCACTATAATAGTTAATTACTGTTACATATATATATATATAAGAAGTTAACAGTTACAAATACCTTGGTCAAATTATTAATACAGATGGAAACATAATGGAGGAAATTAATCATAGAATTAAACTTGGTTGGAGTGCTTTTGATAGAAATAACTTGTTATTAAAAGAAAATATGCCTATGTGTTTGAAAAGGATGGTTTTTAACAAATGTGTTTTACCAGTTCTTACTTATGGATCTGAGACTTGGACACTTAATAGAAGAGCAATACAGAGACTTTGGACCAGTCAAAGGAGTATAGAGAGATGTATGTTGGGAGTAACAAGAAGAGATCAAAAACGCAATGTATGGGTAAGACAACAAACAGGTGTTACTGACCTTATTGAAAAAATTAAAAGATTGAAATGGAGTTGGGCTGGACATATTGCTAGAAGAGATGATAATAGATGGACAATTGAAATTTTAAACTGGATTCCAACAGATTGTAAAAGACCCAGAAAGCGACCACATGTGAGATGGATGGATGAAATAAGAAAATGTGCAGGGGTGTTGTGGAGACGAGAAGCTAAAGATCGGAGAAGATGGATTAAACTTGGAGAGACCTTCATCCTGCAGTGGATTGATAATCGTTGATGATGATATATATATATATATTACACTTTGAACTATAAGTATCAAATTAGAAGTATTATTCCTATATCTTCTTCTTTACTTTTTTTGCATTCCTTCATATATTCATATATATTACTTATTCCTATATCTTCTTCTTTACTTTTTTTGTTATTTTTTTATATATTCATATATATTACTTATAATAGAATAAATCTCCACATATACACTTTAATGCAAATTTTTTAATATACTTTCTTTAATATCCTAACAGTTTCAACTATCCTGCAGTCTTCATCAGAGCACTTGTGTAACCTTCCTCTTCCTTTTAAATTTATAACTGATTTAAAAGGAAGACAAGTGCTCTGATGAGAAGACTGCAGGATAGTCAAAACTGTTAGAAAATTAAAGAAATTATATAAAAAAATTGCATTAAAGTGTATATGTGGAGATTTATTATAAGTAATATATATGAATATAAGAATCAAATTACTTTACATCTTTGAGACAATAAACTTCAAATTATTCAAATTATTATTGTTATTAATTATTTATTAAGCTAGAGATTATTATACCATTTTTAGCCAAGATATAAAAACTTTAAACACCTGTTAAAGATTAATATATCTGCCAATTAAAAATACCATGTGGGCATGTGTAATAATAGTAGTAGTAGTAGTAGCGGTAATGGTAGTGGCGGTGGTGGTAATATATATAAATCTGTAACTGTGCTTGAAGTTTAACTGGGCTAAAAGTGATATGATAATTTCTAACCTAATAAATTATTATTAGTAATCATAAATATATTGACCTAAAATAGAGAGTATCAAAGATGGGCGTGCAGCGTGCAGCAAGTTTATATATATATATAAATATTGATATATATATATATATATATATATATATGTCAAAGCGTTGACCGGGAAGTGAACCAGGGCTAACTGCTTGTAAGGCAGCTACGCTAACAACAAGGCCACCAATGCTTGACAGCGCACAGCACGTTTGTCACTTTTAGATAAAATTATAGCAAGATGATAAATACTTACGATGAAGATTTATAATATATAGGATATAAGGTTTATGTAAGAGGTTGCAATCTGAGCCAATTGAAATTAGCACGCAATCCATCGTGAGGATCTGTTGTTTTTTTCTAACATTTTTATTTTTATGTTTCAAAAAAGTATGATAGTGTGAAAATTTATTCTTCTAAATCAATTATATATGAAAATACAAAATAATTAATAGAGCTCTTTTTCCGTTTATTACAAATAGGGCCGACAATATTAGAGAATCCCCATAGATAAATATTACGCAAAGCATAAATAAAAGAGCAGTAGAAATGATGCTGATAAATAAATAAAAAATGCACACATTGCTGATCTGGATATCAACTATTAAAAAAATATGATATTATATATATATATATAATTAATATATTTTCGTAAACTGATACTTCATAAAAAGTTAATAGTGTTTAAGCATAAATCTTTAAATTATGAACTTTATTTTTTGGTAGAAAAATACTCTGGATAAAAAGCAAGTCAAATTTTATTAAACATCAAAGTATTATTTAAAAAACACTTGATCATCATCATCGATCACTTATTATTATTTGCTCCTGTTTTATAATTATCGTGGCAATTTATTTATGAAGCTATATTATAAACATTCATAATGGACTTTAACAATTCAGACTGAATTATTTTACTTCCATATAACGAAGTACAGTACTCTTTTAATTTAAGAAGTTTAATTAAAAGAAGTAAGCAATCTCTTTGTGGCTCATTAATTTAAATTGCTACAGACATGCCTGTTCACCAATTTCTTTTTAAGAGCAACAATTAGTGAGCCCCTCATATTTAAAAAATAGATAACTTTCGGATTTATTTTATTTCCTTTGAAATAAAATGTCAGTTACCTAAAAGATTTCTTCTGGCAAGTTTAATACTTCTGAATTGTATTTAAATAAATATGAATTATGGGATTTTTTTGTCAAATAGATATGCATATTAAATAATTTTTTGGCCACATTCTATTCATGTTTAATATCTTCACTTTTTCCCCCCAAGCATTAAAACCTGCCTCCTGACATGCGCGTCATCTGGGAGTGGATTAACAGATTTATATAAAACCAGATCGCAGTATGACATATTCAAAGTCATTTCACAGAAACATTATCACTTGAGGTAAGTATATGTTAAATAATTTTAAAATCAGTATTAATAGTATGTTAAGAATAACAATGATCTAAAATAATCATATTTATAATAAGGTGTGTGTGTGTGTACGTGTGTGGTTTTTAAATAGCTACATAAAATAAGCACATTATATTTTTAATATTGTAAATATTATTTTTAAAAACTTGCAAAATCGAACTAAAAACGAAAAATAAATTATTTTTTAAATATTGGAAAATAATATTTTGCAATTATTTTATAGAAAGAAAATGAGGCTTATCTTTGGATTATTATTAATAGGTAAGAAAAAAAATATTCTTTTTATTATTTATACACACAGGTATGAAAGGGCAATAAACAATGAAAAAACAAAATCTTACTTTGATTTTATTTAAATATGTTTTATTGACTTATTTTCCAGCAAACTTTTTAGTCTGACATTTAATAATCAGAACTTTTCCAAGGACGCTGCTCTTATTTTACTGTCTGGTTGAGAATTGTCTATCCTCAGTTATATGTGAATTGTACTTATCTAATCTTTATAGACTTTTGTATTCCATAATTGATAAAAAGTTAATAAGTTATACTGAGAGGGTAACCAGAAATTACAAAACCGTTAGGGATGAAATCCAAATATTATTGCTTGCATTTAATACTCACGTTTATTAACCTCAGTATATCCTTGGGCATAAAACTTGGCATACATATATATATATGTTGCATTTTGGAAATTATAAGTTATATATATATATATATGATCGTAGGTGTACATATTGGCTGTTTACAATCTATTCATCATATATATATATAATTGAATACTTATTTATTAACTAATTTTTAATTTAATTTAAACTAAATACACTTGTCTAATTATTCTCCAGTTGTGCAAATGAATTCATTGATTAATAACATTTGAGTGAGACTAGATAATTGTCCATATCATAAAAGTTATTTGAAATAACTATATCACATAATCCAGAATTCAAATCCCAGGGTAATTGAGTATGGTTATATATTTTTTTTTTATTGTAAAAGTTATTTGCAATAACTATATCACATAATCAAATCCCAGTGTAATTTAGTATGGTTCTATTATTTTTTTATTGGATTTAATAGTTATTATCTGGCTAGATATAAACTTTATATGATAATCAAATCAAATATTTGGGTGTTTTATCTAAATTATTATTGTTTGGATAAGTTTTGTTCTGTTATAAGTCAGAATGATTTTATTTAATTATATATAAATTTAATTGATGTGAATTGTGAATTCAAATAAATATTAAATTTTAATATTCATACTTAATTATAATAAATGTTAATAATTCTGTTTATATGTTTTGATTGTTATAATATACAGTTTTAATAATTTAGTTACAGAAAATTTAAAATAAATTTATTTGACTAGTTAATTGTACTTAAGTAAATATCCAATAGAAATCTACTGGTTTTTTTTATATACTGGTATAATTGAATATTACAGATTCAAGATTATTGAATAGATTCATTGATATTACATCTTTATTGAATATTTTATTTTATTATAACTAGCTTAATTAACAAGAGTAAAATTAATATATGAGTATAACATGGTTGAGTTAGTAGTATTTATCATTTTATTAAAATATGATTTAAAGTTAACTATTGGTTCATATATTTATTTAAATATTATGAATATCGTAAGCTCATAGGACATACTAAAGGTGCCATTTCAATTATTCGTGAATTAGCATAAATTATATTTTTATAAGCAATGTTTGATTAGTTGGGTATATTAAAATTTAGTTGTTCAATGATTGATTATTGATTTCATTTGATTATAAGTGAAATCTATCTTAAGCATATATGACCAAAGACATGTGAATAAAGATCTATGATCCCCAGGATGTGCATTTCATGCTAAACTAGCACTCATCAGTTGTAATGATTTTATATATATATACTCAACAATGATAAAGATATGAGCAAGAGATTGTGGTCTAGGCCAACTGATGAGTGCTGGTTCAGCATGAAATATGCATCTTGGGATCATAGATCGTTTTCACATGTTTCTGATCATATGTTTATGAGCACATTCCTCCATATGGTGTTAAAAACAAATAGAAACCAATCTCTACCTTGTGTGAGAATGGTGTAATAAAAATTGTATTGCAGAAATATTATTCATTATTGATAGCTGTTTTATTTCTAAGTAAACCCAAGACAAAAAGTTATTGTGATAAATCAGAGAAAATTGTTTAAGATCTATCAATAGTATATGATAGTTTCCTAACAACAAATTTCTCTAGACATTACATGGAAATAAACCCAATCGTTCCCTTGTTTACATCATGTATATAAAACATATACTGTATAGGTTCTTCCATGTGTAATCACCTATACTATTGTACTGATATTTAGGACTGAAACACCTGCCATCAACCAGGAATAGAGCATTATTTTGAAAATCAGGTGCTACAAACAACAACACATAGAACAAGAAAAATTCATCCAATAAAAAAACAAAAACAGATATTAGGTTATGGCATTAGTAACTGAGAAAATTGATATAAAAGCAACAAGTATTCTTATTAATGCTATTTTTTTTAAAAAATATTTAAAAGAGAGATAATTTACATTGTTATCACATTTGTTGATACAATCTGTTTTCTTGTTTGTTTTTTCTACAAAACAATTGTCTTTTTTTTTTTTAAAAAAAAATCGATATTGCAAAATTTTAAAATAGGGATAGCATACAAGTAGATTGCCTTGCCTGGAGTGCAAACAAATTGTCACTAGCTATAAAATATTATTATATGATAATTTATTTATTTTATTATATATTATATTTTGAAATATGAATTTTTTCTGCATTGCAGGCTTTTTCATACCTGCACTTTTATATGTAATATATAGGGGATTTGAATTCAGGCTTTCACATGACCCTCAACCATCCATGATATCTCATACTGCTGATACACTTGATAGTGCAAAACAAATTGTCACTAGCTATAAAATATTATTATATGATAATTTATTTATTTTATTATATATTATATTTTGAAATATGAATTTTTTCTGCATTGCAGGCTTTTTCATACCTGCACTTTTATATGTAATATATAGGGGATTTGAATTCAGGCTTTCACACGACCCTCAACCATCCATGATATCTCATACTGCTGATACCCTTGATCACACACATGTTGAAAGTATAAATAATCACCAATATACGTATTTTGTGCTAAACCAGCCCTCGTTAGTTGGTCCAGATTATCATCTCCACACATATATACAATCAAAGCTCAGCTTATATTAAGATATCCAATCTTCATACTTTAATGGACAGGCTTCAAACCACTTCATCCCACAACTCTTCAGCTATCCATTTTATTGAAAATCTGATGGTTGAATGCTCAAAGCCCACCTGTTCATTAAAATCTGAAGATTGGCTATCTTAATATAAGCTGACCTTTGATTGTATATATGTGTGGAGATGATAATCTGGACCCACTGATGAGTGCTGGTTTAGCATAAAATACCTATATTGGTGATTATTTACCTTTTCAACATGTGTGTGAGCGGTATGAGAGAGCATGGATGTTTGAGGGTCATGTGAAAGTCTGAGTTCAATCCCCCTATATATTATATTATAAAATCGCATTTTATTACTTTTGTTTTCTATTCCAAAATTTTTATTTCATATATTTATTAAAATGAAATTAATTTTATGAAAATTTACTATAATAATATTGATTACATAAATATTAAACTATTGCTAATTAAAGACTGCAATTCAAATAGGATGGGCCCTGCTTTATTTAATGCAGGGATAGAGTTGTGATTCGAGAGCTAAAGATCTATAGATCCCATATAAACTTTCTTATTTGTGTATTAAAATGTAATATGGTGGTAATATATAATGTTGTTGAAAGTAAAATAATAGTAATATTAATAATCAAATTGTTTTATTGCTCGAGAATACATTAGCAGTTCGAGCGCCAGATGGGCCCACAATGGACTCGATCTGAGAACCAAGGCCACCAGAGCCTGACATTCTATCACTTTACTAAATCATGCAGGATGTTGAAAGTTATACTTTTATAAACTAACTATTTGTTATATCATTATTTATATACCATTTTAAAAATAAAGTTGATTCCAGATTTTATTATATGTATGTTAGTGAATGTTATAGGAAAGATTTTTATTGCTTAGAAGATATTTTGGAAACACTATATACAATTTTTCATACCTGCACAAAATTGGCCAAGATGTCCCTTTTCTTTTAAAATACTGATCAAAAAGTTTACCCATGTTAGCAACCTATATTCTACCTCTACCTATATAGAATTATCTGCACATGCTTTATGCATGTGATCAACCTATGTTTTTACTTCTACCTATGTAGCACTATCTCACCCTTCTTTCCCCTAATGTGCACAATCTATCTTTTTTATATCTATCTACATGGTATCATATATTTTAGCTTCTACCTACCACACCATTCTTTACCCATGTGGTCAACCTATATTCTTACATCTATCTATATGTTACCATCTTACCATTTTCCAGTGTATGTTAAATATATATTCATTTCGGTCTTAATTGATGAAGCTTTAAATATAATCTCACAACGTTGTAATTTACCAGACCATATTATTGCTTTGATTAAACATTGTCTCTTGAACACATTTTTTGTATACAATGGAGTACAGACTTATTTTTGGTACCCCTATGGGCTCACCTATCTCAGGAATAATAGCTGATTTATTCATGGAAAATATAGAAACTCATGCTTTAGAATCATCACCTTTAAAACCTCTCATTTGGCTCAGATACATAGATGACCCTTTGGTCATATGGCAACATGGAAAAAATAAATTGGATGATTTTTTCTTACATTTAAATAATATGCATTCTCATATTGAATTTACAATGGAGACAGAGTCTGGTGGAAAACTCCCTTTTCTTGATGTTCTATTCACCAAATAGTTTATCTTTTTTTGATTTACAGAAAGAATACACACACAGACAGATATTTACATTTACATTCTCATCATCACCCAACTCAGATAGTTTCTGTAGCCAAAACTCTTTTAAATAGAGCAATTAACCTTTCAGATGAGTCACATCTGAAAGAAGAAATAAATCATATTAATAGTGTTTTATTAGCAAACAATTATAATTATAAATTTATAGAAAAAAAGTCTTATTTTAAGCCCAAAATGAACAAAATATAAAACAAAAAGATGATAAATCAGCTATTAGGATTTGTGTTCCATATGTAAAAGGAACTACAGACAGTATTGGATGTATATTAAAATGCTATAATATAGATACAGCATTTTCTGCTCATCAAAAGATCAGCAATATAATAACCAAGCCTAAGGATTCAATCCCTCTTGAATCTCACAGTGTTTATCAAATCTCATGTAAAAATTGTAAAGCTTCTTACATAGGTATGAGTAATTGTCACATCAGTGTTAGGAGAAATGAGCATGCCAATGCAGTTAAACAACACTCATCATCATCAGCACTCTCACTCCATACTATGGATTCAGGTCATAAAATTGATTTTTCTAGTACCAGGATCATATCCAGATGTGATAATCTCTACCAGTGCAAAATTAGAGAAGCCATTGAGATACTTAAAAGGCCAGATTGTATCAATAAGTGAGATGATACATGCAAACGTCCTCCTATTTGAAAAGATTTTTTTAAAAAACATTCTTAAATTTAACTTTTTTGCTATTGGTGGAACTTTAACATTCATTCAAATCAGTGATTGTAGCGCCTATACAACTGTCTTTCTACCTTTTATCACCCAGTGGATGACTTGTGTGACCAAGTCGAAATGTCGGAATATCAATATTTAAAAATTTTTTGACATGGATGAACCCGCAAAATATGTTATATATATATATAAAAAAAAAAAAAAAATATATAAACCAAAAAAAAAAAATAATATTTAACACAGAGAGGGGTTTTTCTCTTTTTTTTTTTTTTTTTAAAAAAAAATATATATATATATATATATATATATATATATAATCATACACTGGGTTTAATCTGATGTTGTACTTGGCCTAGTTGAATGTCCAAATGTAACAGATTGCATATATTCACCAAAAGATGTAATGGCTTTATAAGGCCTCCAATTGGACTACCAAATATAACAGACCACCTATATACACCGGATAACTATACTTTCAGTTGTCTGATTCATTACATTTCTTAATATAAGTTTTTTTGCATTTATTCTATAGGTCACATGATGATGAAAAAGTCTATTAATGAGTGCCAACCATAATAAACATTAAGGCATCTTCATCATCACATAAAAAATCAATCCCCATTATTTTTTAGATTCATTATCACTCATAATGACAGGTCTTCTATAATTAATCTACATAACAAGTTTTAGAAATCACACACACACCCTACAGTTGTTTCTCAGATTATAATATATTCATCTCTATTTTAGAAAGCTTCAGAGAACAAAGGAGAAAAAATATATGCCTCATAGCAAAGTTTAATAAAACTGATAATTTAACAGAATAAAAAAAATATATATAAAATTAACTACAAACATATTCTAAATTTCAATCATCTCATAAATAATAAATCAGCATTAATTTTACTGACATGTTTCATTCTTTGAATTTTTAATAACTTTAATTCTAGATATTTATCCATCATCTAACATTTAAAATATATAACATAATGCCTGCTACACATATGTATGTACAAATAAAACAAACAAAAACACACATACAAAAAAAAATCCCTCAAGTCTGTGTGGGATAGTTAACAATATACATAAAATATTACTTGAAGATAGAAAAATAAAATTCAATAAAATTAAATTAAAATAATCTCATTTTTTATATTTAACTCAACCAAAATAATTTTAAATGTACATGTTCTTATATCTCTGTTCTGATTCTTACATGCATGTGTAATTTTTGTCCATTTTCAAATAAGACACAGTTTGGTATTCAATATGCTGTCTTTGTACAGGAGTCACAAATCAACTCCTATGATTTCCTATTTGGTAAATAGTATTATAAAAGGGCTGTTCATTTCTTTGGTTCTTGTATTAATTTATATTTTTTGAACTTTATTTTTTATATACATATTTAGATAATAAAGCATTTGCTTGCAGATCTGAATATAAAAGTATTAATTTTTTAATTATCTTTTATTCTCTGTTCCTTTTCTCCACTTTATCAGGTTATTAAAACATCACTTTAGGCAGGCTTAAGCATTTTCTTCAATGTAGACACATTTTCTGGCTAGAACTGTAGCAATTGGAACTTAAAAGTTAATTCACTATTGTATGGTAAAATTCACTCTAACAAAGTTAATATTTTTCCTGGTATTTGAAAATTAGCTTTTTCTTCACTCACAATTATTAACAGCATTTGAAAACATGCTGTGAAAATGATTTACTTTCTTTTTATATGGCCTAGCACACAGATTGATCATGTACTCCTAATCAGCAAAAGTAGACAAAAGATAGACAAAATAATTCTATTTATATCCACTCAGCTCATTATATGACCAGATTTCAACAGGTAAGACAACAAACAAAAAAAAATTCATCTTACATTTTTTTCTCATCTCTTTCATTTCACTTACTATATATATATATATATATATATATTTCCATATGTCATAGCATCGGCCAGGAGATGAACCTGCAACAACAGTCTGCAACCAACTGCTTGCTTGCAAGGTTGCTGCGCTGACCTCTCAGCTAACAACGCTTGACACTTACTATTATATTTAGTTCAAAAAATGTATAAATAAACAAGTTAATATTTTTACAGACTTGAAATTAATTAAATCTGTTTATCTATTTAAATTAACAAAAGAGAGATTTAATTCAAAATTTAAAAAAAAAAAATCATTGAAAGTGAAATAACTTCAAAAAAAAATTTAAGTTTTACTTTTTTCTTTTTTTATATGCAAGATTTAATAAACCTGAATTAATATAGTCACACAGAATATCACATATATTTTGCTCATTTTTTTCACATAACTTAAACATTTGTAAATATAACTTCAAATTATCTTTTGGAAAAAGATTTTACTTTGAATAATTTATTAAATAATACAAAGAAAATTTTTGATAGAAAGTCTATTCTTGGAGTAGTGTATATTATCACTTGTTTTTGTAAGAAAGTATATATAAATCAGAGTAGTTAAAAATAAATATCTCAGTTCTGCTTTATAAATCCATGAAAAAGACACTGGCCACACTATTAATTTTGATGTGGTTAAGGTTCTCTTCTTTGAGTGAAATGAAATAAAAAAAAGAATTAAAGAATTTTATTATTAAAAATTTATGATTCTGAAGCAATTAACATATTTAAAAGTTCTTTTAATATTAATGGTGTATGAAATGTAATTTGAATTGTGGGTAATGTTTAGTATACATATCTTGTTATCTTCTAGTCCTTTACTCTTGAGAAGTCTGCTTGTAGCAGTGAAACTATTGGTTGTGTTTTAGAGTTTATTTTTGGTCTTACCTATTAGTCCTGCAATGTAGAGGAGATAGTATGCCTTTTCACATTTGTTATAAATGTGTCATCTTGTGATTACATTAATAAACCCTGCGATCTGATCTGATCTCATCCAATAATGCATTTTTGTGATAATTTTAAGCTCTTACTTATTGTCAACATTTTATTCTAACACAATCCTTAGTGCTGTTAATTGCATTTTTAAACTATTTCTTTATTTCAATTGTATTTATACTTTTGATTCAACAATTTTTACTTTCATTTGTATTCATAGTTTTGGTTCAATGATTTTTACCCACTACTGAAATGACTGCTGTTTTATATTTTCAAGGAAATGTAAAATTGAAGGCCCTAACAAAATTTTTGGAATTGATGATAGCCTTTTCAAAATCAAGCTGAACAAATTTTTCCTAAACAGTTGGTATTTGGTAGCTTGTGCAGGAAGACTAATCATGACAATTAATGATAGAACAGTGGCAAACAAAATAAGGAAGAAAGATTGACAATTTATTCTCACTGTTTGAAGACTTATAAAAGTGCTGAATTGCAAAGTGCCAGTTATGATTATTTTCACGTGAACCACAAATACAATCACATGTTAAGTAAGTGTGCATTTCGAAAAAATAAAAATTTTACTTTTAGTTTCCATTTTGGAAAAAAAATTACCCACTTAAAATAAAGTAAAACTGACAAATTGATTGTTTCATTGTGACAATTCCTGTTATATATTGCATATTTTATGGGTTTTTTTGCAATATTTTAGGGTATTTTGTAATTTAGTAATTTTTTGGTCCACATTTAAAGTTACCTTTGGAAATTACATAATGGTGTGATATTAGGGTATGAGCACAGACTTTCACATGACCCACCACTCTCCACTCCATCTAATAACACTGATACACTTAAACACATATATGTTGAAAAGATAAACAATCACCAATATACGTATTTCATGCTAAACCAGCAATCATCAGTTGGTCCAGATTATCATCTCCACATATATAATGGTGTGTCATATTTTATATTTTTTATATCAAATCAATGTACTTTTTAAGATTGATTTTTGGTTGTAATTCACATTTTTAGTATTGTTAAAAATTAATATTCTGTGTCATATTTCATATTTTTGTGTGAAATTCATATTTTTTAGTATTGTTAGATTTAATCTCTTGCAATTTCTGTCTCATATTAGAACTGCTATGCCTTTTCGCATAAATATTCAAACTACTGATAACTTTGTAAATCTTGCAAAAATGTCATGTACACATGGTTCATTTTGATTAATATATTATCTTAAGTTTGTACAAAACCCAAAAATACACATTATTTGGTCAGATAACAAGATTAGAAAGTTATCAATAAATTGATAGGAATATGAAAAGGCGTAGCAGCTCTAATACGTGTTGCAAAACTAACACGTAAGTACCTTATTTTTTTGAATAGTCTGATTAAGTTGTGAATTTGGAATAATTTTGATATACATATATATTATAATTAAAAGTATTTTTATAAGAAAAGATAGAATGTGTGGCAATTTATTAAAGAATAGTTGTAAAAAATTTGTAAGATAAGATTAAAAATATGGTAAAATTATATTTGCTTAGATTTAAAATTACAGATATTTTTTTAATTAATTTTAACTTAAAAGAAAAGAGAACCAAATTGTTGTGAAATATTTTTTAAAATGTATTTTTGGTAAACTCTTTAAATTAAATATATTAAGTGAAAAAGTAAGTAAATGGTTCCGTATAGAGATAAAATAACAATATTGCAGACTATAGATATATAAAATTTGTTAAAAATTTTGAATAAAACAAAAACAATTATAAAAAATATTTATAGAAAAATAAATGCATTTTCAAAAATGCAAACTTATATAAAGGGCAAAACAAATTCAATCAATTCAGTTAAGAATTTAAAGAAATACAGTGGTTGTTAGAAATAAAGTTACAGAAGTAGATTCCAGTTGTGCTGTCCTACATCTTAAATTGACTATCATATCAAAATCATGATCTGTTAAAGACTTTAGCTCAAGTTACTGATGTATTTATAAATGGATAGCTATCTGTTTTCTTGTGTCACTATGTTTTGGTCAATGATTAATTAGCTTACGTCAATAATGATATGTTGAAGCTTCATTAAAGTTTGCATTTGTTTGGAAACTTATCAAAATCATATCAGAATCTAACTAAAAAAAATAAAAGTTGAAAACTAAGGAAACGTTTTTATGTTAAATGGGTTTTATAACCTTATCTTTCTTATTGCATTGCCAAATCCATATAATATTAATATTATCTATAATCCACAATTGACCATTTCAATGGCCCCAGAAATCTTCTTCAGAACTTAAATGAATCTCAGTTTGCTGAGGTTCATTTAAGTTCTGAAGAAGATTTCTAGGGCAATAGAAACTATCAATAGTGGATTGTAAAAAAAGCATTCTAAAAAGTAGTAAAAAATATAGATGATATTAACATTAAACGAATTTTGTTAGTAGAAAATTTGAATTTAGACAGGTAAATTTACTTTAATAATATTTATAACTTTTAATTCTTTTAAATTTGCCACATTTAAGTTAATATTATTTACTTTCAAATAATTTTGTAATAAATATTATTGTTTTTTTGGTGCAAATATTTATAGGTCAAATATATCCATGAAATTAACATATATACACATATAGACTAACTTAAAATTTTGTTTTGAAAGCAAATTATTTACTTAATGATTATTTTTTTAAATCTTTTAAACATTTTATTATATATATATGTAAATAAAATATTTCATGAATTTATTGATTTTAAAAGAATTGTTTTATAAAAGTTTGCTTTTTATTTTTTAAAAAAATCTTAGAAAATGGAAATTTATAAACTCTATAACAAGAAAATAATATCTTATCTAAATTTTCAGAATTGTTTTCTTACTATAATGAGTAATAGTATTATATCTAGTAAACTGATTTCAACTTAATTGTTTTCTATCTTATCTTTATTTTATTAAACTGTATAATCTGTCTTAGTGTTTGAGTATTTATGTTTTACCCAACTAGTTCTTATTGGATCATCATCATCATCAATCATTATCAATCCACTGCAGGATGAAAGTCTCTCCAAGTTCAATCCATCTTTTCTGATCTTTAGCTTCTCATCTCCACATCACCCCTGCACACTTTCTTATTCCATCCATCCATCTCACAAGTTATAAATATTATATTATATCTATGATTGATAGCATAAAATTGTCACATTATAATATGACTAAAATGTCATATATATATATATATATATATATATATATATATATATATATATATTAAAGACATATTTGCGGATTCATCCATGTTAAAATATTTTAAATATTGATATACTGACGTTTCGACTTGGTAACACAAGTCATCCACTGAGTGATAAAAGTGGATGGCTTGTGTTACCAAGTCGAAATGTCAGTACATCAATATTTAAAATATTTTAACATGGATGAACCCGCAAAATATGTCTTTTATATATGCAACCCGTAAAAATATTTGTATCAAGATATATATTGTAACCGGACCCGCATACAACCCTTTTATCACTTCAGTTGTAATTATTTTCTGATGAGCATGCTGTAGGAAGGAACTATCAATTGACATTCCTAATTCAGATGTTAATGCCTCCTACAACAATATTTCCTGCTCATCAGAGGATGTAGTACTATAGAGACTGTGAACATCTAAACATTTATATGTTTGGTTTTCCAAACAGCGCCATTAGAGTTCCGTTTTACTACAACCTGACTGGCCTGGGTCTAGTTATGTCAGACGTAGCTCAGGAATGCATGAGATTCTCATGAACCAGTGCTATAATTGGTGAGTGATGCGATAAAACAAACAAAACTGAACAACTGGATAACCAATTTAATTTTTAGTAACAAAAAAAATTTATTAAATAACAATTAATTTGCAATTTCTAACGAAATTCATTTCTATCCACATGATAACTCATTTTTATTTTACTTATAAAAGAGTTAGAAGCAGTTCCTTTTTTTTTATCAATAGTTCATTTACAAATTCAATTATGAGAAAAAGCTTGGAAATAGTCAATTCAATAATAGTTCATTTTGAATCCATTTATTAGAAGAAGCTTGGAAACGTTCTAATTCAACAATAGTTCATTTTGAATTCATTTATGAGAAAAAGCTTGGAAATATTCTAATTCAACAATAATTCATTTTGAATCCATTTATGAGAAGAAGCTTGGAAATATTCTAATTCAACAATAATTCATTTTGAATCCATTTATGAGAAGAAGCTTGGAAATATCCCAATTCAACAATAGTTTATTTTTGTATTCCTTTATGAGAAGAAGCTTGGTAGCAGTTAAGCATTTATGATTTATATAACATTTCGTTATCTTATGAATTATTACTGATTGGTAAACATTTAAATTCAGCAATTCTTGGTTTGTGGAGTATTCATCATTTGGTAATTAAAGCATTTATAATTTAGTCAAATATAAAAGTATATTCTTATACATAAACTCTGTTACATTATAAGAAGCTTAGAAGCAGTCAAGTATTTATGATTTATACAGCATTTCATCATTTTATTAATTATTACCGATTGGTAGACATTTGAACTCAGCAATTCTTGGTTTGTAGAGCATTTATCATTTGATAATTGAGGCATTTATAATTTAGCCAAATATAGAAGTATATTCTTACACATAAACTCTGTTTGGCTTGTGGAGCATTTATTATTTAGTAATTATAGCATTTCTAATTTATATAGTAAATACGTTCAAATATTTTTATAAATAAATTTGTGTATAACTATTTCATAACTTCATTTTATAACGTATGATAAACATGTTTTAATATTTTACAAAACAAATTCTATGTAATTATTTCATAATTCCACTTTATAACGTATGATAAATATGTTTTAATATTTTATAAAAATTACCTTCCAGTTTTGCAGTCTAATTTACTCAAAAGAAGGTGGGTTATTTCATCGATGGAAAATCATGGCACAGCGTGGAGAGAGTGAAGCCGCTAAATTACCCCATTATTATTATCATTCCTCTAGCAAAGTTTTCTTTTTCCATTTTCACGTTTTGCTAAAGCTATATTTTAATATGTCAAAAGAATTAAATAATACACTTTTTAAAAAAAAAAAAGGATTTAATACATTCTGCCTCTCTGTGTAAGACGAGAGAGAGAGAAAAAAAAAAAGTTCTTTTCTTCCGACGACGTGCCTAATTTGAATACTGCCTCAGTTTAACTCGAGTATCTTTTTTCTTTCTTTTTAATGATTGGATAATTAATTTCTTTTTTTTTTATTGAGACAGATAAAAAAAAAAAAGTAAAATAAGACGATATAACATTTTATTCAAATTCATTAATCTCAAAATTAAAAATATGATTTTTTTTAAACAAATCAAAATTTATTGCGTTCCCAATTAGACTGAATCACGCTAGACGTTTTTAAATGGGGGGGGGGTCTTTTGAATATTTATATGAGGAACAGAATATCTGTTTCAATATATATAATGCAAAGCAAGAACAAATCATAAAAATATAAATACTTGTCATTTAATTGTAATTTAGTTTACAGACACATTCTTCTTGTTGAATTTACTTATATTTCTAGCAGTATAAGATTCATTAATTCTCGCAATTTTCCTTTTACTTTTTTTTATTTAAAAGGTGTCCAAAATGCAATCAGTTGTGTGAATTTGTTGAAAAGAAAATATTTTATTCAATTTTCATTTTATTATAATTTGCATATATCCAACTAAAACAAAATAAATGTAAAAATAAAAAGACTTAAAATAACATTGATATAGAAAAATTGACAAATATTATTACAATTTTTTTTTCTCATGTGTCATAGCATTAGCCAGGAAGCAAACCTGCTAACCCGGGACAACTGCTTGTAAAGCTGCTGTTTCTGACCTCTTGACCACCAATGCTTGACAAATATTATTACAATTTTATTGCTAAAAATGAATGAATGTTCATATAAAAATAATGATAAGGTTGCAGGTTACTCTTCTCAAATTACATATAAATGCCGCAAATGTTAAGATCAAGGAATTATGGGAAAGTTGACCTTTCAAAGTATTAGTTGACAAAGACTATGAGGAGTGGAAAGTGCTCCTAATTGACGTTTATATTATTTGTTCTCTTTAAAAAAATTTAATTACTGCATTTTCTAATTTTATTTTGAAGAAATACAGACATCGATTTGTAGTATTATTATTGTAAATAACAATTCAAATATGCATATTATTAAGTATTAATATAAATTTAAAGTAAAAACAATTATAATTTATTTATTTATTTACCCAGTAAACAATAAGTAAATAATTCAGTAATATAAACTCCATACAAAAAAAAAAATTGGAATGATGAGTTTAAAATATAACAAATAAAATATAAAACATAAGATAAAAGCATAAAAAGAGCATAAAATATAACATAAATATAAAACATAATATATATATAAGCATAAAATAATATTTAGTATAATCCAAACAATGACATGAAACATTTTTAAAAGTCAAATAACTGGTATTAGTTAAATTTGAACAACTTTTTTCCACACAATAGTGGAGATTATCTTGCAGTTTTGGTATCACAAAAATGCAATATGTAATAAAATATAATCTACAGAAATGCTAAGTGATAATCAATTAAAATTTAAAAATTAAGTGTCACTTTTAATTCATCAAGCCATTAACAAAAAATCATCTTATAATTTCATTAATCAACAGGATCCTGATAACTATATTCAATATTTTCAATAATTGTACACTGACTTAACAAAAAACACATTAACATTGTCAAGAAATATTTTATTAAAAAGAAATCAACAGTCCAAACTAAAATGTTTTCTACCATAATTCTTGAAGCATTATTAAAGGTAATCTTTCTAGTACAATGAAACTTATGTCACTAAGTGATAGAAATAAATGCTCTAAATATCCATAAGTATATCATATTTTAAATAATAATAATAATAATAATAATAATAATTATCATCATCATCATCATCATCTTCTTCTTCTTTTTGTGATAAAAAAATCATGCATGAAGCCTAAGAAATATATACATGTGAAATTACAAATATAAAATAATTAATTATAAATAAAAAGTTTTTCATTATCATTAGTTACAATCCAGTTCACAATGAATTTTCCTTGGTAAGCCATTAACATTAATTTTAATGTTCCTTATAAAGTTATTGTAAAATTTTGGGCCAAGATAATATTTTTGATACCTACAATGGTTTTAAAATATATTGGTAAAATAATAAACCATAATCACATGAACTAGTTAACATTATTATTTGATGATGGTAATAACAGAAATAATAATTCAATTCATTTATTTAATGTACAACTCCACAACTCTATAGGCCAATTATAGATTGCACATAAATTAAACAGTTCACATAAGATTATAAAGGGGTGTGTGTTAAATAATATAAATTACAAATATAATAAAAGGCAAAAAAGATGCCATATGTGATACCACTGTGATACATATAACAAAAACCATATTATAATTTTTATCATTTAAATTAAAATAATTACTGTCACAAAAATCTTTATTATAAGAGTCTAATAATCAAAACAATAGAGAAAATTTAAAAGTATATGAATAACAGGTTTTAAGACTAAAAAAGACCTGAACTCCTAGTTTTTATATTTTGCTATATTAAATGAAATATTTGATATCAGATTTTGGCAAATTACTCTTTTAGTTACAATTTTGAATAAAAAATTTAGGTATCTTATCATTCTCCTTGAATAAAAAGATAATAAGATGTAAAGCAATATTAAACTAAAATCTTTGCTTCCAAGACTTTTAGATCTTTTTTTTTTTTAATTTCAAAACTAAATCTTTTATTCTCTTATTGTAAATCCAAATTGAAGGTAAAAGCAAACATTCAACTCGATAGGTTCAGACACTAGCACCTCTTTGAGGAGTGTCAGAGCATGAAACCATGGTCAGAGATTGGAGGGGGGGGTCCTGACAGAAATATTTTAAATGATTTCTCTAGCTAAGCATTTATCACAAAGCTTGATGAGGATTTGGCAATCCTCATTGTTTATAACTTACAAACTTAAGAGAATAGGGGCATGTGACCTATGACTCTTATTTTAAACATTCAACTCATTTCAGTTAGACTTATTAATTTATAGATATTCAGCTTTCATATTAATTCTGTTGTAAATATACATACGAGAATAATTTATTTATTCTAGACTATTAAATACAACTTTTGAAATGTTGTTGGATAATAGAAGTTTTTGAATAATAAGTATTTGAACTAATAGTAGGCTCTGTGTAATAATAATAATAATAATGATGATGATGATGATGATGATGATGATTATTATTATTATTATTATTTACATGTTGAAATAACAATTTCTATCTAAATATAGATTGCACATACCAATAAAAAATACAATATACATAATATAATAAAGAAACAATATATATATATTCTGCCCTCCCCCTCCGTCCACGTCCTCTCCATATAAAATTTCATATATAGTGTTTAAAATATATTCCGGGTTCTAGCTCAGTTTAACAAATGAATAAAATTAAATATCCAGCGTTAATTAAAATGATTACTAGCTCTAACTTTTAAAATATAAATACAGTTATATTTGTAAATGAATTAATAAATATTTATTATTTTCATGAGACATGGAGTGACGACACGGGGAACGAGACAGACTACATTGAGATATCATCCACACGATACTATCTCAATGGCATAAGAACACTATTCCTCCTTTTATTATACTAAATAACTAACTTATAGTATTCTTACGACTTTCTAAGCTCTTTTCATTACGATTAAAATAATAATCATATCTTAATATTCTTTGTAATAATAATCTAGCTCAATTAAATAAGATTAAGTAAATAAATAGAATAAATAAAATAAAATCAAATCTCAGGTTCATAAATTGTATTCTAACTGATTTAAAATTACGGTAGTAAACTATGAAAAGGGAATTTTATGTCATAAATTCACTACGCAGCAACTAACAATAATAAACAATAATAATAATAATAATAGTATAATATAATCTTATTGCTTCCTAAATGAAATAAATAATTACGTACGTGGCAGTATTTTAATAATCTGACAACAGAATACGTGTGGTAACATTAGCATATAATTTATTTTAATATTGTGGCAACCAACTTATGACCAATAAATGATATAATTATGATCTTTTAATTTTATCATACAAATAAATTTTCAAAATTATTATAACACTTTTATGTTTACCTACTTTGTGCAAAACTATATGTCTGTTTCAATTATAAATGTGTATTGTGATATCATGCATCCATGTGGAGAAATAATAACGAAGACACAAAGCTTTATAATAAATTTACAACAAAGTTTATTAATAACATAAACAAATAACACTATTTTACATTATGTACATTGGATATCCTTACTCTCCTATCACAAAATTATTTACTAGTTTATACAATAAAACCAAACTTCTACTTATTTTTCTAGTTAATTCTCATCTTTTAAATACTTAAGAAAGTACAGTATTATTATTATTGGATTTCTTATTTTAGTTTAACTTGTTACAAAAATGTATTTATTTATAATTATCACTACTACTTTGTATCCCTACTATTTTTTAAAATTATATTTTTATAAAATTACATTCGTAGTAAACACTCTACAAAATCATAAAACTCTAATTTTATATTAGTTATATGGAATCCTACAGATTCAAAAAACATTCTTTTACATTTGATATTACGTTTTATTGTTCACTATACAATGCTTATTAATCTAATATACTCATTCAAGCCTTGCTTCGGATGGTAATTACAATTATTAACACACCATGCACAAATATATGTGTCTATTACACATTATTGAATTAGTTTCTTAACAAACATGCAATATTTATTTTCTAAATATTATTATAAAAATATTCAAATTTTATTATCACTTAAAAAAAAAACTTTGTTTTAGATTTCTCTTTTAAAAATCTTATATTCGTTTCCAAATTTGTTTTAAACTGTATTATATGATTCTTTCTCTCTTTATGATTTTTTTTACTTTCACTTTTAAACTTACACAATTCTAATACATTCCAGTAAAAAAACTATTCTTACTTAAATTATAACATACCCTCAATTCTATTTTATTCATTATTTCTGTAAAATATATCTTTCTGACGATGCAGATTCACGAAACAAGGATAGCGAAAATAGATGCACAGGATCAAAACAACTAGAATATTATCCGTCATAAACCTTGACAATAATGGCACAGTGAATTCAAAGACACTATAGAGGAGTGACCTTTGTTTGTCTACCCACCTCTATCATAGGAGTGATGCTAAAGCTATTTCTTCAGCTTTATATAACATCAAAGAGTTTAAAAGATACATAAAGACACTGCCCAAAATATATGTGTTCAGTGATAGGGCTTAGTTAGCTATACTGAAATCACACAAACTAACTATGATCCAAATACTTTATTTTTCTTATTTCTTAGCAAAACATCATCTTGGTTTCCTCTACACTAGTACTACCAAGTCACTATCCGATTTTATTTCTCTGGATTTTTCTATACAGTACATCGACAAATTCTTATCTACATTTCTAACAATAATAAAATTCATTTTATTTCAAAACTATACAGCTGTTCTCTAAGAAAATCTTTTACTACTTTTCTCGTATATTTATCATATACAAACTATTTTAAAATATCTAAATACTTTGTTACATGAAAGTTCAAAAGAATCACACAATTGTTTGGACAACTTATACTATTAATTATACTTGAAATAATTCATTGCATGCATATTTAAATTATTCTTATCTCAGAATATGTTTTAATGTTGTATAAAATGTGTACTTATAATTTTAAAACTTTCACACATCATTCTTAATCAATAGATGATCTAAAAAAAAATACATTATGCATTATGAATAAATACCAAAATTACCAAAACGATCTTGATCTTCTCGATCGTGTTCTGTAGGCTTCACCATTCCATTAATTCTTGTAGATATAAAAATTCCATACATACTTTTTATTTTTAAAAACAATATTTCTATCATTCTATTAAGCTATTATATTTAAATCTCATTATTATTAAATTTATGTTTATATGTTTTCCCTAATCTAATATAGCATTTTATATTTTAAAATAAATTAGTAAAAATATTTAAATTATATTTACGATACTTCTTCACCAGACTTTCTTGAACCGTTCATATTTAAGCTAAAAAAAAAATATTTTATTTCTTCATTCAGTCACTTAATGTTCTATTTTAAAGTAAAACAATAGCTCTGTTTAATAAATCTTCATAGACGACAATCCTTGGTTTTCACAATATTGTATATAATTATTAATTCATGTCATTCTCTTTTACTATTGTCTGCTAATATTTTCCCGCGCGACTTTTCCCCGATGCATCTGGTATGTACTTTTATTTAAATCTTCAATAAAATTTTCTGATTTCCATGGATCCATTTTCATTTAGTCATTTAATTTTATATTTCTTTTAAGCTCAAGCATTTTTTTTCATTGTATACTTTGTAATATTTTTCTCTGATTAGATAAAGTTTTCGGCTCCTTTCCATAAATTACATAATAGCACTTTCATATTAGTCTTTATCTTTTTTTCTTTATTTTAAAATTCTTGTACTATATTTTTAATAATGTTTTCCTTTATTAAAAGATAAACACTCTTTCTTCATCATGATTTTCTTTATAATAAAACGCATATTAAATTTTTTCCATAGAGAAGTATAACATAACTTTAAAGTAGCCTTATAATTTCTGTGCGTCATAATTTTTTCCTGACGGCAAATAACTTCTCTCCCAAGTTCTCATATAGCGTCCCAATTATATTTCTTTGAGTGACAATCATAAGTTCCTGGTTGAGCATAAATAAAGCTGTATTAAGACATTTTCCAAATATTTCTCCTTTAGTAATAAATTTAGGTATGTTCCCTTGTACTTCCATCTCTACTGTAGGCTTTTGGTTAAATTCGAATAAATTCCCTGGTAAGATAACTTTTAAAATTAGCAATTCATATCGATACAGTCAAAATATATTACATGTTACAGAAGAACTTTTTTAAAATAAATACCAAATTTTAAATTTATATCACTTTTCCAGCTACGGTGTTATCAGCTACAAAAATGTGTTACTTTCCCTTTCACTTACACATTACTTCTCCCCTCTTCGTCTAATTCCTATATCTTGTCTGCTAATTTACCTCCGTTGATTGGTTAATAACTTTATTTTAGCACGAACAAATTTATCCATTTTAGTTTTATAACAGACTAGACGTTTAAAATAAAGAATTGATGACGTCATGTCTTAAATATTATTTAGACTAGTACTTTTTAAATTCAATTATACTTTTATAAAAATTATTTAAGCTTTTAAAATAATTATTAAAATAATATTTAACATTTAAACTTTCACTTTAATGATCGATGGCAATTATATTTAGTTTCAAATTCACAAACCTTATTATTATTTTAACAAGCGTGTGTGTGAAGGTATATAATATACAGTCACGTGTTTACTAACTTTATCAAATGATTTTTAATTTACGTCTTGGTCTAAATTACCAAAACTAATATATTTTTATAAAAAATTTGGAAAATAATTAAAACTTGTAGAACTAAATACAATTCTCACCATCCCAAAGTTTATTTTAAAATAGACTTTATTAAATTTGACTATTAAATATATTTACAACACTACATATAGTATTTATTTAATTTATTAGTTTTAAAATATTATACTCAAATTATTAATATACTTTTAACTATTTATAGCTGTGTTATTTTATATGGCCAGCTTTTACAACCATAAGCAAGGATATTATTAAGCTTTATTTAACTGTTTTCTTTTAAAATAATCCTTTACATTTTTATATACCAGGTATTTTCAGCTTTAAATTGTACTATAAAATCTAATTATCCTACTATTATTTATATATCATACCAATATAACTTAAAATTTAAAATTTTTTAATAATTGACCTATCTACCTTATTATGACCTACAGACAAGGGCACAATATATATATATAATAAATCTAAACTAATCAAAAATAATATTTAAATCTAAGAATATTAGAGAATTTTTTTAGAATCTAAATTAAAATGATCAACATTAATAAAATTTGATTCTATAGAGAAATCTAAATAAAGAAGAATAGTTAAGCACATAAAATGGTCTAAGTACTATGCATGTGAGACTTAATTAATATAACTGTTGCATCACATGTTACCATTTGTCCAGAAATAATTTAGAAACAAAATTAAAATCTATAGATTGATGTTTAGAACTCACATGAAGATTTTTTTACTATTAAAAAGACATTTCTTAAAATGAATTGAATTAAATATAATTAGGGTTATAGATGATTGAACCATATTCTACAATTGGAAGGACCAATGAGATAAATAATTTGTAATTTGTACTCCTAATTTCAAATATAATCTGTCCAATAATCACATCCCTGACATTGAGAGCTTTACCAATAATAGTTTCTTTATTTTGAGGAAAGGATATATTTTTAATAATCTCTTGGGCAGAGGTACTTCATGCTCATTTCAGGGTGTTATTTCAGTGATGTTATGACTTTAGCTTTTCTTTACTGCTTTGCAGTTTTCTATGTTAGTTTCTTGCTATCACATGTTTTCTTGTACTGAAATCATTACTTTATCAGCATTTGTAGATATAAATATATACATACACACATTGTAATGGTATAACGCATTGCAGTTACAATATTATCATGACCAATCAAAAAAATCATGTCAGGTTAAAAAAGTATCAATCTCTAAAAATTAAATAATAGTTGTTTTAAGACATATTGTTCCTAAAATGAGTTTAAAATTATAGTCATACCATATTTTAATAATAAGACATTGAACACAGTTTTAATATGGTATTGACAAACTCCAGACCTAGGAGTCCATTTATTGATCACAACTGTATTTTGTCATTTCTATTTTCAAACTTTTTATAAACTCCTGAATAATTAATTAGTTGATTAATTGTTTATTTTAATAATAGTATAAAGTTATGATTTTTTATTAAGTGCATAGGAGGTATATAAATACTTTAGAGAAAGGCTTTAACCATTATCATAGGTGCTTTGAACGATAATAAATAGTCAAGCGGTGTCTCTCTTTTTTTTTGACAGTAGAGAAACCTCTCAAACCTCAATGCAAGTAGCAACTTTATAAAAATAAAAACAGCCATCTTATTTAACTTAAATTCCCACTTATATAGGCCAATCTAAAGCATCTTGATTTGAGAGCATGGAGCTGTTAGTCTCTTCCCCTTTTAAATCCACTATTTCCTTTACAAATTAACCTTTTTGAAATCTTGCGATTTATGAGTCTAATATTATGATCTTTATACTGGAATTATATAATCTAAGGTAGAATTGTGATTGTGTAAATACTTTAGGGAAATACATCCAACATATTTCTTAATAACAGAAAAAAACTTTTTTTATTATTAGTAACGGCTGTAAAGTCAATAGAAGATTTCAATGTTCAACCTCCTTATCCACCTGTAATGAGGCCACCTGTACCTGTTAGGCCATTTCGACCTGGTTTACCAGGACAACCCTTTTTAGGGCAACCTATGCTCATAAATAGTCAAACTTATGATGCTGAAGAAGAAGAGAAGGAAATGGAAGAAATAGATGTACCATCAGTAAGTATTTTTGCTTTATTAAACTGTTATTAACGATATAAAATTTATTATAACAATACTAATTATACACACAATTATTAAATTCAATCAACACTTAGACAATCTCACTATCTATAACAATCAATTATCTCAAACTGTTGTCAAGGCAACTTCCTTTTAATAATGTATAAAAGACTTAATAGTATAGAATTAATGTATCACCTTCAATGCCTACTAACTGAATTCAAATGTAATTCAATTGTTCTTAGAAAATTATTTCAAAAGGTTTAGGATTTTTTTTTCAGATAGTCTTCCTACAGAAATCTACATATCCATTTAATATTGGTCAGCAAATAGGTGGTAGATTTTGTTAGATAGAAAATTAAATAAGAGTGGAAAATAACTCTCTCATTATCCATCTATTAGAAAGCCTGGACTGCATTGTCCTGTACGGTGATATTTATTTTAAAAAACTGTTTTACCAATTATATATATTGGAAATACAGGAATACTTCACATACCTGGAGTTTAATTGTAATTATAGGGGATTTGAACACACACTTTCAAGCTCCCTTCAGATATATGCTTTATCTCATACAACTGATACAATAACCACCCACATGTAAAAAAAAATAAATCATCACCAATGTATATATTTTGTGCTGGACCAGCACACTCATCTTGGTCCAGATCATCATCTGCCACACACACATGCACACACACACATATATATATATATGAAAAGAAAGTTACTGTTAACACTAACTGAAATAATTATAGAAAATATACAAACCATTATACAATTACAAATATCCAGTAACGCCCTCTATTATTGAGATATAGATCTTTAAATAGAGGGCGTTACTGGATATTTGTAATTGTATAATGGTTTGTATATTTTATATGTATATAATCAGTACTCAGTTTATATTAAGATAGCAAATCTTCAAACTTTAATGAATAGGCTTCTTTCTACTCCATTCCCCAACTCTTCCATCATCCATACCATTGAAAATCTGATGATGATATCTATCAGTTGTATGAGATAGAGTGGATAGCTGAAGGGAGATTGAAAGTCTGTGTTTAAAATCCCCTACAATTACAATTAAATTTCAGATGTTTAGTTTGTATCCTGATCATCTCTCTTCTGCCTATTTAAATGGATAAAGTCCTATACATGAAATGCCACAATGATTTAGAGACAACATGGTTATGACAACAATATTGGTATCCACATCGAATTTGGGCAGTTCATCATCAGATTTTCAATTGCATGGATAGCTGAAGAGTTGGAGTGTCGAGTAGATTGAAGCCTGTGCTTTAAAGTTTGAAAATTTGCTATTTTAATATAAACCGAACACTGAATATATATATATGTGTGTGTGTGTCAAAGATGACAATCTGTATCAACTGATGAATGCTGGTTCAGCACAAAATACACACTTTCATGATTATTTATTTTTTTCACGTATATTTGGTCATGTGTATCAGGTGTATGAGATAGAGAGGTTATCTGAAGGATCAGGAAAGACTATGCTCAATCCCCTATAATATATATATATATGGTATCAGTCAAAAATGCACAGCTAATATAAAAATCGCGCAAAGGTAATCTGCATGCAGCTTCATATTGTGGCATCACATGACCAAAAACTCCATTTTATATACTACCAAACTCAGTTACATGCAAGAGACTCATCACATTTCAATAACCATTACTGATTTCAATAAATGCCAAATGCCAGAATAATGAGAAATTTATAATTTATTTACAGATATACACAATCACAAAACAAATAAAACAATTGACAGAAATCCTTGAGAAATATCAATCTATTAGTCTTTTGCCGGGGATTGATTTTAAAATAACAACACTTACTGATCTATTGTTTTATTTAACTGCCACTAGTTTGATACAAAATTTATATGACTAGATATTGTTTTATTAAGCATGGACAATAAACACCCTATGCATCTTAATAGTCCCTGGTTAGATCCAGACATGTTGCATAGACCAACTGTAACTACTGATATCTATTAATATAATACAGTTTTAAGACCTATTAGTCTTAATTAAAAGCTTTAGGATATGCTAAATAGCGCATACTAAATCAGCACCAAAAATCATTTAATAAACTCTACTATTAAAAGAAGTAGACAAATAAATCCCTTTAGGCTGTAGTGCTTTGAAAACAAACACTAAATGATTCAAATAAAGGAAACTAAGTATCACATGAGCCAAGACCCTCTTTAATGTCTGTTTTAATACTAATCAAATAATACTACCAAATGCCCTGGATAGGAATCACACATCTACCTGGTAATAGTGACTGAAACTTATGAACTAACTGGTTAGAAATAGCATCTACCTGGTAAATAACAATAATAATAAGTATAAATGACAGGACAATATCTGCAATACACTTATTTATAAACAGTCAAAGAATATATAAAACATATATACAGGTAGAAATATGTGTCTATCAGATAAATTGAGCAACAGGGAAACTCATCTGCTTCACACTCATTTCTGGACAATAAAATTTTATAGATACAAAACAACCTAAGATTATAGTACATGAGCTCAAGAAAATTTAATATATACATAAAATATGCTTTCCCATGCCTATTTATTCCAAACCTGGGAGGGTATTTTGCTTAAAATTGTAAACTTTTATAACTACGAAAAACAATCTTTCTTAATTTATTTCATCTTTCTATGCAGTCCTTTACTCCACCCAGAGGCCATTAATCTGTATTATTTACATTAATGATTAAATTGTTATTCTAACTCTTAATACATTGCAGGCTAGTGGAAATGATCATTATCAACTCTTGCTTTAAAATGATCAACTAAAATAATACTAAAAAAACTATTATCAAATGGCAAATGTTTGCAGAAATTGGCCAGTTGTTATGTTATAAATATTTCTTTTAATGTTATGCCATTTGAACTGTGGTCTATCTAATAAATTAAACAAGCCATCACCATTCGAATTTTTAAACATACATACACAACATATATATTTACATAAAATAAATCTAAAATTCAATGGTAATAAAATGTACTGATATAGGAGATTAAATATCTAATGTTAGTGAAATAAAGTTTTCATAGTATATAATTAAAGTTTATACAAATTACTCTTTTCATTATTAATAGTTTGTGTTCTGAATTCAGGTACATGTAGACTTTATGCTGCATAGTTGTTATAACAATAGCTATGTCTGGTCTTCTGTGAAGCTTCTATGAGATTGCTTTTGGTGACTGCAACTGTTTTCATTAATGTGTTTCCATTTCATTCAATGAACTGCATCTGGCAGTGTTTTTATCACTGAATGATGGCTAATCTCTTCTCCAAAGCTACATACACTTTTAAAGTTAGGTAGCATTCAGTCCACATGTCAGTTGGACACAACAATCAATGTAATAGTTGTTCAGTACTTTGTAGCAACTTTTTTACTTCATGATGGAACTAAGCTCTCACTCTGCTGGCTTGGCTAGAATGGAGCAGATGGTGAGCTTCTCTACTCTGTCATTATATTTTAACATAGCTTTTGACAGTCAAGAAAAGATGAATAAATGAATAATAATAATGAATCAAAGTACAATCATAGACCTAAGCATAATCAAACATAAATGATCTTCTGTGAGATCCCTATTTATAATACATTGAGCTGCCTTATCTGTTTTAATCATGGTTCAATTTCATATTTCTATTCATTGGCTGCAGATTAGTACCATGTGTTCCTGTGGTCTGTGGTTTACTCAGAAATCACAGGAATTACAAAAAATGGTTTCGAAAAGGAATTATAACAAAATAAAAAGTAATGTTTTGACTAAATAACACTGTTTATCTAAAAGTTAATTACTTGTATAAAAATAATGTCATTTCCACCCATCTAATTATAAAATAAATTTACAATTATTAACTAATAATTTTTTTTAAACTTTATTTTAATTATTTTAGAATTAATAGGCCTAATATATTTACCCATGCACATACTTATATATATACTTTCCATCTAGTAAAATTGTTGAAAAGTCATTAATTTAAAAACTTCTGATGAATTTTTAAATTATGTTCATTGAAGTGCATATTTATCATTTCAATAATATATATATATATATATATATTATAATGATTGAAATGAAAGTGAAGATTGAATCTAACCGCAAACTACGATATCTGCTCTACAGGGCACCATCTAGGCATTTAAACCTAGAAAAATTTATAGAGTAGGCAGATACGCGCTGTTAAGATTCCACTTTATTTAAATATTCAGATCATTAGCCCAAGTCAGTGGAGATGCAGAGATAAAAATCTATATCTTAATTTATATCTTAAATATAAATAAATAAAAGCCACTGCCAGAAATTAACACATAAAAATATTTATTTATGCACATATAAAATCATTCTAATTTGAGGAATAAGTTTAACATTTTAGATTTTTATATTAACTTTTAATTTTACATTTAACTAAGTTTCAATGAGTTTAATATTTTATTTAGATAGTCGAGTATGAATAGACTACATAGACCTGCATTTGAAAAGAAAATATTTTATCCCTTATTTAACCTTAGGCCAAAAAATCTGCTATCAAACCGGCGCCAATCCATCTGATACATTTATGTATTCAATGTAGCATGAAAATACGACAACACAAAATACTATACTGTCAGGAATGTACATCTGATCAGTAAGTAGAATTAGAGAAGACATTGTCTCTCCACCAACGGGAATGTTACATCTGTTGGCGAGTAGAACAATAAACATAAAACTCCATAGGAATGAATCGCGTTCCTTTGCCATCTTACAAACCCATCCATAGGCAAATAGAAGGTGTGTGGCATATATACACAATCCTGCACGTAGCAGATCTCATACTATGTCTACTAATTACACAAATATATCCAATCCATTGAGCCAATTCAACTATGAAATGAATAACCTAAGATTACCCTCCCTTAATATAACTTTACAAAACTATATAGCCATTCGTGCCCGACTTAAATTTAACATTTAGAAACGTTCGCACAGATAAATTTTATAAAATTTGTTTTAAAATGTTGAGTATAGATCGGCTGTACAGATTCCATGGTCAAAAACATTCAAATTAAACACAACCGATCAAAATACAAAGTCATCGATAACGTCAATTGTTGAGGGAATACAGAAGACCCATTGGTATTCATCATAAGATACCACAGTGACATCGTTGACTTATATATTGTAATCGACTGTGAAAACCACAACATAATCAACCACTAACGAATCCATGCAACGTATATACCCAACTTAAATTTCATGCATTTCAATAATTTATACAATATATTAATACAAATAAAAATAATAAAATGGAAATGATTTTAGCAAACTTAACTATATAAATTTAAACAATCAATTATTAATTTGAAAATCAAATAAGAGTTCATTTTAAAATTTAGATTAGCTGAATCTTTAAAAAAAACAATGATGAAAGTTCTTAATTACTTTTTTTTGTTGTTGTTAATTTGTAAAGTTCATAGCTCACGGTAGAAGAGTCCAGGTTCCTGTTTTAAATTTCTGCAACACCACCATTGGAAGATAATGTTCTGGAGATGGAAATAGCTGGTTTAAAGTATCACAGTCTTTTCATTTTTTTTAAAATAGAGAGTGTGGTATGTGCGTCCTATCACATCTCTCAAACACCAAAAAGCTGGAACTGTCCAAAAAAACTGTATTTCCCTTTTTATATTATCCACACGGATTCAATCAACAAAATGTCACTAATCCATCACTTTCGTTAGGGTCCGAGCCAAGGCTTAGTGCTTCCATTGCTCAAGCTAATTTCTCTTTATTTTCTTATCTATCTTTCATCAGATCATTTTAATTATACAAGAGCCCAAGGGCCAGTTTGGTTTTCGATAATTCATAAACAATCATTTCCATTTACAGATTACATTAATTAATACCTGTTTTTATTTTTAAATCTTGTACTTTTTTATAAAAAAGTATGTTCAAATACTTATTTGTTTTTTTTTTAAAAAAAATATTTTTAAAGTTTGGCCTCTGTGCGAATGTATATACGTTTAACAAACATTTTAATTTTAGCGTTTAGTTTTTTACTTTTATTGGCGAACTTTTAAGTTTTTATTTTAAATTAATGTAATAACATATTTATATATCATTACAATGTATATATATATATATATATATATATTATATATATATATATATATATATATATATATATATATATATATATAACATTAAAAGGCTGCAAAAAGGAATTGCTGCTAACTGAAAAGGCCTTTTTTCCTCTTGAAGGCCTTAATGGAACTGAGCAGGGCAAATTTTCAAATGACTATTCCCTGCTTTCTTTTTATTGCAATTGTTATTTCTATATGAATATTAACATATTATGGGGACGGGGATGTGTTGTTCATCAACACTTCTTCCCCTTTTGTGGGGTTTTTTTTTTTTTTTCTCTCTGTAAAAAATAAAAAAAAAAAGGTGGGTTTTTTTGGTGGGGTTTAAGGGGGGTGAAGTTTTTTTTAAAGTTAAAAAAAAAAAAAAAAACGGAGCATATATATGTTGACCTGAGGTAAACCAGTTCTTTTTCATCTATACTTATTGATTATTGAGCATTAGACTGATGCTTCATGCTGTTATGGTCTCTTGATGTAAGTTTGGTCATCTTGTCTTGATCTATGGAGTTCTGTGTGTGTTAGTCATTGGTGGTAAGTGCCTGGAAACTGGGAAAATCCATCCTGTACACTTTCTCTGGGGGTTCCTTGGAAAGAGGGGTAAAATCAATGGTCATCAAGTATCTGGCCATCTCATGTATGGTCCATATTCTGCATCCAACCATCAGCTGTTGCACCTGAACTGGTATATTTTGTTGTATAGCTCAGATCACCTGGATATCTACAAAAGGAAATGTAGTCAATGAACGAACATGAGCCACCTGTCTTAAAAAACATGTATTTCTTCGACCACTGACCCATACAATTCCCTGAACATAGCATAATAGATTCCATCATGGCATTCCTCACTCCAGAATATTCTAAAGGGATGAAGAGTATTGGTCAAAGTTGAGAGATCTTTCACACAAAAATCCCACCAGGACTTAGCATAGCTCTGTAGGCAGTGATGATATCCCAAATTTCCAAGAACTGATTCTCTAAAGGCAGGTGGTATTTAAGAACCTATTCTGTTAATTTTTCATCTTTCTAAGCATGGAAGCTAATCACTTTTTGGTTTCATACCTAAAAATTTTTGATGACTTTTCAGAAATTTTGCAGGATCCCCCTCCCCTCATACACAAAAAAGTGCAGCAGTGTACATGTGCACTATGATGTACATTATCATCTCAGTTATGTGATCAAAAAGAATTAAATCATTTTTATAATTGGAAAAAACTTACTTATTTGGCAAGACATTTCCATATTGACATTCTATTTACATCATATGTCTGTTCAGGTTGATGATGCTTTTTGACTATATCAGCGGTATTGTGATTTCTTAGCCACACTTGAACTGAGTCACTGCAATCCCAATGATCTAATAGAAGACATATCAAATTTATTACTAAAAAATTTGCCACATTTTTCATTTCGAGGCAATTTCTTTTATTGGAATAAATTGTGTTCATCACAAAAACCCCTCATTCAGCCTGTGTGAAACTCACAGCAATGTTATTAATTATATTTTTAGCTCTTGGATAGTTTCAAGTACAACATGTTTCTGGTGATTTCTCATAACATTTTCAACATAATCACAAAAATCATTAACTGAAATCTCATGATGAAATTGTAAAAATCTGGTAATTTCTCTTCAAATTCTTTCCAGGGAACTACAGCTTCTTCCAGATTACAAGCATCTGGGTTCACAATTTGAACTAATTGATTAATTTTATGATTTCTACCTTGAATGTTATTATTTATGCTATCACAATCCATTAATCTTAATGTCATCTTTGTTGTCACTGCACTCAGTAATTTTTGATGGGGAAGACTCACATATTTGTTGTCTTCAACAAAATTAATATACTGAAATTCCTTAGAAGAGATAGTTTCATTTATTATTTTTTGTAAGTACACTCTTCTCTCTGAGATATTCAAATGCTTTAATTGCTCTCCTAATCAATTGTTTAGCATGCAATATATTTACACATCTTCCTTGAAGAGCATCTGATAGCAAAGAAATTTCTTCTAGTATATCAAATGTTTAAAGCTAGATATCTCTTAAAATATTTGTTGGCAAGATGTTTAACCATTCCAGAAAATTTCTTATTAGTAGAAAAAAAATTATACAATTCTGGTAGGCTTGCCATGTTGCAACTGCTGTTCTATGACTACATGCTGCTATTTTGGGCCAAAAACTTTACCAATGTTTAGAATTTCAATTCCCAAATGGTTTGAAATTTTATTCAGTGCCATTTGGTTTTTATTAGACTGATGAAAGATTTTGTATATTTCATCAATAAATGCTTTAAAATGATTCACTTGCTATATGCCCTTGATAGAATCATCCAACACAAGCTGAAGTCAATGACTCAAACAATGCCAAATAATAATCTCTGGATAGTGGTTTTTTATTTTAACATTCACTCCTGATTGCCTTCCTAGCATCACACTTGCTCCATCTGAATAAAATCCAATCAAATTATTCTTCAAATATGGATGATCAAATCCTACTGAATGCAGACTTTGTAGTAGAGCAGTGTAAATGGTTTCAGCATCTTGGTTTTGTAATTCCACTAAATCTACAGAAATTGTTGGTGAAAAATCTGTATCTTCAGCCTTAATACAAAATAATAAGGACTAGTTTGCAAGATATTGTTGATGCCTTATCAATTATAACACATATCTTTAAATTCTTATCAATTATTTTTCTAAACACTTCCTTTTTAATGTATTTTGCAATGTCCTCAACAATTTTGATACCTGTGAATCGAGAATGGAGTCCCACTCCTATATCTAACCCATTCTTTCTTTATAATTCTATCAAATTTTCAATATCAGAAATTGGTCAGTTTAGTTTTGCGAAAGTGTAAACCATATTGAAAATTTTACAAATGGATCTCATAAACTTTTCATGAGCATTGTCTATGGAGTTGGAAATTGCATATTTTGTATTTTCTTTTAATTGCATCACACATATCTGGGATGTTTAAAAGTTTTTTTTTTAATTACTTTTTTTTTGAAGAGAGGTTTGTTAACCCATTTTATTTTTTCCACTTGGAACAATATTACATCTTCTCCATTCTTTTGACACATGAACTGCCTTCACTTTTATTGACTCAATTTTGGTACAGATATAACACCTAAGTTTTTTTCCAATAATAATTAAACCGCAATATTTTTATTTGAATTCATTGGCTTATTTCATATTCCAGCAGTCAGGAAGGTCACTATCTACATTTATTTTATAAGCATCTTTTGTACTTTTGGAACTGGACAGCGTATTTGTGTCATCAACTTTATTTTCTGTTGTATCAAAAGAAACAGAAAACAAAACTTGATGCAAAATATCCATAACTATCGTTTTCGATTCTGTATCAGTTTTTGGATCTTTTATGAAGACATCCGATATTGTTTGGCATTTTCGTTTCATTTCTTGTGAAGGGTTTATTTTTATTATATTCTCATGTTAAATTCACACTAGAAAAAAACATCTAATTAATTTCATTTTTAATAAATAATGTACTATAAACTTACTATAGCTGGTAATCCATTAAACTTACTAATCAAATGAAAACAAATCTTGCATGATAAATATGTAAGTGAAGAAATAAAATATTTAAATAAAAAATAAAAGTTAAATAAATATTTAAAACAATGGCATAACAAAATCATCAGTAACAACGGTTTTATGTTACTGTTTATTTTCGCAATGATAGGTCCTTTTGAATGAAGTTATTTTATCTTTAAAGTAAAATAATTTCAGCAAGAGTAAATTTCTTTAAAAAAATTATGGTAATACATAAATACATTTGTGCCAAATTTATTTCTAATTTTAATTTTAATAATTCTCTGTTAAATGTATGTAAACTAATAGTTAATTAATTTCTTATTTACCTTGTTGTGTAAAAATTAAATATGGATTCATTTATCACTACTAAAATAACACTTTTTATTTGTACATTTTTGAATAAACTAATTTGAAACATGATAAATAATGGATTTAATTACTTAAAACAAAACTGTTGCGAATTATTTCTTGCAGAATAATTCTTAATCACTCAAATATCATTGTGCATATCATATGTTCCAAGCACAATACACATATGATCAAATGATGTATTTTCTATCGTATTGTTGAATTATTCTGGGAAAAGTATTTTGAACCCAATCTGATCAAAAATAATTATTGTTACATAAAAATACAAATCATGTTCTAGATTATTGTTGAAAACAATTAAATAATTTGTTAAGTCAACTCTTTTTTAGGAGAATAATAAATAAAATTTATTTTTGGATAATCTAACTACCGGTTCGCTAATTTTTTTTAATTTTAAGAACCAGTTCATGCAAAACAGTACAAATTGGTTAGATATCATCACTGCCTGTAGGTAATGAATGGCGAGGACAACTTGATCTGCTGGTGTGATTTTTTGTAACCGAAATAACTTCCATAGGCTCTCAATATGGATTTATGGGATCTCCCCAACATCTCCTTAAACCTGTATAAACTTGGACAGGTAAGTTTGAATGTTTGGTATGGGCTCTAGTTGCCCTATAAAATTTCAACTCTCCTGTGTTTTCTTCCTGGCTTGGGTATATTTTATTCAGCATAAAGATCTGCTCATTATCTCAACCCAGGGACTCTGCAGAAGGTCCCTCATCTCGCCACCCCTAGTCACATCACCAAGATCCTCTTTGGAATCATTGACATGCTGCATCATACCTATTTTTTGACTACCAACTAAACCTGACACAGGATCTCCCCTTCATATCCTCTTATCACCTCCATTAGCCCTATGATATCTAAGCTAATTCTTGGGGTCCTACTTTTCCCTTCTTTCACTCCAGAGATTTTTTCCTTTACTCCCTGGGTGTCACTCATTATCTCTTCCTTTCTTTAGTGGCTACCTTCTTCTCTTGGGCTAGATTTTCTTTCATCTTGTATAATCCTGGATCTCTCCTTCCAACTCTTGTAGTCCTTTTATTTTGCCTTGTTATTCCTTTTGCATCTGCAGTCTCTCTTTCAAGACTCTGTTAATCTGATTATATTACACCCTATATGAGTGTTTTCTGCCTCTCTACTTTATTTTGAGTGGTTTCAAACTCTGGTTTGTTCATGTATAGCCACAGTGGTCTTTTTCTGATGATTCCTCAGGAGTCCCATGAATTTAACATGGATCTCCTTGTATTTTTGCTTGCAGACTATTTTCAAACCTTCTAACCTCTTCTAAAATCTCTCCTCTGCCTGTCTATCTCTTTCTTCCATCTGCTGATGTCTAACTTCTAATCTTTTCTTTATTTCTAAAATATTTTGTTGTATTCCAGCTTCCATATTTCTATCCTTTTCTTCTGTCCTTTTATTTAGAGCTTTTAGGCTTTTCTTCATCCTTTTATCTGAAGCTTCAGCATTTAATCTAGTCTGTTTATTCACCTTTTCCATCTTTGTAAGATTATGCTCAAAGGTCCATATTCCCTCTTGTATCCTTTATGGGTTTTTCTTCTAGAACCATGAGTGAGTTCTCGAAGCCTGCAGGATTTTCCATGTACTTTCCCTCTGTATACTGGATGTACTCACTTCCCCTTCTGTTTTTTCCTCTGTACTAATGTCTTTGACAATCTCCCTCACAGATCTCCAGATTTTCCCATTGCATTTTGCCTCTTTTTCTGATTTCCCTTCTCTGATTACTTCTGAATCCTTACTTACTTCTCCCATTTCTTCCTCCACACTCACTTCCCTTTCCATCTCTTCCTCCATACTATACTCTTGAATTTTCCATTGTATTTTTGTATTAGGTTAGCTAAATACAATTCTTTATAATTACTTTCTTTTATATGGCTATTGCCATTTTCCCAACAGAAAATGGCTCTCTATAATTTCTCAACATCCAGCCCTTTCCTATCTTTTAATCCTCTTTCTTTTTTATTGCCACACATATAGCATATCCTAATACCATGACATACAAAAAAAATTTACACTAAATTAATAATAATAATAACTTTAAGTAAATTATGAGTTACTATAATAACAAGATATACATTACCCCCATACCCCTTTATTTTTCCTTCAATTCAAGCTGCCTTGTTTCTATAAAGAAATCTTTGAATTCATGATTGCATTTATTCAAACTTCTATACCAGCTTTAGTTTTATTTGCCCTATTTGTTTCATTATTTGCATTCAATCCAATCTGTAAATAAGATGATAAACATTTAGCAATGGGTTCCCAATTTTTAAATCTTTTGCTCTATTCCTGATGACAAATTTGTATGAGGATGACTCATAATCTGTTCAAGCCATCCTCAAGTACCAGTCACCAGTGACAAGAAAAATTAATGATACATATATAATATCAACTCCCCACATTTTAAAATAATATGCATTATCATAACTTGTTGTAAATTTAATATATTTATATATAAAATAAAATAAAAAATTTACATATACATATAATTCAGGTTGCAGGGTCATGTAAGTATCAACTCCACATGTTGCAGTACCATAATGAGGAGAATTGTTTTTCACTTATATGTAAAATTATCATGTACCAACACATCATACTTCACCAATCTGCTCAGGGTACCATAATTGGAGAAAAAAACTTATGAAATGGTCAGATTGGTCAGATTTGTGCATTCTCAAAACAAAATCCAGAGTCCATGTAAAATACACCAAAACCTATCAAAATGGGGATGTGAGGTCCTGAGTTCCGACCAAACTCTCATTCATTCACCAGTGTTCCATGATTTAACACCTTATGAATGACATTTCTGAGGTTACACATGGGTCTCAATTTAATCTGCAAAATGGCTCCAAACAGGAAAAACATGAGACTCCAGAACTGACTATCTAGAATGGCTAACTAAAGGATTAATTGAACTAAATAACATACTAATTAACTAATTATAAAGTTAACACTTAAAATATGTAAGTTAATAAATAATGAATTGGGTTGGATTTAGACTATCAGCAAAAGCAATATGAAATGTATTAAATTTAAAATGATTTGTTAATAATTCAAATTAATCAATAAAATAAACAATAATAATACATGTTTAATATGTGGGATCAAACACACACAGATGTTACATAGCAGATGAGATTGAATAGAATTACAGCATTTCTCATCATATATCTAAATATAAGTATGGGTATGCAGTTAATAAATTATGCCTATAAGTTTAATATGCCAACGTCCTACATTAATATCATGGTTTGCTATTTTATAAGTGGACATGCTAGCCTAGGATAGAATATCAATTACAGCACTAAGGTGACTGCTGTTTTATATATATATATATATATATATATATATATATATATATATATATATAGTATATATATATATATATATATATATAACCATTAAATGTCTGTATTTTTAACTCATATAATAATAATTCAAACAAATTTATTTAACACAGTATTCAAAAGTAAATAATATATTCTTTACTGGAAGTACTTTCAATTGTTTAACTGACAATCTTTATCAATCATTAATACAAATATACAGAAAATAAAAACTTGCATTACCCATCATTCAATCCATTCAAATTTCCCACAGTTCTGTTAATTTTTATATTAGCTGATTGTCTATTCATTAAACCATCTCTATTCCTAGATATCATCATTGCCTTCTTAATTTTTTGTTTTTCATTACATCTTTCAATTTGAATAATTTTTACATCTCTGTTATTAAACTCAAAACCATAATTACATGCTTTATTACGATCAAAAATAATTGATGGAGTATTCATATTTACTGAAGATACATTTTCTTTGTTTACACGTTTATATAATGTCTTATGATCATTATATTCTTTTTGTAATGTACATTTTGATTCCGCTATATATTTCATTCCACAACCACATACCGACAAGTGGATATATATATATATATATATATATACAGGAAATAAAGTTTTTGTAAAGAAAGGAGGAAAATGAGACTTTTAATTGTTTGTAGTATTTAATTATATAATTATATGTTTATATATGAGTGTGTATGTGCATGAATATATATATATATATGATGTTTAATTAACAAAAACATAATATATATACAAATTTTTATAGGAAAATGAAGATGATGTAAAACATATGAGACCAGGAAATCTTAAAAAAATGTCTCACATTCCTATTATGCCCCCTACTACTGAATCTTATGAAGAGGAAGAAGAACAGCAAGAAGGTGAACCACCCAAATTAGAAGTGAGTACTCCAGTTGTGAATGAGTATCTGCAATTAACAAAAAATTTGAACTTTGATTGTTCTGAACACCCATCTGGATTTTATGCAAATGTAGACACTGATTGCCGCATTTGGCATGTTTGTGTTGGAAATATACGTTATGATAGGATGTGTCCCTTCTCCACTCGCTTTCATCAAAAATATCGAACGTGCGCACATGACGAAGATGTAGACTGTTCTGAGTCTCCTAATTTTTATGATATGAACAAAAATCTGTATACTTCACTGAAACCTGCTACTGATATACCTATGAGAAAAAAAATTAAAAGACGTCGTACAACAACTCCAGCACCTTCTGAAGACTATGCGATTGATTTCGATTCCAGCTAAATACCAATCACAGATTCTCAACAACATCAAGAAAAGTAATCATGGTTATGGAATTAATTATTCATCTCTAAAATCAGACACAAAGAAAATCAAGTTGTGTGCATAAAAATGTTGTTTTATCAAATGTCTGTTAGAATTATTTTTTTTTACCTTTTTAAAAAATGTTTTATTTTTACCTTTTTAAATATGTAAATAAAATAAAAAATATTTTTATAAGAGAATGTTATTGTCTGTAACTGTTTTTAAAAAATAAATTTGTCTAATCTGTTATAGATGGAGTGATGACAAAATGGAGTTTAAAAGTCTGGGTCCAAATCCCCTATAATTACATCTAGCTTAAAAGTACATATAATATACTTGTATTTGAATATTACATATTTAACCTGTATTCTGCCCAACTCTCTTCTGTGTATTTAAATGGACTTTAGGTCCTGCATATGAGGGGTCAAAATAATTTACAGTCAACTTGGGTATGACAACAAAATTGGCAAACAATGGCTTTAAACGTGCTATCATCAGATTTTCAATAATATGGACACCTGAAGAGTTGGAGAATGGAGAAGATTGAAGCTTGTCCATTAAAGTTTGAAGATTTTTTTAACTTAATATAAATTTAGCATTGGTTATGTATATGTGAGGGAGATGATGATCTGCAGCAACTGATGATTGCTGGTTTAGCACGAAAATATGCATATTGGAGATCATTTATCTTTTTCACATGTGTGTTGTCATGTGTATCGATTGTATAAGATAGAGTGGATGACAAAAGGAAGGTTGAAAGTCCGGATTCAAATCTCTTAAAAATTACATCTAGCTTAAAAGTATATATAAAATACTTGTATTCAATATTCTTGCTAGGAAATATGAGAATATACTACTTAGCAAATAATTGTGAAATATATATGTATTATTAAGTTAGTACATTGCACAGGCTAAAACCTGCATTTATATATGTAATATAGGCAGATTCGAACTCAGACTTTCACACAACCCACTACTCTCAGTAGCCATCTCATATTGCTGACCCACCTCATCACACACATGTTGAAAAGATAAATAATCACCAATATACATATTTCATGCTAAACCAGCAATCATCAGTTGGTCCAGATTACTATCCTCACACATATATATAATCAGTGCTCAGCTTTATATTAAGATAGCTAATCCTCATACTTTAATGGACAGGCTTCAAACTATTCCAACTCACAACTCTTCAGCCTTCTATTTCATTGAAAATCTGATGAAGGAACGTTCAAAGCCCTTGTTAGTGCCAAGGTTGTCATCCTACCTATGTTGACATATTAGTCATTCTGACCTCTCACGTACAGGAGAATAATTTATTTATACATACGTATGTGAGGGATGGGCAGACCTTTTATACACTATTTATATAAATTAATACATTGCACAGTTATATTTTATTTATAGATTTTATTTGATTAAATAGGAAATAGACAAATCCATAGAGAATGCAATGAATATTTTTTTAAATAAAAAGTTTGTAAAAAAAATAATCTACTATTTAAATATTAATAGTGGAGTTCGAATTCAACAAGTACTAGAGACTCTTCTCTCTTCAGTATCCGAGATCTCCATATTGTCAGTTTCAATTATGGGCTTCAAAAATAAAAACGAAGTAAGCAAAATTTAAAAAATTTAAAGTTAATACATAAAAAATCTACATTTTAATTTTTTTGTTCACAGTTCATATAGAGTACTATTTGCATTCATATCTCTGGGCATTATACACATTTTTTAATACGGGTGAACATGTATACACACTTTCATACAAATACACTTAAACAATACCAGTATCAATAACAATCATCAATCTCAATCTGTTGTCATGGCAACCTGCTTATCACAATAAAGGCGAAAACCATCTTAACCTATGGTCCAATACGTTTATATAGACACTAAATATTGCAACTTGATAAAAGAGAGTGAGATTATTAATTCAAAGAAGTCTAAATAAACCTCGTTAAACAGGCACTTCTAAACATACATGTATGTATCCACACTGTATATACAATATTTATATGCATATATATTTATATGCGTTATACATGTTTTTAACATGTGTGTAAACATTTAATATTTACACAATTTTATATATGTGTGCTTGTGTTAATAAATATACTATGATGTGATTCGTTATTACTTGCAACAAATATAATGACTGTAAAGGACTCCAAAATTTGCAGTGAAAAAAAGATAGCAAACAATAGAAAATTGTGTTAAAGATAATTAAACCTACCATAGGCTTATCTTTACTAATCTAACACTGAATCTGACCACAGCAAAGAATTTAACGAACATGCTTTAAATCCTAACAAGATTTGATGTATATAAAAAAAATATTTTTTACAGTAAGATCACTATTTTGCATTTGCTACTTTATTTGAGAGTCTCGAGTCATGCCTATGACCTGGGTTCAAATTTTAGGCTAGGCAAACATTAAAATATTTTCAGATTATTTTTTTTCTGAAAGATAGATATCTCTATTTTTGGGGGATCATATGAATATTTGCATAGTAAGTTTTAAAATCGTGACAATAGTATGAATCATGAATGGGGTATAAAACCTTTATGGATAGTGAACCCATGGTTACTTTTTGACTTATTTTTGTTTTGAAGCAGTAATAAATTAACGTTTATCAAATTTATGTATATATGTATGTATTTTGATAGAAGTAAAACTATTGTTTTAAGAAAAATCTATTTTATCTTTGAGACTTCTTTGATGCCTTAATGAATTGAGTAGAGAAAATTCCCAATCTCCACCCCATTGCAGCTACCATTACTATGTGATTATTCATATAGTTAACAAACATGTGTGGGATGCTTATCAACAACCATTATTCATTCCAATGTGTTTATTGACTTTTTACCTTGGAATTTAAAACAAGAAACTCAATAACATTTCTTCCAATCGTTTGATAGTTTTCTAACTTAAATATCCAATGAGTTTTCTTGAAGGCAGAATAAATATAAATGTAAACCATCATACCCCCACACATTCTTTTCAAATCATATGAGTAAAGATACAATAAAAGACAAATGCCCCCCAAGCTGACCCAGGTCACCAAATCTCATATACACATTTATTATACAGTCTGCATTTATCAATAGTAAAATGATGCATTTTGTAAGACAAAGGTCAAACTTACTCTACCCACAACTTGACTATATGCACACATAGTAAATTGTTACATTTTGAATTAAAAGTGTCAAACTTATTCCACCCACAACTTTGATCCCATGCCCTTGGGATAAATACAGTAATGATTATCACTAGTCATTTATTCAACTAGAGATTGTCTTTAGCCCAAATATAATCTTTAAAGGTTAATATATCTGACTTTTTAAAAGTTAATCACACACACATGGAATTTGTCACATTTCTCTGTCCTGCATGGAATATCTTTACAAATATATTAGACAAGGAACCACACCACATTCTTTTCAAATCATATGAATAAAGTTGCATGACAAATTATTCCCATGACGCATTTAGTGCTGAACACAAACTCATCACTTGGTTTAAGTCACTATATTTTATATATATCTTTATATACAGTATTTATCAAAAGTAAATTGTTACATTTCGTATTACAATTGTCAAATTTATTCCACTTGTAACTTTGTTATCATCCACTCTGGATCAATACAGTAATGATTATTACCAATCATTTATTCAACTAAAGATTGTCTCTAGCCCAAATATAAACTTTAAGTCTCAGTTAAAAAATTAATACAGATGACTTTTTTTAAAATTTAAACACACACACATTGAGTTATTAACATTTCTCTGTACCACAAGTAATATCTTCATAATAAATATTAAACAAGATTCCATACCTATCACACATTTTTTTCAAATCACATATGAATGAAGATACAATAAACTATAAACGATCCCCAATAGTAAATTGTTACATTTTTAATTACAACTGTCAAACTTTCTCCACCCACAACTCTGATCTATCCACTCTGGCTAAATAAAGTAATAATTATCACTAACTATTCATTCAACTATGTATAAGAGGTGGTGATCTGGGCCAACTGATGAAAGCTGGTTTAGCACTAAATGCATCTTGGAGGATCATGTGTCTTTCATTGTATCTTTATTTATATGATCTGAAAATAATGTGTGGCAGTGTGGAGGTCGTTTAATATGTTTAAAAAAGGTATTGCATGTGATGTGATGTATTTTGGCTTCTCCTTAAATGAAGTCAAGAATATCTCAGCAATTATGCCCAGATAAACCTGTTAGCCATTTTATTCTCCATTCCCCACTCTTAAGTCTTCCCATATTCTGCCCCATTCCATTTCCACAACATAATCTTTGTCAACTCTATGGCCTTTATATCTAAACCCCCCTTATCTCTTCGCAAACCCAACATAAAAACTAGTAACTCACTTTGTTCATGTCTATTCTCCCATAACTTCATTATCTGTACCCTTTCTGCTTTCAAGCATTTACATTCAATCAACAGGTGCCTAATATTTTCTATACCTTCCTTACACAATTTGTACACTAAATTATCCATGGTTTTCCATTTACATGTATATTCTCTTGTTGCTACAGAAAATGTAAATAACTCCATGTGTGTGTGTTTAAATTTAAAAAAATCAGATATATTCATCTTTAACTGAGGTTTAAAGTTTATAACTGCTCTAGAGACAATCTCTAGCTAAATTATCTAAAGTGGATAGAGTCGAAATTGTGGATGGAGATAGCAAACTGGGCCAACTGATGGGGGCTGGTTCAGCACAAAATACATCTTGAGAGTCATTTGTCTTTTATTGTCTCTGTGGAGATTGTTTACTATATTTATGAAAGATATTGTATGTGGGATGAAGAAATATGAATAAATACATGCATGTGTGTTTAAATTTTTTAAAAATCACATGTATTAATCTTTAACTGAGGTTTATATCTAGACTAGAGACAATCTCTAGTTGAATAAATGGTTGGTAATATTCATTACTGTATTTATGGAGGGGGGATGGTATCAAAGTTGTGGGCAGTATAAGTTTGACATTTGTAATTCAAAAAGTAACAATTTACTTTTAATAAACACTGTACATATAAAAAAAAATATGTGTGAGAGATAATTATCTAGGCCAACTGAAAAGTGCTGGTTCATTAGAAAAGGCATCTGGGGAGGGGGAGCATTTATCTTTTATTATATCTTTATTCCTATGATTGGGAAAAAAATGTGTGGTGGTTTGGAGTTTGTTCAATATATTTATAAAGATATTACACGTTGGACCAAAAAATGTAAAAAATTCCATGTAGGGCATGTGTTTAAATTTAAAAAAATATCAGACATATTAATTTTTCACTGAGGTTTAAAACTGATATCTAGGCCAGAGACAATCTTTAAGTGAATAAATTTATTAGTGATCATCATTACTGTATTTATTCAGACTGGATATTGTCAAAGTTGTGGGTGGAGTAAATTGACCCTTGTAATTCAAAATGTACAGTTTTTTTCTTCGTCCTCCTTTTCTTATGTATTGATTTTTATATTTGCATATCATAACACTTTGAAACTTATTATACACTTAACAATACTATTTTTACACAAAAACTTTACCCTTACAGTTTCAATTGTCCTGCAGTCATCATCAGAAATTTTTTGGAAATAGTATTATAAAGATCTCTGATGATGACTGCAGGACAGTTGTTTAAGAGTAAAGTTTTGGTATAAAAATAGTATTAGTAAATGTATAAGAAGGTTGAAAATGGTATGATATATAATTCAAAATGTAACAGGATAAATACATGTGAATACAATCATGATAGACAAAATTAAACTATGATCTTTATTTGTAAGGGATTATAAAGTCGTCAACCAAAACTGCAGCTGGTGATTAAAGGCAGAAAGTTCTAAGAATCTCCTTATTGTGGATTGGGGCTGCTATTGAAGAACGACCTACAACTTTAAATCACTTTCAAGTGAAAAAAGGTTGCAACAATTTAAAGAACAGTCTAATATTTTATTTTTGAATTTTGTGAAATTAAAAGAAAAAATAAAGAAGCAATTGATTTTTAAAATAGAAGTGTATTTAACTGTAAAGATGCAAATGTTGAAATCACAAGAAAGTGGGATTCCATTATAAATAAAAACAGGGAAAACAACAATGTGGATATTAACTTTATTTCTGAGAATGTAGTAAGAAGAGTCATTCAACTTAATGAAAGATATCAATTTCAAATAATTCAATTCTATGACTAACAGGTTTGCAGTATGATGAATAAATAACAGAGTTTTAGATGATACACAAAAATGCTTTTTTTAGAAGTTTTTCTACCTCAACCAAGTTCTGTGATAGTCAAATCACATACAGTGCAAACATTCAATATTAAAAAACCATTTGAATTTACAGTACCAATACCATTGTTTTCAATACGTACCAACAAGAGCATAAAGCATTAAATTCTTCAAGGGAAATTTCATCATTTCAATGGCATTGATGTAATTACTGTTATCTGATAAAGATTAAAGCATTCTTTCTCTGAATTCTCTGAATCTAAGATTGGAGTTTGCATCCTAATTAAATGAGTAATAACACTATTGTACAAAGTGAGTTGTAACACCATTAGCTTTTCATTGATATAATGCAAATCCAACACTGTGCATTCTTCTTTCACAGAATGGCCTACCTTTCCAAAAAACTTACATTCATCCATCGGTTTTTATTAAATTTTATTTTTTTTAGAGGGGGGTGAGTTTCATTAAAAGCAGCTATATTGATCTTAAATGTTTGACAGCTACTCAGTCATCAGTGCTTTCTTCACTTCTAAAGGGTCTATATCAAGTAACGCTCATACATTCCATGTACCTATATTTTAATAAAGATTTATAATATCTTAGTATTACAACTGCCTCCTTGTTTACAACTATTACTGATATTATTATTACTATTGTCATTATTTTTATCACTATATTGATTAATCCACCAGGTGCAAAAATCTAATCTGACAGTATAAGTCAGAACATTTTAGATCATACTTTTTTTATGTTCGTCCATTTCAGTTCTAGGCAGGAGATACTAAATAGGGCTGTCTAAATATACAACCTTTGCCAGATAAAACTCCTATCTCACTTAAATCAACTTGAAAACTGGACTTATTTATGACTATATTGCTTTTAGCAAAGATCACAGTAAAGGATTGCCAGCCTACTAAGTCACTATCCAACATTATTTTCTTAGACATTGAGATAAAAAGGGAATTAGAGTTAGAAATGCTATATATGCATAAAATAGGGGTTTAAGGATTTTACCAATATTGGGGACATTACAAAACAAATATCTTTCCAAAAAGGTAGTATGGAAACCCGATCAATTTTGATGATTATAGGGGCATAAGGTTAGAAATGAGTGGAGGAATGTTTATCAGGTGGGTCAGTCAGTATACCACTGAGAACTGGGGTAATGAACCTGGTACATTTAGTTGGAATAGTAATAGATATACAGTAACAGAATAAATAGGTACTGAGATAATAAAGTAAAAAAAGCAGAAAATGAACCAGCAGAAGACAGGGGAGGAGAAAGAACTAAACATAATGGAGATAATTTTAGAAAAAAAATAGAAAGCCTGGTACTCCAAATTCAGGAAAAGAATGAGAGGTTGGTAATGAGATTTCAGAATATAGAACAGAGACTAGAAATGAAAAGCAAAAGTAGTCAAGGGAAAAGTGAGTATGAGAGAAAGGAAGGAGAAAGTAAGGAAAAGGCCGAGAAGTTGAACAATAAAGAAGTAGAGGGAAGTTGAGATGAATAAGAGGGAAGTGAAAAATGGAAGCCAAAGGCCTGCAAGGCAGAAAGACCAGGTAACATGGAAAATGTATGGATATGCTGATGCATATCAATGTGAAACAGTTCTTGAAGATATAGCTGCTTGAAGGCCAAATGGGGGAAGCTCCTGTGGAACATCTGCAAAGCCTACAAAAATACTTTGGTATGAATCCCATGCCAGAGAAAAATAAATTAGTGATAGCATGTAGTAATATAAGTGGGAACATCCAAGCATGGTGGGACTTATCCCAACAACCCACAACTTTCAAGGAGTACCAGAAGAAGACACAGGAAACTTTCTGGTCAGAAGATCACCAGGAGCTCACACAAAACCAAGTTATGCAAGAGAAATATGAGGAAGGGAAGAAAGAAAAATTTTCTCAATTCTTTCATTGCCAGGTGGTGAGACTGAGAATGCTGGATGCATGTTACTTGTCAGAAGGTCACATCATTTGCATCGTAAGGCACAATATCCCTATGAATGTAGAAAGAATGATGTTGGGAACGAGAAAGGCATCTATCAGAGGGGTGGCAGAACTGCTTAATGCACTGGACATGAGTGCAGACTGCCATAGGATACCATTGAAATGAGAAAAGGAAGTCCAAGATAAACATGCTAGGCTTGGGGTAGAAGAAGGATGATCCAATAGGGACACAACATATAGAAAAGAAAGTGATGATAGTTACAAACAGAGATGGCAGTATGAGCCAGAAGCTCGGTATCCAGCAGACAAGCCAAAATCAGGGTGAAGGAAAAGGGCCTTGGCCACCAAAGCAAAAGGGTGGTACAGATAAAGGATAGATAAGAGGAGGTTAAGAAGCCATTCAAATACACAGACAGTATTTGAAGGTTATTGCACTAGATGTGTTCAAATACGGTTACTAAAGGAAGTAAAAGGTACTAATGATTACAAAAGAGTATTTTTTGCAGTTGTTATTATGGATTAAATTAATAGATGCGAGAAAATGTATAGATATAGATTCGAACCCTGTTTCAAAAGAGTGTCATTGAAATACATTAACCATTTAAAGGCATGAATGTATACATATATATTTATTACATGTGTTGTTGTAATATTGTGTAGAATTAATCACTAACAGATAGATTTTTATGTGAAGATGAAGAGGAGCAGTTATGTGCGGAGTTGTATTTTTATATTTTGTTATTTATTACCATAAGTTATAGTTATTGAAGTAATGTCATTAGTTGTGCATGTTTCTTAATGAAAGCAAATTAAATATATAATGCTGGGGAGTAATAAAGGGGCTGGCAAGTTGTGCCATGGGTGATTTCTATTAATTACACTTGTCAGAATTCCAAGAATTGACCATTAAGTATTTTGGGGACAATGGAAACCTGATCCTGCTAAAAGCATTCCTGGAATAATGGTCATCAGTGTATGAAATAGTCAAAAAAAAAGGGAGGTGAAAGAGAGATAAAAGAAAAGAACTATATTTTTTTTTATTTAATAGTGATTGGAAAAATGACCATTATTGTGGAAAGTAAAATTTCAATAAAGTGATATTATTAATTACTAATAGTAAGAATGGGGAGATGAAAGAGAGATAAAATAAAAGAAACTATATATTTTTTTAATTTAATAGTGATTTGGAAAAGTGACCATTATAGAGAAAGAAGCGTGGAAAGTAAAATTTTAATAAAGTGATATTATTAATTAATAAAAAATTAATAAGAATGAATTCCATCGAAATGTCAGGGCAAAAGAATCATGTGGATTCATTAAACTGGTCCAGTCTATAGCTGTTTTGTGACTTGCCTATAACAATCACCTTTGTCTATGGAGATTTTGCCATCTATTTCAAGAAATTGACATGATCATGGAGCTCCAAACAACAAGGACATTCATGCTCTCAATTTTATAATCACCTACCAAACACCTCTAGGATGGATTATCACATGTGTAAACATTATGTAATTTTTCATCATCTTCCAGACCAACAACTTTCACTAATACTGTAAGCTTACAGATCATCAGCCTTAATTACATGAACATTCACCCTCAAAGGAGGCAAATATGACTTTTTATCTATATATTGAATGAACATATAATAATTTGTAATAAATTAAGAAATATGCACTTTGTTCCAACTTAAAGATAGAATTATAGAAATAGATTAAATTATTTCATAAATACAACTCTGATGCATATTTGCACTCTTTCATGAATGTGTATACTGATATTATATATATGTATTGCAATATCTGGATTATATACATGTATTAATAAATATTAGAATTTTAAGCTATAACTTGTGTATTTATTTGAATAACGAGATTCTTATAATTTCTGGGTTATTATTTATAAAAGCTTACTGATATTCATTACTGTATATTTTTAAAACAAATAAATAATAAGATTGGTAGGGCAGATAGGAAATTATAAAAGTATATAAATGACCTTTATTTGTAAGATAACCTCGGCTTTGTTCTCTCAATAGACATTGTCTCCCAGATCTTGAGCCTGCTGAACGTCTGGATAAGGCATCCAAAAAGATCCATTGGAAACTTTACTTTTGTTTATGAGGGGTATAATTCTTATTAAGTGGTAAGATTGGTGCTTGAAATCAGACTTGTTCAGTGCTCATAAATATACCTACTCGAAGCTCAGGTTAATAACCTGTTCTTACTTAAATACTTAGAATAGGATCATGGGTAGACTGTTAAAATATACATTGTAATGAATGGGCTTTATGAAAATAGGTTATCTAGTTCACCACAATGAGTGATCCTTGTACCTATATATACCACATACACTTTAATTTCATTCATAGGAAAGGAGAGGTTAAGAATCAACTGAATTGTAAATACATGCCTAAACTCACTTTGTCCTTACCCTCTTTCATTTCCACTAAATCCATGTTTCAAACTCATGGAGAATCTGCATGATGGTCTAGTTCAGGCTATATTAGCATCACTTAAAATATATATAGGTATAAACATGTGTAGGTGTTTAATGGTAGGTGTGAATATTAATTTATATGCAAATGGGCAAATATATTTATAAATATGTGAGAAGATATAACCAATTGAAAGTTGATTATAGAAAAACATACCAAGAGTTTTAGTTTAACATTTGAACATATTTAACAACTATGTTTACAGCAATTAATATTTTTAACAAAGAAAATTTGTAACAAAATTATAAAACCTTTAATTCAATATTTATGGTTATTCTTTCCTTATAATTGATTCTAACTACTATTCCAAACTTTTACCACCTACAAAGATTAGCCACTAGATTCCTATGTTAATATAAATGAAATTTAAATTATGTTTATGATTGTCTCCATCATCCTGGCTTGCTATATCATGATTTGGAGATTATAATTTATTTTATTTTCAGTAATTTGATATACACCAGGGACTCATTTTATGCGAATTTTTTAAATGTGATTTTGAAGTTATGGGTTCTTCTTAATATCTTAGTGGTTTTCTTTTATGTGATAAAAAATATTAAATCAGAAGTCGAGTTCTGCTAATGTGCTATTACTTTAAATATTATAAATTTCATGCACTCATATGGCATATTTAAAGTAATAGCGCATTATTGGAGTTTGACTTTCATCTAATAATTTCAATATTTTCAGCACTTTATAATAGTATTGTAATAGATTTTATGCAATAAAAAAGTTCATAATTCATTTAAAATCAGGATTTCATTTTATATACACACATTAAATTTTACAAGATTATAATGTAAATCTGTTCAAATATTATAGATGGCTATACTATGCATGTTGTTGGTTTTGCATTTTAAATCACATTCTATTTTTGCTTTTTTAAAAAAGAGTAAGTAATCAATTAATCATTTAGTATCCGCAAGTTTATTTTTAAAAGGTGAGTAACAGTGGTGGGCACAATTAAATTTGACAATTAAAAATTAAAATCTGATTTTTAATTATAAGTAACAATTTAAAAATTACATAACATGATCTGAAATTAATGTGATGTGAAACAACAAAATTTGATTTTTAAACAGAATTGAAAATTAAAAAATTAAAGACAAAAATAAGAATTCAATTTTTAATTGTTAGTTTTAATTAAATTTTGCCTAATAGTGGTGAGTAGATGTCTTTTTATTATCATAAGTCCAAGTTCTTATTTTTATTTTAAACTTTTAGTTTACCCTAATGGAGAGGAAAAAAACACCCAAGAAAATGAATTTCTTTTGGAACAAAAATTTTAATTTTAGATTACTTAGTAAAATGGGAAGGATCAACAGCAATTGAAAAATATTTTAGTTTGGGTGAGTGTACTATAAGAGCAATTAAAAAAAATTAAATTGGCACTAGTTGTATTTCCTCTTGAGATGAATCTGATGTCTTACTAGTTCACAAACAAACTTGCATATATTCAAATAGTGATAATAATTAAAATACTGTACATGTATAAAAAAATGTAAAATACTGTAAATTACGCATAAAAATATATTATTTTGAATAAAATTAAATACTGTAGTTAATAAAAAATGTAAAAAAAGTTTGTTGTGTATCAATTTTTTTCAAATTTGAAATTTTTTATTAGTCATATTTTCTTTCCTTTTTTTTTTTTATGCGAATTTTAAAATAATTTTATGTTGTTGCTTTGCTTTTATGCGATTTTTGAAAATTACAGTACTTATCCCCCATTTTTCAAGGTAAGTTAAATCTATTTTTGTTCGATTTCTTTTGTGCACATTTTCTGAGGAACCTATCTACCGCATAAAATGAGACCCAGGTATATAAGTTTTTATCTGTCATAGTGATGATATGGGATCTCCGTGTTATATGCTGTAGTTATAGTATGGACAAAAAAGTGACAGAAATAGTTAGTCAAGTATACTGAAAATATTTAATACAACTATTAGTATAAACAAACAAAGAAAATATATGTAGTATAAATGTACAAATTATTCATACTAAATACATATTATTTGTATGCAAGCAAGTGCTCTTCGTAAATTATATTTTATTTTACTTAAACTAAAGGCAACAATATTTCTCCATTATGTAACATATTAACACTTATGTTATATTAAAGTGAAGATATGAACAAAAACATTTATATCAAATATACAAATAAATAAAATTAATGCCATCAACTTAGATGTAGTTTTAAAGTTTGTAAAGAAAAACTTCATAATGAATCATTCTGGTAATCCTCATTAATCTATTTCAGGTATAGATGGTAAATTGTGAGTGTTTTAGAATATCCCTTAAGTCACTTATCTTTTGTATCCTTGAAACTTTTGCTTTGAAGTAGGGAGTTATTAGATTCATTCATTAAGAATCGACTTGATGTTTAGTAGCACATATGTAAAGCATTAGGTCAATTCCTGGTTCTGACAAGGTATAGCTTCATAATTGATGACTTTCTTTCCCTGATGCAGCTTTTGCACTTAGCAATGCATATTTGTCTGTATTATTATTTATATATTTCTTTAATAAACTATTTTGAATGAATTAATAGTGATATTTCTTATATTAAGAGATATTCTCAGATCTAGATACTTCGACTATAACTTAGACTTACAGATATTTTGGAAATTCAAATGATCTGAATTTACTTTCAAATATCTCAATTTTGAATTCCTCAGTTGACTAATGTTAATTCTATGATGCTTGTACTTGTTTTCTCGGACCTTCAGATATTGATTTTTAATATTATTTCAACTCAAAAGTGGCTGATGGTTTCTATTCGAATTGTAAATTTGAATTCTCTAGTTAATTTTTGTATGTTATTCAGTAGATGAAAAATTTTCTCTCTCTTTTGAAAAGAAGCTCGTTGGTGAAAAAATAGCAAGTTTGGGATTATCATTTAAGTCCATTCTTGACATCATTATCAATGCATATATGTTATGTGTTAATAACAAGAAAATCTTTATTTGATATTTCTTTATGTTAGTATGAATTTTTATTTCTTGATTGCATTTATTTTATCCAATCATATGTGTTGTCATCATGTGTTAGAGTTCACTTAACAAGATAATAATTATTAAAGGATAGTTATCATGTATGTGTCTTATAACTTAATTGAGATATGTATTTATAGTATAATTAAGTTGGGTTTCAAATTTGTTTTGGAATTAATGGTTTGTCGATTATAGTGCTTAAATTTTTATTAATCTAGCGATTAATAAATAACATTAATATCACAGGTCTTAGATTCAGATTAGGCCACAAAGTGTGTAATTGGAATTGGAGAGCTGTAAGGGACATCCATAACAATATATATATATATATATATATAATATACAAATCAATATATATATATATCAAAATACAGTACAATTTATATAAATTATATTCTTTTAGAAGTACTTTCAACTATACACTTTGTAGTCTTTATCAACTATATAACGTTGAAAAATCAAAATGAGACAACCCTTAACAATACCCATAGTTCAATACAGATTTCCCACATTTCTGTTATCTTAACATTTGATGACTGGTGATTCATTAACCTTTGACGATTTCTTGAAATCAACATAGCCTCTTTTATTTTACGTTTATTATGACAACGTTCAATTTGAATAATTTTCATATTTTTATAATCAAATTTAAATCCATATTGACAAGATTTATTATGATCAAATATAACAGATGATGAAGGTTTATTTACATCTGTTCCATATTGATTCTCTTTTTGAATTCTATTATATAAAAGCATATGTTCTTTTATTCTCTTTTCAAATGTACACTTAGATTCACCAATATATTGTACGCCGCATCCACATATCAATCTATATATAATAGAATTTTGATTAAACTTTGAATTTTGAATTTTAGAATTATTAAGCAATCTATTTATGTTATTTGTAGAGAAAAATGCAATATGACACAAACCATTATAAATTTTCCTAATAAACTTGACCTGCTCATCTGATATAAATGGCATTGAAATCCATTTCATTTTGATATTTTTATTTTTAATTTTATTATAGTGTTGATTTCTTTTAAATCCTTTAATAATATTAGCAATAGCATTTTTATAATAACCAATTTTCAACAAGTCATTAACAAATAAGTGTACATTTTTAATTTTTTATTCTAGTGATTTTTAAAGAGAACAGGTCAGCTGCAGAGTTGATTATAATATTTTGTTGCAGCTTGTTGAAGTTTGCAGCAGTTGATGTTATCTGACAGAAGAGTTGGTAAAATAACTACTATGAAGTTATGTGGCTGAAGGCAGAACAGTAAATTCAGGAACAGCTACTGTTTTCCTGGTAGGAGTTTGAATTTCACATCAAGAAAATGACCCACTTCTTTGTGCTGTAATTCATAGCCTTAAACATGAAAGGACAGCTGCTTGCCTGGAACAGTTCTACATAGACGGGAGGCCAACTATGAACCAACATTATACATGGATTATACTTTTACCTGATGATGACAATCACTAAAACCAAACTCACCAAGAAAAAAATCTTCTAGCTTGCTGAAGAATTAATTACGCGCGTATGCTGCGTCAGATATATGCAGAAAATCATGGATAAACGTATATATAGCTGGTGAGTTGTTTTAAAATGTCATATAAAAATAGACATATATAGAACAATATTATTTTAAGTCGGTTAAAAATCTATATATTTAAAAGAATATAAAGTAATTTTGCTGGAATTATAATTAAGAGTCAAGAATAATTCATTGACCATCTCGTTTTAAAGGCAAAATAGACGTTTTTGAACAATAATTCTCTGGATATTATTTTTAAAAAAATTATTTATTAAAAAAAGTAAGGAATCGATGATTCAATAACTTAATTTAAAAACGTTGATAATTAATCAACAAATACCTGGCAAAAATTGACTATACTTTTTTTTTTAAGGGGAAAAAAAGAGAATTTATAAATTGAGACTAATTTTAAATTATATCTCTGTTTTGTTTATACACACACGTATATGTATGAAATTTGTGCATATTTTCCAAAGAATTTAATAATGAAAATATAATATTATTGCTGTTAAGTTAAAATATGATGTAAACGTCAGAGTGCGCACACACATATGTAAAATTACATTTTGAAAGTGATGTGTGAATTTGTACTTTTTATGTTTATGGTGAGTCTATAGTTAGGCGGGTCTGTCTGGATGCAGGTGTCCATGGCGCTCCGAAGTATATGCTCGGCACTATCCAGACCTGGATGTTGTGCTCCGAGAGTAGTCCAGCAGTGTGTATATATAGGCCTCATGTATAGGCCTTGGTCTCATGAATAGACCAAATGAATAAGCCCTTAAGACTCACAGAAGTTGAGCAGGGTTGGCTGAGTGCCAAATTGGTTTTTTTTTCTGGCTCCTACTCTTTGTTGGATGATCCTTCTAGGTACAAGAGAGGTAGTGCTTAAAAATTAGGTATTTTCTCACGACGTCATGGAGCTTTGTGTACTGATAGTCCAGCTTGGCTCTCTGCTTATCATGGCATGGAGAGCTGCAGTTCACGTATTCATTTTTACTATCTCACCTTGCCTACTTAATCAGCATTAACTAATCAAGCAAAAAGACATTTTTAAAATTTGTATATTTTTTTGGATTGTATAAAACGATATTATCTTTCATTTATTAAAAAGAGAAAAAGAGACATTTTTAAAGTAAAGCAAACAAGCAAATAACTTCATGTATTAAAAGAAAGAAAAAAGTGATATAAACTAATCGATAAAGAGTGGAGCTCACTATAAAATAAGAAAAGCAATTTATACATTTTCAGCAACGAGTAATTGTGAAAATAACTTTTATTGTCATAACAAGTATGTAAATTTTATGAAATTATTAATTATAAAAGTATTGTGTGACAAAATTAAATTTGTTAATAATCTGTGCAATTCTATATACGTGTTGTAGTAAACCTAGCATAAGTATTTGTATTACTTAAAACATTATTTAAAAGCTTAATCATGTATTATTTTTATGTAAAAATTAAATATATTCAGAAATATCACGCATAATGTGTGTATGCGTATATCTGTCAATTGTATTGCAGATACCAATGCTTATCAATTGTAACACATATGTAAAATTTAATCTTTTTTTTTTATAATTATGTCAATTGTATTGTAAATAACAATGCACATCAGATATACTTATGTGTAAAATTTTGATCATTTTTCTAAATTAAATGTTAATTCAAACATGTTTATTTTGTATCAAGCCACAGGCCTGCGTGCTGAATGGGTTTAAATAAACCTAATTTATTAATCATGTAACTCAATGTATACTTTTCAAAATCAGAACCCTTATAAGACCTTATTTATTTATTTTTTGTTATTAATAAACTTATATTTAATTGTTAAAAATTGTATTCCATCATCTCTTGTTCACATACAGTAATAGAGCCCATGTTCTCTGAGCTAGATTTCGGACATGGATAAATGGGGGTGTGTTTAGTGCTTTGGGCATCCAGTGATGATCAATCATTATCCTGGTTGGTGCAAAAGAGGATACTCTTTAAAGCCCATGCACTATTATTTTTTTATTTTACTTTAGTCTTATTAAAAATTTAAGTTTATAGTTGGCCAGTACAAGTAACCTGAGCATTGATGATGATCAGCTTGTTTTAAATGTTCCAGCATTATTGTTTTGATTTCTGATTATTGTGTATTTTTAATGGATGGGCACTAAGCTGGTGCATCCAAGTTATGTTTAAATAATTGCCCAAGCTGGCAAAGGCTCAGTAGTTAGCCTGGTCTAAAGAAGACCCATTTCCAATCCAATCACAAGGTTGACTGTTGATTTATATTTTTATGGTTCAAATCCAGCCACAAGATGGTCTCTTGATTTATTGTACTAATTTGTTTATTCTCATCATTAATGGTGATAGACGGTTATGAGTATTTACCCATACTTACTTTGACTTATTATAATGCTGGTTGAATTTATAATTATGCTTTTAGTTGCTCTTCTGAGTTAGCTTATGATCTCTCAATGCTCTCTGAGATTTTCTAATCTTATACTCTTATAAAATACTATATTAATTATATATATTTTATAAATTATTGATATTTGCATTTATATTTTAAAATGGGGTTGATGGTGATTTTCCATCACCCCAGTTCAATTCTACTTCCACCTTCTAATACCCCATCCCATTACAATATATATATAGGAGCAAAATTACTAACAAAAGATTGATGTTTTAAATATTTTATTATATGTCATTTTTTTAAAACTTTTTCTTTTTAAATTGCTATTTTTTTCTCTTTTAAACTGTATATTTTGTAAAATCCAATATGGAAGATGCTACAGTAATTGTCTAAAAATAATTAAAGGGGTTGGAAGCACTATTATTTTAATCTGGGGTAGGTATTTTTAATTAAAGTTTTACTTAAAAGGGGATTAAGATTAAAGATACTTTTGTTATAAACATGTTGTCAAATCTATTTTTAATCTGGAAATAGATTTGAATTTCTTTTTGGACGTTATCTTACAGTTGCATCTTCAAAAACAACCGATAAAGAAAAGGTATAAAATGGCTGAATTTTGAGAGACAGGATAGATTAGCTACTCTAGTGAGAACTGATTGTGAATGTCGCTATGAAACTAAAAATGATGTAGTGTAAATCCATCAGGCCCTGTTGGGTCATCATCTTCCATGGCTGTACCATCCTGCTGCCCAGGACACAAGTAAAATCCCGACCTAAGAACTTTAAAATGCTAATAGAAACTTGCTGCCACCAAAGAACTTGCATTTCAATTGCTGTGCACATGCCATACTAAATTGGACTCTTAAAATTGCAAGGTAACTTCCAAACCGCCACCATTAAAACTAAATCTTGCTTGATTAATTAATCTCAAATCCTGCTATCAAGATTTCTAATGTATTGTTCAATTTTCTATCTTTTAAATTAATATGTAAATGTAATTTGCTCTTAAATGATTTTATAAATCTAATTTTCTCTCATATGCTCTTAACTTTCCTTAACTTTGGTGCAGTCATTTATTTATAGTTTTTTTTACTTGATTTTATATGTATGCTTGTATTATTAATTTGCCAATCTCAAGCAAACTGGTGAGCTTAATTTATAAAAATCTTTTCTGTCATTTTTAAGTAAACTTCATGAAGCAAGTTATTAACATCCCCTTTTAAAACATAACGCATTATTAATTAATACACTCACCAGATTGTTTTTCGAGTCAATATTTTATTTATATTTTAGTATAAAAAATATATATATTTGTTTAATTTTGGATTTTCTACCTGGGGTGAATTCAGAGCTTAGGCTAATTAATGCTTTGAAACCTTATTTATTTTATAAATATTATTCAATTCTGAAAGGGTGGCTTATTAATTGTTTTCTATATATAACTGCTAGTTTTATTTTTACATATTCTTAAAATATCAAATAAAGTACTTATATATTCCATTTATTGTAAAATCAATGAAGGTGGGATTTATTTATTTTAAATAACAGAAAGGGAAGGGGGTAAATCTTAATGTTACTTTTGCTAAATAAAATCTTCAAGTATATTTTAAGTAAATGGAATGTAAATCTCTCTAAATATATTATAACTGCATAGCGTATTATTTGTCTAAATTATAGTACTCAAACAAGGGTCATTTATTTTAAAGCATTAAAATTTATTCAATGTCATTAGTGACATTTATCATTACTGTGTTACTGACATTTGGCTATCTTCATATATATATTACGTGCTTCTAGTCTTCTAATCTGGGGGTTACGACAAGATCGAACCCATAGATTTTTCATTATGTCCTGTCCCATGGGGACTTATTCCATATAAAATGCCTCTGGGGGTGATCCTGTAAGTTTGGCACACACTATGCATATTCACTTCTTCATAAATAAAGGGCCTCTCATGTCAGTTATACCAGCAAAAGTCTGGGCCATGCCATGCCTATCCACTTTTCTCTAAGCACTTCCCAAGAAGGGGGGCTTAGACATTGTTTTCATCCAGAAGCTCAACCATTTTTTCTTAGTTATTCTTTTGGCTATTATGTCAGTACCATGACTTCTTTGTATTATTATTATTATTTCTTTTGCTTATGACCTAATTTTAGTGCTGTAATAATATTAAAATTGTGCTCTGCTCAAAATATATATAAATGTCAACTATTACTAGCTAGATTAATTATTAATATTATTTTAGTTTTATTATACAATCCCACCATCGTAACTTATTCCTGTATTTAAGAGTATCTATTTGCCTTGGGGAAAATAAAGCGTTCTTCTTACCAGCGCTAATTAAATAATTAAAAGAAGTTTCATTAAGTATTTTGTCATATGGTCAAATATGCTTTCAAATGTATTTTATTTATTTTCATGACATCAGTGGTGTGAAAATAGTTTGTATTATATCTGTAATAAATCTCAGAGAACTCCTCAAAGTAATAATGTTAGTCACCATGTTTCAGAACCATAAATCAAAGCATTAATGGCAATATTATGTAACTTCTTTCTAATAATTGATTGGCATCTTAATATTGGACCCACCAAAGATGTGTGCTTATTTATAATATATTTTTTTAGCTAATAAAGAGCATATGAGAAATAATAGTGTGAATGAATGACACTATGTAATCCTCTATCGCTTGGTAGACTGCTTGCTCATTCACGCACATACTAATGTATATACTTAATTTATAAATATATGTAAATAATTTGTTATTATATTAAACTAAATTTTTATTGTCTAACTTATTTGAGCAGTTCGAATTCCTCTTTTCTCCACTTCCAAAAATACAGTCATGCTTATATATATTTTAGTTTAGTCATAGTTAATAGATGTCTCATTGTTTTGCTCAGCTTTGCTAGTCAGCCGGATTAAAGTTAATTCTTATGTGCCATCACTATTATGTTATTCATTAGGTGTTAGATCTGGGGCTTAGAGAGTGGGTTTGAATTCAGGCTGGTCCATGACCTAAATCTCAGGCTTGACTGGGTTTGAAGTACATTTTGTGAGTTCCAGCTCATGTTAGATAGATAAACATGTTTTGACCTGTACAATATAAACATCCATATATCCCTCAACCAGCATTGACCTAACTATGAGACAAATAACCTGAAATTAAAACCCATTCAAAAATAAACATAAACAATTAAAATATAAAGTCATTGATGGAATTGCAGAGGGAAATTTACAAGAAACCCAGTGGCATTCATCATAAGATTCTGCATTGACACCAATAACTTAAAAGATATTTGAATAAATACATTTTTAGATACTCAACATGAGGTATCGTATTTACCAAATATTAAATATTTTAATCAATATGCAAATTAAAAAAAATAATTAAACATTAATGAATCTATGCAACCATCTACACCCAACTTAAATTTAATACATTTAAATAATTTAATCACTAAATATTAATAAAAAAAAATGAAAATGATTAAATTACCAAACTCAAAATATTTAAAATTAAACAACAATAATTGATTTTGAAATCTTAAGTCAAATTAAAGTTTATTTTAAAAATTAGGTTTAGCTTGTCAAATCTTAACAAAAGTTCTTAATTACTTTTTAAAAAAAATTTTCAGTTCATATCTTACAGTAGAAGAGCTTCCGGATCCTGCTGCCAATTCCTGCAAAGACTTTATTAGTTTTAATTTCATGAAAGACTGGTCTGTTGTTCATACCATAGTTCTCAATCCGGAGGCTGCCTTAACTGGTTCAATTCTGGCACTATTTAATTTCAGTGCCCATATGATTCAGGGTCTGCAACAGTACCATTCATAATTCAACAGTCATTTCATTTGAAATAAGTGAGAGGGTGACAAATGCGTCTTATCACCCTTCTCAAAAAATCAAGCTGGAACTGTTTTAATTTGAATATTTTTTCCTTTTATACCAATTGTCCAGATTCACTGAACAATGGTTTCCTGTTCCAAATTTTTGTTAAGGTCCGAGCATTCATTGCTGCTTCTATTGGACATCTAATTTTTTTTGTTTTCTTATCTATATCTTTCATCTGACTTTTTTATATAAGAGTCCCAAGAGCTAGTTTGCTTTTTGTTTAATTTATAAAACAATAATTTCCATTTACTGAGATTACATAGGAATCTTTTAACAAAAATATTTTATCTTTAGATCTTGTACTTTTTTTATAAAAAAAGTATGTTCAAATACTTTTTTTTTATTTTAAAAAGAAAATAATACTTTTAAAGTTTTCATTCCATCTGTGCGATATATTATATACATTAAACAACTTTTAATTTTCAGTTTTTAAGTTAAGTTTTTTTCTTTTTAATAAATCAATTTTTATTTATAATTTTTTTATTTTAATTTAAAATAAAGCAATATATATATATATATATATTACAAATTTTTATTTATAATTTTTTTATTTTAATTTGATATATATATATATATATATATATATATTACAAATTGATGTCTGTATTTATTCAAAATAATATACATAAATATATAAATAAATATAAAATACAATATTTGAAAGTTTATAAAAATATACCTATAACCATCACTTAGAAGTCTTTCAACTATCTTTGTAGTTTTTGTCAACTAATACTTTTAAAATGTCAGCTTTCCCATAATTCCATGATGTCAACTTTCCCATAATTCTGTGATCTTAACGTTTGCTGCTTGTCTATTAATTAAATTTTGATTGTATTTATATATTAACATTGCTTCTTTAATTTTTCTTTTATTATTATTTCTTTCAGTTTCCAATATTTTTACATTACTATAATTAAAATCAAAACTATATATACATGATTTATTATGGTCATAAAAGAAAAATTAAAGAAGCGATGTTAATATATAAATACAAACAAAATTTAATTAATAGGCAAGCAGCAAATGTTAAGATCATGGAATTATGGGAAAGTTGACATCATGGAATTATGCGAAAGCTGACATTTTAAAGGTATTAGTTGACAAAAACTACAAAGATAGTTGAAAGCGCTTTTAAGTGATGGTTATAGATATATTTTTATAAACTTTCAAATACTGTATTTTATAAGATTTATTTATAAATTTACATGTGTGTATATATATATATATATAAGAGTTGGTTGAAATTGGGTATAGTTTTAACAAATTCACTATACTTTTTTAAAAATTATATTACTTTAAAGAAGCATAAAGTTAATGATAGAAAATGAATATCTATTCCATATGTTTCAAATGGTCAAGCTAAATGTTTTAAAAATACATGCATTCTATTATATTTCATCTTGTATTCCATATAATATTAAAGGATTGGTAAATAATTTTAAAAGTATTAGTCCTATGAAACAAAAAAAACAATATTGTTTATCAAATTTTATGTAAGTGCAAGGCTTCATATGTAGGTGAATCAAGGTATAATCTTGAGAAAAGATTAAAAGAGCATCATTTATTATTTAAATGTATAAAAAATACAAGTAGTAAGGATTTAATAATGGGATATTTTTTTGATCAGGAAAAATCCTGTGAGATTACTATCAGTTTTGATGTAGAAAATTTTAAGATTCTTCATGAGAAGAGAAATTGTAATAAGAGGAAAATTAAGGAAGCATTTTTGATATATCTTTAATTAATAGATTATATCCTGTGGTTAAGGTTCATAAATCTTGGGATATAATATCATGAAGTTCACTTCCACTAAATTTAATGTTTGTCAGTTGAAGAAGGTTATAAAATTAACTTAAAGTACTTCTGAGGTTTATTATCATTATTTATAAAATATATTATCAATGTTATACTTTATTATTTTTATTATAATTTTATTACAATAATTTTTTTAATATTCAAATTTATTTATTAAGTGCATGGATTGTACGAAATTAAAGAGAAAGGATTTCACCTTTTTAACATATTGTGCCTTATTAATTTTTATAATAGCTCAACAATGCTGTGTTAAGTATAGAGGAAACTCTCAAACCCAAACACAAGATAAAGACTTTATAAAGATAAGAGTGGCCATCTTATCTTTCACCCAAATTCTGATTTATATAGGCCAATCCGAAGTGTCTTGATTTGAAAGAGTGAAGATATTATTCCTTTCACTTTTACGTCCATTACTTTCTTACGTACATTAATATTTGTAAAATCTTTAGATTTACTACATGTTAATATTATGAATTAATAGAAATATAACATTCAATTTTATTTATTAAGCACATAGGTATAAGAAATTAAAGAAAAGAGATTTCACTTTTTTAACTTATGTGCCTTAATGATTTTTATAATAGCTCAATAGTGCATATGTTGTTTTTTTTTAATTTCATATGATATCTGTACTTAATAAATAAATGTGCATGTTACATAATTTCTATTAATTCATGATATTAACATGTGGTAAATTGAAAGATTTTGTGAATGTCAATATATGCAATAAAATAATAGCTGTAAAAGTGAACAGAGTACCATTTTAAGTCTTTCAAATCAAGATGCTTCAGATTGGCCTATATAAATCAGTTTAAAGATAAAATGACCATTCTTATCTTTATAAAGTCTCTATTTAATGTTTGGGTTTGAGTGTTTCCTCTGTACTCAATACAACATTGTTGAGCTATTATTAAAATCATAAAATGCATATGTTAAAAATATGAAATCCTTTCTCTTTAATTTAATAACTTTTTTGTAAAGAACATTTGATTTTATTTACTATATAAAAGAAGATTTTCACTTGTACATATTATATGGAAATATAAATATAATTTTCAATAGCTTAAATATAAATGAAATTTATGTGGAAGTTACTGAAAATCCCTAGTGAGCAATATGTAAACAATTCATCTCCATCAATAAATGAAAAAACCCAGTGGACCCATCTGTACTTTAGTTTGGATCATATATAAGCATTAAGTTTATTATGTATTACAAATTCAGAGCATGAATTGTATATAATTCAGGACAATTATAGTCTATTCTGAAATCACTCTAACCAATCATATGAAAAGGTTAAGTCTCAGAGCTTGTTAAATGTGAGGATCAGCCTTTTTCACTGATTATAATAATTTGAAAATACTTTATAGTTGTCCTGAAATACATAAGAATATATAATTCATGTTCTAAGATGTAGAACATACTTTTTCATTTATTGTCAATAGCTCATTGGGGTTTTTCAGTATCTTCTAATATGTAAACATTAAAAGTATAAAGAAATTTCCATTTACTTGCCTAAATAAAGTTGAACAATTATGTAATTAGACAAGTACCCATTAAAAATGAATGATATCCGATTTTGTTCTTATCCTGGTAGTGGTCATTGAAGTGTTTGCTGCAGAAACACTGTACTATAAAAAACTAGAATCAGTTTTTTTGATTTTCAGCATTTCTGCAATATTCAATTGAATGATCTTTCACTACACTGATGATGGCTGATGTGATCCTGCTGAAGTGACCAGAATACAGTTGACAGCAACAAGCCTTTACACCCATAAAAAATATGTTTACATCACATCTACAAAAATTATTTTAAATGTGTTTATACTACATATCTTTCTGCTAAATTTCACTATCATCAACCATTATCAGACTACTGCAAAATGCAGAATGAAAGTCTCTCCAAGTTCGATCCACTTTCTCCAATTTCTAACATCTCTTCTCCACATCACTGCTGCACATTATGTTATTTCAACCATCCATCTCACATGTGGTCTTTTTCTGGGTCTTTTACAGTCTCTTGGAATCCAGCTTAAGATTTCAATTATTTATTGTCATATCTTATAGCAATATGCCTAGTCTTTTAATCCTTTCAATGATGTCAATAACACCTGATTGTTCTTTTACCCATGTATTCCATTTTCACTCTCTTCTTGTTACTCCTAACATGCATCTCTCAATACTTCTTTGAGTTGGCTTAAGTCTCTGTATTGCTCTTCTATTAAGTATTTAAGACTCAGATCCATAATTAAGAACTGGTAAAACACTATACATTTCTAAATGTAGATTTTTGTATAAACAAATATTTACTTAATACTGCTTTCTTTATGATTATTATAAAGTAGAATCCATAACATTAATATAATAAAGTTCAGCATTATAGTAAGTGTGACAAAAGCACAAAGAAAGAAAAAACATCTTAGTCAAGAACCCATAATTTCTGAAGATGATATTCAAGATATCAATCACAAATGAAGAAACAATGTTAAATTAGGTCATATGACATACGACTTGATTTCTTTGTAATGTATTTATATATACAAAGTATCCCAGTTATAGTGCCATCTTTAAATCAATACATGTGTTACATGCATAATTTATCTATTACCCACAAAAATTTTTAAATCCGACTTGTCTGGATCATAACTTATAATATAAATTGTAACAATATGTTTTTACCTCAACCCCTCACTAAATTTGGTAAAAATGCTACTGACACAATTGAAATAATTCAATCTGTGCACAGCAGTGGAGCCACAAGTCACAAGAATATTTTCAAGTGGGATACAGGATTTTATAAAGACAGAGAAAGTATGAAAACAATTTATGAAGGTTTGAAACACAGTCACATTATGTAGTGTTACTCATGACTTAGGCATTTTAATGTCTTAACATTTTTGTATGAACTAAACCTATATGATTATGTAACATATACATTGATTCAGAGATGGTACTGTAGGAGTTTGGAATAAACAACAGACCTTAATGAATTGACAATTGGGGGGGGGGGGTTTAAACGTGTATCTTAAGATCACCTTTCTATCAAAATACACATGGTGTTCTCTGGATAAGTGCAAGATTAATTTCCAGAAAATAAAAATATTGCGAAAATTACTTCATCATCCTCGGCGGTAGTTTCCCATTTTTCACTCTTCTCGTGTAATTTATTTTAATATCCCAATTCTAGAGTAACGTTGTAAATTTTAATGAGCCTTAACTTGAAAAATAAAATTTATGTTCGCCGAGATATATTCTCACATAACACGATATTTTATTTATCGCTTTTTAATTTAAGAATTTTAATTAAAGTATTAATCAATTTTATTGTTAAAATATAATTAACAATCTCTTGCTGACTCATTAAATCAATTTCTTACTTTTTAACTTCCAATGACACACTTGTTTATAAACTGCTTTTTCAAGGATAATGAACTTACGAAACACCTTGAATGAGATAACTTGCGGATTCATTTTTTTCTCCCTTGAAGTAAACTGGCAAAGTATGTTACTATTGTTAGAATTCTGATAAGTGTAATAATTCTGTGTAGTGTTTAAATAATTATGAATTATGAAAAATCTTTTATGTTTTATCGAATAGATATGTTAAGTGATTTTTTTTTCTTTTGGTGCAATACAGTATTCCGTTCTTGTTTAATATCTTCGCTGTTTTCCTAAAGCATTAAACCGGTATCCTGATATGCGTGTCATCTTGTGGGTGGGTAGTCAGGCTTATATAAAACCTGATTATATTATGACATTTCCCTAGTCTTTCGATAGAATCTTTATTATATGAGGTAAGTGGATGATAAATTATTTTAAAATAAGCAAGGATATTAATGAAAAAAGACGCAAATGATCTAAATTAATTATATTCCTATAAAATTAGGTTTATAAGTAATTAATATAAATAGCTATATAATATAAATATTGTAAATCTTATATATAAGTTTAGTGTAGTAAATATTATTTTGAGAAATTTGCTAAATCAAATTAAAAGAAAAAAAAACCTTAATTATTGCATAATATATTTTCGGATAATTATTTTGTAGAGAGAAAATGCGGGTTATTTTAGGATTATTCTTTTTAGGTAAGAAAAAATTTGGTATATTTTTTTATTTTATTTTATATACTATCAAATTATATATTTACATGTTATCTGCTAGTCCTCTGGAAGGCCTCTGAATTTGATTTTAATTATTTTACTAACTTTTTTTCTGTAAACTGTTTTATCCTCTATTTTCCAAGGATGCTTTTTTTTATCTTACAATACTACCAGGAATTATTTATTTCATATATTATATATAAGTTGTATTTACGTAATCTTTCTGCATTTGTATTATCTATGATTTTCTTAATATTATATTCTATATTATTGAACATCTTAATAATTGCGAGTGCGCCCAACTTTATAAATTAAATAGATACCTTAATAATAAAAATTTTCATTAAACTATATGGTAAGCAGGTGAAATGCTAGAATAAATTATATTAAGAAGGTAGCAAACAATGACAAACAAACACCGATGATGATCAAATATTACCGCTTGGTTTTATTATTATTTTTCTTAATATTATTAACTTAATCCTTTGGATAGAGAATTTAACATTATCCAAAGAGTACTTATCAAGCATTTACGTAAATATTTATATAATCCATATCTAAGATTAAGGAAATATAATCTTTTTAACAGAACAAAAAATGATTAATAATCATTTACGAATTTATTGAAGGCATTCGTTAAAAAATTGTTTGTTAAAATATATTTTTAATGTGTGTGTGCGTATAAGTAGTGTTTGCAAAGGGGAAAAAAGATAAATTTAGCTGACAAGAATGTTTTAATATATATATAAATCTATTTAAATATATTACATGGTCAATTGTAGTAAAATGTGACGTTTAAGCATCAAAGTGCCTGGTCATTACACGTTATCATGCTTTTTATACTAGCAGAAGAAAACAATGTACATTTGATGATAATATATATATAATCTTTGTTTTCTGTTATAAAATTTTAACTTTGTTTATCTTATAAAGTGAAAGTGAAAACAATCTTATAAATATTTATTACTATTCCATGACGGAAGGTTTGTGTAAATCGCATTAAAGTTGAGATTATATGTTGGACTATTTCCATTATCTAGTTGAATTGTTAAATATTTGTAAAAAAATTCAAACTTTATTTACTGTTCTCCAAAATACATTCTCAACTTTTAGCAAATCACACATATTTAAATAAGTTGCTCATGTAACAAAGTCAAATATCACTATAAGTTAACATAATGCGATAATATATAATGTTTGGAAATCATACATTAACTTTGACCTTAAATTTTTTAAAAAAGTGAGAAATAAAGAGTAAACTCATAAACAAATACATAAACCTTTTCATGAACGTTGCATTTGACAAAGTTGTGCAGTTGATTATCAATATCACTCTAAAGTTATGTTGTGTATATATAAGTATTTCATTTTTTAAAAACCTATATAAGTAGTACAATTATAACCCAAGTATGTTTAATATTATTAAATACAGCATTTACCAATAAAATGTATAAGATTTGAAATACAGGCATTTTTATACCTGAAACATAATTGTAAATATAGGGGATTTGAACTGAGACTTTCAAGCAACCTTCAACTATCCACACTATCTCACACATTAAGCCTGCATTCTGCCCATCCCTCTTCTATATATTTAAATGGATACTGTCCTATACATGTGGGATCAGAGTGACTTGAGGTCAATACAGGCATAACAACAATATTGGCATTAGCATTGGATTTGGGCATTCTTTCATCAGATTTTCAATAATATGGATGGCTGAAGAGGTGGAAGTTGGTATAGATTGAAGCCTGTCCATTAAAGTATAGAGATTTTCTATCTTAATATAAAACTGAGCACTGATTATATATATATGGGAGATGATAATCTGAACCAACTGATAAGTGCTGGTTCAGCACAAAATACTTATATTGGTCATTATTTATCTTCTCTACATTGTGTGGTTTATATGTATCAGTAATATGAGATAGTGTGGATAGTTGAAGGTTGTTGAAAGTCTGGGTTCAAATGCCTTATATTTACAATAAAATGTATGTAATTTCCAGTTTTGCCAACTCAACAGGATGCTGTTAAATTACTTTCACTAACCGTATCTTTACTATAGTAAAGTGCACATGCAAAATGATATACTTATAACATTAGATACATATAGAAGTAGCTATAGCCATTATAGCGCGTGCCTCTAGGATAAGAACATAATTATGGACATTAAAAAAAGGAACTATGTTCACATGTAGTCAGATTTACCTTTGTCCAAAATATTTGTGAGATCAGTTATTTATATTACAAAAAAAAATCAAGTCAGATGTCACATGACTTGTTTACAAATGTTATATTTTTGCTATGATGGCTTTGGCAGTTTTATATTGCTAAAGCTATTAATATATGGTATACCTAAACTTAGTTCAGTCCCATATGGCTATTTAAGTTAGATAGCTGGATCAGAAGACATATGGATGTCTGAAAAATTTCAGAGTCTCTACTTAATAGTTATACATTAGATAAAGTGCTGGGCTTGTCCTGGTATTTTTAATCTAATGATTGAATATCCTAGCACCTCACTGAGGATGCCAGTAGCAGAAACCAGTCTGAGGTTGCGGTATTCTACAAAGCTTGTTAAGAGTTTGTTTTGTGAGCTCTGTATATAAGAGTTATTTGTATATATATGGAAATATTTTAATGTATGGTGTTATCCATTTAGAATTATTTAATTAAAAAGCTCTTTATTTAGGACAGTAGCCAATCAAGGTTAAAAGCCACAGGCTAAGAGTGAGAGTAAAACTACCAAACTATTGCTATTCTTAGCCTGGGGTAATTATTCTTGAATGACTACTTTTCTAAGCAAAGAGTTTTCTATTTAAATAATTATAAATGGATAACTTCACACATTAAATATTTACATCTAAACATCCATTAAATAAGTAAATAGTCATTTTGATTTGCTTGGCGATCTAGCAGAAAAAGGGTAGTTATGTAAAAGATTCATTAGTGCATTATTTCCCATACTATGATATATATATATATATATCATTAAAATCAGTCAATAAATTAGACAATCCAAATATCAATAACAGTCAACAATCTCAGTCTATCATCAAGACAATCTCTTTTTAACAATATATATATATATAAATAATATTCTTTAAATATATATATATATATAAATAATATTCTCACAAATAAATGAATTCATAGTAGCATTTCCAGGAACTTCTATGTAGTAAAAATATAATACCTAAATAGCTGATGTTTCAGTACAATAACAAGTACTTTCCTCAGAGCTGCTTCTTTCTCTAATCATAAGAATGTGTGTGGTCATATTTTAAGGTGTTATTTTTTCCTTTGTTATTTTCTCCTCATTCTCAAATCCTATTGGTTGAGAAGCTTTAAAAAATATTTTACCCTCCTATAGCTTTTTCAAATATTATTAATTTTTTTTCAATTCAAACTTTTCATTTATGCTCTTAGGTCTTTTAAAAATCTCTATAGCTTTCGTTAGCAGTCTTTGGTCATATTGTTCAATTTTTGTCAAAATATGATATCATGGTTAGTTAATTTAATGGGTGAAATGGCTGAGAAATTGGTTTTTTCTAATTGGCAAAATGGGTTCTTCCTTTCTTATGTTTATTCTATGATTGATCTGTCCAATGTATGAATGTAAACAAAATCCACATGGAATTTCATATACACCATAACACTCCAAAGGAATTTTATCTTTAGGGTGTGGAAATACTTCATTGATGTTTTTAAATGTAGTGCAAACTGTGTGGATATTGTTTTCCTTTAAAACATTTCTAATTTTATCAGTTACTTCCTTTATATATTTCAGGATAGTCTTAATTTTTGAAGTACCAAAATCTTTTGTCTTATTATATAAAAAGTCCTATTAATAATCCTGAGATCAAAACCACTACAAAGAAGCATTGTTTAGTAGCATAGATATCTTAGTAAAAATGGCTGTCATCAGAAAGTCTTTTAGCTCTATGTAACAATTCTCTGCAACTGAAAATAATATTTCCCAGTGTGTGTTTGCTTTCTATATATATACCATGGGATAAAGAACCATCCTTCTTTCTTTCAATTAAAATATCTAAAAATGGAAGTTGGCTCTTATTTTCTACTTTCGTAGTAAATTTGATGTTGTTGTGAAAAGAGTTTAAGAAAATTAAAAATTCATCAAAAGCATGCTTACCATGATGCCATATAACGAAGGTATCATCAACATATCTCAGCCATATAGATGGTTTTTTAACTGCTAGTGTCAAAATTTTATTTTCCAAGTTCTCCATAAAACTAGGAGCCAATGCTGGGAAAAATAATGAACTCATAGCTAAACCTGATATTTGTTTTTACATCTGATCATCAAAAACAAAAAATGTATTTAGTAAGCAGAGTTCAATCAAATTCACGATAAAATCAGGCAATTGAATATTTTTCAAAACTTCAATAGCTTCATTTACAGGTACACTAGTAAAAACTGAAGCAATAGCAAAACTTACCAAAGTGTCATTTTTAGTTAATTTAATATCTTAGATAAGCTCAAAAAAATAATTTGTATCCTTGACATGAGATGGTATTTCTGTTAAACGTGGCTGTAGGAAAAAAAGCTAAAAAATGAGATATCTGTTCTGATGAACCAATTGCACTTACAGTTGATCTCAAAGGAATATCTGGTTTGTGAATTTTTGGTAAATCATATAACTTTAGTTAAAAATTTGCAATGTAAGTAGAAAACAATAACCAATTTTTATTCATAGATGTTTTAATTGAAAGAAAGAAGGATGGTTGTTTATCCCATGGTATATATAAAAAACCAACACACACTGGGAGATATCTACATTTTTCTTCACATTACCATCCATCACAATTACTTTCAGTGGCAAATACATAGTTAGATAGAACTAAAAGACTTTCTGATGTCAGCCATTTTCACCAAGATATTTATGCTACTAAAAAAATACTTTTTCATAATGGTTTTGATTTTGGGATTAATAATAGGGAATATTTATACAAAAGAGAAAAAAGATTTTGATATTTCAAAAACTGTTCTGCCATATATAAAAGGAGTAACTGATAAAATTGGTAATGTTTTAAAGAAAAATAATATCCACACAGTTTATTCTATATTTAAAAAAATTAATGAAGTATGTCCATACCTTAAAGATAAAATTTCTTTGGAGTGTCATGGTGTATATAATATTCCATGTGAAGTTTTCTACATTCGTACATTGGACAGACCAATCATAGAATAAACATGAGAAAGAAAAACCCTATTTTGGCAGTTAGAGAAATATCCAATTCATCGGCCATTTATTTACACATTAAATTAACTAACCATGATATCATTTATAATAAAACACATATCCTGGCAAAAATTAAGCTATATGACTGGACACTGCTAAGGGAAGAATTAGAGATTTTTAAAAGGCCTACAAATGAAATGTGTGAATTAAAGAAAGTTAACAATATTTGAAAAAAGCTATTGAAAGATAAAATATTTTTTAAAACTTCTTAACCAATAGAATTTGAGACTGAGGAGAAAATAATAAAGGAAAAAAATAATGATTTTAAATCTCATAACACATATTCTTATTATTTGAGAAAGAAGAAGCTCTGAGGAAAGTACTTGTTATTGTATTGAAACATCAGCTATTTAGCTATTATATATTTACTACATGGAAACTCCTTGAAATAATACTATGAATTTACACACACACACACACACACACACACACATATATATATATATTTATACACACACACACATATATATATATATATTGAGATCCGGATAGTTTATCCAATTCAAACATCACTTCACAAAAAAATAAAACCAACTTTTAGTTTTATTAAAGTTCAAAAAGAAGGCTATTTAAAAGTTTGTTTATAAAGAGTACATGTAATGACACACATGCTTAATTATTTAAAATTCAGTCATTTCTATTTTTTTTAATAGATTTAATTTTTAAAATAGTTTTCTTTTTGATTGCTTGTGTTGTTGTTTTTTATTTTATCAAAGTAATTAAAGGCAAGCAAACTTTTTAATTGCATTTTTGTGTTGATTATAATCATTTCTAATTTATTTTAACTAAACTGAGACTTGTTTTTAAATATTTTTGAATTAATTATGAATAATATTAACCCTGGAGAGAATCTTTAATTAGAATTAAGACTGAGATAAAGTTGCCCTGTTGAAAAACCACTAATTAAAAAAAATGTTTTGGAAAGATGAGCTCATATAAATAGACCTGGGATTGTGGACTCAGATTCTCCAGCTATTGTTTATGTTGCTTGTCTAGTTGTTCTTCAATTATTAAGAACAGTACTTTGCTGTTAGAAGTTTCCACTGAAATGATCTTCCAGACCTCTAATTAATTCCATGAAGAATAGTATTTTTGCCATACCATGCTAGGCCAACTCAAAGATGAGTCCCGAAGCCAAATCATCCTGCAAAATCATGCCATAAAAGCTCAAATCAGAACTGATCACTAACATTGCCTTCTGCCTTCTCACCAAAATGGAAACCTAAAGTCTTCACCAGAGTTCCCCATGGAATGAACTATATATGCCACACTGAAAGACCTCTGCAGTTTTAAATTTATACCTTGAGGTAATCTGTTTCTTTTATTCTTTCCAGGGTTGTAAAAGTCTCAGTTTAATTTTAAAAGTAACCTATTTTTATTATATCAGTTGTATATTTTAAATTTAAAATATTTAGAGCATGTATTCTGAGTGTTATCATTGTATTTATAGTATGCATTGGAATTTTAGTTTGAAGATTCCAAGTTTGTTTTCAATTTTATTTATTGGGGAGTGTATTGTGAAATTATATTTTATATGCTTAATGTGCCTTCTTTTTTTATTATTAACCCTTACTAAATGCTCCGGCAGTTTTCGTAATTTCAGTTTGCTCACCTGTCCCTATTTTATCATCCAATAATTAATTTTAAATATGTTTAGTTTGTGTTTCTTGCAAACTGCAAATCATTTGGCTGGTGGTTTATCATGTTTGTTATTATAGTTTTTCTGAAGTTGGAGATTTTTATTTTATTTCTGGATTACATAAAATCATAATCATTCTGCAAGTTTTCTTATCTTGTATGTGAAATCAACCATGAATTGCCTTAAACATGGTACATCATAAGCTGTACTACTGGAAAAATGACATTATTGGTCTCGATGCATTTTTCCGGATCAGGAAATGCTCACCGGTGCTATTTCATCAATTTCCTACAAGACCATATTGTTTTTTATCTCTGAATAAGGAAACTAGTATTGTTGTTCTTTTATAAATTTCCAGCAGAAAGATACTATTAATTCCCTTTTAAATTGTTGGTGAGAGAACGATGCTTTCTGCTAAAGCATTTAATGTTTTAATATTTCAGAACTCATATACACTCTCTGATGAATACGCTTGTAAAAATCTAGTCAAACTTTCATATTCTGTTTGCTAAATTTACTTTAGTTTGTTTATTGAATTTAATAAAATTTTCAAATTAGTTTAAACTTAATTTGGCTGATGTGTGTCTTAGTGCTTCTATTTTCTCAACTGTCTGAACAATATTTAAAATCTCTTACCATCTCCCTAAATCTAGTCAGTGCAAACCATCATCACCATCCACTTTTGATCATGGTAAACAAATTTTCAAGATATGCTGTGATCTGGTGGCACCTTCCATGATTAAGAGTAAATTGTGTGATCATTACAATATATATGTGAAGCTTTTTGCAGGCATAGTTGCCAGTTCAGCCTACTGATAGACTTCCTCATCAGTCTAAAAATATACTTGATGCAGTGATTGACCTCATCAAACAACATATGGGAATTACTAGTGACACCTTCAATAATAGGATTAATATCTGGGAAGCGTATAACCTCATGCACCTAATAATAAATTCCTTTTTGCCACATTTGGGGTTGACTAATGATAGAATTATTTCTCTTTTTAAGTATTGGTCCATGAAACCTAAATACCTGGACTTTTCTATTAAAATCAATCTTAATTCAATCAGCACTAGTTAATTTCTTGCTTATAAAAGGGGGTGACAAAAATTAATCTTTTGTGCCAACTCTGTCAGAAGCATGAAGAGACTTTTGAGCATTTAATTCTTTCTTGCACAGACGTCTCTATCTCAAAATGTTTCACTTTTCATAACATCAAAATTGATTATTATCTTACCATCTCACTGAGAGATAGTATAAAAAACAGATCTATACCAGTAAACAGACTCTCACTGTTCGTCATTCATGTCTTGTGGATGGCCCGATGTAAAAAAATGTTCAATCCATCATGCTTCCAAGAAGAAAGTTACATCATGAACAAGTTGGCCAAAATTAAGACTCAAGATCAGTGCCTTACTTCAAAGGTCAGGTTTGTTGATATGTGGGGTCAGATAAATATCACATAATTCATCTCAGGGTAGCTTTGTAGTAAATCATTTGGATACTGTCACATTGTCTCTAATGGATTATACTTATAATAAAATGATTCCTTCGTTGAACACTATCATGAATCAGACTTCAACCAGAGTCACTGATTGATAAGATGATGCATCTGGTTACTCACCTCTCTGAATTGTATCAATGCAAATTTATTCAAAATGGATGTTGATTTTAAGTTTATTTAAATGATTTTTTGAGAATCTAATTGTAAACATGATTATTCATGTTTTTACTTGTGAAACCTTAAGAAAATTTATTTTTTTTAGAGTATGTTTTACTTTTCAATGTATTTATATAAACAAAAGCATTTCTCTCATTTTTATATTTTTCATTATATGTTTATTTTGGGGACAGAATAAAAAACATATAAAAAGATTTTTTGCTTATAATTTAAAGAACATTTTAATGAAACAAAATAATTATGAATAAACGTAATTATAAATACAAGAAATTTATCATAAAAACATTTACTTAAAGTATAATTTTTTTATACAAGGAAAAAATATATTAATTTTTAATTATTGATGTGGTGGTTTATGTTTTTAAAGTAAGATAAAAATTGAAAGTAATAATTCAATAATATTCAATAATCGTCTATTGTAAAATGAAGTAATAAATGACCTTTAGATGGCAGCACTACTTCTACATTTTCAGACTATTTTCTGGATATTAGCCTTCATCAGTGAAAAGCTTTGGATTATATATACCTAAACATCCAGTTTCTTTCTTTTATACTATTATGAACTTCACTGATTATGGTCAATAACTAGAAATTAGACTGAGCATATGGATAAAAACCTAATCACCATTAACATTTTCAACTAGCATTAATCCACTTTAATTCTGAAGCTCTCTCCAAATTTAATCTAGTTTTTCTGATCCATATCCTCTCTTTTTTTACATCCCAGCATCAAACTATTTTATTTTATTCATCCATCTCACAATGGTCTCTTTCTAAGTTCATTACATTCTTTGGATCAACTTTAAAAGTTTTACTGTCCATAAATATATTATCATCTCTTCAAGAAATATGTTCAACTGAACACCACTTTAGCCTCTTAATCCTTTTTAAATTGTTGGTGATATCTATTTCCTCTGATATATCCTTATTGCTCTTTTGATTACTTTCCAAGATTCAGGTTCATAAATATAAACTGAATAAAAAGCCATAGATTAATGTAGAAATAGAAATAAGATCTTTTATTAGTAAAATTAAAATTAGTGATTTGAACGTTGCTACACTAACATTTTTTAATTACTTTAATTATGATTCGAATGCAATGATATGTACATTTTTAATTTCAATTTTTAAAAATAAGACCATAATGCATTATCGAGAATCAGTATGTGGTACAACTCATATAAAAATTAGCTAAATTCTGTTGATTATTATACTAGGAAATAATTTTATAAAAGATATGTCATAGCATACTTTTAATTCAAAAACGTTATGCTCCTTAAAGTCAAACTTGTAGAGGCACATCTGTGTTGTCATCTATTTCAGTCTATGAATAAAAATGTTTGCATTATGACCATCAAAATACACGATTAGTTTGATTGCATTCTTAAAATGATCTTTAGACAGGAATTTTATGGGAACTTTATAAATATTTATATATAGTAAATAGCTGAAAAAATATGTCTATAAAATTTTATATGTATTCAGTGAATGTAATCAGGATACATTGACAAAATAGGAATGTATCTTTTTTGAGGGGAGGGGGAACAAACTAAGCATTGTTCCAATACCTAAGAATATGAAACTCATTTGTAGATCACCCTGTCCCAAATCTGATATAACCAAATAGATCCCAATTTTTAGACACAAATTTCTAATGGCAAACTCTTTAATGATTGTATTAGGATATATTTGTGAGTACATTGGTTTTATATAAATGTATAACTAGTTCACTAGAAGGTAAATGAAATAAGAAAATAACATGAAAGAAATCTTGAAAAAATTAGCAGATAATAGTGGAATTGACCCGAGATAAGCACTATGTATCCTGCCCCAAGTAATCTGAAATAGTTTGGGAGTAAAATATGTTAGTGATGTAAATTAGAGACAATATTCAAATAAACACAGGTAAAGTCAGCAAATAAAAATGAGACATTATAAAATTTTGCAGAAATAGAGAGATGGGGCAGATATACTGAAAAGTATATATTCCATAACATGATAATTAATAAAACAAGAAACAAATTGTGTAACTTGCTTTTTAGCTTGTATTAAAATGTTCACTAGAGGGAGCTTACCAATAGCTCCAAATAAGCTTTAATTTACAAGTGCCAAAAGAGAAAAAATTCAAAATCTCTATCGAAAGCCCTCATGAGTCTCCACGATTTGAGTGAAAGGAATGAGTGACCAAGAAAATTTTTTTATGCTTCAAATTTTTGATACACTTAGAATGGGTGTGTTGGTGTTAAAATCGTCCAGAATTTGTTAAGGGCTTAAAAAGAGAGTTATAAAAAAAAAACTACCTTAGCAGATTGTTTAGCACATACTTATTCACTGTAAAAGTATTTCAACATAGCAGCAATTCACGTGATATAAATAACAGAAAACTTAGAGTAAACGTATCTAAATTACAAATACAGCAGGAAGATATATAGTTTTTATTATTATACCAGAAATGCTTAGCAATAAGACAAAAATTCAAAAGGAAAATAAGAAATCAAGTCTTGCATTGGTGGTCGAGAGGTCAGCGTGACTACCTTGCACTTGCAGGCAGTTGCCCGGGTTGCGGTTTCGCGTCCCGGCCGATGCTATGTCACAAAAAAAGAAGAAGAAATCAATTGAGAAGTATTGCTTTTGCAATAGAAATAAGAAATGGTTTGTATTTTTCTCTGTAATTATCAGTTAATAATCTATTTAACTGAGTCGTTTAACTCCATTCTCGAAGAGTTTAATTAAAATATCTAGCAAGCTTTACATTATATCTGGTGAAACCTCATTACATTATTCTATAACCTTTTTTCTGCCAATTTCATCTACTCTTTTGATTCTGTGATTATTTAAATAATATTATATATATTCAATAAAAATATGTCTGTATATCTGAAGAAAAAAAACAGTTTTTAATAAAAGTATCTTACCAGTTCTTACTTATGGATATGACACTTGGACACTTTACAGAAGAACAATACATGGACTTCAAACCACTCATCAAATTATAGAAAGATGAATATTAGGATTAACAAAAAAAAAATGAAAATGAAATATATGGATAAAAAAACAAATAAGTATGACTAACATCATTGAAATAATTAAGGGACGAAATGGAGCACATACTGCTAGAATAAATAATAAAAAATGCACCATTTATGTCTTAAATTAGAGACCAAAAAATTATAAAAGACCTAGAAAAAGAGCATGTGTGAGATAGATTGATAAAAAAAATAATTTGCTGGTGTGATATTAAAAAAGTAGACTAAATATTATAAAAATCTTTAATTAAATAAATATTGATTGAAAATGATGATGGTATTATCCATACTTCAAAATGTCCACACTAAATATATAAATAAAGACACCTAGGAAATCTAAATGACTCCCAAGTTGCATTTTCTATGAATCAGCACTCTGTATTCAGTCCAGGTCTCAATCTCTTATATGTTTTCCTCTTATAACAGAGGCAAAACTCACCATACAGTAGTGCCACTTAGTGCAAGCCAGAGTAATAGGGATGAGTGATTATATGATGTGATGTTTTCCTCTTCCCCGTTTTTTGTTTTTCAAACCAATGCTTTTATCACTGATAAATTAAAACCCTGTTACAATATTTTCCCACATGGATAGTTGTCTTTGATTAAAACATTTGCAACAACATACAGTATTCTTTGAATTTTACAGTCTTGGGACATCATTAGAAGTAATGTTGCATGACAGATGGTTGTGGGTCCTCATCTTTGATTTTAAGCCACTGCAATTATCTGGATCAGCTTCACCCATTATCATGGTTGATTATATTTTGTCCCTGGCACTGTTATATTCCTGTTAGTATACCATGTTTATTTTATTAAAGAAAACATGGTGCAATTAAAGTCATAAATTGTTTTTGCCAAAATTCATGGAAATAAAAGTTTTAAAACTAGCCATATTTCATTGAATTGCATGTTTATGCACAAGCATACACACACCATTATATTATATTCATATAAGTATTTTATACATCATGGAAGACTGTACATTGAATTGAAGCAGATGTCAATTAAATTTTTTTTTAATTAGTACTATTTTAAAATACATAAAATATCGGACTATGATTTTTAATATCTTTTTATAAATTATTTGTTATTTATAATTATGATGCAACAAACTAAATACAAAACATTTACAAAAATCGAATCATTATACTTCATATTAATTCATTAATTATTTATTTATAATTATTGTGATACTTAAATTATATAGGTGTACATTTTTCAAAGTGGAATGTTATCAGTTATAAAATCTATATTATACTTTCCACTTATATATTTTTGAAAAAGTTATTCATTAAATTATTTTAATTATAATTTTTATGTATTTCTGTTAGAATTAATTTCCTTCATTTATTTATTTTTTCTTCAATTTCTTGAAAAATAATGGATTGAGGTTTTACTGCATGCACCCATATTTGTGTGTATACTGTGGGTGTATTATTCTCTTCCCACAAGCAGAATGAGGAGTTAACTAAGTATTGAAGTACAACAATTAAGTGATAACTTTTGAAAATCTCAGTGATAATTTGAAATTGCTTAATGCCTTTGAATATAATTTATTCCAATATCAAGCTTAGAAATTTCTCTCTGTCTCTTTCTCTCTCTCTCATACACACATACACTCACAAACTGGTCTGGGATTGAGAATATTCTTCAAAGCTTGTTAAGAACTTATTTGCGAGCTCTTTATATGATAGATAGATAGATAGATAGATAGATAGATAGATAGATAGATAGATAGATAGATAGATAGATAGATAGATAGATAGATAGATAGATAAGATCGTGTAGATAGATAGATAGATAGATAGATAGATAGATAGATAGATAGATAGATAGATAGATAGATAGATAGATAGATAGATAGATAGATAGATAGATAGATAGATAGATAGATAGATAGATAGATAGATAGATAGATAGATAGATAGATAGATAGATAGATAGATAGATAGATAGATAGATAGATAGATAGATAGATAGATAGATAGATAGATAGATAGATAGATAGATAGATAGATAGATAGATAGATAGATAGATAGATAGATAGATAGATAGATAGATAGATAGATAGATAGATAGATAGATAGATAGATAGATAGATAGATAGATAGATAGATAGATAGATAGATAGATAGATAGATAGATAGATAGATAGATAGATAGATAGATAGATAGATAGATAGATAGATAGATAGATAGATAGATGTGTGGGGGGGGGAGTGTAAATATCTGCATAGCTTATCAAATACATGTGCCTCATATATCAACTTAAATAAATATTTATTAAAGCATATCATCAAGCAAGAATCTTTTATTTTTTAATTTTCTTTCTTAATTATAATTTGCTTATTTATTCAAAGGTCGCTGCTCCATTATTTTGTTTTCATAAAGATTATTGTTTTATGTAATTTAATCTATTGCTTAATTTTAAAGTAATTGTATTTTATAAGTTGAATGGCTGAAAATTAAAAACAATTATGGTAAAACTAATTAAATAGTATGTTCTTTATGTGTATTCACTCTCTTTTTAATATGAGTTTGAATTATCAAAGCTAAGTGTAATTTATTCATAATTATTATACTTTTCATTTTATTATAAAATCTATATTGTTTTATTCTCTCTAACGATATTTTATAAGAAGAGTATACATCTTTTTTAGAAAAAAATATTTATAGACTTTCTTCTGATTTTTTTTATTTTGTTTTATTTAACTTGTTATTTTATATTTAATCATTAAAACTAATAAGGAATAGTATTGCATGCTGCTAGAAAGTGTTGATCATGGCCAAAGCATCATTTCAAACTACTTGGAAGAAAGCGGCCATATACTGTTAAGAGATTCAAATAGGCAGAATGTCATTTATATAATTAACCAAATCTGATGATGCCACCCAATAAAAAATAAAAGGAGGTTGTCTTGACAACAATTTGAAATTGTTGATTGTTATTGATATTGAGATTGTCTAAGTGTTGACTGGCTTTTAATGATATATATATATATATATTGTAACGATATATAAATATGTCGTTACATTTATTTAAAATAAAAACTTAAAAGTTCGCAAATAAAAGTAAAAAACTAAACGCTAAAATTAAAACGTTTGTTAAACGTATATACATTCGCACAGATGCTAAACTTTAAAAATATTTTTTTTTTTATATAAATAAAAAAAAGTATTTGAACGTATTTTTTTTTTTTTTGATAAAAAAATACAAGAGTTAAATATTAAAATATTTAATATAAGTTAAAATAAAAACAGGTATTAATTAATTCCTGTAATCTATAAATGGAAATGATTGTTTATTAATTATCTAAAAGCTGTTTAATTAAAAAGTCAGATGGAAAGTTAGATAAGAGAAGAAAGAAATTTTAGCTTGACCAATGGAAGCACTAAGCCTTGGCTCGGACCATAACGAAAAAACAGATTAGTGACGTTTTGTTCAGTGAATCCTTGTGGATGATATAAAAAGAAAAAAAATATTGAGTTGAGGAAGCTTTTTTCAACTTGGTTGGGTGAGACGAGCGATAAAGACGCACTTTATCGTTCTCTCTCACTTATCTCTGAAATGAAATGACTGATACCATGAACCAGCAAATGCCACCTCCTGAACATTAGATTGATCTTGCAATTAAAGACTCCGTGGACATTGACACCAGGAACCAGGAGCTCTGCTACCATAAGCTATAGGAAATGAACAATTATTAAAATCAATCAAGAACTTTCGTCAAGTTGTACAATGTAATAAACAAGCCAACTTATTTAAAATGGACTCTTATCTGACTTTTGTAAGTTTTAAATCAAATTAATAATGGTTAATTTCATATCTTTCCCGATTGTTAAAGGAATCATTTCCCTTTTAATATTTTTATTTGTAGTAATATTTTATTGTAGAAATTATTAAATGCATTACATTTAAGTTGTCTATAGACGCTTGCATGGATTCGTTTGCGGTTAATTAGATTTTGGTTTTCATATCTGATCAAAATATATAAACATTCGATAAATAATGATACCTTACGGTGAGTATCTAAAATGTATTTATTCGGATGTCTTTTAAGTTATTGGTGACAACGCAAGTATCTTATGGTGAATACTATTGGGTTACTTATAAGTTTCCCTCTGCGATTGTCGGTATCAATAATTTTGTATTTTGATCGTTTATGTTTATTTTGAAATGTTTTTGACCGTGGAATCTGTGTAATCGATCTATACCCAACATTTTTAAACAAATCTGTGCGAACGTATATAAATGTTAAAATTAAGTCGGGTGTGAATGGCTATATAGTTTGTAAAGTTATATTAAGGGAGGGTAATCTTAGGTTATTCATTTCATAGTTGAATTGGTTCAATGGATTGGATATATTTGGGTAATTAGTAGATGTAGTATGAGGTCCGCTATGGGCAGGATTATAGATATACGCCACACACCCTCTGTTTGCCTATGGATGGGTTTGTAAGTCGGCAGAAGACCGCAGTCCATTCCTATGGAGTTTTTTGTTTATTGATCTACTTGCAAACAGATGTCACATTCCTGTGGTGGAAGAGTCAATGTCTTCTCTATTTCTACTTATTGTTCAGATGTACATTCCTGACAATATAGTATTTTGTGTTGTCGTATCATGCTACATTGAATACATGAATGTATCAGATGGATTGGCGCCAGTTGATTGCGAAATTTGTTGCCTAAGGTTAAATCAGGGAAGAATATTTTCCTTTCAAATGCAGACCTATGTAGTCCATTCATACTCGACCCTCTAAATAAATAGTAAACTCATTATATGAAATCTACTTAAATTTAGAATTAAAAGTTAATATAAAAATCTAAATGTTAAACTTATTCCTCGAGTTTAGAATGATTTTATATGTGCGTAAATAAATATTTTTCTGTGTTAATTTCTGGCAGTGGCTTTTATTATTTTTTTATATTTATATCTAAATTTATAGATTTTTATTTCTGCGTCTCCACTGAGCTAGTGACAATGGGCTAACGATCTAAATATGTAAATAAAGTGGAATCCTAACAGCGCGTATCTGCCTACTTTATAAATTTTTCTAGGCTCAAATGCCTAGATGGCGCCCTTGGTAGTGCGGTGCGGTGCGATGCGATCTCCCACTTTGTTTGGATCATTATAATTGGCATCCCAACGTGGGGAATTATAAGATCGATATAAAATTATAAACGTTAAATTTGTTCCTCGGGATTTAAATATTGTTTTATATGTGCGTAAATAAATATTTTTATGTGTTAATTTCTGGCAGTGGCTTTTATTCTTTTATATTTAAGATATAAAATTTATAGATTTTTATCTCTGCGTCTCCGCTGAGCTAGTGACTTGGGCTAACAATCGGAATATTTAAATAAAGTGGAATCTTAACAGCGCGTATCTGCCTACTTTATAAATTTTTCTAGGCTCAAATGCCTAGATGGCGCCCTTGTAGTGCAGATATTGTTTTTGCGGTTAGATTCGATCTTCACTTTCATTCCGATTGGTACAAACTGGCTACCCAACTTGGGCCGATCTTTAATAAACACGAGTGCCCTGAGAATTTTAAAAGTGAATCATGCCCGTAAATTTTTTTTCTGAAATAGTATAAATAGATTTGTTGTATTGACGTGGAGTTGCAGTTTGAAGTTTTGTTTAAAAAGGTACTGCCAGTAAGAAAAATTGCGCATATGTAGAGATAAATTTGAGGAATAAAAACTAATAAATAAAACATAATAATAAATATAAATCATAATTTTTTTTTAAAAAAAGTCTTGTTTAAAATTTAATCGTTCAACTTGCCTAAGTAATAGTTAAAGGTAGGAGAAATGAAACTTGGAAGGGAGGGGGCAGAAATTTAGCTGGTAGTAGGGAATCATCAGTCAACTTTTTTTTTATCATTATATTTGTAATTACTGTTTTGTCTTTAAAAAAAAAAGTTTTGTCCTTTTGAAATTTCATATATAACAAATTTGTGTAACGTAATTACTAACACTAAGTAAAGTCTTTTTTTTTTTTTAATGTTTTTGTTTTTTGAGGAAGTTTACTGATATGTAACGATATATAAATATGTCGTTACATTTATTTAAAATAAAAACTTAAAAGTTCGCAAATAAAAGTAAAAAACTAAACGCTAAAATTAAAACGTTTGTTAAACGTATATACATTCGCACAGATGCTAAACTTTAAAAATATTTTTTTTTATATAAATAAAAAAAAGTATTTGAACGTATTTTTTTTTTTGATAAAAAAATACAAGAGTTAAATATTAAAATATTTAATATAAGTTAAAATAAAAACAGGTATTAATTAATTCCTGTAATCTATAAATGGAAATGATTGTTTATTAATTATCTAAAAGCTGTTTAATTAAAAAGTCAGATGGAAAGTTAGATAAGAGAAGAAAGAAATTTTAGCTTGACCAATGGAAGCACTAAGCCTTGGCTCGGACCATAACGAAAAACAGATTAGTGATGTTTTGTTCAGTGAATCCTTGTGGATGATATAAAAAGAAAAAAATATTGAGTTGAGGAAGCTTTTTTCAACTTGGTTGGGTGAGACGAGCGATAAAGACGCACTTTATCGTTCTCTCTCACTTATCTCTGAAATGAAATGACTGATACCATGAACCAGCAAATGCCACCTCCTGAACATTAGATTGATCTTGCAATTAAAGACTCGTGGACATTGACACCAGGAACCGGGAGCTCTGCTACCGTAAGCTATAGGAAATGAACAATTATTAAAATCAATCAAGAACTTTCGTCAAGTTGTACAATGTAATAAACAAGCCAACTTATTTAAAATGGACTCTTATCTGACTTTTGTAAGTTTTAAATCAAATTAATAATGGTTAATTTTATATCTTTCCCGATTGTTAAAAGAATCATTTCCCTTTTAATATTTTTTATTTGTAGTAATATTTTATTGTAGAAATTATTAAATGCATTACATTTAAGTTGTCTATAGACGCTTGCATGGATTCGTTTGCGGTTAATTAGATTTTGGTTTTCATATCTGATCAAAATATATAGACATTCGATAAATAATGATACCTTACGGTGAGTATCTAAAATGTATTTATTCGGATGTCTTTTAAGTTATTGGTGACAACGCAAGTATCTTATGGTGAATACTATTGGGTTACTTATAAGTTTCCCTCTGCGATTGTCGGTATCAATAATTTTGTATTTTGATCGTTTATGTTTATTTTGAAATGTTTTTGACCGTGGAATCTGTGTAATCGATCTATACCCAACATTTTTAAACAAATCTGTGCGAACGTATTTAAATGTTAAAATTAAGTCGGGCGTGAATGGCTATATAGTTTGTAAAGTTATATTAAGGGAGAGTAATCTTAGGTTATTCATTTCGTAGTTGAATTGGTTCAGTGGATTGGATATATTTGTGTAATTAGTAGATGTAGTATGAGGTCCGCTACGGGCAGGATTATAGATATACGCCACACACCCTCTGTTTGCCTATGGATGGGTTTGTAAGTCGGCAGAAGACTGCAGTCCATTCCTATGGAGTTTTTTGTTTATTGATCTACTTGCCAACAGATGTCACATTCCTGTGGTGGAGAGTCAATGTCTTCTCTATTTCTACTTATTGTTCAGATGTACATTCCTGACAATATAGTATTTTGTGTTGTCGTATCATGCTACATTGAATACATGAACGTATCAGATGGATTGGCGCCAGTTGATTGCGAAATTTGTTGCCTAAGGTTAAATCAGGGAAGAATATTTTCCTTTCAAATGCAGACCTATGTAGTCCATTCATACTTGACCCTCTAAATAAATAGTAAACTCATTATATGAAATCTACTTAAATTTAGAATTAAAAGTTAATATAAAAATCTAAATGTTAAACTTATTCCTCGAGTTTAGAATGATTTTATATGTGCGTAAATAAATATTTTTCTGTGTTAATTTCTGGCAGTGGCTTTTATTTTTTTTTTTTATATTTATATCTAAATTTATAGATTTTTATTTCTGCGTCTCCACTGAGCTAGTGACAATGGGCTAACGATCTAAATATGTAAATAAAGTGGAATCCTAACAGCGCGTATCTGCCTACTTTATAAATTTTTCTAGGCTCAAATGCCTAGATGGCACCCTTGGTAGTGCGGTGCGGTGCGATGTGATCTCCCACTTCGTTTGGATCGTTATAATATATATATATATACTGTCAAAGAATAGAAGTATAAGAATGGGAAAGAACATAGAGATATTTTTAGTCAAGTTATCTACCCATGTCATGTTTTTATATGTGTGAATCAATGCAGAGTGTTTAAATTACTTAATAACAATAAAAATGCTATTTGAAATCTTAATTTTACTCAATTATAGTTATTAAACTCAATTTTAACATATAAAATAAAACAAATAAAAGATTAATTATGTTTAATATCAGATTTATTGTAGTAATATTTACATTTTAAAAGAATATTAAATTCAAAAATAATTCTTTAAAGACAAAGGTGTGAATTAAAGAAGCCTGATAAAAAAAGGAGTTTCTGTTAAAAATAAAGAATTTAAAATCACAAATACTATTTTTTTATTTTTCAAAGTTTCTAATCTCTAATTGAAATTTAAAAGTATTTAAAATAAATATATAACTTAAAAATTACATGAATGCTAAGTCAAAATGTGATGTTTTGCAATATATAATTTTATAATTTAACATTATCAACAGGAATTTTAAAAAAATTAATTACTGTGTGGACTTCAGAAATTGTAGTTACTCTTAGAAATATAAAAATAACAATTTTTCAGGATACTTTTCAGACATTATATGATTAAACTTTACATATTCATATGTAATTTATTGGCTTATTTAAACAATTATGCATTGTATAAATTTGAAATAATAAATATACTATTTCAATATTGATTTTTAAGTTCAATTCACTAATTTATAACTATATGTTGCATTCTATACCAAAATCACATTAGACAACAAGATAGTAGTCAACTATAATCAAGTGTAATTTTTGACCACAATAATACTTTGCTATGACTTGTCTTTTGTTTACATATTTTGCCAGTATTTTAAAATATAGAGTTAAATCATAAATTTTAATGAGCCTTTTATATTATTACATTACCATAATTCATGAATGTTTTATATTTTTCAATGAAAATACTCATGCTAAACTTTTGTTAAAAAATCAATGATTATTAACACAAAAAATATTTTTAATAAAATCATAATTGATATCATATCATTTATTATTTAAAGGGAATTTTAAAATTTATTTTTCAAACAAATAAAATACAATAAATTTAAATTTAATTCTTGGCTATTCTTAGCAATAAAGTATTAGAGTTCTATAATGTTAAGATTCATTGTTGTTGTTTTATATACAATAAGATAAAATACTATAAATCTGGTCTCTTTTGGCTTAGCAATTTCTGCCAACTTGTTAACAATAATGCATGAATAGACAACACAGGTTAGTAATTATACAATGTTCTGAGTAATATTATTCTCCACTCTTCTTCAGGTATTGCTGGCATGACCAATAACAATATTAACATAGGAGTCAATCTTGTACCTTTAGATTCTCAAATATTGAATTTTAAGGCAATACTCTAAACAACTTAGCTATTTAAGTAAATACTTATAAAGTAGTATGTGCAAATTAGTAAACCTACATGATATGAGCATGATGTTTCTATTTTGTCCTTTTACCGAAAAAGAAATATTGTTGCTACAATTTGTAAGAATACCAGACTTGGATTAAAACTAAAAAAATTAAAGCAATAGTTATGGATTATATCAGAAGAAAATATGATTAATATTTATGAATTAGAAGAAGTTAACAACTATAACTATCTTGGTCAGATTATTATTACAACTTGAAGTATAATGAAAAAAAATAATCATATAATTAAACTTGGATGGGGTGCTTTTTATAAAAATAACTTAATATTAAAAAAATATATCTCCATGTGTTTAAAAAAGAAAAGTTTTAAATAGATATGTTTGACCAGTTTGTTATGCACCTGAAACATGGATATTTGATAGAAGAGCAATACAAAGTCTTTAGATTGCACAATGAAGTATGGTGGTATTATTGGGGAGTAACAAAGCAAGTTTAAATCAAGAGTTGTAAAAAATATAGAAAAAGATTATATGTAAAGTGAATGAATGAGATACAAAAGTTTTCTGCTCTGATAGGAAGAACAAAAACTACAGATGAAAAAACTGGATAAACTTAAAAAAATATTTATCTTGGAGTGGATCAGTAGGTTTGGATATGATGATTTTTACTTATTGTTTTAATATATGTCTTTTTTTACAAATCTTTATTAAAGTTAATGCATATCTTTTTCTTCTTCAACACTTCTTCTCTCCATCTTTTTTCTTATTAATTCTTTTTATGAAGATCACTCTACTAAAAATGTAATATTGATACTACACAATTAAATAATAGTGATAAAAAACTTTCATTAAAAATCTTTTGTATGGTGATTTTTGTGGCAAAATTATATATATTCAAGTGCCATATATGGTTGCAAGCTATTGTGTAATTATGGCATATCTGGATTCCATGTCTATAAATAGGATTTAAATCTGATCTGTTTAATTGTGGATACATTTTCATGTTCTGATAAAAGCTGGTATTTTGGAGGAATTGCTGCTTCATAATTAACCCAATTAAATATCTAAGTTGTTGGTTTAATGGATATCTTCTGTTTTCAGCTAGGGGGTAAACAAATTTGAAAAAAGGACCAAAATTTTCACATAATTGGCAAAGACTAGTTATTAAAGATTTTTCCTATACTGTTTCTTTAAAAATAATTTTTGAAAAAACTTTTTTCCTGTAATGGAATAGCTTTCAGTACACAGTAAATAAAAGCATTTAATATTAAAAAAATAATTTCTATTTATTTTTAACTTTTTAGTATTGGCACAGTATATAAAAATATAAAACTATTGCACTTTAAATCAGTAGATATTTCTGCAATATGTTAATGTGTATACCCCTTATGTATACATCATATTTAGCATGTGTTATATAATTAATTCATTTGTATAATAAATCATTAAGTAACTTAAAAATATGTAAATATTTGTTTAAGTAAAAAATGTCTGAAATGTTTGCTTTTGATTGAAATTTTTTTAAAAAAAAATGCTTGTCAAGGCTATATTGTAAGTCAAGTTCACTTAAAACTATTATTTTACTTTAAATCAATTTGACACATTTTTTAATATAATATATATATATATATATATATATATATATATATATATATATATATATATATATATATATATATATATATATATATATATATTGTGATGTACACTTGTTACCATCTATAGTTCCCAATATAGTTTATGAGTAACTAAACAAAGAAAATAATTAAAGGTCTTTTATTTAATAAATATGTTTATTAATTTGGGATAAATATAGAGTGAATGGATACTTTAGTTGGTAAATTTTAAAATGAAATAATTTTTATTAAGTTATATCAAATGATAATAATTGCCTTATTAATATTAGAAAGAAAAAAATCTCATATGCTAGTGTTTAAAAAAATGAAAAGAAAAAATTGTGTTTTGTGTTACCATAGCTACAGAAATAAGTTCAGCAAGGAGAACATGCATATTTTTTTTGCTTAAAATTTGTGTTTTATCTTACCTTATTCTTAGAAATAGATTCTGGATTTATAGCAAAGAAATATGCACTGTGGGTAGAAAGATTACTTAGGAGAAAATAAACACAAAACTTTTCCTCATTTGATATCTTTATGATCAAAATGGAATAATTAATAATGAATGCTATGCTTAACTGCCATGAAGCTATAAAATTATCAAATTTACCATGGATTGTAATAACAAAAGGAATGATTGAATATCATTTAAGGATAAAAATGTTTATGAAGCCCTACATTTGTATTTTATCATCAATGTGCCAAAGATAATGTCATGGCATAATTTCATAACACATGCTAAGAGAAAAAATTTTTTTAAATTATCTACATGGAATAAATTTCACTTATTAATAATGGTTAAAAGTATAATACTAGCTTAATGATAAAATATTTATCAAAGTCATTTTTTATTAATAATCTTAATTAATGCAGTTTTATCTTATCATTCAATATAGGCTTAAATAATAGACTCAAGTAATTAAAACTTAAATCAATTGTTAACATATTACTTCTTTGAAAACAAGTCTAAATTTAAATGTAAATAATATTTTATATAATTTATTTAAATTATAAAATAATTATTATTAAAATGCATTACTTGACTCAAAAGATATAAAACGTATTAAAAGAAAAAAATCTATAAAGATAATATTAAAATTTTATTACATTTTTCTATTGTATGAAAAAGAATATGTAATTAACCCTTTATGATTGTATGTGTTAATAATTTTAATTATAGATCATTTTTATTACTTGCAATTTGTCAGGGGTAAATTATAAATATGCATTATATAATATTAGATTGCAGTTGGTAAAAGCGAAACTATATTCTTGGTCTTAGCCACCTCAATGAGTTAATATTTACTTAGATAAATTTGTATTATTATTAGTAACTTAAGTTCTATGATTTATTTATTGGATAAATCATTATAAAACTATTTTATTTCACAATTTATTTACAATTAAAATATTTAAGTATATATCCCATATGATATCTCAAATAGCAAGTAATATATTTATTGAATTTTATCTTCTTTGTTAAGCAAAAACACTTATCTCTGGACTCCATCATAGATGTAAATCTAGGCTATAATACAGCCATTAGTGGATTTATTTATTTATTTCTTATATTTTTAGTTGCCTAAGTACAACATTTATTCACTATATTTTAGATCATCCAAATATGTGGTGCATAATTAGAGAAAAGTACTTAGTTCACAATTTTATGTATTATATTTGGGCACCTAAATCTATGAGGCACTTTCAGGCCAGCTAGCCCTGCTCAGTTATAATATTTTCTATTATATTTATGATTACCCAAATCTTCAAGCTACTTATTGAACAGTTAATTTTATTTTATTCATTTTGTTGTTGGTTTTCACTTACCACATTATTTATTATTGTTGATGACCAATATTTTATTGCTCTATTACATTTCTAGTTTGCTCAAATAGGTGGGCATTTGTAGGTCAGGCAGCTTTTTATTCATTATTTTATTAATTTTTCATTACATTTTTGGCTTGTCCAACAGGACAATATTACTATTTATGAGATAATGTTGCTTCATTAGCATTGTTCTCTTATTTATTAGCATTTTTCATTGCAGTTGCTAGAGATTTTTGCAATTATGTATATATCATATTTAGTATGTATACATAATTATATATGTGTGTAATAAATCATTAACTAACTTAAAATATGAAGACATCATAGTTTAATGTTTTTTTTTATTTGAAACATTTTTTTTTAAAAAAGCATAACAAAACTATATTGTAAACTAATTTTATTTTATTCTAACTTAAATCAAGCTTTTGATTGAAACCCAAAAAAATTGTATGCATTACTTAAAACATATTGAAGTTATAAGAATAACTTAAATTTGTAATCAAAATAAATGAAATTTTTTAAACCCAGTAGTCATATCTAAGAAAGTAGGTCACCTACCTAAAATATTACTGCCTATCCATTTGATAGTGATTTAGAAAAATATACCAAATTTCAAAAATTTATATTGAATTTAGATCTATTAAACCTCCATTTTAAAATGTTATTATAACTTTATTCAAGTTTTCAATTGAAACCAAAAAAATCTCTATATTGCCCTCTTACTGGTCTTATTTAAAATACATTAATGTTCTAAGAATGACTTTTAAATTTGATATTAAAATTTTTGAAATTTACTACATTCAGTGAACTGGATCTAAAAAAATTAAATGAGTTACCTAAAATATTATAGTGCTTTATCACTTTACTAGTGATTTACAAGAATTGTACCAAATTTTATCAAATTATATTGAAATGAAATCTATTAAATTTTGATTTTACAATTTTATTCTAACTTAAATAAAGTGCTTACAAGTGTTTACAAGCACACCAACAAACAGAGTTTATAAATTAAATAAAAGCATTTAAAAATAAAAATAAAGATTATTTAATATTTTTACATTTTGCAGAAGATATGTTGTTTTGCAAATAATGCTTTAGAACTTCAAGAAATATTATAAGAGCTGTCAGATGAAAGGAAGAAAATATGATTCTTAAAAATAAACATCATAAACTTTAAATTGATTTAAAAAACATAAAAAATGAAGATTGGTAATAATGAATTAGAAACAGTTAATAATTATAAGTATCTTGGTAAGATTATTAATACTATTGAAAGTATGGAAAATAAAATTAATCATAGAATTAAATTTGAATGGAGGACTTTTTAGTAGAAGTAATTTAATACTTAAAATTAATGTGCTTCAAAAGAAAGGTTTTGACAGTACTTACAAATAAATCTGAGAGTTGAAAATTTAATAGAAAAACAACATAGAGGCTTTAGAGCAGACAATGAAGTATGAAGAAGTGTACATTATAAGTAACAAGAAGTGAAAAAAAGTAAAAACACATGGATGAATATAAACAGGTATCACTGAACTTCATTGAAAAAACTAAAATGCTAAAATAGAATTGTGCTATGCTAGAAAAGATGGCAGTAAATGAACAACTGAAAGCTTAAGCTGGATTCCAATAGATTGTAAAAAGAAAAATCCTAGGAAAAAACATTGTTTCAGATGAAACAATAAGGAAATTTTTTAAAATCATGTAGGAAGATTAAGATTGGCAAAGGTGGAGTAAATTTGGAGAGATCTTTATTCAGAAATAGAGTGCTAATAGCTGAAAATGATGATAATAATTTACTTTACAAGTCCTGTATTTCAAACAAGCTTTTTTTAACTATAATATCTTTTCAGCAGGTATATAAATGATTATTAGTCATTTTTATGAAGAGAAATGTTTTTTTTTTTACATTTTAGGTATAGACTTTAAATTTTATTATTAAAATTGAAATATTATTAGTGTATGGTGCCTTTTTTCTCTGCTCATACCAGAGTATACTATTTTTTAAACTACTGCTATTGATCTTATTCTTTAAATATGTTGTTTTTAGATAATAAAAAAAGAGGTACACTTGAGGTGAAACAGGATAATCATAATTTTAATGTACATTAAATCTGATTTAGCTTAAAGTTAGATGGTTCATGAATGTAAATCACATGTCAGCATCCCATATTTATCTACACCGAAAATCTTCAATCAATTGTTAGGTAACCTTTATGAGTAAAAGGTGAATCCCAACTTTCATTCTGGTCAAAGCTGTTAATATAGTCAATAAAGTAGATATTTGGATTGTAGCAAATTGAAATTTATAATTCCTAAAAGTTTACATAAGGCCCATCAAACAGACAAATATAACCTGGTTTGAAAGTAGACTAATAAATAGTCAATTTTAAAACTTTCAAAATCCACTGCTTTTACTTACAAATGTTGCCTTGACAACAGAATGAAAATTCTTGGGGTAAATAAATATGGGCTACTTTTGTATCTGGTTTTGAGCAAAATCATATTTATTATCTAAAGAATAATTAATAACTGTGTGTTTAAGTTTTTGAAACAACTATTTATTACTCTGCACAGAAACTAAGTAGCGCCACTCAGTTAGTCTCTGCGTAAACATAAAGAATAGTAAACATAAAGAATGGTGATCGCGTGATGTTTAGTGGTTTTATTTAAACTTCTAGGAATTATAAATCTCAACCTGTTGCAGTATAAGTTTCAGCTTTATTGTCTATATTAACATCTTAAGCTAGAGTAAAAGATGTTATCCATATTTTATTTATAAAGGTTGCCATGACAACAGATTAAAAATGCTTATTGTAGATAAGCATAGACTTGTTTACATGTGATTTTAACTTATATATATATATATGTGTGCATGAGCATATGAAATAAACAGAAGAGATATTAAATCTACCGGTTATATTATGGCTCCAAGATCGCACCAATCTATTCATGAAAAAAGAGAAGTTGGATCCGAAACATGGAGCCATTGATTTTGTTTTCGACATAAAGTTAAAATAATCGTTGAAATAATATATGTACGCACTTTAAAGATTTAATATCGCTTCAAGTTATTTTATTTATTTGTAGCGTTTGTGGTTGTCTATATATATGATTTTTTTATTCATGTAGAAAAAATAAGCATTAGAAGAAAACAACAGGGTTTTGTTATAATTATAGAAAATATATTTTTTTAAGAGTAAAACGTAATGCAACTATTGAAATATTCAGTTAATTTAAAGTAAACCAGTATAAAATAAATCAAAATTACAGTTTTCATTAAATACTTCAACAAGAATCAGATGTTAAAAGAATTCTGGCTTATATTCTATTGTTATATATATTTAATAATGTGTAATGTGAAATAATTTGTTTCGGTGTCATTATACTTTTTGACCGGCTTTATAAAGTGAAGTTTTTATAAAATAAAACAGGTTTTAATGATTTTGAAACCATCGAAACGTTAATATTAACCCGTATATGTCTATCTTATAAGTGGAGTAGTTTAATCACATTGTAACAGGGTCAAGTTTTTTGGATAATAGTTTGCAATTTACTATCTGCTGACATTGACTTATATTGTTTTTTTTTTACAAATAAAGAATTGTTTTTTTAAAAAAATTAGATTAATGTTCGCGCTCCCAATGTTTTTATTAAAAATATTTAATTTATTGTTTAGATTCAAACATATAGCATTAATTTTATAATAATCAGTTATACAAAGTTAATTATTTCTCTTAGAATACCTTTGAAGGTGCACAATAGATTTTGCTTGATTATAATATTTATTTCTAAACAATTAAACACGCTTTACTGAATAAAACACACACAAAATTTACAATTATAAAAATCTATATAATGTAAAAAAATTAGATTTGTAGATAAATGGACCGAGCTTTGTCTCTATAAACTACTATTTTATTATATGACTGTTATTTATTTTCTTTAAAAGTTGTTCAGAGATTATACTTCTGTCAAAGATTATTATGGGGAGAAAAGACTTATGGCAATTTCAATAACCCCTTACAAAGACATCCACATGATCACATTTCCTATACTAGCACATTAATTGTTGATAAACAGAGCAAAACTCTCCATACAGTATTGCTAGCTGTGCCAAACAGAGTAATCAATGGATGCCAGAAGGCTTGTGCATAAAATCCCTATCTAATGCCTACTCATCCAATATCCCCAGACTAGTTTCTGGCTTGTGGCCTTCGTCAGTGAGGAGTTTTGGATCTGAGAGCACTGCATCTAGATCTTAGGATCTAATGCAACCCTCTAGCAGCCACCTTTTATCTGTACTTAACTACAAAACTATGAGAATGAAATTGAAAACACAAAAAATATTTTCAATCTAAGCTCAATAGCTTATATAGTCATATGGGTCTGAACTCAGTTCAGCACCCATACATTTTGGTGTCTTTGGCTCTTTTACAATCATAGCCACCACTATCCTATTAGGCAGGATTGGTGTTAAGCCATTAAGCATCACATGATCACATTTCCTATACTAGCACATTAATTGTTGATAAACAGAGCAAAACTCTCCATACAGTATTGCCACCTGTGCCAAACAGAGTAATCAATGGATGCCAGAAGGCTTGTGCATAAAATCCCTATCTAATGCCTACTCATCCAATATCCCCAGACTAGTTTCTGGCTTGTGGCCTTAGATTGAAAATATTTTTTGTGTTTTCAATTTCATTCTCATAGTTTTGTAGTTAAGTAGAGATAAAAGGTGGTTGTTAGAGGGTTGCATTAGATCCTAAGATCTAGATGCAGTGCTCTCAGATCCAAAGCTCCTCACTGACGAAGGCCACAAGCCAGAAACTAGTCTGGGGATATTGGATGAGTAGGCATTAGATAGGGATTTTATGCACAAGCCTTCTGGCATCCATTGATTACTCTGTTTGGCACAGGTGGCAATACTGTATGGAGAGTTTTGCTCTGTTTAAAGACATCCAGTGTACCCTGGTCTAGGACTTCATTCCTTATGAGAGTTTTTCATTCAGAAATAATTTAACTTAATTTTTTTAATTTCTGAATTTTGTTTTTGTATTGGATCACACATTTTAATGCCTGTTGTGTTTATTCATAAATTAATATAAACACAATTTGTAAAATGCCTCCAATACATATTTATCAATATGAACAAATATGAAAATGCTTTACACTATATAAAATTTTATACCTTCTTCTGTTACCGTTGCAAGATATAGTGTTACTGCCATTCAGCTTTGACTGTTGTTGTCTGTCTTTACTTCCAAATCGATCGTCTATTTATGGCCAAATCTCTGTCCATGATGAGAGCAATCGGATTTGGTGAGCATCATTGTCTATTAGCCCACTCTTGACACTGAACATATGCTATCTGTTTGAATATATGTTGGTCTATGATGATGAAAGCTTAATCCAATCAAGATAAGATGGAATCTGAACTAGACTATTATTTGAAGGCAAGGTAAGATATAACGGTATCAATAACAGCTAAATCCCCTACCTAATCTTACCTGCTAAATTACACTTTTAACTAAAATATGTATATATTTCTTACTGTGGAAAAATATCAGTATAAATTTTTATATCCTTTCTGACAACCTCTTGAGATAGATTTGGGGTTCAATAATAAAAACTTAGTAGTTACAAACTGTAGTCACTAGAACCAAAGTACTTTGATTTTTTTAAAAATCCAAATTAAATTTTAATGCCAGACAATCTTGTTTTTTCTAAGATGGAGACAATCCTTTATATAAGTAAATGTGATATTTAGATTTAGAGCAAAGAAGATGAAACCATGAACCACACCCTAAGTTAGTTCCCTGCATTACAGACTATTTAAAACAGGAGGTTTAATGTCTTCCATTCAATTTTTGGTCAATACCATTATTACTGGCCAATTTTATTCAGGATTTTTCTCATGTTATTTATCTTATTAATTTCATATTATTTATTTTCTGGTGCATTGTATGTGTATTTACATATGTCCAAAACTCACAATGGCATCTAAATGCAGTCATTAAATGACAATAAATTAGTACATGGTTTTTCTTTTTCTTCTCAAGAAAATTGTATAAAGTTTATTATTAAGAATGTTTAAGATGTTTTAATTCTAGGGAATCTGATTCAGAACTTTTTTTTTAAATCTACATATCATTGGCAAAACTATACCTACATATTTTGGCAGTGGCGTACATACAGCACACTTAAAGAAATATCAGATAAACTTTATAGAATCAAAAATTTTTTTTATTTCTTCAAATCAATATATGTAATCTTATAATTGAATATTTATAAATACAGTAATTAGATATATGTAAAGCATAACATTAAAAATTTTATCCACTTAGGAGGCTTTCAACTATCCTCTAGTCTTTATCAACTAACACTTTGAAAGGCTAACCTTCCCACAATTCCGTGATCTTAACATTTGCTACCTATCTGTTACAAATGCAAACAAGACTTAATTAACAGACAGGCAGCAAATGTTAAGATCACGGAATTGTAGGAAGGTTAGCCTTTCAAAGGGTTAGTTGATAAAGACTAAGAGGATAGTAGCAAGCTCTCCTAAGTGGATAAAAAATTTTAAAGTTATACTTTACATATATCTAATTACTGTATTTATAAATATTCAATTATAAGATTATATATATATAATATGCAGAAAAATTAAAACTGAAGTTAACTTTCTTTGCTTCTTAGGTGTATTCTCTATTTTCAATAAAAAAAATAATAAAAATCTAATTACGACTCTTTATAAAATAGAATTCGAACCCAGTTCTGCCCAAATAATTTGCACAGAGAAGAGTGGTCCCAAAAGAAAAGTCAAAGAAGCTTTTTACATAGCAAATGAACTCAGTGCCATTAATAGAAGAGAGGCATGCTTTGTTCTCTCCAAACAATGGACTAATTAATTAAAAATTCAAATTCATTTGCATATGTGTACAATAAATCACAACAGTCTTCATTTGTTAAGCTATGAGTATAAGATTTGAACATTAAATCTCGAAAGCGCTAAGCAGACATATTACACATTATAGTATAATTATAGCTTCACTAACGTATGCGAAAAAAGTCGCATATTTATAATTACAATTTTTACTGGTAAAGAGAAAAACAATTTATTACAAAAACTAAAATATTATTCCGCACACGCACACTGGTATATATAAGCAAGCATACCGATTTACAATCAAATCACTAATCAAAATTAAATTGCAAATTTATTACCAATGTTTTCCCTGCCATCATTTCAATTCATATTTTAATTACCTTTAATATCAAAAGAGCTTTTAAATAAGTAAATAACTTCCGAATCGTACATCATTATTGCATGAGATTCTTTAATTTTTCCCTTTTTATGTTTTTAAAAAAAGATAACTTTAACTTAATCAAGCATAATCTTATGATCTTCAATAAAAAACACATAAATGCCTTAAGATTATGTTCGAACAGACTAAAGTTCTATTCTTTGAGAAAGAAATATTAAAGAATTTTGTAAATAAAAATGTGAGTAGAAATTTTTGGAAGGTAGGATAGTATATATTTGTTTTGGATTGTATTACTTTACTCATATGATGAAGAAGTCTGCCTTGGTAGAGTATCTATTAGTTGTGAATTTTTAATTTAATTTGCTAGTGATTCCGTTGTGAATGGATGCGCTTAGATTATTATACTAACTATCTTAACGTTTGTTATCTGAAATATCTAAAAAAAAAAAGAGTTAATCTTTTTGACATCTTATTTAAACCTTACTTCAAAATCTAAAATTCCGTGAAAACATAATTTTAATTTGGTTGGCAATAAATTGCATTTTTTCCACAGGCAATGGAATAACCAAATCAAAGTTGAAAAGCCACAAACAATTTTAAAGTCCCATTTTTATTTCTAATTCATCATGCCATCAATAATAACTCATCATATAACTTTATCAATGATCGAAACCTTCTGATTATCTTCAGAAATTTCAGATATACTGATTATAAACAATTTTTAAGACTGATACAGAAATAATATGACGATAATGTTTTAAAACGCTACAGAAAAATATAACAATAAAATAATGACATCTTCTATTATAATTCTTCAGATATATTGAAATTAAGTGAAAATTAAGCTTCTAGTCAAGCGTTGGTGTTCGAGAGGTCAGCATGGCTGCCTTACAAGCAGTTGTCCCGGGTTAGCGGGTTCACTTCCCGGCCGATGCTATGACACATGAGAAAAAAAAAAAATTAAGCTTCTGAACAACAAAGTTTTTATCATAAGAAGCATTATCTAAACATTATAAGTTCAAACAAATATAAAAGACTATTACACTGTAAAAATAACCATAATATTAATTTTTAGCCTATAGCAGTAATCTTCTTTTATGCTAAACACGATATAAATACCACACCATAAAATAAACCACCAAAAGTGTGCTAACATATTCTGCAATGATGCAAATGATAAGATTAAGCAATATTTAATACAGATGGAAGGGTAAAAACGTATTGCATCAACAACACAATCTAGAAAAGTTTGTCATCAGAATAGTTAATTATACCACTAGTTTTCATTTACAATGAATCATAATGAAATATACCATTAAGAGCAAATGTGAAATGACTAAAACTTTATTACTTAAATCTAAAATTTGTATTGCATGTTTAAAGACTCTAATTCTATCATTTATGATCAAATTTCTCATTCTCTCAGCATTTATTTTACATGCTCTCAAATTTTTTTTAACAGACTTGCTCCAGCAACCAGCATATATATATATGATTTCATATTATTATTCCTTTCGGGATACTTCCGCGTGGTAAAATAGCTAAATAGCTGACATTTCGGTACAATAACAAGTACCTTTTTCAAAGCGTTCTCTTTCTCAAATCATATGAATGCTGTGAGATTTAAAATCGTTTTTATCTTTTTGTTTCTCCTCATACTTAAATTCTATTGGTTGAGAAGTTTTAAATTTTATTTTGTCCTCCAATAGCTTCTTCCAAATGTTGTTAATCTTCTTTAATTCACACCTTTTGTTTATGCTCTTGGGCCTTTTAAAAATCTCTATAGCTTCTCTTAGCAATCTCTGGTCATAAGGCCCAAGAGCATAAACGAAAGGTGTGAATTAAAGAAGATTAACAACATTTGGAAGAAGCTATTGGGGGACAACATAAAATTTAAAACTTCTCAACCAATAGAATTTAAGTATGAGGAGAAGCAAAAAGATAAAAACGATTTTAAATCTCACACGCATTCATATGATTTGAGAAAGAGAACGCTTTGAAAAAGTACTTATTATTGTACCGAAACGTCAGCTATTTAGCTATTTTACCACACGGAATATCCTGAAAATAATAATAATATGAAATCATCATTTATCCTTGAAAATATTAGAATTAACACATATATATATATTTATTTATCAAATGGCTTCAATTGAATATCTAGAAATTTCATATTAAGATTTTTTGATTAATCAAAAAGTCTGGGATGCACTTTCCCATAGGATGAGCAAAAACACAATAAACAAGACAGTTTGCAAATAAAAAAAAATTAATTTACACTTTTTATTGCAATAAATCCTGCAACATAGATGCGTCAATAAGATAAACATCTGAAAATTTTCAATTTCACTGTCTAGTTTTATTCAACCAATGGTTTACCAAAGTGCTTCAAATAAAGTGTATGAAATATAAATACTAGCAAAGCCATGTATTATCAATCATCATTTTTAAGCATAGCTACTAAGGTGTTATTTCAGTATAAATATCTTCCAAAAAATTAAATATTGATAACTTGAATTTCAATATGATAAAATACCAGAGTGTAAATTATCTGAGATTATGGAAGACAATTATTTTAAATAACAACATCAGAAATAAAAATCAATTTAAAAGGTTTACCTATAATGCAGATGGTATAACAAATTATAAAGCTAACATAACCCAAAAAAAACTTGGTGAGTTACAAAAGTAATATTAAATCACTAAGTCCAAACATAAAAGAATGAAGTATTAAACCAGCAAAACATTATATGATCACTATTTCCTATCCTTATACAGGTTAATAGCAGTAGAAAACTCTCTATACAGTAGTGCCACACAGTGGATGCCTTAATAATTAATGGACGCAAGAAAGTTTGTGCATAAAATCCCTATCTAGTGCCTGTTCATCTAATATTCCCAAACTACTTTCTATCTTGTAGCTTTCTTCATTGAGAAGTTTTGAATGAGTAGATGCTGAACTAGGTTCAGATGTATTTGGTTGTATAAGCAAATGAGCTTGGATTGAAAATAGTATTGTATTTTTATATTGGAATCCTATCTTTATAATTAATTAAATAGGTGAAAGGTGGTTACTGAAGGTTTGCATTTGTTCCTAAAATCTAGGTACAGTGCTCTCAGATCCAAAGTTTTTTAGTGATGAAAGACATAAGATAGAAACTAGATAAGGATTTACGTGCAAACCTATGTGAATCCATTTATTACTAAGACTTGTGTTGGATGTAACAACTACTTGAAGAGTTTGATATCGTTAAGAGAATGAAGCATTAAAGAGACAAAAAAAAACATTAAGTACGAGTTCTAACACTGTAATTAAGCCTCAATTCATAAAAAGTATTATCCAATTGGCAGATTAAACTTTTATTTAAGAATTTTTGATTCATATATCTCACAGCACCACAATGCTAAACTGCACAACGCATATTAACAAATGATTAATTATCCATAATGACAGGTGATAATTTCAAAAATTAAAGGTTGAATTTTATTTCCAAAAAATTTAATTTTTTAAGTTTGCTGCTTTAAACTACATAAACTGGATGTAAAGTCAACTCACTGGTATGATTAAAGTAATATCAAAAGTTTTGATATTAAATTAAATAAACACTTTCTTAGCAAAGAGTCCATTAAATCCATTTGCCAAACAAGTCAATTCTCCAAGAGAATAAAGATAAGACAAATCAATTAATAGTCAGTCAAATAATTTTGTTCATTATTATAAATGCTTTTTGTTTGGAGTGAAAATTTCAAATATTCTGATTATTTTAACTTTTTAAATTGTTTTTCAAAAGATGACGTGTTGGAATTTATTTGCAGATGTTCAGATTTTAATTAAACACTATTAGATTTTGGTTCATTACTAAGTTTTTTTATTTTCCTTTTTTATGAACTTGTTTACTGCAAAACATACTTATGTTTTTAAGGTCAAAAACAGCGTGATCCTGTTTTACTACGATTTAAAAATGAGAATATCATAAGATCTTTTTTGTTTCTGTTCATCATCGACAGCCATTATCAATCCACTGCAGGATGAAGGTCTCTCTAAATTCAATCCATCTTCTCTGATCTCTAGCCTCTCTTCTCTACATCACCCCTGCATACTTTCTTATTTCATTCATATATCTCACATGTGGTCTCTTTCTGGGTTTTTTTAATCTCTTGGAATCTAGTTTAAGATTTCAATTGCTAATCTATTATTATCTCTTTTAGAAATATATCTAGCCCAACTCCATTTCAGCCTTTCATTTCTTTCAAAGATAATACCTGTTTGTTCTCTTACCTATGTATTGTGTTTTCGATCTCTCTTTGTTACTCCTAGCCTGCATCTGTCCATACTTCTTTGAGTGGTCTGAAGTCTCTGTATTGCTCTTCTATTAAGACATATATACTGCTTTTATTCTTCTATTAATGTTTATCTTTGAGTCTTCATGCTAAACTAGAATGTAAGAGCACTTCACAGTGAATATAATAGTAGAAAAGGAAAAACAAAGGCGGCGTGTTTTTTTAATAGGGCAAACTCAGTGAGGACTGAATATTCAATGGTGTTCACTTAAGTGTGTTTTGTAACTTGCTACAAGTAAATTAAAAATTGTGTTATTTCCTGAAACATATTTGTGACTAACATACTGTTGTTATTTTTTTTGTTTTTGTTTTTAAGGTACCTTTGTACTAAAATTTTATTTAAGGATATAATTGATAAGATTCTTTGAATGTTTTGTGTATAAAGCATTTGTATTAGTACACAAATTATTTCAGTATGGTTACAGAGTTAATTTTATGTTATACACACACAGATGTGACATCAGTTTAAGGACAGAAAATATTATTTATCCATCATAATTTAGCACAATAAATTGTATAAATTTTAAAAATAATTGTTATAAATCGTGTATACGTGTAAACTAATTCCGTGGACAATTTATTACGTAAATTATGTGTATGAACTGATTGCAACAATTGTACAACTTGATAACCCATCGAATTTAATCAGCTTGTCACTAGTTCTATGATCAGCCCAATGTCCGAGTTTCAAATTTTTCAACAATAGATTGTAAATAATACAGCCTCGTTTTTTCATATCAAAATAATATTTATTTTTCTCTCTTACAGCATAGATATGCTAATATAATTTTGATTTTCTTCAAAATGGGAGTTTATATGTTAATATATAATTTTAAATGGTGCAAATAACGAGACTTATGATAATTACACTATATGATAAAAATTAATATTGTATAAAGATTAATATTAACCAACTAAAAAATATACTTTTAACAGCAAACAAAGTGAAAACTCAAGCACTTACAATGGTGAAGAGAAATTCAAACTTCAATTCGATTCATAAATAGCTTCAGATGCATAATAATTGTTTTTATTTTTATTTTCTTAAGAACAGAGATTTTTATTCCTTTGATGGCAGGTTGAAGGCAAAATGAGATCATAGAAACGACAAAATAAAAATTCCGAATAGAAAAAAAAATGTTAATGCTGTTTATTAGAGATGTTAGGTCTCAGTCTTGGAGATCTAGTAAGTGAATAGATTGTGAGACATAGCTTTGAAGGGAATGACAATAAAATCAAAAAATGTTGTTGTTTTGTTTTTTTTTACCTACAAAGAAAATAAAACGGCATCTAAATTTGCATCTGTTTATTTTATTAGAGAGAGAAAAAATTATTGAAATGGTATCCGAAAATTCACGTATTTAAACTTGAGGTAATAAAACCTGGATTGACAGCATAGAAGGGGGATCCTTTTCTTGCCTAATACCTTTAATTCTGTTAATTTATAAGTCATAATATAACAATAAAAAAACTTTTTTTAAATATAAATAAACAAGATTACACTAAGTTAACTATAGGGAATATTTTATACCCCACAATGTGCTATTATAATAAAAAAAAACATTCTTTTAAACCATAAAAGTTTTAAAAAATCGTTGTTTTGTATTTTAGTAACAGCCATAACATCATTAGAAGATTCCAAAGATCAGCCCCCTAGGCCATCTTTACCAAGGCAACCTGTTCGTGTGAGGCCCTTTCAGCCTGGAAATGCAAGACAACCTGTACCAGGGCAACCTATACTTGTAAACAGCCAAACAAACGTACAAGACGAAAACGCGGTTATATCGGTAAGTAAATGTATTCACTATGCATGTTCACGAATACTACTAATGATGTCAATAAATATTAAGGTATCTGCATTTTAAGAATACATCTGATAACGAATGTTGTATATAATAGCTAAACTTTGAAATGTAAACTATCTAATAATACAAGGCTTTTAGCACAAGTTTTAAATGAACTCCAATCATAATTGTACCAAGCACTGTATCATTACTAGTCATAAATCAGAATAGGTTTGAATTGTACTTATATTAAACTGATTATTGTTTGATTTATTTTAATGAACAAAATATGAAAGAACATAGGTAGTTTTATTAAATAGAATGTTTTTATAACTAATATGCACACATATAATTATAATCTAGAAATTTAAAAATGTAATAAATTTAATTTTTCTAACCATATCTGCCTTATTTTGTTTCTAGTCTCTTAATGAAAGTCATAAATTAAGCAGAGAGTTGTTCAAGTTTTGTTTACATACTATATTGTTGACTGTCTTATTCTATACATAATACAAATGTTTTAACGTGTATATACCTATAATCATCAATATTATTGTATCCAATGGACAGATCCAAAAAACAGTCACATCACCAATTCATCCATTTTGTCACTCCACCTTTTATATCATCCAGCAATGTCAATCATTCATCCTTTCTTTTTGTTTCACTCACTATTCCCTCCAAAACATCTTTCATCAAACTTTTCTTTTTAATATATGTCCAATACAGTTTCTCTTTCTATTTTTAATTTCCTCCATAGACTTTCATTTTTTATTTATTCTTTTCAAAATTTCTTGAATTTGTTATTTTATTCATCCAAGTAATTTTTTTTTTCTCCATGATCACATCTCAAAGACTTTCATTCTGTTTCTAATTGCATTATTTAATGTTCATGTTTTACAACCATACAGAATAAACTCCACACATAGCATTTAATTAATCTTTTTCTTAATGCTCTCTTCAAAGGTCCACAAAATATTTTCTTTCTCTTAGTAAATACCTCCTTTCCTAATGCTATTCTTCTTTTAACTTCATCACCATTTTGTCCACCTACCCTACACCAAGTATCCAAATATCTAAATCCCTTTACTTGTTGAACTATGTTATCATAGATTTCAATTTTCAATCTTTTTACATTGTTCCTTAGTCATAAACATTTCATTTTTTCAGCATTAATTTTCATTCTATATTCATACATCATTCATCCTACGTATTCAATGTATTTTAAAGACACTTTTCATCCTCAGCTATAACATATCTATCATCTACAAATCTTATATATTTTATTATTCTACCTCCAACATTTGTTCCTCCATAGTGTAAATAAATATTTAACATGTCTTCTAAATAAATATTAAAAAGAACAGATGACTTGCTGCATCCTTGCCTATTTCCTCTTTCTATATTCACTTCATTAGTCTTATTATTTTAGTCTAATTTTTCTCTTTTTCCCAGTGTACACATTTTAAATCAATTCTTTCTTCTTCCAAAACGCTCCTTTATTCCTCATCATTGCACAAGTTTAACCCAGATTTTTCATTAAATGCTTTTGCTAAATCCACAAAACATACACCAAATCTCTTGTCCATTCCTTTAATATATCTCTCTGCAATCATTCCAATAACACCAATAGCATTTGCTATGCCCCCCACCACCACCACCAAGTCATTCTTCTCCAACATAATATCCCACCCTCCCATAAACTCCCTGAGTTAAAATTCTCAACAAAACTCCAGATGTATGAGATTGCAAACCTATTGCCCACACTTTTTACATTCAACAGCTTTCTTTTCTTTAGAAATTGAAATGACCATAGACATTAAAAAGTCTATAATACAATTTTAATTTGAAGATTACAGTATGTATACAAATTACCAACAAAAATAACAAAAAGTATATAGAACAATGCAGTTATAAAGAATACATTAATAATAAGTTAAGAAAATATGTAAGAATTATTGTATGTATTCATATTCTTTGTATATTTTTTGATAATTCTTTTAAATTTTATGGATTTTTTGTTCTGTTTTTCCCCCATTATTTTATGAATGAAAAATTCCTTTTTTTATTAAAACAAATAGAAAACTTTGAAATTCAATTTGTTTTCCACAATAAACATCATATGATCACCATTTCAATTTAAGACTCATAGTTTTGTAGTTAAGTAGAGATAAAAGGTGGCTGCTGGAGGGTTGAATTAGATCCTAAGATCTAGGTGCAGTGCTCTCAGATACAAGGCTCCTCACTGACAAAGACCACAAGCCAGAAACTAGTCTGGGGATATCCATTGATTACTCTGGCTTGCACTGAGTGGCAATACTGTATGAAGAATTTTGCTTGTTTTCCACAATTTAGTTCATAGTTATCATTTTAATGTTTAGTGGAGAAATTTCACAAATTTGTTTAAGTTTGACAGAATTGTTGTGATCACTAGTTTGATGTTTTAAAACAAATTTAAATAAAGCTTTAAATTATGGAAAGTGACAAAATTTAATCTCACTTATATTGCTGTGACAAATAGAAGGGTTGTGGGTGAGCTCGTGTGAAAAGGCAAAAGTCACATAAGATTTGTTGTAAGAAAAAAACTGGTTAGAACCTACTGAAAAATAATATATATATAAGCATAACATTTATATTTTTAACAATAATTTACATTTTTTTATTACTTGTCTATTGATTATAGTTTTGAAAGTATATACTTGTAGTAGTGGCTAATAAAAAATTTGTTGAAAGAGTGGCTAGTGAGTCTGTTGGTGGCATATAAGTAATGGATAATGAACCTGTTGATAGCATATAAGTGAAGCAGTAGCTAATGAGACTGTTCATAGCACATACATGAAGTAGTAAAGAGTAAGACTGTTGATAGGATAGAAGTAGTAAGTAGTGAGACTTGTTGTAATGACATCATATAACAGATATTATTTACTTTTTGAAATTATCAATTATTAATGTGTTGCCTTTTATACAATTAAAAAACACAGAGTATTTCAAAACTCTAATGAATCTTATAAAATTTACTAAATTATATATATATTTGTGGTACCAGTCACTCTATCTTCTTTTGATCACCAAGGGTGACCCTAGATCACTAACAATCTTGAAAATTTAGTTTATGGTGATCAAAAGTTAATGATGGTGATGAATTTCACCAGCTAGACCCAGAGAGAGAAAGAACTCTTTAACCTTGTTCAGACAATTGAGAAACGAACACAAAGATAAACATTAGCCAAAATAATTTTTAAAAATTTTAAAGTTTATTAAATTAAAAAAAAATCCCAGACAAACAAAAACTATGAAAGTTTGACTTAGATTTCTCTAGAGAATTTATCAGAGAGTGTACAAGAGTATTGAAAACATTAAACATTCTGACAGAAACGTTCATTTTCTCCCTAAGATTTAAAAGGGATTTATGTCTTCCTGCAAGTGATTTATACAAACTAATTCTAGTTTCCCTATTTAGAGATTTCAAAACAAAGTGGTGTTGTAGTAAATACAACAAAATAGCACAGGTGAAGTTTCCTTACACCTGAAAAGATATGTCTGCAAAACAGCTCATGAATGACTATGTTCAAAATCATCAAGGTTGATTCCAATACAAGACAAGAAAATAGAACAAGAAAAGATTACAATTTTACATAATCTTAAACAGAGAAAAACAAAATCCAATTTAGGAAAAACAGAACAATATACTTGATAAACCACTAGCCAAAGATTTACGGTCTGCAAGAAAAGTAAACCAGAATTAATTAAACTAATTATAATGTAAGAATACAAAACATGTGAGTTAAAAGGAAATTACGCATACCTGCCAAAGTATTTATCAAGGATTAGTAATATAAAAAGAGAGACAGTAACTATAAAATCTAAACTTGCAATACACTCTTGGACAAATAAATTTTAAAATATGGAATCTTAAAACTAAGATTCCAATAGACACTACAATAAGAAAAATACATAAAATAATTAAAACAATATTAATTAAATATTCAACATTTATAATAAAGAGAGGTTTCTTTTAAGATTAAGCTGACACTTTACAAGAGATTTAACTAGAGATTTAAGTCCTGGTTATAATACAAAAATGTAGGTTTATCTTGAGGCTTTGAATTGTCTGTAGAGTTATTCCAGTGATGTGCACAATGTTCTTTTTAACTTCAGTTCTTCAAGAAGGTTTTTGATTGGTAGGAAATATGGAGGCAATCTTTGGATCAGTTCTGGTCTAGCTTTTAAGATATGATCTTGAAGAAACAATTCAGAATCCAGGATCCATCTTTGAGTTGATTTAGTAGATAAGATTTTACATGGTGTGTCATTTTGGCATTCAGCAAAGACAATCACTATTTAAAAAATAGTAACCACTAATATGATATCAGCAGAATTTTCTATTAGAAGACAGCAAAAATATCATATTAGAAATGGTAATATAAAGACATGGACGGCCATCTTTAAAATATAAGGCAGCACAGCAATTCTAATAGATATTGCAAACAGTATACTAAAAAGCTGAATCAATACTTATAATGAGCAGAATAATAAGTTGAATAAAAATCAATCTGAAAACTGGGACTATTTATGTGCACTCTTGATCTTTCACATCATCTTTAATTAGAAGTTTTTGACCAGGGTAAATCTTTATCTCCTGTTTAATTTTAATTAAAAATTAAAAATTAATTTAAAAAATCTGACCAGGGCTCTTATCTTATTCAAAATTAATTTTAAAAAACCTAAATACAAAAATAAGTCTCAGCTTTTTTTAACAATAGATTACAATCAAAAATAAAAAGAAACTTGATCGCAATCAAAACTTTTTAAAATTAAAATGCTTTTTCCAAAAAATTAAAACTTTGCTTGCTTTTAATTACTTTGAGAAGAAAAAAAACAAGAAACAAAAGAAAACTATTTTAAAATAAGATCTATTGAAAAGTAAAATCATAGCATTTTTAAATATAAATGAATATGTGGGTTATTGCATGTACTCTTAATACATAAATAAAATAATATACAAAACTTTTAAATAGTTTTCTTTTAAAACTTTATAAAAATATACAATGTGTTTTAATTTTGCGATGGAACTTTTGAAGTGGATAAAGCATCTGGTTCAATATATATATTGATTCATGTAAATTAGATAATTATAGCCCTCATGCTTAAACAAATTAATAGAATATCATCTATATGTTATAGCATCACATGACCATTCAATCTATTTTTTTTAATCTTCAATTTATTCTTTCTCAATAGCAAGTAAACAATCATCAATATATCTAACAAATAATTTCAAAGAAACAGAGCTCTTTAAAAATGTATACACACAGAGAATATTGAAGAAGTAATAAAACCAATAACCCACCCTACTTTAATTTTACAAAGTACATTATTACGCATAAAATACATTGAAACCTCTAATAATAAAAGCAAATTATAAATAACTTTAATTTTATCAGCAGAAAAATATTCAGGTTTTCCTAAAACAGAAAAAATATATTAATATTTTTTAATCTGTCAATTAGAAGAAATGTATTTTCAATATCTAAACTCCCAAAAACACAACTGTTCCCTAAAGCAAAAAAAAAAAGATACAAAATTGATCAAAATATTAATTTTGGTCAATTTTATGTCTGTTCTTTTTTAAAGATTTTAATAAAATTAGTGGTATAATTTTCATCAATTTTAGGTCTTTTCTTCTTTTGAAGGTTTTAATAAAATTTAATGATTTTTAGGAGAAAATCATGTTGGAACTACTTATAAAAAAAGTTCTTAAATTTAAATTTTCCTTTTTTCTCCCTACAATTAATCCAATGTCAGAGAACATTAATCCCAACTCCAGATTTTTCATGGCTTTATAGTAAGGAGATGGTTTAAAAGAAGTAAGTAGATTGTTATTACAACAGTATGTACTAAAGATGTATTATAGGTCATCCACACTTTATCATTATTTCAGTAAACCTTTCTAATAATTGAGTGATATTGTTAATACACTTAAGTGATATTATTTTATATATGTGTTTTAATACAGCTAAACATCATATGATCACCATACTTTATGCTTACAAAAGCTGTTCCCACAGAGGTAAAACTCTCCATACAGTAGCACTGCTCTATGCAAGTCAGAGTAATCAATGGATTAAAGAAGGTTTGAGTATAAAATCCCTATCTAGTGCCTACTCATCTAATATCCCCAGACTAGTTTCTAGCTTGTGGCTTTCATCAGTGAGGAGACTTGGTATGAGTTAGCTAGTAAGGTAAAAGGTGGCTTGGAGGGCATTATTAGATGCTAAGATCTAAGTGCAGTACTCTCAGATCTAAGACTTGTTATTGATGAAAGGCACAAGCTAGAAACTCATCTGGATATATTGGATGAGTATGCAGTAGATAGGGATTTTATACATAAATCTTCCTGCAGCCATTGATTACTCTGGCTTGCACTGAATGGTGCTACTGTATGGAGAGTTTTGCCTCTGTGTTTTAATGCTGTATTGTAATGGCTGCCTTTGTTCCCAATTAAATATTATGAGTATTATTTAAATTTAATGTGTGATATTTGTATAGATTTAGTTCCAAATTCTGTTAACATAAATGTCTAACAGCACAGTTAATAATTGCACAAATTTAGTTTCCATTCAAAACACTTATTAAATGCCATGATCATTAATTACTATAATTCGTTTTACAAGAGCTATATTTCTTGAAGATATTTATTAGATAAAATAATCTTTAGATGAATACATGGCGATTATTACTAATAAACTGGAGTTTATATATAACCCCTATCTCAGATACAAAATTTGAGCTTAATAAAAATTAAAGGCAGCATTATTAAATGCAAGCACATTTTTATTAACTTAAACACTTATTTACTTGCATTTATTTGGTTCAAATCTTATAACCAATTTTTAACATACTTTTACTGAATAGACTTTTTTAAATTTTATATATGTGTTCGCTTGGTTTCAATGATAATGTTGGCAAGCTGCGTTCGAATTGCTTTCAAATTGACTTTGAAAAGTTTTGAGGCATGCACAATAGATGTGATATTTTCTAATAGTTGTTTCATTTAATTTGAGAAAGAATTTTAGTGAACTTTACAATCCATTAAATAAAAATTAAAAAAGAAATGAAGGTCTGTTTATGAGAAAAATATAAATAATTTGGAAATAATATAAACAAAAATATTTTTCAGTGATTAATTTGATTAATACAGTTATGTAATAATAAGGAAGAAATTTAAACGTCCCTTATGATTTATTAAAAAAAATAAAAAGGAAAAAATGAAGAATAAAATCTTGGATTGTTTACATAAAGCTTTATTTTTTAAACTAATGACGTAATTAAAACAAAAATATTGCAATCTATTTTTTAAATGCTTCTATTCTAAATGTACTAATACTGGAGGGACAGACATTATTTTACATTTTCATGTTGTTGTTTACAATTGTTTATGCTAAATGATTTTGAAAAAATGAAGTGATATAGTGATAGCCATCATAGCAAAATTCACTTGCAAAATATTCAAATATTAAAAAATAAAAAATAATATATATAATTTTTAATGCTTTTATTTAATTTGCAAACTAATGCACTAAAAAAAGACAAATATTTCTTTTGTTAAACCACAATTTTGGCTGTTATATGTAACTTTAAATAAAATTGTGAAGCATCTGTAAATTAATTAATTCAAACAAAAGCAGAGTATTTAATTTGATCACAAACTATATTCCCTGAATTAATTAATTTATCTACACCTCATACTTTTATTTAAAGTTACATATAATAGCCAAAATTGTACTCCAAAAAAAAAAATATTTGTTTTTAGTGATTAGTCTGAAAGTTAAATAAAAAGTCTTTGTCAATAGTTGGTGGCCTAGCGGTTAGCATAGTTGCCTTCCAAGCAGCTGGCCTGGGTTCGCTTCCCCATCAACGCTTTGATATATAATAATAATAATAATAATAATAATAATAATAATAATAATAATAATAATAATAATAATAATAATAATAATAATAATAATAATAATAATAATAATAATAATAATAATAATAATAATAATAATAATAATAATAATAATAATAATAATAATAATAATAATAATAATAATAATAATAATAATAATAATAATAATAATAATAATAATAATAATAATAATAAACCTTTTTTAAAAAAATAAATTATCCAAGTTATTTCTACCAATGAATGATGAAACTTTCAATCTTCCTTTTATTTAAAATATATAGCTAAAAACATGAAATGTAAGTTTATATCCCAATATATATTTTTATATAAATCAGCCAACATCAACTTTCAAGATCATACATGTCATTTTCATCACAATTTAATGTTTATTAGTAGTAAATTAGTGCAACTCAATTTATAAATATCATATTTCCTACACCATTAATTTGATGATATTAGCTTTAGATAAATAAGTTAATGATTATTATAAAATATTGAAGTTTAAAATTTATATGTGGGCCTAACATGACAATTTCTACAGTGGCTTAACTATCAAGTCACAAGAGAAAGCAATGCCTCAAGGTACAAATGAACAAAGTATTCTTAAACTGTTTACACTGCATAAATTTTCTGGCTTTCTCTATTTTTTCCTTGACTGTATTTACAAACTTTTAATATGTTAAAATCATAATTATGGGTAAAAATAAATCATTTTCATGATTAAACATTGTAAAATACTGATAAAAGCTTGTCTGTTCTAAGTCTATGTACAAACTGTTTTGATTGAATTTAATAGAAACCAACTTTCACACACATGCAGACAAATACAAGTGGAAAGTTATATGGTATTTACAATGATCTTAGATAAATTATTCTTCAACACCTGATTTCAGGATTTACTATATGATTGGTTCATTTCTATTTGTAGAATCCTGAGATCAGCAATATTTTTTTACATTCTTCAAAATTACTACATCTATATAAAACAATCAACAGACTATATTATTGGTTTGGTATAAATGATGTCTATAAAGTGAATAAAAACTCAATATCTTTATCAGCTAGTAATGTAAAAAATTTTTTTAGTAATTGTTAGACTTTCTCAATAAGAAAAAATGGATTGCACCCATATATATGTCAGTCACTTTCACCTATATGTAATACAAATAAAATGTCTGTTAATTAATTTTTAAATTGTAAAGATCCCTATTGGCCTAGTGAATTAAAGTTCTAAACTTTTAATTGATCAATTACAGAATCAGAAGTAAAAATATATTTGTCTTTTAATATTATATTCATTTTAGTTTCATTTGTAAAAAGCAAATTAATAATTTGTCAGACTATGAAAGTAAACAAAAGTTTTTTCAAAAATAAATTTCTATTTATAATTATAAAAATAATCTATAGTGGAAAACCTAAAATGAATATTTGTAACCTATTAGAAAATGCTATGTACATCATTGATTTCTTTCTCAATTTATATTCTTGTAAAAGTAAAGAATTTTTACTAAAATCTTAACTATTCTTCTAACATAATTATATTTTTAGCATATTTTATAAAAATAATTTATCGTATGTAAAAAAAATACAAAAAAATATTTTAAAGTATACATTTTCATTTTGAAAATCATAACTAAGAACTTAGACCTGCCAAAATTGTTGACAAGTGCTCCCTTTTGTTGAAAATGAGAAACAATCAATCAGCATCTTGAAAAGTTTGCCTTCTATTGTTATAGCTTTAAATTTAAATATTACTGATTTTAACTTGTAAAATAATTCTAGAGATGGCAGCATCTTACAGCATGTTTAGCTTTTAAATGACTGTAAATTCACTATGATGACATAAAGATGCCAGTTTTAAAGTGACTTGAAGCCACAAATGAAAGCTGCCAGGTGATAAACCATAAAGGTTAATAAATATTGTAATAACAATAAAAAATAATAAATTTAATGGTGATTAAATCTTATACACAGTCTTATAATTCACAGAAGTACTTTCAGTTAATTACTTAACCCTCTTCAATTGGTGTTCAAATTTTAAAAAACATAACTGAAGCAAACATCATTAATTCAAATTTCCAGGATTTCCAAATTTTACCATTAGCAGTTTGTCTATTAATTATATTCATTTCTATTTATAAAAATTGTCTCTTTAATTTTTCTTTTATTATGGTTTCTTTCTTCATGAATAATCAAGATCAAAATTAAATTTATATTTACATGTCTTTTCATGATCCAAGGAAACTGAAGCTGTCACTAAATCATTATTATTATTATTTTTTATATGTTTATATAATAATTGATGCTCCTTTAATCTTTTCTCTGAACCACACCTTAATTCATCTATATATGATAACATGCAACAACAAAAAATTTGATAAACAACATTACTTTTTTGCTTGACAGGTATGACACTTTTAGAATTATTAACTAACTTATTAACATTATTTGTAACACATAATTAAACATTAATCACATCCTTATATATATCTTAAAATATTTCACTTGAGAATTTGAAAAGTATTTAATAGATATCCATTTTTTATTATCAATCTTCAGCCACTTTAAATCATTATACTTTTTAAATTGACATAAAGTTTAATTAATCTGTTTAATCTTATAATCAATTTTTAAGCAATTTCTTTGTAAATATTTTAATAGTTTTAAAAAAATTTAAAACTTGTCATCTTATGCATAATTAGTAATTTTGATTTATAATTTATATATCTATTTTTTTTGCAATGGTTTGATTACTAATTTACAATTTCTGTGAATTGTACAACTGTGTATAACAGTTAATCACCATTATATTACTATTTTATTATTATATTTAAATACAAATATAGTATATATACTTAAGCCAGATATAATTAAAAGTAATTTGAACTCAAACTTTCAAGATCTTTCAGTCATTCATTCTATCCAATATAATCAACACATATGATACCATACATGTGAAAAAAATATTGATCTCCATTATTCATTATTTTGTGCTGAACCAGTACTCATCACTTGGTCTGGATCACCATCTTCCACACTCGCACATGCACACACACACACACATATATATATAATGAGTGCTTGCTTATAAATTTTTATTGTTATATACATAACAGCCAACTGGTGTTGCAGATAAACAAAAATGAGAAGCAAATGATAGATTTACATGTAATCTGTTAAATAAATAAGCAATGATTATATAGCAGTAAAATTGAAGAGTAGTATTTGCATTTATATATAAATGACCATAACACAGGTATTAACAACCATCTGTTTCTATAACCATACACTCCAAACTTTACATCAGAGAGCATGTTCTCAGAGCTCTGAGGGGGTGATTTCTGCAAGTCCTGTGTGTGGCACTAATGTTGTATAATTATTAGCATGCATTGTATAAATCAAAAGATGTTATGGCAGTGCACTAAGTAAATATAATTAACTCATGTATTTTTAATAAAATGGAAAAGTATTATAAACTATACTTGGTTTAATATACATAAAATAACAATTAAACAAATTCATAAATAATAAAATAATTTATTAAAGAAAAACATAAATCAATAGCATATTATTTGTAGATTTAGATTTTCTCTTGAATACTTCTCAAGTTAGATATCAAGACAAACTGTTTGTTATAACGTCTTCTCTATATATATATATTAGCAAAATTTAAGATCATTTGCTTATTTAAAATTTTATGCTCTGTGTTTGAGTAGGTCTGTATTTCAATATTTAACATCGTTTAGCATACAACCGTAAAGTGGTATCATTTTACGGTTTGCTATTATTGAGATATAGAACTTTAAACGGAGGGCGTTACTGGATATTTGTAATTGTATAATGGTTTGTATATTATATATATATATATAATTATTTGTTTCATTAAAATAAATTTCATTCATGGACAAAATATACTGTCCTACTGGACAATCTCAAATTTCAGTTTTTCACCCTACATTCTTTTATAGTTCATTATATCTTTTATTTATTTATCTTGAATATTCAAAAAATATATAGAACATTAAATGTCTTTCCTTTAGACTATCTTACTGTTGTTGTGTCTTGAAAGTCTTTCTTCTTCCTTTGAATATTTTTCTTCTTTTAATTATTATCACACAAACATTAAATATAGTTGCATGTAGTGTTAATATTTTATTTTGCTTGAAACAAAAAAAAACTTTCTTCGCAATTTATCTGTGTAATTCTGTTTCTTTCCTTTTTTAGCAGCTTTTAATGGTTGACAAAAAAACACTGGACAATGGACCGAGGTTAAGAGCTAATAAGTTACATGCTTCAGTTTAGTGCTTCATATTAAAAAAATATCAGAATATAATGAGTATTTTCATAACTTTTAATAAATTAAAATAATTAAAATAAAAATTGACACTCCTTGTATAATTTTTAACTTAATAGTTAATTCTTTTTTTTAAGTCTTCAACAAGAGTGAGACTTATCTCTTTTACATATTATTAACTTCATTTATATGGGAAATCTTTTTGCTTTATTTATAAATTTTTGGAATTGTCTCTTCAATAAATTTATAAAGTAATCTGTTTCTAACAAACAAAAAACTAATTAAATGAATATATCACCATGTATTTACTAAATAAGTAAAATCTTTATTCACATAATTATTTTCTGCACATGGATATTTCATTCCTTGTGTATTTATTTCCATCTTGTATGTATGTATATACATCCATAACTATAACATTATTTTCCAAAATATTTTCACAATATAACTTTGGTATCGCTATAACAATGGTTACAATATACCATCATCATCATCAACCATTATCAATCCACTGCAGGATGATCTCTCCATCTTCTCCAGTCTTTAGCTTCTCTTATTCATATCACCCCTGCACACTCTCTTACTTCATCCATCCATCTCACATGTGGTCTCTTTCTGGGTCTTTTACAATCTCTTGGAATCCAGATTAAGATTTCAATTGTCCATCTATTACTATCTCTTCTAGCAATATGTCCAGCTCAACTCCACTTCAGTTTTTAATTTTTTCAATGAGATCAGTAACACCTGTTTGTTTTCTTATCCATATGTTGCATTTTTGATCTCTTCTTGTTACTCCCAACATGCATCTCTCCATACTTCTTTGAGTGGTCTGAAGTCTGTATTGCTCTTCTACATATATATAATTCAATTGCCACATGTCTGAGGTATATATTTGCATTTTTCATCCAGGCATATTATTATTTACAAGGTAATTTTTTTTTAAAATTCAAGTAAAAGATGAAGTGTTGGCTTGAGATCACCAAATCCTCCATTGGTGATGAAAATTACAGAGTCAGATCCTCAATTATTTGACTAACTCAGATAAACTAAAACTTTACCGTCTGATATTAATAAATAGATACTCATTTATTGACAATTTTATGGATGGCTAATAGGTTGCTTATAATTTGATTATATCAAAGACTCATTATCATGCAAGAGTAGCAGGTTATGAAGCTTATAGTCCATGGATTGCACAAAAACTCCTAAGCAGTAAAGCCATTTGATTCATTTTCTTTTATTTAAAAAAAAAATTAAACCTTCTTGTAACTTGAAAAATTGTTTATTCACCTGGCCTGTAATCAAATCCCAAGTCATGCATAAGTTAGATGAGTGCTTTACCTGCTACGTCTTGAAGCATTCTACTCTTTAGGCATCTTACTAGAAGTCAAAATAAATAGAAAATATTTATTTTTACACCTAATGGCATAAAGGCCTCACAATTTTCTAATAATTGAAATGACAGGTCAAATTAGGTCATATGTGTTCAAAGCAGAAAAGACTACTGTTGATGATGATTAATTATTATGGACACCTCCCTATTGCCCAATTATTTTAATCTCTTTTCAAAAATAATGGAATGATGATTTATTTACTTTTCTATCGACACTAATAGAATGTTTTGTATTGCATTTAAATATATAATAATTTATAGTTTTAAGTACACGCATTAACATACATACATATCTTTTTATGTATATATGTATTCTTTTATTTTTATAGAGTTCCTCAGAATCTCCAAGTGTAGTAACAACCGTATCTTCAGAATCTATAACTTTAAGTAGGCGATCGCCTCGTCCAGGAATTCTTAGAAAGAGAACACGTACTCCCCCAGTGACAACATCAACAGAAACTTACATTGATGAAGAAGCTAATGTAGCAATTTCAAGAGAACCATCTGATGTTGATGATGAAGAAGAACCAGGATACGAAGAAGTAACTACACCTGTAAATGAATTTTTAGCCTTAACAAAAAATTTGACCTTCGATTGTTCTCAATACTCTCCAGGATTTTATGCAAATGAGGAGACTGGATGCCGCATTTGGCATTATTGCCATGGAGACGTTCGTTATGATAATATGTGTCCAGCCATGACTATTTTTGATCAAGAACTTTTAACTTGCGTATTAGCCGCCGACTTCAACTGCAGTCAGGCCAGCCAGTTTTACGAAAGAAATAAGTATTTGTACATAACAGTAACTACATCGCCTCCAAGACGAAAAATGAAACGAAGACGTACAACCACTCCTCCATCACAAGATTATATTTTTCAACCAGACCAATAATAAAAATATGAACTAACTCCAATATTTATGTTAAGCTTTAACTTTTGTATTGCTTTCATAATGACAACCCGTCAAGAGGTAGATTGGAAATATAATTACGTGTTATACCGCTAGTCACATGACTAGAAGGAAAAGGGATACTTTACTCAAAAGTTTCCACCACAGTTAACTCTGATGTAAAAAAATAACTATTATTATCTTTGTATTTTTGTGTAATAAATTATATATTTATAAAAGATATTTTATAAATGTAATTATTTTGTAACATACACACACATATCTTTAATGTATCAATTATGAAACAAATATATATTAAAGAAATAATCGAATGGTTCATAGCTCAGAAGTTGTGTGATATTTCAGCCCCGTGACAAAGTAAGCTTCCATTCAAAGTCATATGTCTATCATTCTACCACTGAAGTAAACTGTGAACAGAGATGTGGGGTAAGTTATAATAAAGTTTTAATAACTTATAGACTGCTCTATAGATGTTCATTATAATATCCTGAAGGCAATATTATGATTATATCATATAGTGATCTTTGAATTACTGGTGAAGTACTAAATAATATATTCTTGCTCAGGTCTATAACCTCTACATATTTGTTCCATTTAACAAGTAGGGCTTAAATAGTGGTATGATCCAACTTTTCAAAATTTACTAGATGGAATGAGACATGGATTTCTATTATTTTAGTATAAAGATATTGAAAGAAAAAGATTTAAAAACTCTATAAGATTCTGAAGATATAAAAGCAATATTGGAAGACTGGTTTGGATGTTCTTCAGCCTGATAGATAGATTGATATCGAGCCTAATATTATAAAATCACATCTTTGATGGATAAAGTATGAGAAAAGAATGAACTGCATCAGACTTCCTAAACAACAGTATGGTGCAATGAATTTAGCATGATATACATGGAGGAGTGAAACCCATTTCCATTATAAAGATTATCTCTGTCATTCTTGTGAGGTTCAATATTAATTATTTTCATTAGAAAGATATGCCTGAAGATAGACTACAGTGGAGAATATATTTGGGAGATGTTGCTTCAGAAGAGAGTGAAAGGCAAAATGTTTAAAGGTAAAACCAAATATTTTTAATTATTCACTGTAGGGCAAATCCGTTTTTTTTAACATCACCTAAAACAGCAAAGGTGGAAGCATTACTCATTAAATCTCCCAATTTCTGGGTGTTTAAAGTTTTATTTTTCCATCCTTGTTTGCCTTCCAACAAGAATAGATAGTCACCTATTTTCTGACCAATATTGGATGGCTAACTGTATTAGTGATGACTGTCTAAGTGAAGAAAAATACCTAAGAGTGGTTATTTGATCTGAACTCATACCCAAGTCATAGCCTTCATACCCAAGTCATAGCCTACAGTAGCTGTTTTATGTGAATATGAATTTGAATTCGGTTTTCGGGCATAAAAAATAAGATTCACTATATAAAGAAATTTCATTTATTTGCTATATTTTTTTATTCATAAATTTTTCAGGTATATCAAAAAGTAAAAAAATAAGATACAAAGATCTGATATCTTCCCATACCCTAATATCCATATTATCTCCAATATTTTTAAGACTTTGATATTTTTATCCTTCTGTGAAATTAATAATATGCATTATATTTCTTATTATAGGTGAATCTTGATCCAGAATTGGACCCCACACATCAATAAATAAACCACTATGTTTCTTCTCTTCTTAATTGCACTTTTTGCAATAAAATTAAAAGAAATTCCAATTTTTTTTTCACTACTAAAAAAATTGCCAGTATTGAAAGGTATTTAAACCTCTATACCTGATTCTGACAGTACATCTTGAATAAGTTCTGGCTATCAATTTTAGGGTCTAAAATCTGTAAAAAGTGCATTTTAAAATTATTGGCAAGGCTTACATAAAAGAATCTACTGAATAAAACAAAGAATGTAATTAAAAATATATATTAAATAAAAATAAATATATTATCAAAAATTTCTTTTTATTAATATAATGTTTCATTTTAGTGCTATTTCAATTTGGTTCATGAGATGATTGCTTTACCATCTCAACTTTGGGATCAATCCTGATATTCATTTGAGGATCTGCAGTAGAACATCATAGGAATTTAAATATTTTTATTTTTTAATCAAATTAAATTGTAATGCTCTATGACCTCTTTAAAGTACAGATGAAACTTAAGTAGATCTAAAATATTTAATAGGTCCAAAGAATATGCAGTGACAGAACACATATTAGGTGAATGCTCTATCTGACAGACTTTTTGGACCAAAATACATGGTACTCCCTTATTGGATTCTGAATCAATCTCACTATTCTGTCCAGATTTCACTATTCATTTATCTTCTTTACCATCTGGATGTATATTTGTATGTGACCAACACCCACAAAGATATGCAAACACAATTATTAAAAAGCTTAAATTAATAAATTATTTGATTCCATCCCTCACCTTCCACAAATACATTTCTTGTTTGACCAATATATTTTTTATTGCAACCACTAATTATATGTAAAAAGTTATACTGACAATTTCTTTTCTGCTATTGTGTGAAAAAAGTCCAATATGATTACTTTAGAAATATAAATTATGGCCAATTGAATTTATAGATGCAAACTTCATTATCGCATTATAAAATTTTACTAGATGCTTGCATATAAATATACTTGATACACAAACTTAAAAATTAATGCATTAAACATCTTTTATAATCTCTACTTAGAATTATTCTTGGGATAAAATTTGTATATCTATGTTATCACAATTTCATTATCTATTGTTTTAAATATCCACAATTTGAAATATATATATATATATATATTGAGCCGGTAAAAATATGTTTATCCATCTAACATGAGCTGGAACTCACAAAATGTACTTCAAACCCAGTCAAGCCCAAGATTTAGGTCAGGAACCAGCCTGGATTCGAACCCACTCTCTAAGTCCCAAATCGAACACCTAATGAATAACATAATAGTTATGGCTCATGAGGATTAATCTTAATTCGGCCGACTAGCAAAGCTGAGAAGACAATGAGACATCTATTAATTATGATTATATTAAAATATACATAAGTATGGCTGTAATATATGTGGAAGAAGTGGAGGAAAAGGAATTCGAACTACTCAAATAAGTTAAACAATAAAAGATAGTTTAATATAATGAAAATTTAGTTATATACATTTATAAATTAAGTACATTAGTGTGTGCGTGAATGAGCAAGCGATTACATAGTGTCATTCACGCTATTAGTTCTCATATGCTCTTTATTAGCTAAATAATATATTACAAATAAACACACATCTTTGGTGGGTCCAATATTAAGATGCCAATCAGTTAATAAAAGGAATTACATAATATTGCTATTAACGCTTTGGGTTACAGTTCAGAAATGTGGTGACTAACATATATTAGGGGAGCGTTCTGGGATTCATTACAGATATAAATACAAACTATTTTCCTGCCATTATGGTCGTGAAAATACATAAAATACATTTGATTATATTTAAACCTATGACAAAATATTTAATGACAAATTATTTTAACAATAGTAAGACGAACGCTTTATTTTCCCCAAGGCATATAGATACTCTTAAATATAGATATATAAATCACGAAGGTAGGATTGTATATGATTGAAATAAACTTAATTAATCAAATAAAAGTAATTGGCATTTATATATATCTTTTAAGCAAAGCTTAATTTTAATATTAGAGCATTAAAACTGGGTCATGAAGCAAAAGAAATAATAATAATACGAAGAAGTTTGCGGTGCTGACATAATAGCCTAAAAATAACTAAGAGGAAAAGGTCGTGCTTCTGGATGAAAAACGAAATGGATGGGCATAGCGTGTGCCAAACTTAGGGGGTCACCGCCAGTGGCCTTTTTATACGAAGAAATGGATGGGCATAGTGTGCAGACTTATGGGTCACCGCTAGTGGCCTTTTTATACGAAGAAAGAATATGCATAGCGTGTGCCAGACTTAGGGGTCACCGCTAGAGGCATTTTATATGAAAAAGGTGGTAACTATCCTCAGACAAGACGAGAAGAAATCTATGGGTTCGAACCTGTCGTAACCCCCAGATTAAGAAGCACATATATATAAAAAACACGAAGAGAGGCTAAATGACAGAAACGCAATAATGAATAATGTCACTAAAAACATTGAATAAATTTTACAGCTTCAAAATAAATGACCCTTGTTTTGGATACTATAATATGCAAGCAATTATAATATATATATATAGAGAGAGAATATTTCATTTACTAAAATATACTTGAAGATTTTATTTAGCAAAGGAAACATTAAGATTTAGATTTCAAATTAATAAAATATACGTTAACAATTGAGTTAGTTAAAGAAACATTAAGATTTCCCCCATCCCTTTTTCTGCTAGTTGAAATAAATCAATCTCACATTCGTTGATTTTTATAATAACTGAAATATATAAGTACTTTATTTATGATTTTAAGTAAATTTTAAGAGTATGATAAATGAAGTAAGATTAGCAGTTATATATATATTAAAACAATTAAGTCACCTTATTTTAGAATTAAAAAATAGTATTTTATAAGATTTCAAAGCGTTAATTAGATTTAAGTTCTGGATTTATCAGAGTTAAACAAATCAATTTTTATATTAAAAACGAACCTAAAATGTTGATTCATAAAACAATCTGGCGAACGTATTAATTTACAATGCATTATATATATATATTTAAAAGGGGACGTTAATAACCTTTTCATGAAGGTTTAGTTAAAAATGACAGAAAAGATTTTACAAAATTCAACTCATCAGATTGTTTTAGATTGGCATATTAATAACAGATATATAAATCAAATAATAAACACATATAAATAAATGACCGCACCAAAATTAAAGAGCATATAAGAGAGAATTAAATTTATATAAATTATTTAAGAGCAAATTACATGTTATTTATATATATATAAAAGCAAAGTTAAAGAATACATGAGGAGAGATCTTGATAGATTATTTAGACTAAATTGACTATTAGGTAGCGGCTTGAAATTTACCTTTCAATTTTGAAGAGTCCGATTTAAAATATTGCCCGTGCACGGCAGTTGAAAATGAAAGTTCTGCAAGCTTCTATTAACATTTTTAAAGTTCTCCATTCACTTTAGGGTAGCAGAATATTATGGCCGCGGAAGACGACCCACAGGGGTCCGGAAGAGTGGTGGATTTACTGCTACATAATTTTTAAGTTTCAAGCAAACGAAATATGTTTATATTACCTCTCTATAAAAGTAGCTAATCTCTCAATAGTAGTTAATCTCCTCTTCAATAGTAGTTAATAACTAACAACTCAACTAATAACTCACTATGTGATTCAAAATTTAGTCATTTTATACTTTTTCTCTTATCAGTTGTTTTTCGAAGATGCAATTGTTAGATAACGCCAAAAATAAATTCAAATTATTTTAGATTAGAAATAGATCTAACAACATGTTTTTAACACAAGTAAATCTAATCTTAATTAATCCCATTTATCTTAAGTAAAACTTTAATTAAAAAATACCTTTCCCAGATTAAAACAACAGTGCTTCCAACCCCTAATTATTTTTAGACAATTAAACAACACCTGCATCCTCCATATTGGATTTTATATAAAAAATGTATAATTTATAGAAAAACAAGCAATTTGAAAAGAAAAAGCTAAAAACGACATATAATAAAATATTTACAAAAACATCAATATTTTGTTAGTAAGTTTTGCTCCTATGTATATATTTGAGCTGCAACTATAATTTTAATAAGAAGAACTAATAATTAATAAAAAGAATCAATAATAATAAATATTGAAAGTTAAACTACAAATTTAGGTGCGCATCTCAAATATATACATGAAATATATATACTGACAAAAGGAGCAGGATGGGATATAGGGGTTTGAACACGGGTTAGTAAGTAGAAACATGAAGCACAATCTTAAGCTAAGATTACTGCTTCAATATATATATATTGATACGAAGATTTTCATGGGTTGCATATATAAAAGACATATTTTGCAAGTTCATCCATGTTAAAAAATTTAAATATCAATATACTGGCATTTTGACTTGATCACACAAGTCATCTATTGGATGATAAAAGGTAGAAAGATGATTGTAGCCTTATTTCAAGCCAAAATGGACAAAATAGGAAACAAAAAGATGATAAATCAGCTATAAGGATTTGTGTTACATATGTAAAAGGAACTACAGACAGTATTGCGCATATATCAAAACTTCTATAATATGAATTCAGCGTTTTCTACTCATCAAAAGATCAGCAATATAATAACCAAGCCTAAGGATTCAATCCCTCTTGAATCTCGTTTATCAAATCACGTGTGAAAATTGTAAAGGTTCTTACATAGGAATGAGTAATCATCGCATCAGTGTTAGGAGAGATGAGCATGCTAATGCAGTTAAACAACAATCATTTTTATCAGCACTCTCACTCCATACTATAGATTCAGGTCATAAAATTGATTTTTCTAGTACCAGGATCATATCCAAATGTGATAATCTCTACCAGTGTAAAATCAGAGAAGCCATTGAGATACTTAAAAGACCAGATTGCATCAATAAATGAGATGATACATGCAAACTTCCTCCTCTTTGGAAAGATTTTTTTAAAAAGCATTCTTAATTTAATATTTTTGCTTATGGTGGAACTTTTTTTATATAAATCAGTGATTGTAGCGCCTCTACAACTTCTTTCTACCTTTTATCACCCATTAGATGACTTGTGTGATCAAGTCGAAATGTCGGTATATTAATATTTAAATTTTTTAACATGGATGAACATACAAAATATGTCATATATATATATACAACATTCTGTACTGGGCAAAAGATTACTAATATTCGAATCAAATCTAAAAATATAATCCTTTTGGAAGCTCTAAGAATCTATGAGAGCCCATATACCATATACCTAACTACATACATAGGAAAGAGCAATCAAGTAAAAGTGCTAGAGTAAATGAGCACATTAATGCAGTGAAAAAATCCTCTACATCTTCAGCATTTGCTCTCCATGTTTTGGACACTAGTCATTGCATAGATTTCTCAAATACTAAAATCATATCCACATGGAATAATCATGGTTAAAGAATATTTAAGGGAGGCTATAGATATATTTAAAAAAAACAATTGTATTAATTAAATGTGATGAAACAATGAAATTAGCAACAATTTGTAAGACTTTCTTCATGCAAACAAATGTTATAAAATACTACCAAATTTAAGTCAAACTATTCAACAACCACGTGATACAATTATATCTGCTACAGCCATGTGATTTTTCACCCAGTTGAGGGCAAATGTTATTTTGTCAAAACATTGGTATATTTATTTTAATTTTTTATTAAACACGGTTGTGCCCAACAACTTTTGAATATGAAAACATTCATTATTACACATATGTGTGTGTGTATATATATAATTAATGGAGATTTGAACTCAGACTTTCAAGCTCCTTACAGTCATCCACTATATTCAATAAACCCAATACACATAACCATATACATATGAAAAACATAAGTGATCTTAAGGAGCTTGAAAGTCTGGGTTCAAATCCCCTTTTATTACATTTAGGTTAAGTATATACATTATATTTGTATTTCAGTGTTATGTATAATTTCTATATTAGAATTCAATAAGTGTGCTTACCTGTATAAGTACTCTCATAAATAGTAAAAAGCTTACCTCATATATAGTATATTACTGATCAGTTTCAGATGTCTACAGAAGTAATTAGAATCAATTGGCAGATAAACAGACTAATAAATATAAATGCATGTAAGGGTGTAAATAATTATATTTTTTCTATTATTTGATAGTTAATCATAACAGTGCATGTTGATTGATTTTATTTACCACCCCTTAACAAATAAGAATAATACAGTAAAGTTAATCTCATTTATCATTATCTTGGTAATGAGAATAGCTCTGAAGATGGGTTGAAAAATAGAGAAAACCACCATAATATTTATAAAAAAAAAAATAGCACTGAAGAAGGTATTACTCATTACACTTGATAAACGCTGAATAAGAGCAGTTTTTATTCTTGTTTATCATTCTAGTTAAGTAATATCTAAATACCCATTTGCTAATATTAGATAGGTAGCTAGGTTGATTGTGGTGCAGCTCCCTGAAATAATTACAGACTTGATTAGATTTTTAAAACATTTTCAAATTTTATTCAACAAAATTTGAACACAAGTATGCATATATATATATATAGAGAGAGAGAGAGAGCTTACAAAACAAACTCTTAACAAGCTTTGTAGAATATCTCCAACTTCAGACCGGTTTCTGCTATTGGCGTCTTCAGTGAGGTGCTAGAATAATTGGATTAAAAATACCAGGAGAAGTCCAGCACTTTATCTACTGTAGAAACTCTGAAATTTTTCAGATATCCATATGTCTTCCAATCCAGCCATCTAACTTAAATAGCCATATGGGACTGAACTAAGTTCAGATACACCATATATTAATAGCTTTAGCAATATAAAATCCCAAAGCCATCATAAAAAAAAAATTACAAAAAAAATCCAAGTCAGATGTCACATGACTTAATTTAATAAGTTTGTGTTTATAAATGTTATATATAGAGCTCACAAAACAAACTGTTAAGCTTTGTAGAATATCCCCAACCTCAGACCAGTTTCTGCTATTGGTATTCTTATTGAGGTGCCAGAATATCCAATCATTAGATTAAAAATACCAGGACAAGCCCAGTGCTTTATCTAATGCATAACTATTAATAGCTTTAGCAATATAAAATCGCCAAAGCCTTAGTACAAGCTTATTAAATTAGGTCATGTGACATCTGACTTGATTTTTTGTAAGATATATAATATATCCCTCTATAACAATTTTAATTGCTTTACATCTATCAATATTAGTATGTCCATCATTGTAAGTTTCATAAAGTGTAAATTTTTACACAGAGACAAAACTCTCCATACAGTAGTAACAGCCAGAGTAATCAATGGATGCAGGAAGTTTTATGCATAAAATCCCTATCTAGTGCCTCTTAATCCAATATCCATAGATTAGTTTATAGTTTGTAAGTTTCATCAATGAGGAGCCTTGGATCTAAGAGCATTGCACCTAGATCTTAAGATCTAATGCAAGACTCCAGCAGCTACCTTTTATCTCATTAGTTAACAGTAAAGCTTTTTGAGTCCAAAAGAAAAACACAATAATGTTTTCAATTCAAGTTCATTAACTTGTCATCATCATGATCATCATCAACCATTATAAATCCACTGCAGGATGAATGTTTCTCCAAGTTTAATCCATCTCCGATCTTTAGCTTCTCTTCTCCACATCACCCCTGCACACTTTCTTTTTCTTATTTCATTAACTTGTATAGTCATATAAATCTGAACTTCATTCAGCAACCATACTTTTTGGTGGCTTTGATTATTTAATAACCACATTCACCATATTCCTATTGGGTAAGATTGATATTAAACCACTAAACATCACATGATTACCATTCTATATGCTTACACAAAAGCAAAGCTCTCCATACAGTAGTCCCATTCAGTGCAAGCCAGAATAATCAATGGATGCAGGAAGGTTTGTGCATAAAATTCCTATCTATTGCCTACTCATCCAATATCCTAAGACTAGTTTAAGAAATGGTGAACATGTGTTGACTAGTTTATAGCTTGTAGAGTTCATCGATGAGGAGTTTTGGATCTGAAAGCATTACACCTAGATCTTAGGATCTAATGCAATACTCCAGCATCCACCTTTTATTTTCTAAGTTAACTATAAAGCTTTGAGTCCAAAATAAAAACACAATAATGTTCTCAATCAATATCCATACTTTTTGGTGTCATTGATTTTTTAATAACCACATTCACAATATTTCTATTGGAAAAGATTGGTATTAAACCACTAAACATCATATTATCACCATTCTTTATACTTACACAAGCTGCTTACACAGAGGCCAATCCAGGGTAATCAATGGATGCATGAAGGTTTGTGCATAAAATCCCTATCTAGTGCCTACTCATTCAATATTCCTAGACTAGTTTCCAGCTTGTGGATTTTAACAGTGAGGAGACTTTGATCTGAGACTACTCTGGCTAGAATTGAGGGGTACTGCTGTGTGGAGTTTTGCCTCTGTGTAAACAGCTTATGTAAGCCTAGAGAATAGTTAGTGGTTTAATATCAATCTTGTCCAATAGGATTATGGTGAATGTGGTTATTAAAAAAACAAAGACACCAAAAAGTATAAATGCTGAACTGAGTTCAGATCTATATGACTATACAAGCTAATGAGTTTGAATTAAAAACATGATTGTTTTAATTTTGGACTCAAACTTTATAGTTTGCAAATAAAGTAAAAAGTGGCTGCTGGAGGGTTGCATTAGATCCTAAGATCAAGGTGCAGTACTCTCAGATCAAAGGTTTCTCACTAATGAGAGCAACAAGTGAGAAACTAGTCTGGGGATATTGGATGAGTAGGCACTAGATAATGATTTTGTGCACAAACCTTCCTACATCCATTGGTTATTCTGGTTTGCAAAGAGTGGAGCTACTGTATGGAGAATTTTGTCACTGTGTAAACAGCTTGTGTAAGTGTAAAGAATGGTGATCATGTAATGTTTGGTAGTGTTCGTTTTTGTGACCATTATTACCATCCATAAAATATCTCAGTTCATTAAAAATTCCATTTCATTTTTAATTATATATTTTTCATACACACATTTTTAAAAATTATTACAAATTCATTTTGAAATATTATTAACTGCACATCAACACAATTTATGATGAATCTTAATGGAAACCTATTTTACATGTATTTAATAAATCATATATATAAGTGCTGTCATTACATTCATATTTTTAAATGTATTCATTGTATAATGTTTTCATTACTGTTTAATATAGTCATACTATTATTTCTTAGTTTGTTCATATTATCATTATGCTTAATTTCAATATTTTCCTCATCTAAAACAACAAAAAAATTATTATAATCATTATTATAGATAATTACCTTACTAATAAACACTCTTATTAGATTGTAAAAATTCACACTTCAGTTTTAATTTTTAATTCTTTTTTATAAAACTAACATAAACGTATTCATTTCCTTTTTTTAATATATTTATTTCATCATTCTTAATTCTTTCATTTTTTAAATGTAACAAATTTGTTATGGCTAATGTTTCCCAATTTATTATCTTTATTATATTTTTCATAACATTTCTCATTTTTGTTTTTATTATAGAAATCATTAATTTGTATTATATCAAAACCATATTTATAGTCCTGGCAATCATGAAACATGCAAATATTTTTATTGCATTTTAACTTTTCCTCAATGACTACAATTGATGTGTAATATGACAATAAATGTTTTGTATGTCTTAATTTCATCTAGAATATTTTTAACTGAGCAGGTGTCTATCTTATGCACTTTAAGGCACATATATGTAGGTGTACAATAGAGACTTGACAATGTATTTAACACACACACACCTATATAGACAGATACACAACACAATAGGTACTTTGGTATTAGACCTGCAATGTAGGGGAGATAGGAGGCGTTTTCACATCTGCAATAAATGTATCTTGTGCTGATGTCAAATTGAAAGGAAATAATCCTTGTGATTAATGGGTCTTTTTTTTTTGGTAATATTTTGTCATTTTCAGTTATTGTCCAGATTTCTTTCTGACAACATGATAAATATTTATATTTCTTTCTTTTTGTGTATTTTTTTTCTTTAAAAAAAAAAAAGTTTATTAGCATTTCTGTGGGGAATCCTGGCATACACTATGCAATCACGTGTTCAATAAAATTCCATTTTGGATGAAATTTTTTCAGTTTAAATCTTCATCTTGTGTATGTTATCAAATTTGCAGCTTCAATGTGACAATTCCTGTTATATATTACATGGTAAGTGGCATATGTGTGTATTTTATGTGTTTTTGTAAATAATACTTTAAAAAATTATAATTTATTGTTTTGTGCATATTTAAATTAATATTTTTTGAGTGATGGCATTATTTATTTAAGATTGCAAATCAATTTTTTTTGGTTTAAAATGTTTTTAATATCGATTTATATATGGTTATACATTTTAAAGATGTTAGTGTGAAAGTCATATAAATTTGTTTTAAAATACTGTTTTTGATATTATTTTTACTACTTTAAAAATCGGTCTTTTGAATATCCATTTATTGCTTAAAAATTGTTTTAAAATCATCTTTTTAATATCCACTTGTTTCTCAAAATTTGATTTAAAATGCTGTTTTTAAGATTTTTTAAGATTTTAAAAATCAGACTTTTTAATATCCATTTATTCCTTAAACATTGTTTTAAAATCTCAAAATTTGTTTTTAAATTCTATTTTTAATATTAATTGTTATACTTTTAATTATTTTTATTAGTCCCACAACATGGAACCTGTATTAGACCTTCTGTGTTAATTCACATTTGTCTGAACCTGCTGATAATTTTGTAAATCTTGTGAACATATCATGTACAAGATCCTTGCACACATTACTATTTTTTTTTTTGCAAATTTTGTGAAAAATATTGTGTACAAGATTTTTGGATGTTATTTTGGTCAGATCACAAAATTAAAAAGTTATCAGCTGATTGATACACATGTGAAAAGGTGCAGCAAGTCCAATAAATGCTCCATGTTGCAGGTCTAATACCAAAGTACCCAATAATACAATAAACATCCACTAATAAAAAATATTGTAATAAAATATAATTATATTCCAAGTAATGGTAAATAGCAAAATAAATTCAATATAAACTTTAATCAATAGTAGTAGTTTCAATTATATTCATAATCATTTTCAAGTAAACTGACATAATTTCAAAACGGAGTAAAACAGCATTAATCAGAAACCAAAAGTCAATTCACATATCTCATAATTCACTAATCTTAATATTCACTGATTATTTATACTACATATGCACTATGAACTAAAAAATTAAAATATAAAAATGTGTAATTTCTATTTTATTAATTTCTAAATTTTTGAATCTCAGAATATTCAAACTACAAACATTAAAACTACATGAATATGGTAGAGAGAAGTAGAAGGAGGGATATTCTAATTGTTATGTCAATTTTGTTTTAAAAAAATAAATGTTATTCATTAATACTGATAGGACCAAATAGCAATAGTTTAGTCAGGCAATTAATTTATTTATCAAATTTAAAGCTTAAAATAACATTTTACACATATTATGTAATATTAAATTTAAAAAAAAATTCAACCCACTATTAGTTTCTAAGATAATATATATAAAAGTTAGGCTGATGTGAAATTAACACCATGTTGAAAGTCTGTAGAAATGGGGAAAAAAATAAAAATAAAATTTATACTTTTAATTATTTAAAAAAATATCTGCTTGATAAATAGTGGTTTTATTTCTTTCATTAAAAAAAACAATCATTCACATCACAAAATTATGGATATATATATATATAGGATAAGAGAACAAACTGATGTTACTGACATTGTTGAAAGAATTAAAAGACTGAAGTGAAATTGGATTGGACATATTGCTAGAAGAGATGATAATAGATGGATAATTGAAATCTTAAACTGGATTCCAAGAGATTGTAAAAGATGCAGAAAGAGATCATATGTGAGATGGATGGATGAAATAAGAAATGGTGCAAAGGTGATGTGGAGAAGAGAGGCTAGAGATCAGAAATGGATTGAACTTGTAGACATCTTCATCCTGCAATAGATTGATAATGGTTGATGACGATAATGATGATAGATATCTTTAGAATGAAATGCAGATGTTTGCCTATCTGTTTATTAATTCTGGATTATTTTTAAAAACAAGTTACACTATTTGTATTGTTTTTTTAAATTATTGTACTTGAAATGTCAATATCTTTACATCTCGTAGGTATGTTTATTACTATCAATTGTCTGTTTTACTACTTTATAAATATATATGCATACCAGTGCATATATTCTAGAGATTGTTTCTTGGGCATATGTCTGTGCTCATATAATTGAGTGAAAAATAGTCACATGATCCCAACGGATTAAAGAGGAAAGTTTAAAAATATTCTTCACAAGGATCTTCATACTCTTATTAACAAATTTTTTGTTTTCTAATATTTTATTTAAAAATTTTTTACAGACAATTATACTTAAGAATCACTTAGTGCAGTGGTAGATCATCTGCTTACCAGATCTGGGTTTGAATCCAGTCCAGTTTTTTTTTCCAGATTCTAGTTAGAGTTTCAATTTTTATTTCAGGTAGTCTACTTTTACCTACCCCACTTGGTCATTAGATAGGCTCTGTCAAGTCTTAGCAAGAGAGTAGAGCAAGGATAGAAAAAAGTCAAGTCTTTCAACTTGATAATTAACATATTAACATATCTGTTCAGTAAAGTAATCTCCTTCAATGGCTTTTTTTGAGGGGCTGAGGCCTTTGATCTGCATGGAGCAAAATAAAAGAAGTTTTATTTTAACCTTATACATAATCGTTTCTTATTTTAACATTTCATTTGCATTTATATCAGATATACGACGGAGTTTGAAATGACTTGCAGAAAATTCTATAAAAGCTTATATCAAAATCATATTTATTATTTTACCTGCGAAATAAAAATCTTAAACAATACACATATATATTATAAATCTTTCTTAAATATTAAAAAAAAAAAAACTCAAAAATTATTTTAAAGATGTGTTATCAATCTCTGTATTTTAATACGAGAAAATATTTTAGTTTTAATGCAACATATTTGATTAAATTATTTACAGAGTTATATTTTATATATTTAGATATCTATAAAGTTTATAGTACATTTAAAAAAAATTAAAGTAGTCAATTAACTGTGGAATTATTGTGAAATAGACTAATCTCTTGGTAATCATGAAAAATCAACAGAAGCTTGGGTTTGGTTTTTCATTTTAGGATTACGTAATTTGTTTAGAAAGAGAGTTTTATGTTCACATTAATATTAATAATTTGTACAACATAAATAAATTATTGTTTTTTAAAGCATAAATGTGAAATATAGGTATAGTTATTTAATTAATATTTTGTGGGCGAATTTGTCTCTTTTGTTCCAAATTTCTTAATTATCAATGGCGTCTTTGTATACTAGTCCACTTATTGACTGAACTAAAACTCGTTTTTATGATCAATATTTTTTTTTTCAAAAAAAAAAATCTTTAAAACATTTTACAAAATAGGAGCGATCTGGTGACTTATTTTGAATATTAATGTTTTGCCAGCTATTTCAATTAAAGATTATCTGTATAATTGTAACGTAATCTTTTTATTGTAACTTTTTAAAATTTAAAATAATTAAATTTAAAAATAGTCTTAAGTTAAAATTAAAACTCCTCCTGATAAATCTACTAAAAAAAAAATTATACAGTTTATATTTTTCAAGTCATAAACACCAATGCCTTAAAGGAAAGGAACTTTTTCTGTTAAATAAAAAAAAATTGGCCTAATTTTAGAGTTCAGTGTATCACTAAATTTGGCCCCAAGGAATTAAATTCTTAACCGGAAAAAAAAAAAAAACAGATAAAATAACCTTGACATAATTATTTTAAAATGTATATGTATGTGTTTAGATAAATAATCTTATTATAGAATCACATTTCAAATCTTATCGAAAAATTATTATTAAAATTGCAAAAAAAAAAGGTGCGTCTGGTATTTTTATTATGTCTTAAAATTAAATAAATAATCGAATGGCTTTATTCCTTGAGAGTTCAAAGGTTTGCGCTCCGGAAGTGACAACACAGGAATCGATTCAAGGACCTTAAATTCTAGACTATCACTACATAACTTGAAGGCTAAACTTTTGTGAAATGGAGTTTAATCTATCTCATCTGCTGCTCAAACGTCATGTGACTTACTGATGAACAAACCATTAGCTTATTTTTACCCAATATAATTTAGTAAAATGGTAGAGAGGTAAACTTGGAAGCTAAAAGTTGCTGAATCAAAGCCCAACTTGTATTGTTTACAGTATTTTAATAACACGTCCCCTACATCAATAATTATTGATTATTTAAAGTCACTGCCAACCTTCTGTTTTTTACGTTGGCAAAGGGCCTGGTGTAATGATCTCTTATTAAATTCGATTATTTCTGAGGCTAGTTTATATCTTGTTTTTTTTTTTTTTGCTGTGTGACCCTATGAATTTTACTTTAATCTTCTGTCTAATGGCGCACAATCTATTTCCATTTTCACTTTTGGTAAATTCGTGTAGCTGTTATTTTATTGGTCTAATTTATTATTTCTGCATTATTATTTTTTTTAATTATGGAATGCAATCTGCATAAAATTACCACTGTAAATTACTGACAGAATCTACTGGAACTATTCTAACTTAGTATCATTCATTTAGTTAGAAGTTTGACCTAGAAAACATCTTGTTTGTAGCACAGAATTTATTTGGAATATTTCTTATAAAAGTTCTATGGGTATTAATTTTCACAATTTGACTCACTTCGACAAATCTGGACAGTAAATTGATTCAAGATTCTATTTTTTTAATTAATCAAACCATTTTAATAAATTATTTTTGTTACTTAAAATTAAATTTAGTGTTCATGCTATTTTTATTTAATCCATTGCATACTTAAACAGTTTTTAGGTTTCTGAATGCTTATGTTCTCAGTTGGAATATGTCGGAATGTTAAATGGGGAATAAATTAGGATATAAAACCACTAAACATCACATGATCACCATTTCTTACACTTGCTCATAACTGTTGTTAAAACAGGCAACTGTTTTTACATTACAATATAATTATGTGAGGGCATTACTTCATCATATGTAATTTTCATGATAGAAGTGGCACTCCAGAAACCTATTTGACATATCTTGAATATAAATGAAGCTGCTATGGAATATGACTCTTAGTCCAATCTTCATATAGATGTTTATAAAGTGATGCTGATCAGCAAATATAATTCATGTTTCTTTTCAAATTCTTCAATATAATCTTTACAAAATGGGAATACATGATATGATCATAGTCATCATTTAATTATTATTTAAAACTGAATTCAGGATTTCTATGTTTAATAAAATATTTAATATTTTTTTCCCTCATACATTTATCCATTTTTCATATGGTTCATAAATAGGGTTATATATATCTTAAAATTATTAAAACAGAAGTCAACCTCCAATAATGCACTATTTCTTAAATATTATAAATCTCCACGTACTCGCCCATCAGTAAGAGTTTAAAAAACTTAAATGACTCACTTAAGTTTAGAGTGTATTTGTATTGAAACAGTCATATAGATGCATATATATATATTGTAACAATCAGAATCATCTATCTCGCTAACACACTGCAGAATTCAAACCCCAGACATAAAACTGAACATTCTAGGAGGGGTTGCCTTCTAGATATACTAAGTTCGAATCTAAAGTCCAAATTTCACAGCGCCATCTACGTGACAACGCATCTGATGCCAGTACTAGTATGACCTTTGACCGGTGCCTGGTGGTCAGGGAGAAACAAAAGACTCTATACTAAAAGAAGTTTGAGTGGCTAATTAACGTCTATGGATTTACAAAAGAAATGCAGAAAATATATATATAGACCGAGACAGTGATAGGAATCAAATAAAATAAGAGATCAAATTTAGTTTTAAATAATTTCACAAAATTTATATTATATATATATAACGCCACTGTCTGCTTATATGAGACAGGGACGTGTATTAAATAATTGTGGGCATTATATTCCAATAAATGACAAAAAGGTTTTAAAGCAAAGTGATATATTCTATTCCTCGGGCTAATAGCATTACGATAATGTGCTTGATGAGATAGGAATATGTATGAGGTGCTTTGAGCAATTATACAAGTTTAAGAAAATATTTGAAATTAAGTGTTATAAAATATTTATTGATTTTGAGAATAGCACGGACAAAAGCTTACTAAGCAACAAAGTGGAATGTGATCAAGGCATTTATTTGAGAATAATAATAATAGAGTTGCATTGGGAGGTCAGTATTGCTGATAATGAATTTATTAAAGTTGGAGGGTGTGACACGTTTAAGTCATGGATGCTTTGTAAAATAAATATAAAATAAAACAATATTGAAGATCCGGAATAATTATGGAGGGCATATCGCCGCTAACCCGTAGGAAAGTATTTTATGAACAGCCGAAACTTAGCGACTGGATGACGATTGCGTTTAATTCCCAGGTGTGTCATTTGGGGGCACACTCTGCCTGGAAACTGCAAAAAGGTGAAGAGAATGGCCTTAGCCATGTAAAGAATCCTTGGAAAATAAAACAAAGCAGTCTCAACAACCAATTCATTTACCAGCAATACGAGACGAGTGTATACAAAACATACTGAATGGATTTTACTTGGATTAAGAGAAATGCCCAATCAAATTCCCAGAAAGTCATTTAAAAGGGTCCGCACATTCTCGACATCAATGATGAACGTTGTAATTAAAGTAGAACACGGTAATTAAAATAAGGAAAATGCATGCTTGTGGGTTTGAAAAGTAAGTATAGATTTATATATGCAATCATGCATTAGGGGACACATTTAATCATTGACCTCGCACATACTCTCATATTAGATTAAAATCAATAACATGTAGATTTTAAACTATGTGATTATATTATATATTAAAGAAAAGAATCGCCCTCGAACGAGTGATTTGCTAGATAATAAAATTGGAAAATTATAAATTTAAAATATGCCTTAATAGCGGTGTCTTACTTTCAATAAAGGGAATAGTTCACTCGGTCAAAGACAATTCTGACACATTATCATAATAAAATAAAAGAAAGCTTTATAAATAGAAAATATTAACCCAAGGATAGAGAGCAAAATGTTGAGTATATTTAAACACGTTAAAGAAATGCATAATGAAGTTATGTGAAATATAAGAAAAACAATTTTAAATAGCTATAGCCTGTTAGTTATCACAAGAGCTCTTGGGTTAATTTAGGGTTACCTCTGGAGAAGCATTTTAGGTAGATTGATGGTCGGCTGGTTTTTATATAATTTAACAGCAAAAACTGGAAATGTTCATATTTTGGCAGCAGCAGCAGTTCCGGGGTTCCTTATGTGATAGCTTCCGATGGTCTGGAGCAGTGGCTGGCTATTCCGAGGAGACATAGCCATCTTAACGCCTCTACTCTGTCATGTCAAGGTTAGCAAATTATTAGACTAGAACTCAGAATGATTTCTCTTAGAAACATTAGAATACAAACTCTGGAGAACAAAAGAAAACCCTTCTTTTATAGTAGACTTTAACAATAGAACTGCCCTGGAGCATTACAAAAATATATCGGACTTATCAGCTGAAATTAAATCTATCCGAATGTCTAAAGGAATTCAACATTAATTAATTTCTTTTGTTAATTTCCCTGTCGACATTCGAATTACAAACTAGATTTAATTAAAATTACTTTTATTAATTAAAGAAAACCTTAAGTGGACATCTGCTGTTTTTAGATAAAACTTATATAATATTAACTAATTAAACTATTGTCCCTCATTTATTTTAAAGAAATATTTGGAATGACTTTTATTAAATTAAACGAAAATTATTTTACTTTTAACTTGCAATATTTGAATCTATTTACTAAACGAATATTTACTAAATGAATTTTATTTTAAATCAAAATATATTATGACGGTAATATATTTGTAAATAGATTCAAACAAAATAACTTTAACAATTTATAATTTTGATATGTTTTAAAATGCATATCATAGTGTGTGCGCAATTACGACTTATATAACCTACTTTTTAATAAATCAAAATTATGTGAACATATACATAATCTATAATCTTTTATTTATTTGGGAATGACTTATATATATAATATGAGCATTGTACTCGTGGTTTAAAATTAGGTGGGATTTTCGGTATATAAGCGTATTGCAGACACCCTACGATAGATTGGGGTTCAAACTAAGGTATGAGGGTAGGAAATGGGTAAGAAAAAGTGAAACGAAGATCTGCAAAGCAGACCTTACTGTTTCAATATATAATTATTCAAAACAATACAATAATTAATACAAATCAGCATTTATTTTTATAGCGTCTGTATACAATTGTAATTACATTCATATCAGCCTTTCAAGCCAAATTGTGCAAACGCTTTTGCGAGTGTTAAATAATTCCTGCATAAATTCTATATCTTGTTTGGTCAGAGGGTATTCATTTATTATTTAACACTCGCAAAAGCGTTTGCACAATTTGGCTTGAAAGGCCGATATGAATGTAATAATTAATACAGTAAAAAATATTTTAAAAAAAAACAAATATATATCACAATTTAATAGAAGTACTTTCAACTATCTATGTAGTCATTATCAACTAGATTCAATTTGTATTAGAAAAAACTGTTATAAATGTAAACAAAAAGTAATATATTGTTATTAATTTAAAAATATTAAGGCATTTTAAAAAATATAATGTATAAAAAAATGTAATTGTTTATTAAAATGTAAATTTTATTATGAAATTTAATTATGAGTTGGTAAGTGTGAAAAAGATGAGAGGTTCACATCAGTAAAGAAAGTTTAACTTTCTAATTAATTAAAATACCAATTGATATTAAAAGAATGTAGGTATTAAATTCTAATTGTAGAATTTATATTTAGTGTAACATTGTCATTACAATAAAAGGTGACGAGAAATATGTATACTTACTGGGGATTAGATTAAATCAAAAGACATTCGCAATTTAATTAAAAAATTGAATTAGTAAATTTCAAAATTAAATTGCATTAAGATTATAATCAGTAAGATTCTTTTAGATAATAAAGAAAATAATTTTCCTTAAGTTTAAATTAATTAATTAATTAATTTGGAGAACAGTCGATACCTTTGTCTCGAGATGTATATATAGGACAGCTAAGAAAGAGAGTTAGTTATTATAAACTTCTGGGGTAGAGTTTAGTTATTGTAAATTTTTTTTAGAGTTATTGTAAACTTCTGGAAGAGTTATTATAAGTTTCAAGCTGTTAAATTACATCAAGCTATGAATGAGTAAATCATTGCAATCACCAAAAAACTGAGTATGGAGTTTCCTGGTCTTATAGAATGATAGGCCAATCAAGTTCTTGCCTACATTTGACCATCCAAATTGCTGATATACTAGGCTGTCACCGTCAAAAGGAAGCCACTAGTATATAATGCTACCAGTAATCAATTAAAGTCTCTTCATTATTCTTTCTTTGCTTTAAATAATTATATATTAATCATTTTGTAAAAATGTTTCTTACCATATCATTTACATATCTTATTGCATTATTTAAAAATTTTCTTAATGCATGCTTAATTGTATGTAGTAAGGAAGATCGACTATTGCAATATATACTCAATCTTTCTTAAATTTTGCTAGACTTATTATTTAAGAATCAAATGGAGACAATTTTAATAAATATATTTCTGAGACTAAATTTATAACAGTCCAGTAATTAAATAAAAGCAAGATATTTAAATCCCTTCTCATTGATTCTAATTTGTGCTTTAATTTTATTTGCAATTTTAAATTTTCCTATTTAAAATCATTTCTTTCTAAAATGGCATTTTGCCATTAATGCAATTACAATGGTTTTATATATAACTTTTAAAATTAAGATCAAGTGTTAAAAGTAAACTTTATTTTCTGTTTTAGGGGAAGGGATGAGTATATACTTATACTTTGTAAACATGCTTTATAAACAACTTTCAGTTTTAAAATAAAATGTAATCTTACAAAGTTTAAAAGTTAAAACTTTGTTTTCTGTTTTAAAAGGGAACAAATATATATATACATACTGTACAATATGATAGTTTATTCTGTAAAACTTTTTTTTTCAATTTAATATATTATCATCGTAGGCTATCATATCAATAATTTCTTATATATGTAAGACCTGTGGGGCAGATCTCTAATTAAGCAGGAACTAAACTCACATTTAATATATAATAACTGTGTAGGCCCTGATTTAGCCTCATATAATAGATATTCACATATTATTAACTTATGGCATGAACATTCACATTTTATTTTATGCCTATCTTAAATTAAGTCCAAATATTTATTATTTTATATAAATATAGCATTACTAGGTCATCTAATTTCATGATTATTTTATTGCATTTCTTCCGCAGGCATTTATCCCTGCTTCAGAAGATTTAATTTGATGGATTCCATTTATCTAAGTTCCACACAAATGCGGGAACATTCCTTTTTATTTTTCAGATACAGAGGGTCTTGTTACCAGTGCAGGGTATCATTTCTGCCTGTCAATGAGAGTTATTTAGGAGTATATGATGATGCTCATTCCTTCATTCCATGATCCATTTAACTTCGTAAAAGTGAATATATTTCCATCATTGCCTAATTATAAGACTTGGATATAACATCGTGGAGGTGATCATATTTCAGTCTACTTTCTTATTTGTTTATTACTTTAGTAACTCAGTACTGCCTTCCTTATCCCTTGTGTATGTTAAATCTTGATATTTCAGCATCTTCATGATCATGAAAAATGCATTTGCCTATTTAACCATATTTTTCTAGAGTTAATTAAACTAATGCAATATCTAGCTGTTAGAGAATGCACTTCCACGAGTGCAAATATACATATAACATGCTTCCATGAGTGTGTTAATAAAGACTAATGGTTAATTTTAAAGTAAACTTTAATTATATGATCCCTTAAATGTTTAGCTATTTACATATATATAATTATTACATCAATGGAGCCGAAGGCATAATAAATAATAATAAAGATCAATATGACCTTTAAGGAGTCCTAACTGACTCTTGTCATGTTCGGAGGCCAGTTCACCACACTTGAAGTCACTGTGGAAAAGAAAACATTCTGCTCAAATATATATCCACAGATGGTCTCCAAGAATCCACTGAACTCTTTCTCGATCACTTAGTACTGAAGCAGATCATTGTTTTCAAATCCCAGCGTTGATTGGGTGGTACACTGTACATCCACTCAGGTGATTATTTTCTTATGCTTCATCCAGGCAATTAATTATTATCTTTGCCTTTTTAATTAATTAGTTATTTTTATAGATGGTTTATCTATAAAAAATATACTCGCATTTCTTTCAACGACATTCCAGCTGCATTAATTAGACCAGCGTTTCCCAACCTGTGGTACGCGTACCACTGGTGGTACGCGAGTTGCTGGTTGGTGGTACATGAAAAATAATCAATAATGGCGGACATAAAAAATAAAAAAAATTAAATCATAAAAATATCATAGAAACGTTTTTTTCCTATAATTCATAAAAATTATTTTAATGAATAATATTATACAGTAAAGTTGTTAATATGTACAGTCGATGATCGAAAATCCAGCAATTGATATTGTTTTTTTTTTGGAGTGCACTTTTAAATTTAGCCATTAGCCACCAGTAACTTGAGATGTCGCCGCCACTGTTGTGATAGTGCTGCACTCTCATTCACTTCACTGCATGGCTTACAAGTGACAGGTTATTGTTTGTGATTGTATCATCTTTGTTTATTAAAATTCATTGATCCCTATATAACCTGCTTATTCGAACTTAGACAAGAAGCACAGGTTTTTTTTAAGACAATCCTTTTGATCTCTCTTCGAAATTGTATGATTTTGATTGGCTTCAGGTGCTTGCATATTTATCTGATATTTTTTGCAAATAAATGAACTTAAATTTGACACTTCAGAATAACTCGATAACGATCTTTAATGTTAATGATAAAATTGAAAGTATGATTAAGAAATTAGATTTTTGGAAACAGTGTATTGAAAACAATCAACCGGAAAAATTCGAAACTCTACATATTTTTTTGTTTGAAAATAAGGTTAGTCTGTCTCAAGATATACAGAAAATATAATAGCACATTTAACAGGATTAAAATTGTCTTTCATAGAATATTTTCCAAAACCCGAAAACACAAATGATAAGTGGATTTCAAATCCCTTCTATGAAGAAAATTTAGAAAAAGCTACATCATTATCAATAAAAGAGAAAGAAAATTTAATAGAATTATCGACACAATCTAATTAATTTTGGTTAAACATTAAAGAATATGAACAGTTTTCTGAGAAAGCTCTTAAATTATTATTACCATTTACTAGTATGGAATTAGTAGAAAGAGCTTTTTCTTCATATATTTTTTTTAAAAAAAAAAGTATTGAAACAGATTGAATGCAGCTGTAGACTTATATCTTGCATCTTCTGAACCAAATTTCAAAAATTATGTTCTTGAAACAAGCACAAGGATCTCATTAAATTTATTTTATAAAAACATTTGTTTATGATAAAAAATATATTAATTGGGTTTTTATAATTTTGTGTTTTTATTAAAACCATTTATTAGTAAATGAAATATGACAAAATAGTAGATAAATATGATACTTTGAACAAACACATACATATATGTTACAGTGAGTTTATAATTTCAGTGAGTTTATAATCCAGCATGACGTTTAAGCATGTTACAATGTAATTTGTCTCATTATGTGATGTGAATACATGGTCACCCTATAATATGTATAATGCAAATAAAATAACACACTCGCAATAACAAATTTCACAAAATACAATCATTTTTACGAAGTGGTACAATTTAGAATGATATACTACCAAGTGGTACGTGAGCCAAAAAAGGTTGGGAAACGCTGAATTAGACCATTGTTTATTTTTTATTTAATCTTTTTTTTATCTGATTTAACTATAACTTTTCTTTTTCTACTTTAAAAAAAATGTCTCTTTAATATTTTACTTATAACTTTTTTCTCTCTAAAAGTTTCTACATATATATATATATATGTGTGTGTGTGTGCGTGTGTGTGTAAGAAAATATAAATACAAACATACATAACATTACTTCCCCCAAGTTCAGAGATCAATTTTTAATTTCTGAACTAAATATGAGTTATTAAAAAAAAAAGTGGGTTTTTTAAACTTTGTTTTAGCATGCTGTTGTGAATTATGTTTCAGCTCACATAATGTGTTCTCCAGAGATGTAGTTGTTTGGAAATCACCATAATTATTTTTATGTTACCTCAGATCTACTCTAATATCTGACCACTAGATACAAATAAACTCTAGATCTTTAGCTCTGCCAATATCTCATTGACTATTATGGAGACACTTTATTATGTGCTGCCTTCCCTTGACTGGAATCAGCATACAATCACCTTTTGTAATGCAGCCTTTGTGTACTGATAGTTTTTTCCGGGCATTCCATAATTCTTTGTGAAGGAAACTGGTATGTTGATTCAAACAGCCTTCACTAATCTGCTTTATAATCCATTGATAGCCATTGTCTTCAGCTGTCCAGCAAGCTACTACTTTGTTTTCTACTCTTGCTTTTAGTATGTCTTTGTAATTCATTTGTTTCTTTTTCTGGTCATTCTAGATCTTCTCTGACCTGCTTTTATTTTACATATTGGCTGCTGGAAAGGTTTTTTCTCTTTGAGTAACTCTATTTTACCCAAACTCATCTTAACCCTCTTGGAAATTTTTTTCTCTTGGGCCTATCTATTTTTTTAGTTAATGTTATTTTAACTCTCATTTTGCTGAACCAGTCTCAACCTAATATAGGGTTGATGGGGGCATGTACTATGTATAGTGGTAGTATGATGATTTTGCCCTGACTGTCACCTATTGGTGCTTGAACAACTCCCTTTATTCTAATGGCCTTATCATTTATATCTCACAACTTTAGGCCAGTTTTTTGTATACTGTGTCTTTTCTTAATCTTGGAAGTCATGGTTTATCAATTGTGGACTTACATCAATGATATACTGCTGCCACTGTCAACTTCCATAGATATGAGCTGGTCACATAGCTTTAGTTGCAACATTATTTTGTCATCATTGGTGGACAATTTTTTTACATTTATAAGCTGACTTCCCTGGCCCTGATGGGCTCTTTTATAACAGTCAGTTGACTCTTTACACATCTTTTCCAATGCCCTCTTTTCTTACACTTTTTATAATGTTCTCTTTTACAATAACAATTATTGGTTTTGTGACCCTTTTTCCCACAACAATAACATGTAAGCCCAGTTTTTATTTACCTGTATTTTTATTATCATCTGACCGTTTTTTGCTAATTGTTTTATAAACATCAGTTTGCGATTTACTGTTGCTTTTGAACTCAGCAAATTTACGAGATTGTTTGAGCATGAGTTCATGGGCTATATCCCATTTTATAGCTTCAGTGTAATCTAAATCAGTCATGGTCAACAGTTGTTACCATAAATTATCATTGCACCTAACCATAAGCAATTGTTCCAGCAGGGCTTCATCTAGGAAAAATTAGTAGGTACAATTCTTTGCTAAATTACATAAAGCAATGTTGTAATCTTTAATACTTTCCTCCCAGCATTGGTTTCTGGCATGAAATTGCAGTCTGACTACATGCATCAAAGGTTGGGGCTTAAAATGGCTTGCCAAACATTCTTTGACATGATTGTATGAACATTCTGCAGGAGTTAAAGGTTCTGTTAGACTGTTTGCTATCTCAATAACTTCTTTACCTGCAAAGCACAATAATGAAGCAATCTTATACTTATCATCTTTAACTTTATTGATAAATAAGTATTTCTCTACATGTTGATGTACAGAGGCCAACTACTTGCCTCACTGATGTCAAATTCCCCGATTGCCACTTGCTACTTGCATTGTTTCAACTTTTATCCAATTTAACCGTTTTTTTACTTAATGGTCCAAATTAAGACTGTGACTGCACAAATTGCAATGTCTAGTGTATTAATAATGACTAATGGTTAATTTTAAAGTAAACTTTAATTATATGATCCCTTAAACATTTAGCTATTTATATATAGACAATTATTATATCAGTGGGCCTGAAGACATAATAATAAAGATCCATACAACTTTTAAGGAATCCAAACTGACTCTTGATACATTGGAGGCCAGTTTTCCACACTCGGTGTTACTATGGAAAAGGAAACATTCTACTCGAATATATATTCAACTACACGGACGGATCTCCAAGAATCCACTGAACTCTTTCTTGATTACTTAGTATTGAGGCAGTTCATTGTTTTCAAATCCTAGCAAATGATTGGGTGGTATACTGCACATCTGCTTAGGTGATTATTTCCTTATGCTTCATACAGGCAATTAATTATTATCTTTGCCTTTTTAATTAATTAGTCAATTTTTATAGATCATCCTTTATCTAAAAAGAATCTACTCGCATTCCTTTCAATGATATGCTGGCTGCACTAATTAGACTATTGTTTATTTTTAGCATTTAATCTTTTTTTATCTGATTTAACTATAACTTTTATTTTTCTACTTCAAAAGAATGCCTCTTTAATATTTTGCTTACAATTTTTTTCTCTCTAAAAGTTTCTAGATGTATATATGTGTATGTAAGAAAATATAAACATACACATGCATGACAACTTACCTTATTATTATGTATCTGCTTGAGGGACATCTTCCCCAAAGATCAAATGTGTTCATCACCCAAAGTCCCTTATTTATTTAAATATTATACATTAAAACTTGACATATGTACTCATTAATTCATGTCATTTCCACTATCTTTAAGTCTAGCATCCAAATTAAGTGGTAGCCATTTCTTTTGTTCATTTGTTTATAATTTTAATACTAAGAAAGTATTTTATCTATACATTGCATTGGGAGATTTGTTTGCCACAGGGAAGTCATATAGTTAATCTAGTTTTAAGAGTCTCAATCTCTCCCTGATCACTGAGCCTAATTAAAATAAAGTAGTATGTAGGTTGGAATGAGTTGTGGTAGTTAAATCATCCTAGTGGTGGTTTATGTGGTTATTGGGTCATACTGACCATTACAGTTATATATATATATATTATAATATATATATATTATATTATATATATATATATATATATATATATATATATATATATATATATATCAATTCTTACTGACCATGCTTATATCAGGGTTTGAGTCTGTTGTGTGCCTGAGGTTATAATCAAATATGGAATTGAACAAATTTAGTTGACCCATCTCAGGAGAAAGACAGTGTCTCATTTTTAATCACCCATGATTAGAGTTATATGACTTATAGGTGTAAAACTATTATTATATAGCGCTGAAAATTTTGAAATTAAGCAGAAGTCAACCTCCAATAATGTGCTATTTCTTAAATGTAAATCTCCATGCACTCACCTGCTAGTAAGAGTTTAAAAAACTTAAGTAAATCACTTATATTTAGAGCCTATATGTATATACACCAACTCTTACTGACTATGATTATACCAGGGCTTGTGTGTGAGTTATAATATTTAAGAAATAGCGTATTATTGGAGGTTGACTTCTGCTTTAATAATTTCAAAATTTTCAGCAGTTTATAATAATAGATTTACAATTATAGGTCATACAAGTCTAATTGTTGATGGTTAAAATGAGACGTTGTCTTTCTCCTGTGGTGAGTTAACTAAATTTGTTCAAGTCAATATGTGATTATAACATCATTCACACAATAGACTCAAGCCCTGATATAAGTATGGTCAGTAAGAGTTGGTGTATATACAAATCTGCTCTAAACTTAAGTGATTCACTTAAGTTTTTTAAACTCTTACTGGCGGGTGAGTGCGTGGTGATTTATAATATTTAAGAAATAGCGCATTATTGGAGGTTGACTTCTGCCTTAATAATTTCAAATTTTTCAGTGCTGTATAATAATAGATTTACATTTATAAGTCATATAAGTCTAATCGTGGGTGGTTAACAATGAGATAGTTTCTCTCCTGCGATGGGTTGACTCATTTGTTTAATTCAATATTTGATTATAACATCAGTCACACAATAGACTCAAGCCCTGATATAAGCATAATCAGTAAGAGTTGGTGTCTATACAAATACACTCAAACTTAAGTGATTCACTGAAGTTTTTTAAACTCTTACTAGTGGGCGAGTGCAGGGTAATTTATAATATTTAAGAAATAGTGCATTATTGGAGGTTGACTTCCGCTTTAATAATTTCAAAATTTTCAGTGCTTTATAATAATAGATTTACATTTATATCTTGTACATTATTTCATCACATAAAATTGTGACTAATGTATGGCAATTATAAATAAAATATACATCTCCACACCTCCATGCATCCTTCCATTACAGTATATATAGATATGATTACAATTTTAAATGCTATAAAAAGTGTTTATGCCTAAGCAAGTACTATAAGATGTATAAATAGTATTATTTGTTGAGGAAAAATGTCTGTGTTGAATTATTTTCTTTATGATATGCAAATTAATTCAAGTACATCTCGCATAAATATGCATGTGTACACTGTTTTTTGTCTATGAGCAATCTCATTGATTGAGATCAGAGTACATTTGTCTGAAAATTATATTTTGAAATCTGAATACATTTACTATATATTATATCTCAGTAGAAAGTGAAATTGGATGCTGATTCTGGTTGTATTGACTTTAGTAAAGCAAAAATGTTTGAATTAATGTGTATTTATATAGCTAGCTGCTATATAAATAATTGTTCAATTTAGCTCCTTTATAAATGGGGATTCTGTTAATGGTTAATCAATTAAATATTCTGTGAGAATTTAATAATTATTTATCTTCTATATAAAATCCCTAAATATTCATAATGCTGTCACGTAATAATCAAGTTAAACATTTATTTGCTAGAGAGCATATTTTTCAAAAAAAAAAAATTATTATTTATTCCGCCATTAATAAACCATAACGCTGTCAAATTCACAATTGAAAAATCAAAAGGAAAAAAAATTTAAATTTGTTTTTACAAATAAATAACTGTAATTTATATTGCGAGCATTTTATGCAATGAAAGTAATTCCGTTCTTTACATTTAGTAATCTATAATTTGAAGCATATTTTATGGGAAGGCAGCTATGCTAAACGCTAGGCCACCAACGCTTGACAAAAAATATACAAAGCCTTTTACACAAAAGAAGTGATTCCTTCCTTATATTTAAAAGGCTTAATTTAATTGAGTGCTTTATTCAAAGCAAGTAATTCTGCAAAGCAAATAAAAATTGTTGAACTAACCAATTAAAAAAAAAAATATTACAAAAACAACGGCCTTTCCATAGACCAGGTTACAGTCTTGCCAGTACACTTTCTGTGATAATACCTATATAATACAAATCTTTAAAAAAAAATATTAAAGCAATTAATTTAAAAAAACTATTATAAAAACGCTTTTCCATAAGCTGTGAAAAAGTTACATATATAATGGGCATGATGAATTCTATTTATCAATAAAAAAAGAATGTATTTCCAGAAACTTCTATATATAGTAGAGCTGTAAGATTACTAGATTACTCTACTATTTTTAATTTCAAGAGATTTTTTTTTTTATTTATAGAGCAATGTATATAATTGTGTATAGTGGCGATGGTTAGAGCTGCTGTTAACAAGCATTGTCTGCAATGGGTCTACAGGGATACAGTTCAGATAGGAGGGTTAGGAGGTAGATCGTCCCATCCCTTCCATCACAGCAATAGGGGGAGAAATCAGTCCTTATAAGGTTAGAGGCATCGTACATAGAATGAAACGGAACGTCTTGAAACTTATATTTTTAGTTGTTTCCAGGTCTGAATCGCCAACTAGTCTGGGCAAATCCTCTTATCAATCTCCCTAGCCTTCTGTATGAAATTTATTAGGCGGTCTTCGAGATGGTGGTCAATTCCACTTTCAAACAATACTTTGCAACGTATAGTCCAAATCCCAAAGTTACTATTTTTACCATTTAATAAACATACATTCTCAGTTCTTGTGTTTATTATAAGGTTGATCTTGTCATTATATTTTTTAGAATACTACGCTTACCTTCAAACAAAATTTTGTCAGTGTTTTTCTTATTATGATGATGAGTCCACTTTTTCCATATAATGAATTTGGCAGAATAACCATTATTTTAGGTAAAATAATTATATTATTTAGGATGAAATACCCTATGTTTTAATTTGTTCAATGCAGCAGAAAAACATAGGAGTCTATTAGTAATTCAAGATCCAAGGCCAGTTTGTTTTTTTGACTAGACTCTAACAAAATAATTAAATTGATTTACATTCTGAAGTTATAAACTATTTGCTATATACGTGTATAATAATGTTTTGTTAAAAGAAAATTATACGTATATAATAATTAATGTTTTATTAAAATAAGTTTTATTAAAAGAAGCACTATTCAATCCAAAAGTTTATGACTTCTTTTCTTTTTATAAAATGGCCCAGAGTTTTTTTAACATTAATTATTAAAATAAAGTTTTATACCTTGCATTCAAAATATTAAGAACATTTTGTAGATCACTCTTAGAGTTGGCAAGAAAAGTAGACATTACATATTATAAATGAAAATCCCATTTAATCAACTCAAATTAAAAATTTCATCATGAAAACATATCACCTATTAATATCCACTTTATGAAGCTGTCTGTATAACTGCTACAAAACCGTCAGATACATGGAAAACAAAATTGGAATAAATACACTCTACCTGATGTACTGGATTTTCCCTCTCCAGAAAAGCTTATTTTTATACCATTCAATAGCACTATTTTATGGACACCAAACTAATTTCAAATACTGCTCAATTTTTATTTTTTTTTTGATTAACAACTTAGTAAATTGTGGGTTTGCTTTATACACTTTTTGTATATCTATTTGCCAAAAAAACCATCTGTTTCTCAGAAACCTTATTTAGTGATTGCTAACCACTCATCTACTATTGGGGGGAAATTACTCTCTTTATTTTTGAAATTAGAACAATGGAAGCCTTTGTAAGATCAGATAATACAATTTCATCGAAGCAGATATTCTAAAAAAATATTTCATGAAGTTTTAAAGCTAACAAATCGCTCCCATATAGTTAGCTCATCAGGAACTGCAGTTTCTCTGTTTTTAAGAATACAATGTATTGTTTTAACTCCAACCAACTGGATACCTCATTCTAAATCTAAATGAGTGAATAAAATTGATATGTGCAAATGGTAATTAATAAATGGATCTTTTTTACCCAAAATTGTCATTATTGTTTTATTATAAAAGAGTTCAGAACTAATTTAAGAAGTTTATCAAATTACTTTTCAGATCCATTTATCACTTTCAATGTGTCAAAAAAAAATCTAATATAGTCACCATCAGCGAATGGTCCTATCTTCTTTTAAGTTATCCAGTCATTTGTAAGTGAATACCAAACTCTATACACAACACTATAGCATATTATAGATAGTTTTATTACTTATAAAAATATGTATATAATAAAATTGTGCATAACATGTGTATGTATATATATATTGGCAAATAAAAATTTAATTACTTAATTTCAGGTAATATAGCTACCTGAATTTTCAGTGGGGTGCCTCATAATTATAACAAAAGATCAAGCAGAATCTAATTAAATTTTTCATGGGCTATTTAAGATAACTCTTATATTTATCAAATAATATTTATTAATATTTATTTTAAAATGTGATCTGATTAACTTACAATTAAAAGCCACGAGCATGCTTCCCCCTCCTCTGCACCAAAAATACACTAGCTATACCTATAATTAAATAAGTCCATTTTACTTTGTCAAAGAATATACATAATTCTATTATATTTAATAATGATGTAAAACTATTGTATTTGTGCACTTAACAAAATTTTCAAATACATATATATTTAAGTCAACTTGTATGGTGGAAAAAGATATAATAATACCATGGTGATTAGAGTAAATAATTATTAATAGCTTTACATTAATGGTTCAATTGTATTCACTGGGTTCACTTGTTCAAGATTGATTCTACTATTGATTGTGGAGAATTAGATTTTGAGTAGATGAGCTTCAACTGTTGAAAAATTTAAATATATCTTTATGAGAAAATTAATTCCTATTTTATTTTAGTAAATTGGGGATCAAACTCAAAATGACCATCCCTATAGAAGTTGTAGTTTTATTAAATCAGGATTCTGACCTTAAAATGGCCATTCCTTATAGTTACTGTTGTAGAAAGGTGTAGAAGTTATATTTATCCCATATTAAGTATATGCACGTGTCTGTACTAGGCAACTTATGAGTCAAATAAATGTCTTATATTTAGAGATTTATTCATATGCACAATTATATTTTAAATTTATTAAAGTTCAGGGTTTGCATTCCTTGTACAACCCAACCCTAATTCAAAAAGGCAGGTGCCAGAATCATGTCCAAGAATAAAGGTTCAAAAGCTCAAAACAAAAATTATGTTTGCATCTGATAATCATTGGCCTCCTTACATTATAATAGATGGCAGTAAAGTGGTGAGTTTAAGGAGTTTGGTATGCTTTTTGTGTAATCACAACCAGAGGAATAAAGTGTCAAAAATGAAGGAAGGATATAGTGACTACAATTAATGAATATTCGTAGTAAATGAAATATATAATTGCTGAACTGGTTCAGATCTATGTAACTGCTAACGCGGGTTGACTGTACTCCATTATATAACTTTATATTAATATTATAGTGTAATTGAAGATTAAGATTAAATTTAGCAATGAAACCCTGGGACCATGTATAAGTAATTTCTGTTTTCCTGCATGGGTACAAAATAAGGCAATCATATATAAGAGCTTGGAGAAGGCTTTGTTAAAAAAAGGTAAGTTAATCGACTGAAAATCATATTTTGTAATTAAACAATTGTTATGTTACATTAGCTTTTTAATATTTACTAAGGCCGTAAAACTTCAAGAGTGTGCCCCTCTTTTCTTCCAAAGTGTAAGCTTATGGTTAAGACCTGTAGAGGTCCCTACCATCGCATTTTCATGCGCGCACTCTTGAGATTTTACGGCCTTAGTAACTATTACTTACGTAATCAATGTGCTGTGCATTTAAATAAATTTATAATTAGCTTTTTAAATATAATATTGTATGATATACATTCATTCATCGGGAGTAGCTCGGGTTCTTCATGATCTATCCATGTATTACAAATAGTTGGCTATGTGTAGTGGGCATCATTATCATTATACATAAAAGATTGTTAAAAATGTACGTGCCAGTCTATTTTCTGATGTTTAAAGTCACGTAGTGTCTGTATAAATTATATGAATAAAAAATATATAAATCATTGAAATATGTTTAGTCTGATCATTACAATATATATAATGAAAACAATCACAAAGTGAAATATATAATGTCAAATAGATCGTTTAATAATAAATGCTGTTATAGTAAATGAGACACACTCTCGTTAATTATCCAACAATATCCCTTTCTTATTATCGCGTTACGGGATCAGTAGCAATGGGGGAACTCATTTACTAGAACAGCAGTCATTAATCAAACGATTTATTTAATGTTATATATTTATGCATAAAACAGAAAATTTTCGAAAATATATATTTAATAGTAACTTTGTGTAGGAAAAAGTTAAAACTAATATAATGGTGATTGGAGTTAATAATAATAAATATATTAACTTTGAATTCAATTTAAAGTCTTTATATAAGTTAATGATAGTATAATAACCCCTAAATGACCTTTAACTGAGTTTGAAGTTTATATATAAGTTAAGGCAATAATAATATAATAATTTGCCCAATAAACCATTATTCATAACATTGATATATTTATCTTAAAATCATCATTAAAGTCGTGCAAAAATCATATATTCATATACTGAATTGTAACAAAATATGACGGAATGATGAATATATTTCAGAGGATATGGGAATCACGCCTAATTGACCAATCTAGTTTATTAGAAATGCATTTCGGGAGTCATTTACTTTTTCCTGATGTCTTCACTCATTTGTCTGAAAAGACTAATATTTAATAGCTTTCTATATATATACAAAATAATCCCAGTGCATAACGCTATACTGAAATAAATATACAAATATTTAAGCTTTAAAACACCCCACATGGTTAAGAAATCCAGTACTGCCCTCTAAGAACTAATATATAAAATACATTAGAGTTCGTATTTCAAAATAGCTTATCATTTTGACCTGTCTATTTTGAAATACGAACTCTAATGCATTTGATATATTAGTTCATAGAGGGCAGTACTGGATTTGTTAACCATGTGGGGTGATTTAATGCTTAACTATTTATATATATATAATGTTAAGTAATATTTTTATGCATCGTTTGTTATTTGCAATAATAAATGTTTAACTATTTATGTACATAAGATATTCAAACATTTAGTGAATGTGACTAGGAAACTTAAATAATAGATGACTTCATTCAATTTTTACAGAATGTTAAGTAATAACTATCAAGCACAATTTACTGCTTAAGAAGTTTAACCACGTATATGCACAATAAATTCTAACCATTGAGAGAATGTGTTTAAGTGTATTTACATTAAATTTTGTTGCCAAAGACATGATCAGATAATTAGACATTTTGGTAGTTAGATCATTATGGGTAACAATTTACTTTTCTTGTTATACACTGCACAAACACACACACATATATACATAATGAAAAAAACCCAATTTCTAAAATTAGAACTGGGAAACAATTTGTTGATATATAAACCAATTGCTTATGGATATGTCTTGGGTCGATGAGTTCAGGTCAATGTTTCCTAATTAATCTTCACCTTGAAAAGAATTTTCATTTTCAACTTCATTAATTTCATTCACTAAGATGTTTTATTAACTGCATTCGACTATAAATAAGACAAAGGTGTAATTAAAATGTCAGTTTCACTTCTTAACTTTAATTATTTCTAATATAAAATAAGTTCCACATTGGTGACAATGTTAATTTTTTATATATATTAAACTTTATCTACTTATTTATTTAAATAAGCATTTTTTTTTTTATGAATAATAATTTTTATTGAAAAAGAGCATTTATTTTCCCTTTGTATATGGGAGGAACACATTATTTTATGAAAAACATGTAAATCCCTTAAATCTATTTCTGGAGTTGCTTTATTTCCATCCTATCACCACGTTTTTATCAGCGCAAATTCCGTTGTTTTTCCTGCATCACAGTTAACATCTTTAAATAAAACTTTGTAGAAAAGTTGCTTCTTCAACATTCCACCAAAAAAAAAAAAAAACATAAAGGGGGAGATAACATTATTTGCGAGTTAGTTTACTTGATCAGTCTTTCTGCATAAAATTGCTATCTTTTTTTTAATTGACTTCTATAAGCAATCTTGTAATATTAAGCACGATTTTTGATATTTAGTAACTTGCAATTCTTTTGCCAATATTACTAGATTTGTGTTAGTATTAGCAGGAACACTGCCAAGAAATAGACATTCTTTATTACAAAATCAACTTTTATAAGTAATGAGCTTCATATGGTAATAGCTAATGTGCTGATCCAACATGTCAATAATTTAGTTATAATTTGAAGTATAACATGAAAATTATATAAAAAAAATACTCAATCAAGCCTAGAAATGTTTACAAGTAGCTAGCCCTTATCTAACAGAACTATCCATCTAATATTAAATATTAACTGAATATTTAGTGAATTTATTTGAACCATGTGCCGGTCAAAATCGTATATTCATTCAACAAGACCAATAATCCAAGCAAAAGTACCTTGAATCCAACCATGCACAAGATACATATGTCAGAACAAAGATGATTCCTAACCTATTTGCCTAAACTATTGCCTCTCTGACTAATGGATAACGTTTGTGATGACACTAGCAGTGCTTGGTTTTATTCCGTTCCAGCTGGAGGTCATGGTTCACATAGAGACTCAAAATAATAAAGGGTTTATATGAAAAATCAATGATTTAATGGATTCTGATGATTGCAGAATGGTACAGATATGATTTGATCGATTACTAATGGTTTGAACCGTAATAATGATAATTCTTTATGGCAACATTACAAAGAAGTAAATTTAAATCAAAGAAATATTTAAATAAATAGAGTAATTAACCTTAGAGATTGGGAGTGATGACAAACTAAGCTTATTTAAAATAACAATATTATAGGAATTTATTAAGGAATTTAGTACAAAATAAGTTAAGTCTTTGTTTATACAACTTGGTTATTTTCTTTAATTCGTTTTGATGCGGCTTTGACAAACAATGTAAAAGTTTGTTAATTGGTCTGCCAAAAACCAATCAGCAATAAAATATTATTAGCCCTCTTCAAGATATTACAAATAAATCTGTTTTATATATATATTACAAGACATGAAAGATGGGCATTTAAAACACTATTACATTTAAAATCATTTGTATATAATGAGTGTGGGAAGCAAAATAGTTCTTAAATAAATAATTGACAATTATATAGTCAGATTTAATTAATTACGAAATTTGTTTGTGAAGGATGTGCCATCATGGCAGAGAGCATTTCATGTTTGCTAAATAAAGATATAAAATGATGAAGAATGCAGTATGCTATTATAGATTACAACAAATATAAATAAGGTCTGTTATGAACCTCTGGGTGGCTTTGCTAAAGAAAATTCCTAGTAAAAGCAATATATTAATAATTTTAAACTGTTTAAAAGTTTATGTCTGAGCTAGAGATAATCTTTGGTTTTAAAATGTTCACTATTAATAACAGCTATGTTTATCTGTAGTGGTTGATTTTAAAATTATGAATGCAGAAAATGTGATAAAAAGTGTGTGTGTATATATTATATTTAATTATTTTTTTTGTATGATGTAGATAAATTCTAACTTTTTGGGTTATACCGTGTATTACTTTTCCATTAAACACTGATATTTCGATGAACAAGCATCGGCCATTATCAAGGTTAACTTTTGAAAGAGCTAACAGTTTTTCTTTCAAAAGTTAACCTTGATAATGGCGGATGCTAGTCTATCGAAATATCGGTGTTAATGGAAAATAATACACGGTACAGCCCAAAAAGTCATAATTTATATATATAAAGTTATCCCATAAATATATATACTATATATAATTGTTTCAAACAATAATAGTGGTACTAGCATAAAACGTAAACAGAAGTATTTTTTCAGTTGATAATAAGCACAATTTAAGTAATCAAAACTGCTTCTATACAATGAATAATATATCTGTAGTGTAATTTTCACCACACCATTCTCACGCAATGTAGGGACTGGTTTCTATCCACTTTTAACACCTTGTGAAGGGTTGTAATTATAAACACATGACCAAAGACAGGAAACAGATCTGTGATCCCCATGGTGCATATTTCATGCTGAACCATCACTCATCAGTTGGCCCAGACCACAATCTCTTACACATATATTTATCATTGTTCTATATATATAGCAAATTACTACAGTTTAATTGATAAATGTCAAATGTACTGTCCTCAAAACATTGAGACAAATCACTTAATGAAGGTATATTAATAATTTTCATTAGTCATTCATTAGACTAGAAATTATCAAATAATGAATAATATATCTGTAGTATAATTAATTTTCACTATACCCCTCTTACACAAAGTGGGGACTAGATTCTATCCACTTTTAATACCTTGGAGTAATTTGTTATATATATATATATATTGAACTGGATAATTTGTTATATATATATATATATATATATATATATATATTGAACTGGATCCCTCTAAAATTACCTTTTTCTTGCTGGGGTTAACTACTTTTTAACGTCACCTTTTCATTATCTTTTTGAATCTAAACTTTAATTGGTTTTAACATTTACTTTAATATCTCTTGACTTCAACTAAGCTTATTATCATGCTTAATACATAACTTTCTTAGTAATTACTATTTTATATCTTTAATACAATGGGATTGAACTGGCCCTTCAAGCAGAGGAGCGAATACCATTGACAGCATAGCCATCAATGATACCCATAGTCATATTGGGCTATATGAAGCATAACATGACCACATTTCCTGACTGTGGTCCACCTTGACTTCTGTAACAAAACCCTGCCACCCAAAGCATTTTATTTATTTTGAGAATTAAACTCAGGTGTGAGCCAACTATATAGGTTATAAATAGTCATCATGCTCAGATGATAGGCACACCTGTCCAGCATTTGAAATATCCCAAACTAGCTCCTACTCTTAAATCAAGGATCCAGCACAATAACTTAACACACAGATAAACATTTAGTTCTTTAAAGGTGTTGCAGGACAAGAGAGAGAAAGAGAACAGACCAAATAAGAATTAAGCAAACATCATTATTTATTCATGCATACATATTTAATATAACATAGTAATATGAAAATTTTACATAAAAAATATAAATGGTTAATCAGGCTAAATTTTACAATAAACCTTTAAATAGTCTGAACAGGCCTTAACCTGTATTTAATGTGCTTTAAAATTTGCAATAATCAAACATATTTTGCCGATAGAGGAATCTTCCAAACCACAACACAAGATAGCGACTTTTTTATAAAGATAAGAGCAGCCATCTCATATTTAACCTAAATGTTTATTTATATAGGCAAATCTGAAGCATCTTGATTTGGAAGCATGAAGTAGTTGTTTTCTCCACTGTTTAAATCCACTATTGCAAATTTTAAAGTGCATTGAATACAGGTTAGGGCCTGTTCAGACTATTTACATGGGCTTTCTGTGCGCTGTATAAATTAATTATTTATAATAAGCCTTTGTTAAAGTTCATTTCATTTAGAAAATATAAAGTATCTATAGACAGTGATCAAAATGCATTTACCTAAGTTTTCATGATTATCAATTTCCAATTGTTTGGCTTTTGGTCTCCATCAAGTTTCAGGGCTTGTCTTCCATTCTGAGATTTGACAATGGGAGAGAGATTAGTGACAACATCTATTTCATGACTTAAGCATTGATTCTGGGTGTTAGTTCCAGGTGTGGATAGTTGATTTTAGCAGAGACCTTTGGGACTAACCTGAAGCCCACTTGAACACTTCTAAGGTAGTGTAGCAACACATGCTGCTGGTTCTGCAGCTTCTGCAGTAATATTTTCCACAATAGTAGTGACTGGTTCTTAGATTTCTGAATCTCTGGAGCTATGAGTAATGTAACAGCACAAAATAAAGACTGGAATTATTTGCAGGCTCAAGAATAGAATAAATAATAATAGATGGTTGCGACTTTTTATACTTTTTCTCTCCTATTGTTCTTTTTCTGATCATAGCTTTAAATCTATTTTTAATTACATTTTTTTTAATTTAATTGATTTTTACATTTCTTTTTAAACTAATCTTTTTTTTAGATTAATCAACCATCCCATCACTTTTATTTCAAAGAGATAGCTTACATAGTTTTTAATTATTACAATTTCAATGTCATTATCAGCCAGAAATCTTTACTGGCATTCAAAAGTTTGAATAGCTTCACGCTCGCAGATCTAACCACTTCAGCTTCACCTATGAGGTTCCCCTCTTTTTTTCCAAAGCATAAGCTTGTGGTTAAACACCTGTAAAGGTCCCTACTATTGCATTTTACATGCATATTCTTGAGGTTATAGCCTCAGTAAATATTATTTTCACTAATTAATTAATTTTTTTATTTCAGATTTTTACTAAGATTTATTTTTAGATATTATTTATTTCAACTTATTTTTTTATTTATAAAAAGGAGAGTTTTTTTTACATCTTTTTTTTTTCTAATTTTTTTTCCCAACCGCTTTTAATAACTAGTTTTATTCTTTTAAAAAAACATATATAATGCAATCCTTTTATTTTATTACATTTTAAAATCTACTTAACTATTGATTTATTTAATTATTCTTTTCTTTCTTAATAAATTTCATCATCTATTTTTAAATATAAAACATATAAAACAGATATATGTAAGCTTTATAATATATATCTCACTAGCATTACAATACATATACATATATATTTACTGAACAATGATAAAGATATGTGTAAAATAATGCAGTCTGGACCAACTGATGAATGCTGGTTTAGCACAAAATATGCATCTTGGGGTTCATAGATATATTTTACATGTCTTTGGTCCGAGGTTTATGATTACAGTCCCTACCTTGGGTGAGAGTGGTGTAGTGAAAATTACACTACAGACATATTATTCATTATTGGGTCATCTCTAATCTAATGAATGACTAAATACAAATTATTAATATGCTTCTGTAATAAGTTCAGTTTATTACTACCCTCCCCCCAATTATTATAGTTTAAAACTATTATATATGTGTGTATATATGTACAATCAAATGGCTTATTGTTTGAGAATTCATGAGAAGTTACATCACTGTAAGTATCAAAGCTGGATTACTTTCCATAGATATTGAGCTCTAAAATCCACCACTCTGCCACAAATGTGACCTACTTTATTAAAATTTTGATATGTCAACAGAAATAACAGAAAATTAAAAGGGCAAAAATTGTGTTGAATGAATGTATTACTTTTTTTTGTTATACATTTTCCCTACTTTTATGACTTCTTTATCATCTAAGTAACTATAGAAAAACATAACTTGAAAACATATCATTATATGATTTTTCTTTGTTTGTTTGCAACAGTTTTCAATAATCCGCTGCAGGAAAAAACAACTCTTTTGTTTTTCAAAGAAACCACGAAGTAGAAGACATTACTGACTAGGCTATAGCCACTAGTGAGTGATAAAAAGTTTTTTATAATGTGTATTATTACAATAATAATAAAAAAAGCAATCATATAATAACGTGACATTACTTTTATAAGCTTGTAGTTAAAAAAATGCAATACAAAGGCTTTGGCTATGCTGAGGCTATTAAAATATGGTAGATCTGAATTTAGCTCAGTTCCCATATAGCTATTTAAGTTAGATAGCTGAATTTAAAGACATTTTCATGTCTGAAAATTTCAGAGTTTCTACTTAAATATACGTATGAAATAAGTGCTGGGTTTTGAGTTGATATTTTAGATCTAGTGTCTGAATATTCTAGCTCTCCACTGACGTGAGCCATAAGCTCGAAACCAGTTGGTCTGGAGATGGGAGTGTTCTGGATAGAGATTTTAAATATTTTATCATACCGCACTTATTAATTAAGAGCTTGTTTGAGTTATTAATTAAGAGCTTGTTTGAGCTATTGGTACACTCTCTGTAATGTGTATTATTTTATCCCCAAGCTAAAAAATAGAAAAATATCTATTTTCTGATCAATAATTGAATAACTAATTAGAATAAATATCTAAAATAGAAATTGTAAATGTCTTCGAAATTGAAGTATTTTTTTTCAAGTTTTTTCTGGCCTAGATTCGAATCTATTAAAAAAAATAGTATATGAAATAGTATATTATAAACCCCTTCTGTTTTTTTTATATAAATAATTATAAAGTGAATTATATAGATAATACATGTTCTATTTTACTTATTTTTCTATAGTTAAAATCAATAATAAGAGGGATATAACATTTAAATATTATTCGTGTTTGAAATTTATTCATAATATGGTATTGGTCCTATTAAATTACTTACAAAATAATAGATATTTGTTTTTGAATATTAAAAAATTGCATAATATTTTAAAAGCTTGAAATTCGATAGCTTCGTCACGCATTAAAACATTTAATAACTGATAAATAATCGCAATGAAATTAATCTAGACATGAAATGGGATTATAAAAAAGGCTGAAATAGTATTTATAAAAAAGATTAATAATACATAGTGCATCCCAGACGACAAGTATAAAAATAACAGAAAAAGCAAACTACAACATATATAAAGCATTGATTTTAAATATTTTATATGTAGATGTGAAATGGAGAATATAAAAATTGATTAAAAGAAATAAAAGAATGTTATAGAAGCAAAACTTAAAATAGGCACAATGGGTATGCATGGAATAATAGTAAAGATATAAATAAACAGTACATAATATGAGATAATCATGTACAAAAAAATTACATAAGCAGACAACTAAAATAAACAGAAAAACGGATATCAGTAGGAAAAGAATGGATACAAAAAGTAAAACACTAGAAAATTAAACAGTCTACAATAATACAAAGAAGATTAAATTACAAACGGAGATAGCCAAAAAAATTTTTAACTGAATTGATAGTAGTGATCTAGTATTCAATCGGAACTATCTATTTTGAACATTTATGAAGTTTGTCTTCTGCATTATTATGGATTTCTAAGTTGATCTTTGTAATTTACTTATATTTAGAAATAATATTTAAAGTATATATTCAAAATATAGATTATAAATAAAATATAGGTGGGTTATTTGTGATTATTTTACCTTTCATCTGTATTTTCACCAAAATTTCTTCTCATTCCTTAATAGTAAGACTTTGGTTGTTTGTCTTGTTCTACACTGTATTTAAAAATAGCTATATATTTTTTTATCAAAGTCAAGCATTGTTAGCCGAGAGGTCAGCGCAACCCGTCTTGCAAGCGAGCAGTTGGTTGCAGATGGTTGTTGCAGGTTCGCCTACTGGCCAATGCTATGACATATGGGGGGGGGAGTTAATTAGTTGACTATATGTTAGAAAAGAATCAACAGCCTAAAAGAAAAAAGTCTGTTTAAAAATTCTTAGTTGCTTGGAAAAAAAAACATTTTATTCAGATTTAAACCCTAAGTAGGTATGCTAACCACAATACCAATATTTTTTGACTTACATATAATATTTTTAAATACAGTTTAAATGTATTATAGGGGATTTGAACACAGACTTTACACCAGAAATGCATAATTGTAAAATTCTAAAACTAAAATTAATTTAAAATTACTATTAAATAGGAAGGAAAGAAAGTTGTATCTGGGTTGATGACAAATCATCAAATTAAATTTAAAATTTATAAAAAAATAAATAAAAAAAGCATAATATTTAAGTAAGATATTATTCAAAAAATGTTAAGTAATGTTTAATATCTAAAAATATAAGTATTAAAGTAATTTTGTAAAAGAGAACATGAGAAATCACTCTGAAATCTCTGTGAGAGATCAGCCAGTCCATCAGAAGAGATCAGTTATATCAGTTAACTTCTTAGAACAACTAAAATTAACTATAAATCCACCAGCATTATCAATAAATATAAGTAAATAGCTATTCAAAAGAATAAAAAACCATTCATCATCATGAATGATCCACAATCAATGTCAACATTCCATCTTATGGCTGGATTTGGACAATACAAAATATAAATCAACAGTCATTCTGGTAACTGGATTTGAAATGGGTCTTCTGTAGACCAGGCTAACTATTGAGCTATTGCCAACTTGTGGCAATTATTTAACCACCAATTTGGATGCACCACTTAAGTGCTAATCCATAAAATATATAAACAGAAAAGTCTAAACAATAATACTGGGATTTTAAAACAAGCTAATCATCATCAGTGTTCTGGCCACTTAGTACCATTAATGTACTGGCCATCTATAAACTTAATTTCTAATAAGACTAAACTGAAATAAAATGTAGTGCAGGAACATTAAAGAATATAATCCTTAAGCCATACCAAGACAATGTCATATTGGAATGCCCCAAAGCACTAAATATACACCCCCATTTATATATTCTTCCATCCTGCATGAATCTACCATAGTGAACATGAGATCTATAACTATTACAGTGATCAAGAGATAATGCAAACACACAATATTCTAAACTATTTAGAATTAAATCACTGAAATAATTTTAACAATTGAGTTCAAGTTTATTAACAATAAAATAAAATGGTATTAAGGTCTTTAGAATATGGCTATGCACCTATCAATTAAGCCTTCTGATTTTGATTTAACATAAAATAAAATAAAAAATCACATTGTTATCTACATATATGTGATTTATGAAATTCAAGTTATTATGTTCATTTGCACATATGTTCCAATAGGTTTATTTAAAACCAGACAACACACAGACATATGGCTAGTATAAAATGAATATTTTTGAATTGACATTTAATACTAAAAAAGATGATTAAAATTTACATATAGGTTCTATTTGACAAGCATTGCTATAATATGCACACATATATGTGTGTGCATCTAATTTCTGAACATTATTTAAATTGTCCTACAAAAATACATGATTAAAATTTTAAGTTATATTTTTAATAATACAAATATCTATGCTAGGTTTACTAAAACTACAGGAATATATTAATTTATTTACATATCATATTTGAATTTATCAAAATAATAGAATTACATTAATTTTTATCTAAATTGTCTATCTGATATGCATTTGATATATATACACACAGAGTGCAGTACATTTGATAACTATATTTCAATTGTCATAAAATAATAAATGATTAAAATTTTAAGTTACTTCTAGATTTTTAATCCCAGCAAACTTGTTTGCTGGTATTTTTAAAATGTCATTTTTTTAGGGAACTACTAAAAACTATTTCTTCAATAATATATATAAAATTGTCTGTAGAGTGCTCCTTTCTTTTAGACATTTAATTTAAGCAAATTATTGATTTGTTTTACTTTAAGTTATTAATTTAAAGTTGTAATTATAAATTTATTAAACGCACATTGATTATGTAAGTAATATTTACTGAGGCTATAACCTCGAGAATATGCGTGTAAAATGCGATAGTAGGGACCTCTACAGATGTTTAACCACAAGTTTTACACTATGGAAAAAAAGAGGGGAACCCCTCTTTACTTCAACCTACTTTCTATTTAAATAGGTGAAACTGAAGCAGTTAGATCTGCGAGCGTGAAGCTATTCAATACTTCACTGATTAAGTCCACATTTCTTATTACACATTAATACTCATGAAATCTTTCGATTTACACATCAATGGAAAGATTTTATAGTTAGAAATCTATTACAGTAATTTAAAGTTGTAATTATAAATTTATTAAATGCACATTGATTACGTAAGTAATATTTACTGAGGCTATAATTTTAAAAGTCATTTTAAGGTTTTTAAACTAACTCACCAGCCATATATACATTTATCTGACATCAGAATAGATATAATTACTTCTTTAGCAAGCTGGGGTTTCTCTTGGTATGTTTGGTTTTTGATCCATCATCAAAATAGACATAATCCAGGCAATTGTTAGCATCAGGAAAGGCATTCAAGTAATTTGTTGGCATGCCTTGAATTTCCTTTTGTTTAGGGATTGATGAGCTTCAGGAAACTTTCTTGTTCATCTTTAAGGCTAATGATTGATTTGAAGTGACCTTGACTTTAGGTAAATCAAAACTTCCCCAAAGAACTGTGCTGGATCTCCTGCCTTGACTTCAGCTATATCTCATAGGAGCTCTGTATAAATGTCAGCCATCTTTCTGGCCAGATAAAACCAACTGCTGCAAACTTCAACAAGCTACAATAAAATATTATAACCAACTTTGAGGCCACTGCTTCTCAAAAAATTTAAACCAGACTGTTCAAAAACTAAAGCCAACCTTTTTATAGTCTTGGGAAGGTGATAAAAACATAAACTTAGAAACAGTGGTCATGTTTCTTATGTATCTTGATTGGAAGCAATTTTAATCTCTCCAAAAGCACTTTTAATTAGAAAGCTACATTTGGAAATCTTATTAAAGATTTTTAAAAATAGATAATAGAAATATATACAAGCATTAATTAAAATATTTCAAAAATAGTATACTTGTTTTTAAATTTCAAAGTCAGAATAGTAATAATACAATATTAATACTTATTAGAACTTTTAACTGCTTAATTTGTATTAAAATTCTGTTTTAAATTCAGAGTTATTTAACCCTTTATTTATTATTTTTATTCCAGGAAATGTAGAAAAATATCTGCAAAAATTTATGTCTGTGTTTATTTCTACTTTTCCTTTACTTTATATATATGCACACACCCAACTATGTTGCTGTGTGCCATGTAATCCATCCAGTTACAATATATATATATATATGTGTGTGTGTGTGTCTAAGTGTTTATTGGTTTTAATGATATATATATATATAATAAATAGTCAGTTGAAATCATAAACTGGATACCAAGAGATTGTAAAAGACCTAGAAGCAACCACATGTGAGATGGATGGATGAAATAAAAAAGTGTGCTGGAGTGATGTGGAAAAAAGAAGCTAGAGATGGGAGAAGATGGATTGAACTTGAAGAAACCAGTATTCTGCAGTGGATCCATAATGGTTATAAGTAATGATAATGAAGATATAGACAATAATTATAAAAACTTTTATTAATATAAATGTAACAAAATTCAAGAATATATATATATATGCTTTAGAAGTAGCCAATGCATTTTGTTATATTTATATATATATAAAGCTTTAGAAGTAGCCAATGCATAAAATAAAAAACATTATGAGTTTTATTTAACTTGATGCATTTATGGTGCTGAACACCATAATTATAGCTATTCTACTAATACCCAAAGACTATTTTAAACAACAACAATTAATAATGTTAATATTATTAATTGTTGTTTAAATCAATCTTTGGATATTTGTTATGGTGCTCAAAAAATGCATTAAGAAATAATATTAAAAGGAAATATGTCTCTGTGTTTAAAAGGGTTTTAATAAACATATTTTACCAATTCTTACTTATGAATCTGAGTTTGAATGCTTAACAAAAGAGTGATACAGAGGCTTCAGACCTACTCAAGATGTATGAGCAGATGTATATTAGAGGTAACAAGAAAAAATTGAAAACAAAATCCATGGAAGGTGTTAATAAATGTGTTTTACTAGATCTTACTTATGAATCTGAGACTTACCAGAAGAGCAATGAGACTTCAGATCTACTCAAGGAAGTATGAAGATATGTATGTTAGAAGTAACAAAAAAGATAGAAAACAAACAACATGGTGAAAGAACAAACCTGTATTACTAACATTATTGAAAAAATTAAGAGACTGAAATGGTGTTGGGCTGTACATATTTCTAGAAGGGATATTAATACACGAACATTTGAAATCTTAAATTGGATTCTAAGAGATTGTAAAAGTCCTAGAAAAAAATCACAAGTGATATGGATGGATGAAATAAGGAAATGGGTTGAGGTGATGTGGAGAAATGAGGCTAGAGATCAGAGAAGTTGGATTAAATTTTGAGAGACCTTCATTCTACAATGGACCAATAATGGTTGAAAATGACAGATGATGATGATTGGTCTACATGTTTAGTGAAGTGCAGAATGACAGTTCAAGGTCAAACTGGGTTCCAATTCTGTCACTTCCAATGCTCTAATATCTTATTAACTCCTGAGCAATAAAGTATTCCATTATTTTTCCAAAGAATGATTTGGTTTAGGGATAGTGTGGTGGATTTTGGTTCAATGCAATGGTAGAGTAGCAGATTCTATAGCATAAGGTCTTTCCAGCTCAGTCAACTCCAATGCACAAATGGTTATGAAATTCTGAACTGCTAAGAATACAACTATAATTTCCTAATTTAGGTCTCATAGCTGCAATGTTTTTTTATATAATGATTATTGCAAATGAACTACAATGATTAAAATAAGTAATTCAATGGGTGTAAATTAAAAGTTTGAGCATGGGAAAAGACATAGCTGGAGTTATGTTCCAACAACCTTGAATTCCAGAGTATCACTCTGCTCTTGTAGGAAATTATAAGCATCTATAATGATTTAATTAATATATTTCTTTAACATGAGAAATCAAACTCTCCATGCAGTAGTGTCACCTAGTGCAAGCCTTGGTAATCAATGAAATACAAGTAGGTTTGTGCATAAAATCCCTATCTAATGCCTACTCATCTAATATCCCCAGACTACAGCTTTCATCAGTGAGGTGCCTTGGATCTGAAAGCACTGCATTTAGATCTTAGGATCTAATGCAATCCTCCAGCAGTCACCTTTTTACTCATTTAGTTATTTATAAAGCTATGAGCCCAATATGAAACCACAATAAGATTTTTAATCCAAACTCATAGTCATATATATCTGAAACAAGTTCAGTATCTATACATTTTTGTGTCTTTGGTTTTAAAAACCACAGTTACCATAATCATATGGACAGGGTTGGTATAAAACCACTAAAATATCACATGATCACTATTTCCTATGCTTACACAAGCTGTTAAAACAGCAACAAATCTCTCCATACAGTAGTAGCATTACTCCGTGCAGAGTTTGCTATTGTTTTAACAGCTTGTGTAAGCAAAGAAAATGGTGATCATGTGATGATCATGAGAAGTAATAAATAGTAATTCAAACTTTATGGGGAATGTTCAAATAATAAAGCCAACATTTTCGAAACAATCTTTATCTTTACTCAGCAGTAAAAATTAATTGTAATGGTTATTAACTACTCTGATCCTAAAAGGTTTCCAGGTTTTAAAATTAAGTAATAGCTTTAACACGTGGTATTTTTAACACTCGTTTTCTTTTCCAAATCAGATATATCATAGCTATTTTAAATATTGATATCCATTTTATTTTTATTGTATGTAAAGAAAATTAAACACATCACATGATCACCATCTCATACTAGCACATAATTGTTATTAAACAAGGCATGTTTAGTTTAGTTTAGACATGTGATGTTTAATGGTTTAACACCAATCCTGCCTTATAGGATAGTGGTGGCTATGGTTGATAAAGAGCCAAAGACACCAAAATTTATGGGTGCTGAACTGAGTTCAGACCCATATGACTATATAAGCTACTGATCTTAGATTGAAAATATAATTGTGTTTTCCAATTTCATTCCCATAGTTTGTAGTTAATTAGAGATAAAATATGGCTTCTGGAGGGTTGCATTAGATCTTAAGATCTAGGTGCAGCACTCTCAGATCCAAGGATCCTCACTGACGAAGGCCACAAGCCAAAAACTAGTCTGGGGATATTATATGAGTAGGCACTAGATAGGGATTTTATGCACAAGCCTTCTGGCATCCATTGATTACTTTGGTTGGCACAGGATGTCAATACTGTATGGAGAGTTTTGCCTTGTTTAAAGAAAATTAAATAACAAAAACATAAATTAAAATATATAATTGGAAAGTTATATGTTGAGAAAAATAAGAAGTCATATAAAGCAAAATGTGTGATAAAAAAACAAGCAAATACCATTGACATCATTAAAAGAATTAAAAAACTGAAATGGAACCAGATTAGAAATATTGCTAGAAGATATGATAATAGATGGACAGATTATAACAGACTTTAAAAAGACCATATATGACATGGGTGAATGAAATTTTAAAAAATGCTGGTATATGGTAGAGAAGTGAGAGTATAGTTTGGAAAAATTGGATTGAACTTGAGATCTTCATCCTGCAATCGATAAATATCAGTTGAAAATGGTAATGATGATGATGATGTAAACAATGTAAAAGTCAATAATAAATGTGGATATTTCTCATACTTAATGGGAAATAGTATCTAAGTAATACCTTATGCTCACAACTCCTCTCTCTCTTGTAAAACTATAATGCCTTTGTCATAAATCTGCCACTTTTAGAGAGTAAAATGGTTATTTTAATGCATTAGTACCTTTCAGAATATGAAGGTTGGCATATAAATATTTTAAATCAAATTTAATAACCTCTTATTTAATTTAAAAATATTCGCCAAAGAAATTTAACATATATTGTTAGGATTCGAACTCAGACTTTCACACAACTCTGTGTCATCTTATATTGCTGACTCATCTGATCACACTCATGTTGAAAAGATAAATAATCATCAATATACATATTTTGTGCTAAACCAGCACTTTTCAGTTGGTCCAGATTACCATCTCCACACATATATACAATCAATTCTCAGCTTTATATTAAGATAGCCAATCTTCATACTTTAATGGGCAGGCTTGGAGAATAATCCATTTGTACATACATATGAATGTTCCACCATCATTAGATTTTCAATGAAATGGAAGGCTGAAGAGTTGTGGGTTGGACTAGTTTGAAGCCTGTCCATTAAAGTATGACGATTGGCTATCTTAATATAAAGCTGTGCACTGATTGTATATATGTGTGGAGATGGTAATCTGGACCAACTGATGAGTGTTGGTTTAGCACGAAATATGTACATTGGTGATTATTTATCTTTTCAACATGTGTGTGATCAGGTGGGGCAGCAATATAAGATGGCACTGAGAGTTGTGAGTCATGTGAAAGTCTGAGTTCGAATCCCGCATATATTACAGATATATTTTGTAAAATACCTATTATTAAAATGTTTTCATTTAAATGTGGATTCATATTTAGTGATTTTGTGAAGAAGCACATTCACTTGTCGTAGCCCTCATTTGAGATTCAAATCTGAGTGAAACTTAGGGTATATGTGAGGGTTGCAAGTGATCTTACTTTTCCCCGATAGCAATGGATAAAAGTTCTCCCTTTGCGGCATTTAACTACCCCAGTAAGTAAGTATCCATTCTTAAAGGGGTAAGTATCCATTCTTAAAGGGGTAAATGTCCATTCTTAAAGGGGTGCTGTAGACTCTTTAATCTCCGGCAAAATATTGAGTCATTTAACTTTAAAATTGTCTAGCATTTGCTTCCTGCGTTATTTAAAGATTTTATTATTATTATTTTGCCATATTTTATTTTAAAATGGATTGGCTGTTAGCATTTAACATGTTTTCCTGTTGCATTTTATTTTTTAAAATCTTGAACATATATCTAATTAATCTAGATAAAGAATCTTCTATCGACCCATATATGGCTTAAATCGAAAAACTCAAAACAGTGGGTTTACATTTTAAAAAATAGTTAAGATTTTGTCGAACATGAAAGAAACTCTGGACATGCTTTTCTACCTACCACAGCCAGTGTCGTTTGTTCTGAAACAAACGACCCCAAACGTAAAGTTAGGGAAGCTTACTTCATTGCGGCTGACCCATCGGCAATCAACAGAAGAGAGGCCTGCTATTCCCTATCTCGTAAATGGTCCACGTAACATCTGCATATAAATTTGCATAAAATTTGCATAGTTTTACAGTTATTAACAGAATAACTCGCCATGAATATGGGGCTGTAGACTGTCCCGAAAGCGCTTGGCAGTAAAAAATTTTTGACAATTTATTAATAGCTTCATTAACTGTGCGCAGAGCACATATATATATATTAATTTAAAAAATAGTGTATTATCAACTGTTTTTAAAGTGAATATTTATTTATTTTTGTATTAGAGGATAATTTATGATTTGTTTTATTTTATTTGTAAATAATCTTGATTGCTTATGTTTGTTTATTTATTGTCTAATGATACCCTGATCTTATTACCTACTACCCTCTAAAAATGGCATTAACTTCGGAATAATAATAATTCTAATCTGTAATAATAATAAAAATATGTATAAAATTAACGATGCAAATTATCTAATAGTGGTTAATAAACTTTTATAATTATTACAACAAAAGGATTTTTTAAAAAAATTTTTAATAAACTTATTTAGTCTAACAATACAATAATTTGTATTTACAAACAACTTAATATTTGTTTATTGTTCAGATCTGATAATAGCGTAATGCAATTTTGAAATAATAACAGATAATAAGCAAAATCTCTTTAATTAATAGTTGTTTAATTTTAAATAATTATGGATATTTATCTATGTAAACAGGTTAAATAGATAGATAGATAGATAGATAGATAGATAGATAGATAGATAGATAGATGGATGGATGGATGGATAGATGGACGGACGGACGGACAGATAGATATATAGATAGATAGATAGATAGATAGATAGACAGACAGACAGACAGACAGATAGATAGATAGATAGATAGATAGATAGATAGATAGATAGATAGATAGATAGATAGATAGATAGACATACAGGCAGACAGACGGGTAGATAGATAGATAGATAGATAGATAGATAGATAGATAGATAGATAGATAGATAGATAGATAGATAGATAGATAGATAGATAGATAGATAGATAGATAGATAGATAGATAGATAGATAGTATTATTATTATTATTATTATATCATTTCACATTAATAACTGATAATTATTTTTAAGTTCAGAAATTATTAAGATGTTTTTAAGTCAGATATATACTTAATTTTATAATCGAGATTGAATATATATGATTAATATAGCAGCATTTATCTCTGCGAGTTATTTCTGATAATTATTAAATAAGACCTTTATACATTCACATTATTTGTTTATATATGCAGTTCAGTCAATGGGAATGAATTCAGATAATTTCTACACTTTGGCTGAATGAAATTGGTTTAAACAAAATGCATTGCAAAAGTTGCTTAATTTTTTTTAAACTATATATTTGAATAGGTATGCTGAGTAATTGTGATCTTGTTTAATATATATAAACAACTACAACATTTGACATAGAGTAAAATATATTCCCCGTGTTTTCAAAAATTAATAAATAGGCTTGGTTAGCAATTAAAAATAATATTTAATGAAAATCTTCATAGTATTTTAATTAAAATTCCAATTTTGTTTTTGAAGATTATATTGATGTGATATTTGATTTTTGCATTCAACTCTACTCTAGTTCTGTTGCAAAATATTGAATAAGTGGAACTCTAGAGCATTTTCCATAAACATCTTCAGCTTTCTGTATAAGATTTAATTTAATTTTCTTATTATTAATGAACCTATTTAATTAATGAGAAGCTAAAAACCAACACTAAACTTCTTGTTGAAAGTAACAGTAGATTGTTGTGTTGAATTAATATAAGACGTAAACTCTCAAGATGTAATAGTAATAGTAATTATAATAGTAGTAAGAAGAGAGAAGTAGTAGTAGTAATAGTACTAATAGTAATAGTAGTAGTAACAGTAGGAATAGTAGTAGTTAGCAGCAGTAGTAGCAGTAGTAGTAGGAGTAGCAGTAGCAGTAGTAATAATAATAATAATAGTCGTAGTAGTAGTAGTAGTAGTAGTAATAATATTAAATTTGGCCTTATAATTAAATTATTTTATATAATCCTTTACCTGATATCTTTTATAACTGAAATGTACTAATTCTTTAGCATATGTCTCAATATTCTTTTTATCTAACTCTTACTTGGATAAAGTGTCATTTTCATTAAGAAATACTTCTAAGCATGTTAATTTATAAGTCATTCACACTTTGAACTAGGTGGACAGAACCTAGATTTTATTATTATTTTATAGTCTAGTTATAATTAGATGTAATAGAAATTAAATACTGTTAGACATTACATGTTTCATAATCCATTTAAGAATAAGTTCATTATTTAGCAAGTCATATATTTATATTATAACCCACAAAAGATGGTCAGTCGCTGGCTGCTCTATAGTGTAGAAGTGGGCCTGTCGCTATTTAAATTGCAATTTCCAATATACAAGTTTTATATTTCCGCATAAGCTATAATTACTCTATACTTTAATAATAGATTCAAATTTAATAAATAAATTTCTCAGGGTTATTTAATAGTACTTATACTTTTAGTCTTATTATATTTTAATGAAAAATCTTGACAAATATATTATTTCTTACTATAGGAACTAATTAAGAGTAACTTAATCTGTGTTTTAAAATTAAGGCTAGCCATTTTAAATATAAAATTGACTAATATTTATCTCAGGGTTATATAATATAATTAAATAAATGCATGGGTGTAAAGTGTGTTTATGCATTTTAGGATGTGATAATGTAAAAACGATTTTATGTACATTATCTTACCCAATACTTTTAGTATTTCAGATAGCTTCCATAACAATAATAATATATTTAATCCAAATAGGCTTATTTGTAAGTTAATATCTTAAATAAGATCTTTATCTCATAAATATGCAGTGACGATGTTTCTTTAATAATGACAAAAAGAGAAGTATTAATTTTTAACAAGTACTTTATTACACAATACGCCTTGAATGTTTAATTTTAACAAGAGAGACCTCTACAAATCATAACGCAAGACTCTGAACCTATTTTCTTAATTATATAGGCAAATCTAAAGCACATTGATTTGGGAGCATGAAGCTAATAAATTCTTCACTGATTAAGTCCACTATTTCTGTTAAACATTAACATTCGCGAAATCTTTCAATTTACAATGAGTCAATATTCAGATATTAAATTTAGAAATATTTTGAATCAATTTAAAGTTGTAAATATTAATTATTATTAAGCTTGATGTCAGCATGTAATACTATGATTTGTAGAGGTCTCTCTTGTTAAAATTAAGCACTCAAGGCGCATGTACTAAGGTTTTAGCCTTAAAGTATGCTGACATTGCTTTTAATAAGAATTAATGTTTACTACACAATATAAAATAAATGATAAAATGAATAATAACAATAAGAAAAGTATATAAAATATCTAATAAATATTAATAATACAACCTTTACCACTCTTAGCAAAGGCAATTGGCCCCCAAACTTATCATTAAGTAATAATATAGTATGCAGAATAAGCATTTATAATTGTTGTCTATGGTGAAAAAATTGGCCAGTTACTTTAGCTAAAAAATTACACTATAAGTTGGAAATATTACTTTTAAAAAATAACTTATTGAGTACATCTGGGTCTCTTTTTATGCAGGCTTATTTAACACGATTTTGAAGTTATGCGATTCATGTTTCACCGGAAGTCAAACTCTGATAATGCGCTATTACTTTAAATAATAAATGTCGTGCACTTACGTTATATTGAAAGTCTTAGCACATTATTGGAATTCGACTTTCATCTTAGTAATTTCAATATTTTCAGTGCTTTATAATAGTAAGATTTTATGCAATAATGAAATTAAAATCATGATTTCCACATTTTATGTATACACACATTAAATTTTACAAGATTATAATGTAAATTTGTTCAAACATTGTGCGTGTTAATTTTGCATTTTAAATCACATTCTGTTTTTGCTTTTTAAAAAAGAATGTAATCAATTATTAATCATTTAGTGTCCGCAAGTTTATTTTTAAAAGGTGAGTAATAGCAGTGGGCACAATTAAATTTGACAATTAAAAATTAAAATCTGATTTTTAATTGTAATTAACAATTTAAAAATTACTTACGGTGACTTGAAATTAATGTGATGTAAAACTAAATTTGATTTTTAAACGGAATTGAAAATTAAAAAATTAAAGACAAAAATAAGAATTTAATTTTTAGTTGTTAGTTTTAATTAAATTTTTCCCAGCAGTGGTGAATAAATGTCTTTTTATTATCATAAGTCTAAGTTCATAAACAATTAATAAAATCATTGTCTCAAAGATTAATTACTAATTACGTTGTCAACAGAAAACCATTAACACAACATGAGAGTGCAAACGAACATGTTTTTCGCAAATAGCAATAATAATTAAAATGTGTATAAAAAATGTAAATTACTGTACTGTAAATTATGCATAAAAATATATTATTTTGAATAAAATTAAATATTATAGTTTAAAAAGTTTGTCTTGTATCAATTTTTTCAAATTTGAAATTTTTTATTAGTCATATTTTATTTCCTTATTTTTTTTTGCGCAAATTTTAAAGTCATTTTACATTGGTGCTTTGCTTTTACGCAAATTTTGAAAAATCACAGACTGCATCCCCCCTTTTTCAATGTAAGTTACGTCTATTTTTGCACGATTTCGTTTGCGCGTGTTTTCTGAGGAACCTATCTATCATGTAAAATGAGACCCAGGTGTATATATAAAAATTTTAAAAACCCATACCCTTACATGCTTGTGTAAACTGTGCATTGTGTATTATGCAGCTATTCACTTAAAATATGTATTCATGTATGTTTAATAATACGACTTAAATCTCTGTAAAAAGAAAAAACACTTGTTACTTCCTGTAATCAATTCACCGATCATCATTATCTAGTTTGGTTTCTGAGCTTAAAGATTTTCTTGATTTTTTCATGGTCATATTAATTGTTACGATGAATTTAAACAGAGTCTAAAAATAAAAAAGTTTTATATCACTAAAAAAAATGTTTGTTTTCACTGTCCAAAAAGTACAGCAAAATAGACGGAAAATGTGAAAATATACTAGCATTTAATAATTTTTTGTATTCTTCAACTCAACACTTTTTCTTTATGCTGAAAAAAAAATCCATACTGAAGTTTCACCTTTTTTAAATTTGTAACAATATTAAATTATATTACTTATGTGGAATTATTAAAATTAAAAAACAATATTTAATAACAAATCATTTGATTGACCATAAAGACTTGTTATGTATCATTAATGTAACAAGAAGCAAATAAACATATGATACATTACAAACATTTAATTACAGACAACTTTTTTTAAAAAAAATTCTGCATATTGAAAAAAGGAAAATATATATATAATGCATTCTGAGTTTGCCTATTGTAATCAATATGTAAGTCTTTTATTGATGTGTATTTTCCAAATACGATAGCTGTAGCGATTTGGGGCATTACATGCCACTATTTTATCAAGTGCAGTAGCCATGTTTTTTGCAATGACTTATCAATTTGTCGAATAGTGCAATACGATTTGATGGCAGAGTTGGTTATTTAACTAAAAATTAAAGGCAATAATCTCATTCACTTTATTTGTATTGCATTTTCATCACACACAATTTATTATTAATTGTATAAAATCATCCTCACATTTTTTCCCAAAAATACAATTCAAATACAATTGAGAGCAATTTCAATTTAATTGAAATTATCATTTGTAAAGATTTTAATCCAAAATTGATTGTCTGAAATTTTAGCTAATATTTATACTGTACACAATTTAAAATTTAATATTGATAATACTATGACCAAAAATTATTTTTAGTTTTATGCTGAATGAAATTTATATATTTTTCTCAGTACTGCATTTTTTTTATCCGTGTGATGTCTCCATTGCTTTGGATATCTGAAAAGAATTATGAGATGATAATTTAAATTGAGGAAGCAGTGTAAGTGTTATTTTTAATTTTGCATTTAGTAATTTTTGATATTAATTGTATAAATCTGAAACTATTTTACCTTCTTTGCTCCCCCTATTTTTAACTGAAAATATTTTAAATTAGTGATGGTAGCAGTTTTGATTTGACAGAAAAATTTTAACTCAAAATTAATTGACTGAATATTTTAGTTAATATATATACTGTACTTTTTTTTTTCTCAGTAATGAAAGTTTATTCATCAAAAAAGATACAAATACAGTTTAATAAAAGGTTTACAAAGAATGGTTGAAATTCAGGAGCAACATGGTAAAAGAGGAAGGATACATATGAAAAGGAAAAGGGATGTGGAAAAGGTGTGTATTAACCATTAAAAACAAATAAATGTTACAATTAGGAATTATTTGTAAAGTCTAGAGTTTAAATATGAGTAGCATTTTAGGAGTACAATATTGAGAAATCCAATTTGTCATGGATAAGTTGAGAATAGGAAAACACTTGGAGATAACAACATTGGAAATAATAAATTTAAATAGGGTGAATCACTTGCAATTAAAATCATTAGGTCAAACTGCAGTTTACTTTGCAATAATACTTGGATAAAATCATTTATAACAATAACACTAAAATCTCTATGAATAGCATTTTTTCCTTCTTGTGAATGAGAAAGTCAACATTGGCAACAATCCCCACAGCACCCTCATCCTAGCCCTCCTCTCAAAAGAACCAGGATTTAGGTCTCTGCCCCCCCCTCCCCAACAACCAGACTCTCTCATTCAATCAGCAAAGTTGAGTGTAATGAAAATTTTAATTAAAAGGTACAATTAGGAATTATTTGTAAAGTCTAGAATTCAAATATGAATAGTGTTTTAGGAGTACAATATTGGAAAATCCAATTTGCAGTAGATAAGTTGAGAAATAGGAAAACACTTGGAGATTACATAAAATATGGACTAAATCAATCTACTGCTCAGTTCTTCCAAATGGCCTCGAATATCTTCACAAGAGAGCAATCCCGAATACTTTGGAAAAATTATGGAAAAACTATAGAGAACAAGGGAAAAAATCCAAGCTTCAAAATGTCTCTGCTAAAAACCATTCTAATCCATCATGAAATCACATGAACAGCAAAAGTCCAGCCCTATCAATAACAACATTGGAAGTAATAAAATTGAATAAGGCAAATCACTTGCAATTAGAATCATGAGGCCAAATCTTGCAATAATACATGGATAAAATCATTCATGACGATAATGTTAAAGAATTGCCATAAATAACGTTATTCTATCTTGTGAATGAGAAAAACCAATGTTGGTAAAGATCACCACAGTGTCCTCATCCCAGCTCCCTCCCTCAAAAGAACTAGGATTTAGGCCCCTGGGGATCCTCCCAACAACCGGACTCTCTCATTCATTCAACAAAATTAAGTGAAATGAAAATTTTCATTAAAAGATAAAATCTCTGTAGAAATATTTTGTAATTTCAATGGTTGCCATATATTTACATAGCATTTTTATAAAAGTTGAAATTATTCTTACTTGTGATTACATTGTTGATATAGCTTGCATATGAAAAGAGAACTAAGAAACTCCCCCTTTTTAATAGGAATAGTTTTAGAGAAATTTAATTCCCTAAACTAGGAAAAAGGGAACAAAACAGGGAGCCAGAAACAGTGTTAACTGGAGTCCTTGGCTCCCTCTAGTGGACTACACATTTTTAATTTTATGCTGAACAAATTTGCTATTTTTACAGTACTGTATTGGTTTACATTCACAGTACTGTGTTGATTTATGTTCATGTACTGAATGAACCTTCTTATTTTTTTGCAAAATTAAAAATAACAATTACACTGCTTCTTCAATTTAAATTATCATCTCATAATTCTTTTCAGATATCCAAAGCAATGGAGACATCACACGGGTAAAAAAAATGCAGTACTGAGAAAAATATATAAATTTCATTCAGCATAAAACTAAAAATAATTTTTGGTCATAGTATTATCAATATTAAATTTTAAATTGTGTACAGTATAAATATTATCTAAAATTTCAGACAATCAATTTTGGATTAAAATCTTTACAAATGATAATTTCAATCAAATCGAAACTGCTCTCGATTGTATTTGAATTGTATTTTTGGGGAAAATGTGAGGATGATTTTATGCAATTAATAATAAATTGTGTGTGATGAAAATGCAATACAAATAAAGGGAATGAGATTATTGCCTTTAATTTTTAGTTAAATAACCAACTCTGCCATCAAATCATATTGCACTATTCGACAAATTGATAAGTCATTGCAAAAACATGGCTACTGCACTTGATAAAATAGTGGCACGTAATGCCCCAAATCGCTACAGCTATCGTATTTGCAAAATACACATCAATAACCGAAAACGAAAGGGCGGAAACCCCAAAACCCCAAAAGACTTACATATTGATTACAATAGGCAAACTCAGAATGCATTATATATATATTTTCCTTTTTTCAATACACAGAATTTTTTAAAAAAAAAGTTGTCTGTAATTAAATGTTTGTAATGTATCATATGTTTATTTGGTTCTTGTTACATTAATGATACATAACAAGTCTTTATGGTCAATCAAATGATTTGTTATTAAATATTGTTTTTTAATTTTAATAATTCCACATAAGTAATATAATTTAATATTGTTACAAATTTAAAAAAGGTGAAACTTCAGTATGGATTTTTTTTTCAGCATAAAGAAAAAGTGTTGAGTTGAAGAATACAAAAAATTATTAAATGCTAGTATATTTTCACATTTTCAGTCTATTTTGCTGTTTTGGACAGTGAAAACAAAAATTTTTTTTAGTGATATAAAATTATTTTTTTTTTAGATTCTGTTTAAATTCATCGTAACAATTAATATGACCATGAAAAAAATCAAGAAAATCTTTAAGCTCAGAAACCAAACTAGATAATGATGATCGGTGAATTGATTACAGGAAGTAACAAGTGAGCAGTTGACCGACCAAATATGGAGGGTATTAAAGATCTCAGACTATGGACCCAAATTGCCATTCGATGAAGACTTTTTATTTAGATATGTATATTCGACTTTTTGTTGCTCGTAAATCAAAGAGTTTTAGTTGTTTTAGATAACATATATACAAGTGAAATTATTAAAGAAATATTAATCTCATTATTCGTATTCATAAATAAGCGTCTCCTCCCACTTCTTGTGATAAAACAGAAGCATTTAGCTTTTAACAGTTCTCACAGAATCTTTAATAATTACAACTTGGCACTAATTACACCACCAGATAATACTGCCTTCTAGCAGGAATAAAGGCGAATGAACCCCCATATTTTTCTTTAAGAAAGTGTTCCGACGTTTTATGTTAAGCTTGTCTTAATTGTCTGAGAAGAAGCAGTAACCTTTTATTGCTTAATATTTAGACAGTTTTAGGCATAATTCAGATAAGTTTATTAAACACACCAATTTAACATCAATATTGTATTTTTGTTTAGACGGTTTAATTCAGCGATTAGTATTTCATACATGGTTAAACCTAAATTATCTTGATGAACATGTGGTGTACATTCTCACGAAAAAGCATCACCAGTTGGTCACTCAAAAATATGGATAGTCGATCTTGAGATTCATAGAATCAGCTTCCGGTTCTGTTATGTGTGGCATTTGAACTTTTTAAGAACTCTCCAGTAACAAACGATTCAATTTAACCCACTCGATTATTTATTTTTCTTTAATAGGAAAATAATATTAACAATGATTACATAAAAATCAAAATATAATTGTGATCTCTTCCGCAAATTTATAAAGAACAACATATCATTAATTGAAAAATATGAAAAATATGCTACTTTCAAACCCTTCAATGGCAATCTAGTAATCAGCAAAATTCAATGCCTTATATATTTCATAATATCAAAGTATTTTTCTAAATTTTATATTCGATTTCACGTTAAATATATATATTTGAAATACAGGCATTCTTCATATGCCTGGAGTATAATTGTAAATATAGGGGATTTGAACTCAGACTTTCAAGCACCCTTTAGCTAACCACACTATCTCATACCAGTAATACACATGAGTACACAGATAGGGGATTTGAACTCAGACTTTCAAGCGCCCTTCAGCTATGCACACTATCTTATACCACTGATACACATGATCACACATGTGTATCAGTAATATGAGATAATGTGGATAGCTAAAAAGTGCTTGAAGTCTGAGTTCAAATCCTCTATAATTAAATATACAAATAAAATTAAGGAGATCAAGCAACTGTTCCTCAGGCGATGACTAAATTAACAAGCCACAGTGTTTATCTAAAGATTTGTAACAATAGCATTTTACTTGTAATTAAGTTAGATTGTTTCCATCATCTAAAACCAATAGTTAAATGTGTGAAAAATTAGAACTTTATTTCATTTTTTAATATATTCCTTTGTTAGTAGTAGTACACAGGTTAGAATATTATAGAACATTTTGAATGGTATTATTCTCCTCATTTCTTCAGATGTTATTTACCTGATCAGTGACTGTATTAGCATAAAGAATCAAATCTGTGACCTTTAGATTCATGACTATTAAACTTAAGGTAATACACTAATCAATTAAGCTTTGGCAGAACAACCTAGTTGGTCAAAGCATAACGGCAAATTCAGTTTCATGAATTGAAAGATCCCATGTTTATTTTCTGTGCTAATACTATCACTATTCATGTCAACAGTATCTGAAGAATAAAAAAGAAGAATACATTTTGAAACATTGTGTTATATATTAATACGGGTATTATTACTAATAGTTGAATGCATTTGAAAATTTTAAATAAAGTTTGAATTCTTCTAAAGACATTTAGCAATTAATTTTAGACGATGGAAATAGTTAATGTATAATTGCATAATCAAGATAATATTAAACTTTTAATTATCATCAGATAATATATATTTACCCAAAGCAGAGAATGTATAGCTAAATAATATGGTGATATGAGCAAGCAAAAATACCAATCATCACTGGTCATGGTTTACTACTGGTTACTATCTTTCATAAAACAACGATTAAAGATACATCATAAACATTAACCAAGAGATCTATGCTACATGAAGTGGTAATGTATCTATCTTTCATGTCTTTGAGATGGATTTAAATCTGGTAATTTATTAAATAGTTTTAAAATGTTTTTTTCATAACCAATACAGTTTACCATCCAAAATTGGTCACTAAATGGGTGTGCAGTTATTCTTAACTAGAAAATAAAATGAGAATGAAAAAATGTTAAAATCCTCATAAGCCAGGTAAGTATTGCCTTTGTCTTAGCTGTTCTTCATCAGGTATTAATAGATAGCCATTTACCCCACATTGGAATATTTACAGATTATTTTATTTTACATCATCACCATAAACTGTTATAAATCTTTTCCAATTTTAAGATGCATTATCAAGTAATAAATAAGTTAACAACTCTGCATTTCAAGTGACATGACCAGTGAACCTGTGTGCCTGATCTGTCAAGGGGTAGTAGAAATGTATAGAAACTTGTTGTATTATATGCAGCAGTGATTGATTTAAAAAAATTAAATAGCCTTTTTGGGGGTGTTTCTTCCAGAAAAACTTGACCCCAACAGCTGTTTGGTAAGCCAGTTGAAATTTATGTCAAATACAACAATTCATTTTTCTATTTAAATATAATTGCAATGCATTTGATATTAATGCCTGAATGTGAATTTTAGCAGTAATTTGATTAAAAATGCTTTGTATTAGATAGAAGTGTGAAGATAGTTTGAATTAGATAACCTGTAAAGTAATATACTGTCCGTAACATTCCATGAGACCAACAAAATGGTGCAGGATATTGCACATCTTGTTTGATTTTGTGATTTACTAGCAACAGAATCAGATGCTGTGTCATATTTTCAAACAATCAATAAATTAAAAATTAACTGTGATAAAACATTCTTTTTAAACAATCAATGTGCTTCCACATTCGAAGAAATGTGATTGTGGATCATCAATGAAGATATTCTGTTGTAAAGAAATAGCTCAATTTCACTGACCATTGCATTCATGCAAGCGAATGTGTTCCGTTCGAAAGCAGAGTTGGTTTGACAGCTATACCATTGGTTCAAGCTTTAGCCAAGAACAGCTGAGTATTCAAGCTGTCCAGACAGAACTGTTGATCAGAAGAAGTGCCATCTTACATTGGACCAATGGCCTGCGGGAGCTGTATTCTGAGAGTTTGGCAGTTCAAGCATGCTATCAAATTGGTGGGCTCAGTTTGACAGTTGAGGTGGATGGAACTCTCTTTATCAAGAGGAAAAACCATCAGGAAAAAGTACTACCTCAACAGTGGATTTTTGGGGTGTGTGCTGTGAGACACATAAATGTTTCTTGAAATGTGTTCCTTGCCAATCTGCATCCACACTTTTGCCGGCCCTGAAAGTCAACATCAAGGCCAGATCGACTATCTTCTCAGACTGTTGGAAGAGTTATAAGTCTGCTGATCTTGAGGCATCAGCATTCCATCATCTGACAGTGAATCATACCTACAACTTTGTGGACCCTTTCACAGGTGCTCACATGCAGACCATCAAGTGGCTTTGGAGCCTTTTAAAGTGGAAAAACAGGAAACAACATGGAACTCACCATCAAGTTCTGCCCAACTACCTTGCAGAATTTATGTGGCGAGGTCTCTACAAGGATGAAGACGTTTTCCTGGTATCCTTTCAGAGATGTTTTTAACATGGCACTCCGAGTAGGATTTTACAAGAAGCATTTGAAGTTGAAGTGATTTTGAATATTTTTAATAGTTGTTGGTGTTCTTTTGACATGTTTCTTTTTTACAAATGTTTATATTTTGTAATGTTTACCTAACAAAAATTGTTTTTTTCATTTGAAATTGTTCATATATTTTGAAGATATTTAAGATTTGTTGTTGTAGTTTTTTTTTTGAAAAGAAAAACCGATTTAAAGTATTCATTGGTTATTTGGGTAATAGTTTTTAATGTTGTTGCTCTTTCATTTTGGTTGTTGTTATTGTAAAAAAACTTCAAACATTTTCAGCTGGTTTTTAAAAACTCAACAAGCATAACTGTTTGTAATACTTTTTTTAATTTGTTGTTGTTTATAGTTTTAAAAAAAAAAGGCTAACAAATTTTACTTTTTGTTGTCATTATTTTTGAAATCAAAAAAAAAAAGCAGGGAACACAAACCAACAGTAATAAAATTGCAAATTTTTATTTTTCAACCTAAAAAAAAAAACATATTAAAAAAAAGCTTAATAAGTTTAAAGCCATTTTAGTATTTGTTGCTGTTTCTCTGTAAAAATGAAAATGTAACTTTTATTTTTTGTTCCGATTATGGATTTTTAAACAACATTAAAAAAAAGGTGTAACCCAAAAAAAAACAAAGAAGTAATCAAATTGAAAATCGTTTTTTCAAACAAATAGCATGGTGGTGTAAAGGCTAACAACTTTTACTTTTTGTTGCCATTATAATTGAAGCAAAAAATAGTGGTAACACAAAAATATCCAGTAATAAAATTGCATTTATACCCTTTTTTTTAAATACCCTAAAAAGCATATTCAAAAAAAAAAGCTTAATAAGTTTAAAGTCATTTTAATATTTGTTGCTGTTTCAAGAACTTTTACTTTTTGTTCCGATTTTGATTTTTTAAACCAAAAAAAAACAGTGTAACACACAAAAAGGCTAATACAATTGAAAATTGATTTTTTTTAAAAAATAGCATGTTAAAAAAAACAAAAAGCAAAATAACTTTAAAACCATTATAATATTTGTTGCTGTTTCTATGTAAAAATGAAAATGAAAAAAAAATTATTTTTGTTATGATGATTTTTTTTTAAAAAAAAAGACTAACATAAAAAAAAAACCAAACAAAATTGAAATTTGTTGATTTTATTTTACATTTTTTGATGTCACTTCATTTCATTTGTTTATGTTAATAAAAAAAAAGGTTAAAAAACTCGATTTTTGTATTTACTTTTTTTTTTTGCATAACAAAAAACACAGCAAAATGATTAAAATCAACTGCCTGGGAATGTTCATATTTTATAGTTTTGGCATGATAGTGGCACCACCGAGCGGCATCTTTGTCCAACAAACTACTACCATATATATATATTAGTTAATCCCATAGCTTTTCTTACATTATTAAATTAAAAGAATGAAATGCTGTTGATAGTGACATAATAATATGAGATATCAACATTAGATAAAAATAACTATTGTTTATGCATTTTTATTAACTGCTGTTGATGACTTGTGTATCATTATTTTATGTAAATTTCTTTAAAAATATTCTAATTATCAACTAACTACATTACAATTTTTTCTATTACAAATTGAGCAAAGCCAGTCTGCAGCTTTTCACACATTAGTGGAATAATAATAAAGATAATAGACCATAATGCAATGGATTATTAAAATATATTTCAAATTTATATACTAAGGCTATATTCAAAGAAATAGAATGTGTTGAACATTTTATTATCTAAATTCCATTTTTGTTTCTGATGTATTGAATACCAAATATTTTTCTCCATTTCTCTGTCTGTCCCATCACCATTATTAGTAAGTTTGATAATTAAAATATATTTATATATTTTAATTTCAAATTATAGCTGTACCCTCACATTAGTAAAAATTTTGATAATTAGAATATATATATATATATATGTATGTATGTATGTATTCCATTTTTGATTTTTGATGTAACTAATATTTACTAAGACTCTAACCTCAAGAATATGCATATAAAAATGTGATAGGAGGGACTTCTACAGGCCTTAACCACAAGCTTACATTTTGGATTTTTGATGTATTAAATACCAAATAAAATTTTTATTTTCTAATTCTCTCCATTTCTCTAACTATCCCCTTATGTTAATAGAAAGTTTGATAATTTAAATAAATTTACATAATATTTATATGAAATAATTATCAATAGCAGTATTGCAAAAAATATAACTTTTATTAAATACAAATTATGTGATAATTTTTAAAGTGTCTATAAAATTCTAATGTCATCATAATATATGTAAGTGAGAAATTATATACATATTCAAATGTTTAAATAATTTAAAATATATTTGTTTCATAAATATTACTGGATTACCAAAAACTAATATTGTTTCATTTCTCTAGTATGTATTTTTACACATAGACCACAAAATCTAGCTTTATCATGTGAGAATATACTTAAAGGAAAATGGTAGAAAGTTTATCAAATTCATTTTTTTCTCTTGCTGTACTGGTGGCATTTTAAAATGTACTTTTTTACATCTTAAATATATTTAAAGTGACTTTATAAAAATGTATCAATTTCATAGCAAAAGTGTATCAAATTCAGTAGTGTTTCTCTTGCTATATGATGCTATTTTAAATTTTACTTTAACAGATGTTAAACTGAATATATATTTAAACTGAAATTCTAAACATTTATCAAATTCATTATAAATCATTGATCTAAATTGTCATTATTCAAATAAGAAATTAAATACATGGTTATGAATACAATTTAATTAATAAAAATCATATTTACAAAGTCAAATTTTACCTTTCTTTATCACAAACTACTCCTTTTACTTTAAAATTTTTCTAACCATGTAATCTTTTAATCAGTGCTGATCTCTTTTTGTTTCTTATGACATCTTTAAAACAATTATCATATAAATTTTCCATATATTTTTATATTGTAAATTATAAAATTTAATAAAGCTAACATTTATATGCTAGAAAAATTCTTTACAAAAGAAGAAAGAAAATCATGCATGATTCAGTCGCAAACAAACTTTCATATTTATATAGTAATATAGATAAGTCACATAATGACAACTAAAGCTTAATAAACTATAGAATCTACAATTTGTTGTCAAAGATATGTATATACTCAAAAAGAAATTAATAAAAACATCATCAAATAGTTTCAAAGTTTAAAGACCCATCTTGCTGACTGGTTACTATATACACACAAATAGGCCTTGTTGATACCAGGGCAGAACATCTTTCTTTCATACAGATGACCTAGTTTTGAATCCAGGCCATTATACCAAAGGCTTTGCAGTACAAGAATAAAGTATTTGATTTTCATGCAGATTGACTAGTTTCACATCCAGATATAAAATCCTCAATTTTATTTATTGTGAGTTTTTTATATATATATAGCCTATTTATAGACACTCTAGAAAACTATTCAATATTGGTTAATATTGGAAAAGTATTCAAACTTTCATAAGCTAACCATTGATAAGCTTAGAGAATATGGCCTTCAGCATCATTACTCTTTTATAAGGGTTGATGGAGATCCCTTTTTCATAGATCATTATTTAAAAGCTGTTTAACCTTTATCTATATATGTGTGTGTATTTATAAACTTAGGAATGTTTTCACAGGTTACAGAAACAAAAGGCAAATTTTACAGTTTCATCTGTGTAAGATTTTAATTAAAATATTACATGGATAAATCTCCAAATGTATTTATATATTACATGTAAAGTGAACTGGTTGTTTATTAATTTATTATACCTATGACCTAAGGTCTGAACCGAAGATCTTGAAGTTTTTGTTCAGGTTCCAAAAAGTCAAGATTTTTTCCAGATGTTTAACCATATCTCATTATTGTTCAAAAAATAGGCTTCCAGTTATTGTTAGCTGGAGAATAAAACGAAAACAAATACAAGGAAACATGGGAAGTCTTTATGACCTTGATGTTGGGTGAGCTTGATGGGTAATACCTTTTTTGCTTTACTGCAATTTATTTTAATATGAAGTGGGTGGTGGTGGGGAGAGGGGTGTTATTAAAGTTGCTTTAGTCCTAAGTACATTATTTAAAGATTATTTTTTATCTCTTCTTCAAAAATACGTTATGTATTCTCTACTACTTTAATTTGTTACATTCCATTGGTCTTAAACAAAATTTTTCAATTTTCCTCTTTTTTTTATAGTAATAGTTTCTTCTTCATCGTATACATTTCCCATAGCTTATTACATTCCAATAACTAATTCTCTCAGTTCTATATTTCTTCTGATGCATATTACGTTATAAATTTTAATCTTTTATTTATTTTTATCCTTGGTTTTTTTTTCTTTTTGCCCTTAAACTTCCCACATTTACTTTAAGCAAATAATTTATTCTCTCTACTGATAATTTCCAGCTTAATATTGACCTTGTCTTTATATGAATTTAGTGTTTTATTTTGTATTACTATTTTTTGTTAACTTCCATAACGTTTTTTTTTTACTCTTATTAAAGTCGGTGAGGTAAAATGTTTATCCTATCCTTCTGCTTTCAAAGATAACTCTATATTTTAAAATAATTTTTATTTGTATAAAATATTTCTGAAGCCATAAAATCTATTTCATTACTTTTACATTATAGTAAAGAGTATTCCGGTTTACTACGGTGAAAAGAGTGGTAGATTATTGAACTAAACGATTATAGATCACGGTGTCATTTTGTCCTTTCCGATGTTCGAAATATTTATGAACTCCCAAGCAATATACCAGTCGATTGTATTTTTTTTTCCTATATCAACATTCTAATAAATTTAAATTAGAACTTGCAAATCGTTTTCAAGTATTAGTAAATTTTGAACATGATTCAGATTTGAATGACATTAATAGGAAAATAACTGATACACTTTTAAAAACTGCAACAAAGATAATGGTAGAAAAAAGCAGCAACTGACCAATAAAATTTCTACTGGGACTAGAGAATTTATGAAGAAAATAAGGAATATGAAGATATACAAAAATGATGCATTACGAAGGATTGAATATCTCAAATTTTGTAAAATGGTGCTAAAAAGAATTGATAATGATATAAGAAAGTATAATAAAAGTCTCAAGAGATGTAAAACAACATTTTTGTATTCATAGGAAACATACCTGCTATAAGAAAAAAGATGAAACTATTACTAAAAAAAGATGACATCATGAAATGGGTAGAAGAGTTCTACCAAGAATTGTACAGTAATAAAGAATACCGCCGACATCTATTATATCTTCTGAATTGTCCAGGGTTTTAACTGAAGAAATGAGACATGAAATTAAATTTATGAAGAAGGTAAAAGATCCCCATAAAGATGGAATTATAAGTGAAATATTAAACGAAGCAGATGAAGAAATAGAAAAATGTTGGCAATGTTATATACCAAATGTCTAAATGATAAAGATGTATCAGATGATTGGAACAATGCAGTTATTCATATTAATATTTTAAAAAGATGATAAAGAAGATATTAAAAATTACAGACATATCAGCCTTTTATCAGTTTGACACAAAATATTTACCAAGATAATTAGAATTCGTCTATAGAGAATATTGGATTTCAACCAATCCAAAGAGCAAGCTGGATTTTAAAATAGTTTTAATATAGTAGATCATATCTAAGTATTGAGAGAAGTTATAAAAAGAACCAATGAATATGGGTTACCATTACGCTTTGGATGTGGAGATTATGAAAAGTCATTTGATTCTATAAGCATTTCTTCAGTGATTAAAGCATTGGATCATCAAGGTATATAGGCCCAAGATTCCATGTCTCTAAAACATTTTGTGAACTAAAATAAGAAGCTAAAGAAGTAAAAGTAAATGAAGATTATTTAAGTCATTTATATTTTGCAGACGATGTAGTTGTTTTTCAAATAATGCTTCAGAGCTTCAGGAAATGTTGCAAGAGTTATCAGATGAAAGTAAAAAGGTAGGACTAAAGATAAATGTTAAAAAGATTAAAATAATGTTCAATGGACTTTCTCAAAAGATGAAAATAATGATTGTTTATGATGAGTTAGAAGAAGTTAACAACTACAAATACCTTGGTCAGATTATTACTACAGACGGAAGCATAATGGATGGAATTAATCATAGAATTGAACTTAGTTGGAGTGCTTTTGGTAGAAATAACTTAATATTAAAAGGCAGTATGCATATGTGCTTGAAAAGAAAGGTTAATAAATAGGCTTTACCAGTTCTTACCTATGGATCTGAGACTTTGACATTTAATAGAAGAGCAATACAAAGACTTCAGATCACTCAAAGAAGTATGGACAGATGCATGTTAGGAGTAACAAGAAGAGATCAAAAACACAATACCTGGATAAGAGAACAAATAAGTATTAGTCCACATCAGTGAAAATATTAAAAGACTGAAATGTAGTTGAGCTGGACATATTGCTAGAAGAGACAATAATAGATGGGTAATTGAAATCTTAAACTGAATTCCAAGAGATTGTAAAAGACCCAGAAAGAGACTACATGAGAGATGTATAAAGTAAAAAGTGTGCAGGGGTGATGTGGAGAAGAGAGGCTAGAGATCGAAAATGGATTGAACCTGGAGAGACTTTCACCTTGCAGTGGATTGATAATGGTTGATGATGAGTCAAACAACATTAATTCGACATTGACCTGACATCACCCTAATTGAATATACAAACCAATCAGTTATAATCTGATTATTTTACTGCAAATAATTTTTATTCCAAATAGATAGCTATAAAATCTTATTACGTCATTTTCAAGTTAATAAAAACTATATATATATAATTAAGGATTATAATTACATAACAATGAAGTTGCTAACACCCGTTATTTTTTCTAACTCCTCCTACTGTTATTACTACTAATAATAATAATTTGAAATGGAATTTATTTTATACATGCACAAAATTAATAACTGCCTATTGATGTCAGAGGTTACTAGAGCGAATTCTTTACGTTACTACACCTACTAAAAATATTTTGCGAATGAAAAAAAAACTCAGAAACAATTCTGACTGTATCTTCTTTTCTTTTTTTTTTTGCATTTTTTTTGTTTGTTTGTTTGTTTGTTTAACGTATGGTGGCGCGTCTTATTTGAATTTGAGAGATTCCTGACTCCGTTTAAGGAGAAGCCACAGTACATTACATCACATCACAACACATCACATTACTAACAGAAATTAAAAAAATAAAAGTTAAAATCTTTAAGCAAATTTCGTCAAATCATTGTTTAATTTCAAATTCAAATAACTTGAAAATATATATTAAATCTTTATTAGAGTTTGTAGACGAATTTATATCTCAGCATGTAATCAGTTCAAAACTACACAAATACATACACTTATATAATAAAGTGTAAACACAATGAAATATTGATGTTACTATAAAAATAACGAATATAAGTATATGTAAATTAAGTATATCATGAATAAAAAGGAATATTGGCTCAAACTTGCGGATTTGCGACGGGGGAAGGTACTATTCTCAACAACATAAGATTAAATGTGATCGATATTTTTAACAACAAAAAAGAAAAACCATGCAAAAATATTCCTAGACCATCCGGAAATATAGTGCTAAAAGCAAACAACAAATTGGGGTGAATTGAATTTGTTATCATTGGACATACACAAATCTGTCGTGAATTATTTTCGCTCAGAAAAATTTCTGAATCAAAGTTCAACCACTCATTTGGTATTTGAATATTAAGGTGATCTCCAGTACAATTAACCATTTTATTTATTTAATTTATGCTCAAAAACAGAGAACTTATATTTTAAATTTTTGATCAATTCTCACTGCTTACAGCACCATCTCTGAATCACCAAATGTATTACGTAGTAACATAATATATAGGGTATATGAGCACAGACTTTCACACGCCCCACCACTCTCTACACTATCTCATAACACTAATACACTTGAACACATATATGTTGAAAAGATAAATAATCACCAATATGCGTATTTCATGCTAAACCAGCAATCATCAATTGGTCCATATTACCATCTCTACACATATATGCTTTAAGTGTTCAGATATATATTAAGATAGCCAAACCTCATATTTTAATGGACAGGCTTCAGTCTACTCCACTCTCCAACTCTTCAACCATCAATCCAATTGAAAATCTCATTGATGGAATGTTATGGTGGTCTTTGAGCATTCCATCATCAGATTTTCATTTAGATGGACGGTTGAAGAGTTGGAGGGTGGAGTAGATTGAAGCCTGTCCATTTAAGTATAAGGTTTGGCTATCTTAATAGATATCTGGGCACTTATAGCATATATGTGTAGAGATGGTAATCTGGACTAACTGATGATTGCTGTTTTAGCATGAAATACATATATTGTTGATTATTTATCTTTTCAACACGTGTTCAAGTGTATCAGTGTTATGAGATAGTGTGGAGAGTGGTGGCTCGTGTGAAAGTCTGTGCTCATATACCCAATATATTACATATATAGACACAGGTATATAATAAGCTTGTGTGTTTCAGTTATTACATAGTAGAGATGTCTGCCCATCCCTTCTATATGTATTAAATGGATTATGTCCTGCACATGAGGAGTCAGATTGACCTTAGGTCAACATAGGTGTGGGAAGAATCTCAGCCTCAGGGTGGCCTTTGAGCATTTCATCATCAGATTTTCAATTGGATGGAGTGTTGAAAAGTTGGATGGTGGAGTAGATTAAAGTCTGTTCATTAAAGTATGAGGTTTGACTATCTTAATATATATCTGAGGACTTATAGCATATATGTGTAGAGATGGTAATCTGGACCAATTAGCATGAAATACGTATATGGGAGATTATTTATCTTTTCAACATATGTGTACAAGTGTATTAGTGTTATGAGATAGAATGGGTCGTGTGAAAGTCTGTGCTCATATACCCTATATATTACATATATAGATACAGGTATATAATAAGCTTGTGTGTTTCAGTTAGTGGTAATATAATCTAACTATTTCCAAAAATTGTAAGGCTTTAGCATATCTGGATCATGAATTCTGGGATTTGTACTTTTGTAGATTAACTTCAATGCTCTCTCTATCTTTACAAAATCTTGCACAGATTCTTCTACCACATGGCTTATTGTCATAAACAGTTTGAATCATTTTAAATGTTTCATTAACAGTTTTTCCCAATTTAAAACCAAGTTTAATGTTAGCACATTATTCTGTTATAGATTAAGGTAGAAACTCTCTCATTTTTTTATGTCTAATTTATAACCCAGCCATAAGAGCACCTTAAAATTTTTATGATGAATAATTACAAAACGTGTTATTTTAGAGATGGGACTCCAGGCAGGTTGGATAGAAAATCAATCACTTTTTCACTGAGACCCACTATATGAAGCAATGAAAAAAAATTATGTCTATCTACCTATCCATATATTTATCAATATATCTATCTATTTATTAATTAATAAGGAGATTTATCTATTTGTCTTCCTGCTTAACTTTTTGCTTGAACATATTCACAGATATTTGCATGCATCCATGCTTCTATCTTTCCAATTATTTAAATACCTATCTAATTATTATTTTATAAATGTATTTTAGAACATGCATACACACACACACATGCATACACACACATACACACAACACGTACATCCACACATACACACAACACGTACATCCACACATACACACAACACGTAGTACACACGTTACATACCTACACACATACATACGTACACATACATGCACACATACATACATACGTACATACACACACACGCATGCATACATACATACATACATACATACATTCACGCGTACATACATACATACATAAATGCATGCGTACATGCATGCATACACACACACCCATACATACATACATACACACATACATAAGTACATGCACACACTGATACATACATACACACACATGCATACATACACACACACACCCACATACATACATGCATACATACATGCATGCATGTAAATACATACACACACATACATACATACATACACGCATACATACATATATACATAAATGCATGCGTACATGCATGCATACACACACACCCATACAAACATACACACATACATAAGTACATACACATACATACATACATACACACACATACATACATGCATGCATACATGCATGCATGCATACATAGATACATACATACACACACGCATACATACATACATACATACATACATGTATGCAAACACACATACATACATACATGCACCACGCATACATACATGCATACATACATACATGCACACACGCATACATACATGCATACATACATGCATGCATGCATACATACACGCGTACACGCATGCATACATACATATATACATGCATGCATGAATGGACATAGATAGATAGATAGATAGATAGATAGATAGATAGATAGATAGATAGATAGATAGATAGATAGATAGATAGATAGATAGATAGATAGATAGATAATTGGAGCAATCTTATATATATCTGTAAACTATATCAGGAACCAATGATGGAGGTTACTCATTATTATTATGATTGTTGTTGTCATTGTTATTATTATTATGGGTGGAGAGGCTCATAAAACAAAAACGTTATTTACAACACAAAAAGGTTTATACCAATCCTGCCTATTTATTAAATAAACATTTATGAGTGGCTTTCTAGAATATTTTAACAAATTTTATATAAAAGTAAAATCCCTGTTTAGTTTATTGCAGTAGTAGAATAGATTTTGGAGCTCAAGGTCGGTGGATCATAGCCCAGATCTGTCATTTCCTCTTCCCAAAATTCTTATGGATCTATAAGCAACAAATCATCAGATTAAAACATCAAAATGACAAAAATTGAATTTTGATCCATGAATCTTTCTAACTCTATCACTAAGGTTATCCATTCAGGTTAGATTCTGGTAATAACAAATTTAATTTAATTCATTACCATTCATTTTAACTGATATTGTAAATATACACACACACACACACACATCTTCTACTAAACTTGCATTGTGAACAATTAGTCACATCCATGGTTCTTTTTTTATCCTACAATATATTCAACCTATAAATTTCAATTATTAATTTTTAGAATAATATTTGATGGCTTTTAAATGTACGCCAATCTATAACGCTTCAGGTCTAGATCATCCCTTATATATCAATATTATGCCTATGTCTGCATATATTTACTACTGAATGTGTAGATCAAATTTAATTACAAATAATAGCTAATGGATAAACTTCTAATAATAATTTTCTTATCAAATTATTTGAAAATGAGTGAAATATATATTGGCTGACAGCTAAAATTGTAAGATTTCTCTTTTACTTGGATGTGTTAAGTACAAATTTAGTTCAGATGCGCCACCCCGTGTTAAATATGAAAACGAGTTTTTATTTTTTTTAATTGTGGCTTATTAAAGTTCAGGCAGAGTATTTTTTTTTAAACCGCGAAATATTTTTAGTAGGTGTAGTGACATAAAAAATTTGCTTTACTATCCTCTGTTGTCTTAATAGTTGATAAATCTGTTATTAAAAAAAAAAAATAACCCACTTTAAATTATTATTAGTAGTAGTAAGTTATAATGGGGACAATAGGAGGTAAAAGAAAGAAAAGTATAATGTTAGCACCGTCTCATTAAAATATCTTTACTAACCTGCAATTATAATTTCTAATTATATATTTTTTAATATAAACTTTAAAATGTCATAGATATTTTGTAGATGACCATTCGAAATAAAAATATGTGCTATATATATTCCCAAAAACAAGAACTATCATCATCATCATCAACCATTATCAATCCACTGCAGGATGAAGGTCTCTCCAAGTTTAAACCATCTTCTCTGATCTTTAGCTTCTCTTCTCTACATCACGCCTGCACACTTTTTTATTCCATCCATTCATCTCATATGTGGTGTCTTTCTGGGTCTTTTACAATCTCTTGGAATCCAGATTAAGATTTCAATTGTCCATCTATTATCATCTCTTCTAGCAATATGTCCTGCCCAACTCCACTTTAGTCTTTTAATTTTTTCAATGAGGTCAATAACAGGTGTTTGTTCTCTTACCCATATATTGCATTTTCGATCTCTTCTTGTTACTCTAACGTGCATCTCTCCATACTTCTTTGAATGGTCTGAAGTCTCTGTATTGCTCTTCTATTAAGTGTCCAAATCTCAGATCCATAAGTAAGAACTGATAAAACACATTTATCAAAAACCTTTCTTTTCAAACACAGGCATATTTTCTTTTAGTATCAAGTTATTTCTACCAAAAGCACTCCAACCAAGTTTAATTCCTTGATTATTTTCATCCATTATGTTTCCATCTGTATTAATAATCTGACCAAGATATTTATAGCTGTTAACTTCTTCTAACTCATCATAATCAATCTTTATTTTCATATTTTGAGAAAATCCATTGAATATTACTTTAGTCTTTTTAACATTTATATTTAGTCCTGCTTTAATCTGATAACTCCTGCAACATTTCCTGCAGCTCTAAAGCATTATTTGCAAAAACAACTACATCATCTGCAAAATCTAAATGATTTAAATAATCTCCATTTACTTTCACTCCTTTAGATTCCCATTTTAATCTACAAAATACTTCTTGCAGCATTGCTGTAAAAAGTTTTGGAGATATGGATTAATCCTGGCTTACATCCTTCTCCATGTTGACTTTCCTAGTATCATTAAGTAATTTAATTGTTGCTATTGCATTTTTATAAATATTCTTTAAAATATGACAATATCCTGGATCTATACCTTGATGATCCAATGCTTTAATCACTGAAGAAATGTGTATAGAATCAAATGCCTTTTCATAATCTACAAAGTCCAAAGCATAATGGCAATTCATATTCATTTGTTCTTTTTATAACTTCTCTCAATATCTGGATATGATCCACTATACAAAACCACTTTTAAATCCAGCTTGTTCTCTTGGTTGGTGGAAATCCAATGTTCTCTGTAGACAAGTTGTAATTATCTTGGTAAAAATTTTATATAAAACTGATAACTTTTTTATCAATTTTTTAAATATTAATATTATTACTGCACTCTTCCAATCATCCGGTACATCTTTATCATTCAGACATTTGGTATATAACTTTGCTAAAAAAAATTCTATTTCTTCACCTGCTTTTTTTAATATATCAATTATAATTCCATCATTACCTGGAGCCTTTTCTTTCTTCATATATTTAATTGCATGTCTTGTGTCTTCATTTAAAATTCTGGGCAATTCGGAAGATATAACAGATATAGGAATTACTTGTTCTTTATTATATAATTCTTGATAGAAGTCTTCTATCCATTTCATGATGTCATCTCTCTTTTTAGTAATAGTTTTATCTCTTTTCCTTATTGCAGATGTAAATTTCCTACCAATACCAAAATGTTGTTTTAAACTCTTGAGACTTTTATTCTCTTCTACAGCTTTCCTTGCTAGTTCACAGATATACTTTCTTATATCATTTTCAACTCTTTTCCACACTATTTTACAGAACTCGAGGTATTCAATCCTTTTTAATGCATAAATTTTTGTGTATCTTCATATTTCCTTCTTTTCTTTATAAATTCTCTAGTCTCAGTAAAAATTTTATTGGTTAATTGCTGCATTTTGCTACCAGCTATCTTTGTTGCAGTTTTTACAAGTGTATCAGTTATTTTATTAATTTCATTCAAATCTGAATCATGTTCAAAATCTACTAAGTAAAATGTGGATGTTGGACATATGTCCTGCATTCTTCCTGATTTTGAATCCCAAGCACTATTAATTCAGAAAAAAGCCAGTCTGAATATAATTTGGATAGATTTTGTGCATCTGATAATCGCTAATTATTCAAACATATGCTAAATGATACTGAAATAAAAAGTTGCTGACATCTTATATTAATCTGAGAGTTTGATAATTTATTATATCCAGCATGATAATATAAAAATCAACAATAGTTCTGACTGTGGACTCTCTAGATGGGATGAAGGCAATTGGTCAAAGAAATCACTGTTTGACATTCATTTTAGATTGTGTTTATATGGTCATCTATAGATATTTAGCTAATTTTTTTAAAATCACAAAATCAAGTACTAATATTGATTTTTTAATTTAAAAAAATTCTGAAGAGATCAGTACATTCACATAGGTGGAAATATCAAGGTATTTAATTCTTGACTTTAAATGTTTGATGAAATTAGATTTTCACTATTGGTTTCAACACTAACTGTGAAATTACTTCAAGAAAATTTTTAGAATAAAAAGCTTGCTTTTCTGCATAATTTATTAAAGATAATTATTTTTACGTAATAATTCTATAATTATAAAAAAAAAAAGTATTTATTATTACACAATTATTTTATCATCATCATCATTATCAAACATTATCAATCCACTGCAGGATGAAGGTCTCTCCAAGTTTAATCCATCTTCTCTGATCTTTAGCTTTTCTTTTCCACATCACCCCTGCACACTTTCTTATTTCATCCATCCATCTCACATGTGGTCTCTTTCTGGGTCTTTTACAATCTCTTGGAATCCTGTTTAAAATTTCAATTGTCCATCTATTATCATCTCTTCCAGCAATATGTCCAGCCCAACTCCACTTCAATCTTTTAATTTTTTCAATGAGGTCAGTAACACCTGTTTCTCTTACCCATACATTGCATTTTCGATCTCTTCTTGTTACTCCCAACATACATCTAGCATAACTCAAATAAAAAAAATCACAGCCAGTAACAATGATCACATTTTGTGACACTGATTGCTACTGCCACTGTGATAGGATCTTTTGTGATATTCTAAAAATTATAAAATATTTTAAAGCAGTTTTATAGATTTATCAGACTCCCATTCATGTTTTAAAAATAAATTTTAGACAAAAATCTGCAGTCATTTATTTGACTGTTTACCTTTCCACTGTTGAATGACAAAAATATTTTGTTCTCATTACATATATTTATTACTTTTCCAATATTTACAAAGTTTAAATATGGTTTGATTTTTCATATTTCTAACAAATCAGGTCTAATTTATTGAATTCTAATATATTTAGTGCTAAAAATAAATGTTGAATGATTATAAAAAGTACCACCAGGGGAAACAATGCAAATAAATATTACCCTGGTGAAGAGTTTACAAGATCCAATGTCATTTTTCAGTTTTATAATATACTCAAAGCAAGTTTACAGATTGCTGTTTTTAAATCAAATTGATAATAAAAAACCAAAATTTTCAGTCGATTCCTAAATTTGTAAGTATGCTGATGGCATTTACTTTCAGCAATTTGAATGATTTTCAGAATGTTCTTAATTTTTTAAATGGAATGCTAAACAAATTGTTTCAACAATTAAAGATGGATCCTTTATCAGTTTGAAAATTCATCTCTAAATATCCTAATAACTTTTTTAAATAGAAAGGCAAATCTAGATATAGAGATGTAGCAAACTCCAGAATGCTATTACATTTAACAGCTTATCCATACATTTTCATAACATTTTTTTAAATTAATTCACCCCTAGTGAGAATTTCTGCAAGTTTTCTACTGTAATATGCATATTTTCCTATATACATTGTGAACTTTTAGTTCAAAAAAATTCCATAGACAGCAAAAAAATCAAAAAATTCCTCAAAACAATAGAATTTAGCTTTACTCTGAGAAGCCTCTCTATTCTATCCTGTCAGGTTTTTGACATCACCATTTTTACATTCTTTAAAGAAAATAGTTTGAATTACTAAACACCATATGACCACCTCCTCTTATGCTTGTGTATAACTGTTGCTCTCAGATCCAAAGTTCCTCACTGACTAAAGCCATAAGCCAGAAACTAGTCTGGGGTATTGGATGAGTAGGCACTAGATGGGGATTTTATGCACAAGCCTTCTGACATCCATTGATTACTCTAGCTTGCTGTGTGTGGTAAAATATATATAGTGAGTTTTGCTTGTTTTAATTACTAAACACGTTTATTTGCAAATTTATTACAATTCTAGATATTTTTTATACAATATGTATTAGAAGTCAAAAATATTAATTTAATAATTTATTTTGAATTGAAACTTTATTTTCAAAAATAGAACATCGTATTAGTGGACAATGCAAGTATAGAAGCTTAAGTTTCTATGTAAGCAATCTAATTATAATAAGTATGAAAATATCATAATTTTGCAATAAATATTGAAAAGTTTTAAATATGAGAAATAAATAAATATTCATTCAGATTTTTAAAAAAATGATAATAAAGATTTCATTGATTTTGTAAAATGAAAATAATCTTTCTAGAAATGATGCATAATCTTTTTGTTTGATTACGATCTCATTTTTTAAATATTTATAAAAAAAAATGTAAACAAAAATATCTATCAAATGAAGTCAAATTTATTATTTTCTGATAAGTCTTGAATTCTATGTTGAATGTGAGAACAAAAAAAATGATGAAATGTCAGTTAAAAGATGGGATGTTTTATCAAAGTGATATGAATACTACAATTATTTATTTATGGGAGTTATAGACTTTTCCCTTTGCATCTAGTAACAAATTGGAATAAATGTACATTTTATTTTATCAAATGTACCTTTATTTTTACAAATTTCAAATGATTTTTTAGAAATATAAGTTTACAAATGAAATTTATTCTTAAAAAGTATTTCATTATTGCAAATATAGAAAAAAAAGCAATAAATCTAGTTACATAATCAGAATGTTTTTTTCCTCTTATTGGTTAATTTCTGCATCAGAAAAAGTATTAAATTAAAAAAAATTACATTTGTTTATACTCATTTTCTGAAACCCAAATAAATTATTGTTTATTTTATATATTGTGTTTAAAGTTTATAACTCTACTTGTAATTATTAAAGAATGGCAAAAATAAATCTGCTGTGGTTAACACATTACATATTGCCATGAGATGGTGATCATGTGATGTTTGTTTCTTTTTAGTGAATTATAAATTACAAGTGCCCATTATTAAAGTCTTTTGACTTACTTTCTACAATTAAATATTTTCACATAAATTCTGAATCCAATATTCTTTAAAAAAAAATTATACAAACATTCTGCAAAAATATGTAAACTCTATGAAGAATGTTTTCGTAATTTAACAAAAAATGAATATCCTCAAAAGCTTTCACAATTGCCCAGATACTATTGATTTCATCTTCTAGAAATATTTTTAAATAAAATCTGAATCTATTCACATTACTTTTCTAATAATCATATATATGTAAACAGAATATGGAAATTTTTATTTTCAAAATTTAATAAAAAAAAATTAATGTGCTCAAAAGATCTTGCAAGAACTCTTGTGCAGAAAAAACAAGAAACTACTAATCAGTGATATTATAGGAAGTATGTCACTTTATTTGTAATAAATTCATGTTTAATTCTGATATCTTGACATTTTTTAAAAATTAATGAACCATTATTTTAGTTCCTTGTTTTGCCATCAAATGAACAAGAAATTTGCAAACAAATGCCAAAAATAACCACAAGAGATAGGGTTAAAGCTAAAGGAATAGTAATAACATCAATGGCAATATTGTGTTCAGTGCTCAAAAAGAATTAATGTTGCTCCACTGTATTTGAAGAAATAACGAGACCAATCAGAATGTTCAACTTTCTAGACACATTGCTATCATGTTTAAAATTGTAAGAACATATCATTGCTGGACTGGACATGTAAAGCGAATCTTTAAAAGAATAAATTATCAATTTGATTGAATGTAGCTTTTGTGGGTAAGGCAAATTTTGTTTATAAAAATTATTCTAAAACACTCCCTATAATGCCTACCAGAAAAATATGATAGGATGGAAAACCACAGTTAAACAATAAACTGAAAATTGTACTTATATAAGATTACAAAAATATAATCATAAAATCACAAAAAAATGTGAAATTAGATATGCTTAGAATAGCTTCTAACTGGAATCAGTAAATTCCTTTTTTATTATCAATTATTGTAATGAAATAAATGTTTTTCAGGATTCTAAGCATTATGTACAATAAGTATTATATTTGCCCAAGAAATAGCTATAATTTATTAGCAATATGAGAAATAAAAATGGGGAAAAGGGACAAAACTTAAATTATGCAAGCTAAATTCCAAGTACTGTAATTTGATTTTTGCAAAATAGATATACCTAGAAAGGTACAGAGATGGACATGTTCATAAAAAAATTCTATGAAATTCGGGCATATGAAAATTTATAGTAGTATCATATATTAATTGTAGCTTAAATTTATATTTTTATCAGTAATAAATATTAGATATTTTAAAGCAGGGTAAAGAAGCTTAATTATTTGTAAGCCTACAACAAATACTGCACAGGGGCTCTAAGACTTATTTTTATATTATATTCATCAGTATTCGATGCATGTAAAATTATAAAATATTTTTCCATATGCTAGTATTTGGTACGAAGCCTTTAAAAAATAGCAAACCTTTTGTAATAAGCATACTTAATATACATACACACACCCATAATTCAATTTTGTAAATATACATTTAGACATTAACAAAAACAAGTCATGAAACGGACAATAGGCAGTTGCCCGGGTTGTGGGTTCGTGTCCCGGCCGACGCTATGACACTTAAAAAAAAAACAATCAACAATGTCAAATTGTTGTAAAGCAACCTTTTAACAATAAATATTAAATCTATATAGAAACCATATGAACACTGCATAAAATAAAAAAAAATAGCAGAGATGATTCAGGAAAATAAATGGAAGCCATGTTCAAATTAATAATTTTTTCTTATTCAATATTTTTTCAAACTGCGGCCGGTGATACTATACTTCTTTTAATTTAACCAACAGATTTTTCAAAATCAGTTAAAGCATTTTTAAAAAAACAAAGAAAATCCAATAAAATAGCATCTAAATCTTTACATTTAAATAAAGGTAGAGAACATGGAAAATATTCAGATAATTCAAATTTGTATCTTAAATCTTAATTTTCCAGCTATAAAACAAGTAATTTTAATGACATAGCAACTCCATTTTTTAAATTACTATTTTAATCACATGGGCTAATATGAAGTCTGACTTCATGAGCCAATCAAACCATTAAACACCTCTCAGAAGTATGGTAATGAATTGCATTTTTGTTTAACTACACTTCAACTTTTCTTTATAGCAATTCTAATCTTGTAAATAATTTTTCTTCTGCAGTTCTATAGAATGCTCATATTTACTTGTGAACGACCATCAATATGATTACAGTAACTATCTGATCATATATATTTTATTGATTTAGAATTTCTTGAAAATAGCAAGTACTCATTTTCATACTTCAAAATGATTTTAAAAAAAACGATTTAGTACATAGTACTAATTTAATAATTACAGTAATTATAAATTAATGTGCTTGTAAAAATATATCAAATTTCATTCTTTTTGAAAATCACATGCTTTTAGTATCTATTTTTGCCTCTAAAAAAATCTCACTTGACATCAATTTCCCAATTTGATCTAGTCGTAACTGGTATACATATGTATTTTCCATGAGTTTTTTTTAGTTTGCAATTTTAACAAAAACAGTTAATAATTCAAACCTTTAATTTTATACTGCCATCTAGCAGTATTAAGTCGTACTTAAACTTTCATTCCTAATTTCTGAAACAATATAAAACTAAAAAGTTTTTGTCATAAATACACTAGAAAATATACTAAAACTATTTTCACCTTTTCCAAAAAGCATGGGGCAATCAGGTTTAATGATTTTACAACAAAAGCTATTTACTTAAGATCGATGTTAATCTACTAATCAAATGTGATTAATACATTGGCATGGCAGTGAAACAAGAAAATGTTACAAGTGATCTAATAAAGATCAATATTGAGTAAGAAAAGCAGGCTTTAGTTGCAAATTTATTTGAAATCGGACATGAACTTGTAAACGTTTGGTGCACACTTTTACTTATTAAAAACTGATTACAAATTCAAAAGTTACAGGAAATATTGGTTAATTAAAAAGTTAATGTGAAATTTGGTATTGTTTGGACCTCGCTATTTTCAGTTGGGTTAAAAAAAGAAATGGCTACAGACAATCATCCAAATGATCATTGGTAATTAGGTTTCTCAATTTTTTGACATATATATTTTAAAATGCAAATTCTGAGAAGTCAATCTGGAATATTAGAATTTTTCACACAATCAGTTAATATGGGAAACTTTTTGTGCATACATCCAAATGATTTCATTATTTATCAGTTTTAAATGTAAACTATTCTGTATTATCTTAAGTTCTATTTCATCTTGGTTAATATCAAACAGCCCATTAACTTTGAAATTTGTTTTCTTGGAATGGATTATTGATAAAAGATACAATCACTTATTAAAATCTTTAAGTCTTGAATTTAATTCAACTAATTCTATTTCATGAATAAATTATTTTAAATCAGAGCATTTCTCGATTTTGTTGTGGTGGATATTTTTTCATCAAAATAATTTATATTATTAATACAAATCTTTCTAAAAAATTCACTTCTGCTGAACCAATTTATAAAACAAAATAAGCGTATGTCACGCTTGAATGTGAAGCTATAATAAGATACAGTAATTAATATACGCTAAGCGCTTTCGAGGTCCTTTACCTCATATTCATAGCGAAGCTGTGAGCTGCGAAAATAAAAAATAGGGCGGGAGAAGTTGTATGCAAAGCATATGCAAATGGACTAAATAGTCCAGCGTTTAGAAATGTCGAAGCATGTGTCGCGTCTATTGATTGAGTTGTTATTGTTGTTGATGTAGTACGCTTCTCTGATCTTCCGCTTAATGTCGTTTTTCTCGATACAAACTATTTTAGGGTGGGAAGGTTCAAATAAATGTCCAGTTTTCTTGGAGTGTTCCAAAAACGTAGATGAGTTATCGTTGTTTTTCATAGCTCTATTATATGTGTATCTTTGTTGTGCTGTCCGGATGGTTGTGCCTGCCTTGGTTTCTCCAAAATAAATGGCACAGCAACCGGGTTGTGGGCAAGTGCTGCTGTAAACAACATGGGGGGTCTGAGAAGGTTCTAATTTGTCCTTGGAGTTATTGATGAGACGGTTAGTGCAAGGGGGTGTATGAAAGCTGATTTTAATTTATTGCTCAAAATCTTGATTAGTTGGTGGGAGATTTTATGTATGTGGGGAAGAGTGATATATGGAAGTTTAATATTGTTTTTATTAATGGTGATTTTTGTATGAAACTGCTTGATTTTGTTGTTGATAGTGTGGAGTTTATAGCCTGCCTGTAGTAGGTCTTTAGTATAGAGGTGTATGTTGTTCTTTCGATCTGCTTCAAATTTGCACAGCTGCATGTTTCTGTGTAGGAATGCTTGTAGTCCAGCTAATTTGTGGGAGTTAGGAACGTTAGAATGTGGATGTATGAAGCCTCTGATTTCAAAAGGCTTTATAATCATTGAATAATTTATACATGGTTCCTCGCGCGTTAACTTAAGATCCAGGTAATTTAGGCTTTGGGATGCATCCTCAGATGTGGAATTAATGGTTAGCTTAGTGCTGTGTGTTAGTTCTTGTATAATATTGTTTGTGGTGTGTTGATTGGCTAGAATAAGTATGTCATCTACGTACCGGATGTATAAAATGTGGGGGTTATCAGCTTGGTATTTAGGCACTATTAATACAGGTTCCCTATCATTTCCCTGTAATTTAAATAATCAACATTGCAGGGCTTTTCTTCGAACAAAATTTACCATTTGAAATACAATATCCAAAACATTGTGTTGTCTTTTACTACACAGTACTTGGTAGATAATAGTGATACATTAAAAAATTTGGATATTTGCCATTTTACACAATGACATGAAGCACAATTCATTTACCTGTAGCAGTATCATCAGTAGTAATAGACACAAGTTTAAAAAACGGTTTCACAAACTCATCAAATAACAAATATCTTCTCCACTAATGGTATACTTTTCACAAATTCTTTACTTAAGTAATCTTGAAACATTGCAAATACCATTAACTGATCAGTACCGGTGGTCATTTGATCTCATCAAATTGTAATGAAAATTCAACACTGATGAACGTCAGGCATTAACCGAGTATTCAGATAGTGACTTATAATTAAACTCTTCTCATAACAATTGTTCTGGAAAGTTGTAAATGTTTAATATTTGAAATGGTTTCGTTATTTTTAAAATCAGAAAATAGATTCTGCCAGTGCAAAAAATGATTCTTTTATCAACTCTCCATCTGTAAATGTTTTTTGCTAATAAATGATTTCAAGATGCAATAGTGACTGATATTGATTCATTACTTTCAAAATCATATTTTGTTGTCCAGAAAGTCCTGCCTTTAAATTTATTTTTTACATATTTTGGGGAAAATCATTTTGTATGTAGCAATTGATGTCTCTCAATATTACCTTCTTTGGAATTGCTATAGACAAATTACAAATCAAACGACTTTCCATTTACTATTGTAAAGAAATAATATGTTTCCCAGTTCTTGTGAAAATGTCAGATATATTCATGATCATCCGTGAATTAAAAAAAAAACATTTTAAATACTTCATAAAAAATGTTTATAATTTATCAATTAGTGAACAAAATAATGGTAAATCTAATAAATTTAGAGCAACTGAAATTGTGTAGTTATAAACATGATTATAAAAAACATACATATAATGTGTTTTGCTTATAATTGTATTCATTTAGCTCACTGTTCGACTTCCACTGACCCAGTTCATTCACCTGGACTTCAAGGAAAATTGCTGATTTAACAATTTTAATGAGATAACCACTAGCCAATTGACAAGTTATCTCTTAGGTCTCTTTTCACACAATTATGGCACTAACTGATAACAACTAAGAATAATAACTTTCTTTAAAACAGTTAGAAGCAAATGGCAGCTATTCAAGTTTCCAGGCAATTCTATGAAAAAATTTAATTTTACAAGAGGTATTTTGATTTAATTCAACTTTGCTGACTGAATGCGATTGTTGGGAAGGTCCCTAAATCCTAGTTCTTTTATGGGCCAAAGCTCGTTCATTTGTTAGCAAGAATGTTATTCATGGTTTGATTACTTGTTATAAACCAGAGATTTTACCTAATTTAATGAATACTTTGCCCAACTGATTAGTTTTTGACTGGATTTAAATATCATTTTCCAAGTGTTTCCTCTTTCACCCATACATCCTTTATCGGATTTATTAAATTCTCACAAAACATTCTATTTAAAATGCTCAACACCAAAATTAGCGCTAAATTTAACTTAAGTTTCTGAAGTCTATTGGAAAATTCAGATTTAACTGAAATTTGCTGACTGAATGAGTATCTGGTTGTGAAGAGGATGCCTGAATCCTAGTCCCTATGCAGACTGGGGCTGGAAGGGCACTGTAGGAATCATTTTCCGAACTTGATATCTAGTTCAATTTATTAGCAATATTATACACTGCAGTTCAGTGATTGTGTTGCAAGCCATAGATTTTATTAAATAAATTATTTGCTCAATAGTGAATGTTAATGGACTATATTTGAGATCAAGTGTTGCTCTGATTTTCATTCCTACCTTCTACATCGAAAGGGTCTCTCATGTCATTTAAATAGCAGTGCGGAGTTTCACAAATCACTAATTTTCGCATTAGACCATTGATAATAGTTAAGCACCTCATGCATTAGGGCTTCCAGATTTCATAAGTTATCAGGGTCCTGTAACATGATGGATGAGGTTAAATGCTATTTTAATTTATATATCATTCTATGTAGATCAGCAAATGTCTTGGAAAACCAATATTGTTGTTACAATGTCAGTCTTCAAAATATTATTTAATCTCTACATTCTGCAAGATCATAGAAAAAATTAAAACTGAAGTGTCCTTTATGGGAATAATTAGACACTTGGGCAATTTATCGATTGCCTAAAACCTGAATATTCTACCCTTAAAAAAATTCAAGAATTCTCAAATTACGAACCCTTGCAGCCACAAGCTCAACCAAGTATCACTGGAGGCTTAAACACAAGATAAACCATAGATAGCAATGCTTAATAACCATGAAAACACATACTATTTGTCTTGTATATCTAATTGACTAATAAATTCTAATTTTAAAAGATGAGTAGTGATAGACTGACAATTAAAAAAATAATACAAAATGATAAAATACGTTTTGTTTTAATTAAACTTGTAGGCAAGGAAAAATAGATTGAGCACAGACCTATGGCATACTACTCAAATAATATCAACCTATTTAAGCATCCAGTATCTATTGCTCTTTTCTAAGCATAATTATATTCTAGAATTATTATTTTAATCCCGTCTCAAAAATACGAATATGATTGCAAATTGTAAAAATAAATATGTAAAATAATGTTATTCTGATTACAACAGTTCTACCTAGTTTTATCATAACAAATATTAAATTTTGGATATTTAATCTTGACAATGTATAAATACAAAAAGTATTAGATACCAAGTTATGATAGTTCCATTTAAATTTATTTAATTAAAAGGACCATAAAATATTACTTGCATTACCATGATATTCAAATTTATTTTGTGTAAAATCTTTGTCATCTCTAGACAAGACTCCATAAAATAGGATTTTTAAAATAAATCTTGATCAGAAAATCAAAAGCCGTCCTTATAATGCTCATTTTCAATATTTTGTTTGTAAAGTATTAAGATCATGTGTCAAATAAGTTTTACTTAAAATACTTGAGATCACTGTCAAATCTATCTATAAAATTGATGAATTTTGTTCAAATGAGCAAGTATATAATCATTGTTTTTACATTTTTATTTGTAGCTATGAATTCCTGAACTTAATGTTTTCATTAATAAATTAAAACCATGACTCTCAACTCTTCAAGCCATCTCATATTGCTGACCCACCTGATCGCACACATGTTGAAAAATTAATAATCATCAATATACGTATTTCATGCTAAACCAGCAATCATCAGTTGATCCAGATTACTATCTCCAAACAATCAGTGCTCAGCTTTATACTAAGATAGCCAATCTTCATACTTTAATGGACAGGCTTCAAACTACTCCATTAAAGTATGAAGATTGACCATCTTAAAATAAAGCTAAGCACCAATTGTATAGGTGTGAAGATAGTAATCTGGACCGATTGCTGGTTTAGCATGAAATAATATTCATCTTTTCAACATGTGTGATCAGGTGGGTCAGCAATACAAAGGCTTGGAGAATTGAGGGTTGTGTGAAAGTCTGAGTTTGAATCCCTTATATATTCCATTATATATGTGCAAGTGTAAGCCTGCACAGTGTATTAAATTAAAACTGCAATGTTTTAAATTTCTATGGCTATTTGGTTTTCAGTTAAAATGTAAATTGAGTTCAGAAAATAGAGCAATAACACATAATCAGAGAAGACTTAAACCTAGGTGCAAATGGCAATTAAATTATCCTATCTAAAATGATCCAATTTATTAAAAACCATGTTAATGCATATAAAACTGAATCATGGAAGAAAAAACTCAGTTGTAAGATAAAATGTCCTTGAGAAGTCAAATTAAGCATTCTGGAAACATTTATAAACTGTATAAACTTTACACCATCTTAGAAGTATTTACATTTGTCTATTATAAATTCTATTATTCCTGTTAATTTATTATCAATGGAACTTCTATCACTAATTTAAAAAATTCTTGCAAAATAATTGATATTCACTCTAATCTTAAGACTTTACATTACTTAAGTATCACCTTACAAAAGAATTATCAATCTAATCAAATATATGTATACTTTACAGACAAAACTAAGCAATTTACCAAGAGTGTAATACAAATTAAGATATTGAGGCCCTTAAATGGGCATAATTCTATAAAAGCAGTTCAAAATGTACAAAATAATTCATTACTAGCTAAAGTTGATCAAAGGCTGAAAATATTATAAAGTATGGGTTTCATCATTTACCAATGTCTATATTATTGGAAAATTAGTAAGATATAGAAATTCAAATATCTGAATAACATATTTCCTAAGTTTTCTATTTATAACACCGCTAGTGAATATGTTACAAACACATATACATAGCGTTATGTTCCATAATTTTTAAATATATATATATTAATTTTAAGGTTTTAAAAACATAATTTTCTAAAATAAAGATTTAAAACTCATTCTCTCCTTTTTAAAAGTTAAATAAAATGGCTTAAAATAAAGAAATGTAAAATAAAATGTTATAAAAAACTTTTATGAAAATATCTCATCGGCTTTAGAATGCAATTAAGTTATCAAGATTCCTGTACGATAAGATATTAATCTAAACAAAAAATTAGATTAACATGAAATGTAAAAATCTATTAAGAAAATGTAAAAATTAATTAAAAATATATTTAAATTGATTAATTAAAGATAAAAAACGAGATATAAGTTGCAACTTGGTTGTTTTTTTAGTCTGGTCTGCATTTTGCGACCAAATTATTCTAGTCATCAATTTGTTATTAGTCAGGTTTGAGATATACAGCCGGATTTACTGTTATCGCTATTCAGTCTGGTCTTCAATATATAAATCAGTTCAGACAGCATGCAGAATTCAAACCAGAAATCCAAATGGAGGCCACATAAGCCATAGGAGTGTGCGACAGGACTTCATGCCCCAAGCCAACTATCCTGGCTGAATCAGTACTTGGAACCAATGCAGATTATTAGACATAAACCTGGAAAACCATTGATGGAGAAATAAAAGGCCAACTGGTTGGAAAATAAAACAAATGAAAACCTAGATACTTTTAACCTTTCTAAAATGCAGCCCAACACCCCTTACTTTTCAGTATTTTCTGTCTCACACATCACCGTAATGTGTTTATTATTGATCAGAAAATAAATTTGACTTCATTTGATAGATATTTTTGTTTACTACGGAAATAAATTTTAAATGTTCACATTTTATTTCTGTAAATATTAAAAAAATGAGATTGCAATCAAAACAAAAACATTACTTGTCATTTCTAGAAAGATTATTTTCAGTTTATAAAATCGACGAAATACTTATTTTGGATTTTTAAACATCCAAACGAATTTATTTCTTTGTATTGAACTAATTATGCTTTATAAGTTTAAAATTTTTGAATATTTATTGCAAAATTAGGATATGTTCTTTACTTGTAAACATAAAGTAGATTGTTTACATCATAACTTGTCTTCTAATTTGCTTCAGGCCATATTTACGTTAACTGCCAATATAACATTATATTTTTGAAAATAAAGTATTTCAAGTTAAAATAAGTTAGTAATAATTTATATTTCTTGATATCTGTGTAAATTATTTTTTAAAAAATATCTAAAACCATAATAAATTCACAAATAAACACATTTTTGTCATTGGAAACTTCAAATGTCATAAAATGCTGAACGTTTTACAGCCTTGTCAGCAGACAATGGCTGAACATGTCAAAGAGAGGCTTGTCTATTGTTATAGCAGAAATTTTGAATTTAGCGTTTTTTGGGGGAAAAAATTTAATTATAATAAAATATAATTATACATGCATTTTAAAGTACAATACTTACAAAAAAATTCACCAGGGTGCGAATTGGTCAAAACACGAAATAATTCACCTGGAACTGGAGAGTTAAATATATTCTAATCAGTCTACAATCTTTATTTTAAATGAAATGAATTTTAATTAACTATTATACCTATAGTCATTTAAAATTTTCTTATGTAAAATTTGTGCTATTTTGTATTAAATGTGCGTAAATAAATATTAATGTTCACTTAAATATTATTTGTCTATTTTCTCTCTCAAATCACCAATATTAGTGTAGTTATTTTATGTTAAGAAATGTGCTGGATCCCGAGACATGGTGAGCTAGTCATGGGATATATCAAGCGCAATTGTGTGCCAGTTGTCTGAAGCATGCTGGCTATAACCTATGGTTAGCTGGGACCTGAGGATCATTAAAACAAATAAAATGCTTTGGATGGCAGGAATTTGAACCCGTCAAGATGGGCCACGATTTGGAAATGTGATTATGTTATGCTTTGCATAGCTCGATCTGACCATAGGTTTCATTGATGGCTAATGCCCCTCTTCTTGAAGGGCCGGTCCATTCGTTTTTTTAAATTATAAAAAGGGTTTTAAACCCAGTTAGTTAAGTAATAATCATTTATTTCTACACGGTTCAATACCTATAAATTAAGTAGCTAATTAGAAACATTTTAAGTGAAAGTTGATGTAATTAAACTGCACTAATGTTAAAATATGTAATGCCGTACACCACTCATTTATAGATTAATTTTTGAAAATACTAAATGGCACCATCTTACAATTCCCACCAACCAATTATAAAAATCTACTGAAAGAACAAAAAAATGCTCTGCAATTTTTTTAACATTATTATAAATTTTCTCTCAAACTTCTAATTTTTTTGATTAATAGAATATAATGGCATGCACTGCATAAGTATATCAGATTATATCGAAGATTTGATGAATTAAATATTATCAGCCAACTGCTAAAACATTCTACCTGCAACATCATATTGGTTATAATTAAGACATTAGAGTAAAGCCTATTGTTTGAATGGATGTTCAGATGTTTCATGTCTTTACTTCACCAGACAATCAAGGGTTGCTTGTGAAGTACATAGAGGATTAGTCTGAAAAGTATAGTACTTTAAAAATTTATTACGTTTAGAATGGATCACTAATCAAATAGTTGATTGGTTACTATTTATCAGGTATAAATCAATTTATTACATAGATTAATATTGAGACATAGTTTCTAAAAAAAATATTAGGTAGCAACAGGTTGTAACTCCATTTAACCGAAAATATTGAAAAATTAAAAAAACAAACTGATATAACACCGGTGATCCATCTATATAAGTAAATTGGACTCAATAAAATTTTATTATTTTATAGTAGTGAGCCCTCCCCACACACTCAATTTTTCCTTTGTGTAAAGGATTGATGACGATTTTAAAAATAAATTGCCATAAAAATACTCTGGGATGAATATTATTTATTCTATCCAATTTATATTTTTCTCTAATTTCCATTAGCTATTCTTTTTTCAATATTGAAGTATGTGCAAATTATTTCATGCAAATTGTATAAGTTTCTTAAATTTTGTGAAATAGCCTTTTCTGTTTAATCAGTTATCATTTTCAGCTTCTTGGCATTAAACTTTGTCTACTTTAGAATACAATTTCTATTTTCATGATATGGAATTTGCCTAGAAGTATGCTATATCCTTAAATTAAATATGCCAAAAAAATTTTCTTGCTCAGAAAACTGGATTTTAACATTAACTTTAGCTTCATTACATATCAATCACAAGTATTTTACTCTTCCAAACTTCTCAAAAACTTCCAGCTATTTTTGTAGTAAGTTGTTTTGACTTCATATAGTGAAATCTTCCTTATTCCTGTTTTTGTGGATATTTTGTTCTTTTTGATACTAAAATCAGATTTGTATAAATATTACTTTCTCAGCTATATCATCGATTATCGATAAACTGCAGTCCTGTTGGAACATTTTCCACCCCATGTTTTTTTTCCTTTTATACAAAAAAAATAGCAAATCTTTAATTTTCATTGTTATCATGGGTATATTTTTATCATTGTTACAAGCACTTGTTTTAACCTTTTTTCACGAGTAATTAATTCTGTACATCAGTTTTATTTGTTATTCCGTTTCTTTGTACTTCATTTTCTTGCTTTGTTCCTATGGTACATTTATTCTATTAAATAAAATGAAGTGGAAAATTTAAAGGTGTGCCAAACTTTGCAGAAATTCACGAAACATTGATAAAAGTTATATTAAGTCACATCATTACATAATATTTAAGGTATTGGAAAATTGTACTCTGAATTGAGACATATAAAATTTGTATATAACAAATGATTACCATTTTCTTGCTTTTTTTTTAAAAAAAATAAGATATATACTTGAACTACGATTTCACAGTTCTTTCCACTTATATTTTGTTATTTATAAAATTTAAATAAATGTTATAAATTTTTTTTTACACGATTTGCAAATATCTAATCACAATAGTTTATATCAACCCAGAATTTTTTTAAAATTATGTTCGCATACATAAATTTTGCAAATAAGCATGGAAAATTTTAAAAAATAAAATGTAAGTTGTACTTTATATTTCAGTGAATATTAATCGTCTTATCTATAATTTTGAATGATTTCTCTGTACAATATGATTTTGCCGTATTGTTACTCTTTACTCCTTTCTCTGAAAAATAAAAGAACATTATTTGTGATAAATTTTCCCCATTTCCATATTTCAACAATTATACAACTATCCATTAGGTAACTAATTAGACAAGTTTTAATTTATATAATGCTTCTGCACCATTTAACCCATATAGAAACATTTTCCCTTATAGTTATAACTTACCTATGTCCATACAACATATTTATATTCCTCTTTCCAGACCATTCCCAATAATTAGATGTCGCCAAAGCTATCCCATTTTCTTTTTCTCTCTTATACTGTCAATTAGTTCTTCCGTGAAAATATTATGAAGTTTTTGATACCTCATTAGCATATAGAAAAAATATGGTACATACCATAATACTCATGCTCTACTATCATTTTCTCCAGTGTTTAGTTGATTTAACTAATGTATGTAAAAAAAGAAAAGAGAACACAAAAATTTCTTCTAATAGAATAAATTAAAATGACATCTATTTCTTTATTACTGTGGAACAGTTTGCATTGGGGATCTTTTTTCTTTTTCCTTTTTTTTTTTTCTATTCCCCTTTTTTTTACTTTTTTTTTTTTTAATAAGAATTGACACAATTTTTACACAGCCAAGTTTTTATATTTTTCTTTTTAAGTTTCACTTTTTTTTTTTCATACAGACTTTTTGCTACAAGGCTATTTACAATTATAATATAATACCAAAACATTTTTTTTTTCTTTGTTTATAAAAGAAAGAAAAAAAAAGAAAACTATTATACACAGTGTTTACTGACAAATCAACAGTTAAAAATGACTCTTTTTTTCTTTTCTCTTTTTCTTATTTTTTTACATTTTAATTACAGTATTTACTTTTACTTAAAGTAATTCTTTTTATTAATCTGATGCTTGGTGGTGATGACTGGTATGCATGGGAGGGAGAACAATTTCATTAGTAGATGGACAAAGTAGTGGAATGATACAAGGGTCATGTGACTTCCATAATTCGAACTTTGTCGCCCAAAAGATTTTCTAGCTTGGCTTTGCCTGCATCACCTTGACTAGAAAAAAAAAAGATAGACATTTTATATTATACATACTATTCAAGTAATTACTTCAATTACATGCATGCACACATTTTTAATTGTTGAATTGGAAAATACTATTTTACATTATACATATGTTATGTTCACTGCTCGAAACAGAGTAACTGGCATTAGATAATTATAATAAAGTAATAAAATACTTTAATCACTACCAATTAACTATGTTCTTAGCAAAATTTATTCCACTATTTTAATAAACTCATATCATATAACTATGATAATTGTGTCACTGAAATGTAATAAATTAAAAGTAATACTAATACTTAATGTAAATAATCAAGAAATTTTACTAGCGCAATGTCAAGCTGGAATTCTAAGGAAAAGATAATCAAGCCTCCATACAGCACCATACTATAATATTCAATTAGCAAAGTTAAATACAAGTAAACTCTCAATCCAAGTCACAAGATAATGACATTGAATTGATAAAAACAACTGTCTTATCTTCGTACCTAAATGCAATTATATAAGCCAATCTTAAGCATCTTGGAATGAGAGCATGAACATATTAAATTATTCACAATACTTACATTTCTTTTTTTATATCATAATTAACACTTGTGAAAACATCGCTAAAATTGGATATTATAGTAAGACATATGTATTGAGGCTTGATTATCTTTTCCTTAGAATTGATATTAATACTATACATTCAGAGAAAACATTGAAAATACAAAATATAACTTTGCAGAGAATCCTTGCCAACAGCAATCTTTATATTCAAAACAGCAACAAAATGGAAATACGAAGTTGTACATTTAAGTGTGCATGTTCCAAAATGCATCAACTGAACTCCATTAGATGTTCTGTTCATCACTGACTTTATGTTATTAATGAAGCATACCTTTTCAATTATACATTTCCTGTCATTATGTTCAAGAATAAAAACATAACCAAATATTCTTTTGTGTTCTAAAAATATTAATGATAGTACAGGGTCTATTTTAACTTTATTATGTAATTAAATCTAAAAAAGTAAATTATTATCTTCACTTTTTTTCAAATCTCTCTTTAAAAAAATATTGATTTTCTTTATATCATGTTAGCTTTCTTAAGAGAATACTATTTTTTCATTCTCTTTCTAAACTATATTCTAGTTGCTATCAGAAAAGTTTTATTAGATTACCTTTTTTTTAAGTGTGTGCATATTAAATTTTATATAAAAATATATAACTTATACACATTAATATTCACGATAAAATAATAGTCAGTGCATGTGAAAATGTAAAAGGTCCTTCTAATAATTTTGTTCACATTTCAGAAATTTCCAACTTTTTGATTGACATTATTAATGACGACATTGCACCAACTAAGAGATCAAGCTGATTTTATTTTTAAAAAAATGGAAACCATTAAAATGTTTCTATTGTTAAAGGTAAGTGAATGCATTTTTTTTTATTTACAAAATGCTCAACAAAATATATATATAAAATATTTTGTAAAAAATCTCTTTTATTTAATTTAGCTAGTAATGCATTAGAAAATAAACAGAAAAAAAAAAATTCTTACTTTCAACTATAATTTTAGACTAGTGATTAAATTAATTTATGCACACCCATGCTTTTATTTTGAGTTACATGCAACAACAAAAATTGTGGTTGAAGAAAAAATTATTTTTTATTATTTCAGTTAATTACTGACCAAATTAAATATGAAAATTATATATATATATTATTTTTCAGACGTCAGATATTATGCAAGTGACTTTATATAAACTGACAATCAAAACAATGTCAATTTGCATGTGTTTATGCCTTTTTGAAAAAAAAGCATATGTTAGTTAATTAAACAATCAAAAGACATTGAGATTTTATCCATTTCTTTTTTCCTATTTAATTAACTGTAAATGCTTTTTAATGAATTAGTCACAAAATTCATTAAAAGTATATTTATAAAAAATATACAGCCATCTAGTGCACATCGCAGATAATTTACTAAAACCAATATCGCATTTTTGAAATTCCATTGCTAGGCTGAACAACCATGAAACATTTCATTGGCATATTGAGTTATGTTGATACTAAACACATGTATAAAATTTGAGGGAAATCCATTCAATGTGTGTTAAAAATCAGTTACAAGATTTGACTCAAATAAACAAACACACAAACAAACAGAATTTCTAAATTAAATATTTAAAAATATTCTTTTATGAACATAAATATTAAAAATTGCTTTTTGCCATCACTACTAGCAATTAATAGCAATAGAAAAACAAAACAAAAAAGTTCAAAAATACTGCAATCCTAATTTATGAATATTAATTATATGTCACTACAGCCCTCAATTGTTAGTTTCAAACTGGATGACCACAACACATGATATAACTATTATTACTAATTTTCATGCTAACAGTATATATAATTTTTTTAAAAAAAGAGATACCTAATCTTTGGTTTAAGAAAATAATTTAAGTAAAAGATCATTGATGTATGTTGAAATTGAATGTACAAATTAATAGTATGGAAAAAATGGATAATAAATTCATTCATAAATCCAGTATCAGCATATTTAACTCGTGCTTGCAAGCCAAATTTCAAAGTGTTTCAGGTTATTTGCAAATGCTTAAAACAAATACATTACTTGACTGCAAAAAGCAAAATTGTTATCATTAACAGTTTGTTTCATGGTATGTAAATTTTCATATAGAGTGTTAAATGCATGTGATAAGTTCTAAATAACAAAATGGTAGCAAACTACCAACAACTAAGATCAAGAGTTCACAGCTGAAGTATCTATTGCTTATTTAAAGCATTTGCATTTGGTCAAAAAATTAAATATTCACACATTATTTTAATGAATAAATATATTTTTGATAATAATGTTCCCTAAAATAATCTATAATAAAATATCCAAGTGCATTAATTTGCAACGGACAATATAAAAGATGTATATACTCTTATATATTGTAAAAATTTAATGAAATATGAGATTTATAAAAATCTTTAATATGAATACATTAATATAATAGATTCCTTAATATGAATTATATAAGTCTCACTTAAAGAGAAAATAAAACTTTCTGTAAACTTATGGATAAATTATCCCTTATAGGAACAAGTATCAAATTTAGAAGTACTTTACATTAAATAAACAACACAAAAAGAATAAATAGGCTATTTAAAAAAAACATGTATGTGTCAAAGATTGTTGTAGATGTAACTAGTGTCTTCTATTTAATATACTTATGTTGTAAAATCGGCATATAATTATATAATACTTTTGAAAACAAATGCCTGAATTTTATTTAAGGCTATGCCTTTTTCTTAATGGAAAATATTATATTAATTTCATACTATTTCATTCAATGTTATTTCCGTACTTATAAAATGTTGGTGAAACTGTATTTTTTAACAAAAAAAAAAAAAATTTCATCAGATGTGAATAGTTTTTAAATAGGGTGGGGATAAGCGATTAATTAAAAAAAGTTAAGATATCGAATAACATCAGACTGTCCTTAACAATCATTATGGATCAAAATGATATTACACTGTAAGGCTCACACTGGGAAAGTTATATGATTTTACTTAAAAAGGTTTTGTTAAATTTTACTTAAGTCTACAAACTGAGAATATTTAAAGTACCAATGTATAAGTATAGCGTTTAATAACAATACCTTAAAGCAGTGAAATGATTCAAATGAATAATGTTGGAAATTGTAGAAGACTATACATATCAGAAAAATAATAATATATAAAATTAAGGTATATATAACATTACAGTCAATCATGTAAAACTATATCAGTCTATTTTCAAAATCTGTAGGGTGTTTGAAATTTAGGATATATTTTGACTTATATAGATAATACAAGGATTGCTTTTGGCTAGATTTACTACATATAGGTCTCTTGTCAGAAAAATTCCAATAAAACAAAAATTATTCATAGAAGTCTTCACTACTGTCTAAAGTCCAATGAATACTAAATAGATTAGTTTTAGAATGGATATTTCTAAAATGCTTTTCATAGAATCAACACTGATCTGGTATTTAGATATTTTGAATATTGGCATTGCAATATATGAACTCTTCTACTAATCTCTTTATAGAAAAATTATGCAGACACTAAGCCTTCAAATAAAGGATATGGAGGCAGGGCAGTTACATTGATACAATATACTTTCGTTTTTTAAAAAAAAATTATAATAAACAAGCAAATAAAAAAATATACATTGCCTTAAGAAATTCCATTGATAATGAAGTTATTTGATTTATAAATTTACCCCCACCCCCTACACACACACAAATTATTGTATGGAATAGTAATTAAAATCAACAATGCTGAAATAAATCTGGCACAATTCTTACAAATTTCGGATTTGGCCTTATATCAAAATTAGAATAAAATCCAACTTGCAGAAATCTCTACAAAATTATAAGAGGCTTTAGAACAGCAGTTCCTAATCTTTTTGGGATAAAGTGCTGGCGAATTTTAGGCAAGAAGCTGGCATACTAATAGTTAAAAAATTTTCAAATTTGTATATGATGGAATGTAATAGAATTTAATACAGACTATGTATTTGGTTGTTGTTTTTATTTATTTAGGCACCATAGCATTTTACAACAAAAATATATACATATAAATGTAAAACATAAAAGACTGCAAAACATTTAGTGAGAGGGATACTTTAAGTATAATTATACGATGTAAAAATATGAAAAATTAAACTAAAAAAATTTGAACACATATATATCACAAAAATGTAATTGGTTAATAGTTTTTGAATAGTAACAAATTATTTTAATTAATGTGAGCTTTGCACTTGTTTATTTTTAACAAGATTAGAAATATCTGGCTCAGTATTGCTCAGCTTAAGATGAAGGTCTGATTCAATATTGAGCAAATTTCTATATTTGTTTTTTAGCGCTACCTGGGTAGACATCCACAGTCAATAATAAGAGCTATAAAACTCTTTCGCAATTACATTATCTGGAACCTCCTCTGTAAATGCAAAGAGATTGCAAATCCAACTTTGAGCAGTAAAATATTTTTGAAAGCAATCATACAAAAGGTTTAAATGATCCTGCATATGATTAATGACATAGTCTGCAATTGTTAAATTGTTTTCTTATGCAAAATTATGGAGTGGAAAACACACTGAAATTCCTTTTTTCGATTTGTTTTTTAAGAAATGGTAATTTATGTTTAAATGCTGTTATTTTATCACTAAGGTCAAACAGAAATGCTAGCTCCCTGCAAACTCATATTTAAATCATTTAGCCATGAGAAAATATCTTATAGGTACGCTAGTCTAAATAGCCATCAATAAGTTGATGTTTTATTGAATCTCCTGAATCCATAAGAAAAATATTTACCTCAGAGGGTAACTCAAAAAGTTGGCTGGGACTTTGCCTCATGAGAGCCACCGAACCTTAATATTAAGTAATAGTGTTTTATGTTCACTCCCCAATTCATTACATAAAAATTAAAAATAAGTAAGAATTAAGTGCTTCTGATTTTGTCAAGATAACTATTTTTACAGCTTCATTAAAAATATATCTTAAATTTGCAGGGATATATTTTGTAACTAAAACTTCTCGATGAATTATACAGTGCATAGATTTATACTCTGGTGCTACTTTTTTAATTTTTGTTACTATACCTGTAACAGTATGATTTGTTCATCATTCAGTTCCACCTACTATGTTTCATAGTAGTATATTTTCTCTAATTCAAACCCATCCGAGTCCACGTATATTAGTTAAATTAATATTAAAATAGTGTATAAAAGTTCTATTAACGAGTATGTGCATGTATTTATATTGCGTACACTAATTGATTAATCAAATCTGTATGTGTATAATTATAATGTATACGTAGTTCTAATTTACATTTATTAAATTCAAGTAAGTTGTGTAAACATTGTTGTACATGTAGAAGCGCATCTATGTATATATGCGAAGGAAACTGTAAGTGATAGATTTTGTGAACATTACAATTTTTCTAAATTATCTCTCAAGTTATTATAAATTTAGTTTATAAATTTGTTTGTATTCGCATATAAAATCTTAAATCCAGGGGTGACCGTCTTATACATATAGTAGAATGTTGACAGAAGTTAAATCTCTTTTAAAAAAAGATCATCAGTTTCTAAGAAATACTTCTCATTAATTTGTAAATTGAGAACCAAAATTTCAAAGATGATCTAAAAATAAAGTTAAAAAAACAAAGACAAAATCATTAAACCGGCACTACTTGTCAATTTTGTCTTTACTAAAACTTATTAGAGTTAAAATTGTAAGCAACTTAATGGCTTGTGAGGTGGGAGAGAAAGATTTGCTATAAAATCCCCAGTTTTAATTCAAGAAAAGCTCACTCTCGTCATCTTACAAATCAAATACAGCTAGGCACTATGCCAAATTAACAATGAACGGCAGAGGCTAAAAAACCTATCGTTGCCTGCCTTCTTCCTCATGAAGGACACTGATCTATGAAATGGAAGGGATAAGAACAGCAGCCTACCAAAAATGAAGCAGTCCATCAGTGAATGTTAGTGCTCACTTCAGCCATTTCAGCAAGAAGATGATCGGTAATTAATCTTCCGTAGAGCTCTTAAATTAAATCTTCATAAACTATTCTTAATAATTCTTATAAGCTAGCTATAGTATAAATGTGCACAAACTGTTAAACTAAGGTTTACTCTTAATAATAATTAAACTCTGTAATAAATTTATAACTACTGATTTAAATCTCTTAATGTAATCTTATATAAAATAATATTGCAAGATCTTGCCTAATTAAAGGTTTATGTAATAACATTCTTTTATATGATAATTGTCATCAGTTATTGTTCTTAATCTATTCAATCTGTGGGTATGCCTTCATTATTTAGTATTGTTACTTTATTAATTATGCTATGCCATCCTTCAGAGTGGAGATTGCTAATATTATAACAGTAGAGAGACGATTGGATGCTCTCATATAATATATTACTTTTTAGCAGACACATAAATCTCCTATCTGAAAACCTACTTTTATATATGTTAAGCTGCTATGTTTTAGCTTATTGTAATTCAGGTTTGCATGTTAACTAATTATATTAGTTATAACGGTTATTGCTTCTAACTTCTTCCTTCTAACAGTAGGGGATTCTATCTTCTTCCTTCTCAATTACCCATCAGCCTAACACAAATCTTAATTGTTACCTATAACTGGAGAATTTTTACACATACATTTTATAAACGGATCACTCCTGTATGAAGTTTTCCCACTGAGTTCGAGTCATTCTCTTCCAGACGAAGTTTTCCCTATTTATGGGTTATTCAAGGGGGTTGAGAAAATAGCGTATATGCATTATTAATTCTGGTTGATTCTATCCCTTTGTTTATAGTAACTTCCTTCATATATTTCTACGTTTAGGATCTACCAATAATCTGTCCAAATCAGCAATCTCAATTCTACCCCCCCCCCACACCATTTGTGTACTATCTGCCCACCAGGGCGCCACTAAGCTATTTCTAACTTAGAAATTGTGGCAGGTACACATCTATAAACTATAATTTAAATATACTGTTAGTCCAGTCACTAACTCAATGGACAAGCTGAGATTAACTAACATATATATATAATTTTTATTAAGAGATAAATATAACCTGAGAATAAACAATTTAAATTTATTTCTTTTCTGCAAGGCTGTAAATAAGTATACTAAATAACAAAACAATTGCCAGACTTAACAGACAAAAACATATTTATTAAGCATACAAGTTTTATTAAGATTGATTTAATTTAGTTTATTCATTAAAAATTTTAATTTAATGTATTTAACTTATTATAAATTCAATTAATGCACAAATAATGATATGTGTTCAATTTTATATCTAAATTTATGTTTACGATAGCAAACGCCTGCCATATTACCAACAGGCCTTATACTAAGCATTGAAAAGAGTATATTATACATTTTATGAAGATTACGTTTAACTTTCAGATAAGAGACTTTTAACATTGCAGAGTTTATGAAAATAAAATTCAGATTTGGTCATCAGAGAAAGTCTATCATTCATTATATCACTTAATAGTTCATATTTAAAGAAAAATAAAGTACAGAGATCTTAAATCAAAAAAAGGTTATAGTTCATTCTATCATTAATAATTTATACTTTTCTTCCTTTCTCCGGATTAGTTCTCTCGCAATGAAGATCTCCTGAGTTTAGGCAAGAGCCATTTCTTGCTGATGATGATGGTTTATACACAGAGATGAAAGCTGACTTCAGCCAACCGGACTGAGGGGAGCACAATTAAACAGATTACATTGTGACAACGACAACTCTCCTACTTTGATCTACTTTTAGGTTTCTTTTCTTTTTCCACAACGATAAAACAATTTTTTTGTGATTTCTTTTGAATTTTTCTTTTTATAGTCCCGAAGCATCTTATCTTGGAATCCTCAGAACCATCTGATGACATATTCCATAAATGTATTTCGTTGGTTCTTTGGTAAGTAGATTTTTCCTCTGAGGTCTGTGTGCATATATGTATCTTGAGCGGGAAAAGCAAGTCTTTTGCTTTTTTCTTTTGACTCTTATCTATTTCGTAATCTTTTTAATGATCATTTTGCCCTAAGGATCTGTTTGTAATTTTATTTTTGTTAAGAAAGAAACCACTCTTATCATTATTTTTTAAGATTAAATGATTTTTATTATTTTATTTTAAGATTAGAATCTTTGCTTCGATTCTATAAATTATTCTAGCTTATTTTATTTTCAATATTTAAACGAAACATTAATAAATTAATAATTCATTATTTGTGCATTTTGAACACCTCTGTGCAATTAACTCATTATTAGATATCCTTACAAAAAAATTTAAATATAATATATATCCCGTTATATAGTTAATTAATTGAAGCATATTATAAGTAACTAACTAGTCCAAATATTCTTTACTCCTCCTTAGTTTATTGAAACTATATAGATTTAATTAGTAAAGTAGATGATTTTAATTAACACTTTTTAACATGTTTTAAGAATACTAATTTAAGAACGAGGGTGTAGTAGTTTCGCAGATCGAAACTAAAGATTTAGCGCTTTATTAATTTTAATATTTGATATTTGGAAAGTGTAGCGAATGTATCTTTAGAAAGCACATCTGTGCATTACAACTTGATATATATATATATTCCTTTTCATATGTCATAGCATCGTCCGGGATGCGAACCCACAACCGTCTGTATCCAATTACTAAGGCAGCTGCGATGACCTCTCGACTAACAACGCTTGACGTGCTATATATATATTTATTATAATGAGCTTTGGTTTTAAGGACCACTCCATTATTCTTAGTTCGGACACCTCTCTTTTAGAACTGGAATGAGATCCAGAACCATACATTAAGCTGCTCCAATCACCAGAACTAAATGTTCTTATATTTTATGATAGCAAGTCGTACGTTCCACAGGAACCGAATACTTGGTACTGAATCCTATGAGTAACTGCATATTCAAGCCGCAATCTTTAGTCTATGTAGTGCCGTAATCTCTGAAGTTATGCTACAAATCGCCAATTCGTCCTCCTTTATATATTCAGTTCAGTATTGATCTGAACTCTAGATCTAGTTTATATAAACGATCTGCATAGGGAGCACACTTATTGCTCATTATATAATATTAATAAATGTTATATTTAATGTTATCATTCTTGTATGTTAACCTTAGCAAACATTGGCATGACATAGCATAAGTCAGGCATATTAAATCATAAATAGCCAAATTCATAAAGCAGTAATAATTGTAATTGATAAATTGTATAAAGTGCAAATAAAGATGAGATCTTGTACCCAAACCCACTCATCATTATACACTTGCAATGTAACCTTATGTACTATTGCATATTGTTATTTTTGATTTCTGCAAATAAATATATATAAAATGTATTAATGTTCAGTGTCTTATTCAAAGCTGGTTACCATTCAACCAAATATTCTAAATTTGTCATGTTAGTTTTAAGTTTGAATAAGCTCATTTGTCTAACAGCCACAGGTGTGTGTGTGTGTATCTATTAGTTAATTAATATTAGTCATTGTAATTCTAGATGCTCATGCTCCACCCTTGCCACTGCCAGCATGCAAATTAAGGAACTCGCCTCATATATGTCATCCATAGGGTAGTAAATCATGGAGTGTTGGTGAAGAAACTGAGTTGCCATCTGATTCGAGGTCTCAACTCCTCATCTAGATCAGACTTGAGATAATTTGCCAAAACTCTGGATTTTGTTGCATGAATGTCAAATATGATCATTACATCCCTGATAACTGTCCAATTATCATGCGAGCACCATCTGTGCAAACTCCAACAACACATTTTTACCAACTTATATTGTTGTTAATAAAATAATCAACAATTATTTTGAATATTTCGACTGATATTGTTAGTGCACATAATGACTTACAAAATAATACTTCTTGCATTTCATTGAGGAAATAAAATCTTATATATACAAGAAATTGCGCTAATTTAGAAACATCAGTGCTTTCATCTATTTGCAAAGAATAAAGTGGCATTTTCTTAATCTCTTAAAATATTTTCACTATTTCATGCCATATCATCTATTTGGTTTATTAATTTCCTTGACTGCTTTTTCTCCAAGTACAGATTTTACAATATCTTTAGTTACTGGTAGTAACAAAGTTTCTCCAATTGTGTGTGCTTTACCACCTCTGGCTATACACAAAGTTGCTAAATACAATGCCAGTACAGAATTGGTGTAAATACTGGAGAAAAAAGACATAACTGCTTTTTAGTCGCGAAATTTACATAGTTTTCTTTTAAAAAAATAGTACTAGTTCATTAGACAGGCATGCCACTTGATGACGTTCATGTGCTGAAGCACATAAAAATGCTGTTTAGGTGGCCGATTGTACTTTCACAGTCATGTTTACGTGTAATACAACAGTTCTGTTGTATTAGACATTGCAGGCCACGTTGCAGTGAATTATTTTTGTGAATTCGCATACTTCACAGTTTTTTACGGTCTCGTCTGAGGGTGTCTGTATTTCAACTGTCCTAAAATTCATCGATTGTAAATCAATTTTTTTTCTTTTTTTAATTGAAATCACGCGATTTGATTTATCAATAATTATCAGACCGTTCATATAATTCCGTAGCCAAATTTTAGGGTGCAAAACCTTGTCAAAGGGTAGGGCCAAACATGCTTGGAAGGAGGTCATGCATAATGTAACATATTTGCGAAAACATAGACAAGACAAATAAATTGGCACAGGCAAACCAACAGCTAGTGAGATTCTCGCAGTTACCGACAGCAGAATCTGATGCTGTGGCGTTTCTGCAGGGAAAGGTGCTTTCAGATGCAAAGATGTAAGAGTGTGAGGATCCATGAACATTTCCATCAGCAAAACAACAAGTCAATTCCGATGTGTGTCACACGCACACAATTGAACCTTTTCGATTAGAAAGTTAACTTGGTTTGATGACTTCACAATACTGTTTTTGTAAGCGATATACATCTGATCTATTACTAGAGCCACAAACAGCTCACAGATGAAGGAGTCCAGAAAAAGCTGGATGTCTGCAAGAATATCGTGTTGCAATGGAACAACAGTCTGCAAGAACTGTGCCATGAGAACCTGGTCTCTCAACCCTGCTGTCACATCGGTGGACCTGGTTTGATAGTTGAGGTTGACGAGACTGTTTAGCCGGAGAAAAAATCACCAGGGAAGGCTACTTCCTCAACAGTGGGTTTAGGTATATGCCGCAAGACCAGCGAATGTTTTATAGCTTCAGTTCCTTGCCGCTCTGCATCCATTCTTTTGCAGGCCCTGAAAGACCACGCCAAGTCCAGATCAACCATCTTCTCAGAGTGTTGGAGGGGCTACAAGGCTAATCTTAAGGCTGCAGGATTCCATCAACTGACAATCGACCACAGCTACAACTTTGTGATCCTACCACAGGCGCTCATACACAAAATGTCGAGTGCCTTTGGGGTCTGCTAAAGTGGAGAAATCGCAACAACGTGGAACTGGCAGGAAATTTCTGGACAACTACCTGGCAGAGTTTATGTGGCTCATCTGCACAAGGAAGAAGACTTCTTCCTGGCCATTCTCTCAGAGATGTTTGTGACACGTCATCAAAATGCCCACTAGCAACTTTTGTTTATTTTTTATTTGAAACGTAAAGCCAAGTTTAAAAACTGAAAATTTTTTGGTAATACTTAATAAAAAAAAACAGCACTTAAAAAGTAAAAATTATATCTTCTTGTTTTTGTGTGAATGTGTTTAGGGGGGAAGGGATGAAGTTGTGTTTAAAACGAACTGAGTTAAATTGTTTTTTATTTTTAATTTCAACTTTATTAAGAAAAAAAGGAAAGCAAAGATTCAAATCTTTATTTTGTCTTATCTTTTAGTTTTTTTTTAAATTTGTTATTATTAATAAAAATGAAGTAGTTAAAAAAATAATAATTTTTATTTATTTTTATTTAAAAAGAAAATACTTAAAAAAGTAAAAAGTTGTATTTATTTGTACCAAAAAAAAAAAATGTATTTAAAAAAATAAAAAACAAAAGAAAAGCAAAAAAAAAAAAATGCCCCGGGAACGTTACATTTGATTGTTTTTTCATAGCAACAACACCATCAAGCAGTGTGTCTGTCTAATGGACTAGTACCAAAAAATCAATAGGTTTATCTTTTAAATTTTGACGGTGGGATAATAAATGTCTTTTTAAAAGAGGTTCAAACATCACATTCAAAATATATAACATACTGTGAAATAGGTTCAATTTCTGTGCCAAATTTCATGGAGAACCCATTTTTCATATCATCAGGATCATATTGCCTAATCCACCTACTTTATGTTTTGATGCTGATGGTTCATCTTTGTTCATATTTGGCAATTTATTTTCTTTGAATTTGGAGTAACTACATCCAGCCTGCTCTAAAAATCTCTTCGGTTGTTTACTCTTAGCATGTTGAAACCACTTGAGGGCATAATTTCTATGTAAACAAACAATTATATCAGGCATTGTTTTTTTTTTTAAATTTTAAAGTGCTTTTTTGATTTACAATAAAATCATAAATAATGAAATTTATCTAAAAGAAATAAAAAACAAATTGGATAAACCTTTTTTTTTTAATTTTTGGATTTTTCTAAAATGAAATTTGTAATTTTAACAAGAATAAAAATAACATCGTGGCCATGCAAATAAAATTTTAACATGAAGAAAAATAAATAATTTCCCCCAAAACAACATCGTGATCACGCAAATAAAATTTATAATTTTAAAAAGAATAAAAAGAAAAAATTTTGGTTCAAAACAACATCGTGGCCAAAAATAACACCGGTATTTTTGATTGGTCTCGTGATTTTTCTCACACAAACGTGAATATTAGGGTGATTTTGTAAAAATCAGTTTACACCTCTCCTTTGACAATTGATTAAAGTGTTACCCTTGACTAGAGAAGCGGGCCAAAGTTTCCAAAATTTTTATTACCTCATACTACATCATTGGATTTGGAAAATAATGACTTGGGCATGCGAATTAGAAGATTTTTGACAGTCTCAATTACAGACACCCTCACAAAATACCGTAGGAAATTTTAAATGGGATTGTTCGTATAAACTGCATAACACAAAGTTCCCCCCGCAAGTGGCAGTGGCCACTGCGGCAAAATAGACGTATTATTTCTGTGCTGTAAATACCATAGCGAAATTTATAGATGGGATTGTTCGTATAAACTGCGGTATTAAACGTCCTATTTCTGTGCTATAGCATAGAAAGATACTATAGCGAAATTATATATGGGATGGTTCGTATAAACTGCATAACACAAAGTTCACTGTAAGCAGCAGTGAGGGCATCCGCTGCGGCAGAATAAACGTCCTATTTCTGTACTGTAGCATAGAAATAGGTGCCGCAGACAAGTAAATGGACTTATTTCTATGCTTAACCATTGAAATAAAACCTTATATAGTTGTGCGGCCACTTAAACGGCATATTTCTGTGCATTTAAATAGAAATTACTCACTCAAGTGGTTTCAACATGCTAAGAATTAACTACCATCTTCCTATTAAGGCTGTTGATTTTCCTATTTTAAATGCAATTAAAATAATAATAAAAACAAATAAATACAACTTGAAACTTATGTTCAATATTATTACATCAATTGTTAAATCATAAAATTAATAAGTCACTATATAATTCACAAAACAAAGAACAACTTATAATTATTTACAATACATTCGCGCTAGATATAACTCTACAAATAATTGTTACAAGCAGCCTTTATGGCTGTATGTATAGGAAAATGCATAGGCTAGTAAAAACATGAAATATTACTATTTTTCATCAAACTTTTACTTTGTTTTACTTTTTACTTTAAAAAAAATTGTTGATATAAAACATTAACAAATTATACACTTTTGCGATATACTTTTTTAAAATAAACATGTTTTAAAAAAAGGAATTACATGTTATACATAATATACTTTATTGTTATTATTTTACTTGTCACATACAGGTAACTCGGCGTTCATGTACAGGTATGTGTATTAGTTATTGCGAAATGCTGTTTTAAAATAATTTTGAAAAGAAAGTTAAATGATACTTTGAAGATGATAAATATATAAATAAAATAATAAACAGTCCAATTCATATTTAATTTAACAGACTAAATATTTAAAAATAAATGTCTGAAAGGAATATAGAAGTTATGAAAGTGGTCAACAAAAATCATGGTTAGATTTTCAACTAAAAATTAAAAAATCAATTCTAATAAATAGAAGCTATAAAAATAGTTTATATCATTATACTCAACCTAATCAAAAATTAAACATGTAAAAATTCATGAATAATTTCAGCGATGATTATGGAAATCCCATGTTATTTAAGAGGATGAAAATATCTTTTTTATTTAGCTATGATGAGGCTAATTGAAAATTTAAAACTAGTTGAGATAACACTAAGAATCTGTTTATCAGAAAATAAAATAAGCTTTAAATACTAAAATTGTGATTACAAATTGATCCGGAAACTAAAATTATTGTTATTAATAAATAATGCATAATCAATTCTGAGAAGTTAACTTCCCGAGATAATAAATTCCATTTTATTGTTACTATGTAATTCCTTCAGAATCAAAATATTTTAATGCAAAAGGACCTCTTCATCACAATATCAGCAAATAATGGGATGGATATAGCATTGCATCACAAAAAATATTTATGTAAATATAAAAAAAAAAAAGGTACAATTATCATTAAAAAGAAAGATGACATCATGAAATAGGTAGAAGACTTATCAAGAATTATGTAGTAATAAAGAACAAGTACCTCCTATATCTATTATATCTTCCGAATTGCCCAGAATTTTAAATAAAGAAGTGAGACATGCAATTAAATTTATAAACAAAGGAAAGGCTCCAAGTAATGATGGAATTATAATTGATATATTAAAAGAAGCAGGTGAAGAAATAGAATTTTTTTTAGCAAAGTTATATACCAAATGTCTAAATGATAAAGATATACCAGATGATTGGAAGAATGCTATATTAATATTAATATTTAAAAAGGGTGATAAAGAAGATATTAAAAATTACAGATCTATCAGCCTTTATCAATTTTATACTAATTTTTACTAAGGAAATTACAACTCGTCTACAGAGAACACTGGACTTCCACCAGCCAAGAGAACAATCTGGATTTAAAAGTGGTTTTAGTACAATAGATCATATCCCAAGTATTGAGAGAAGTTATAGAAAGGACAAATGAATATGAGTTACCATTATGCTTTGAATTTGTAAATTATGAAAAGGCATTTGATTCTATAAACATTTCTTCAAAGATTACAGCATTGGATCATCAAGGTATAGATTCCAGGATATTGTCATAATTTAAAGAATATTTATAAAAATGCAACAGCAACAATTAGATTATATAATGATACTAGGAAAGTTAACATTGAGAAGAGTGTAAGACAGGGTGACTCCATATTTCCAAAACTTTTTACAGCAGTGCTGCAAGAAATATTTTGTGGATTAAAATGGGAAGCTAAAGGAGTGAAAGTAAATGGGGATTATTTAAGTCATTTAGATTTTGGAGATGACGTAACTACGTTTTTAAAAATAATGCTTTTTAGAGCTGCAGGAAATGTTGTAGTAGTTATCAGATGAAAGTAGGACTAAAGATAAATGTTAAAAAGACTAAAGTCATGTTTAATGGATTTTCTCGAAATATGAAAATATAGATTGATTATGATGAGTTAGAAGAAGTTAACAGCTACAAATACCTTGGTCAGATTATTAATACAGAAGGAAACATAATGAAGGAAATTAATCATAGAATTAAACTTGTTTGGAGTGCTTCTGGTAGAAATAACTTGATACTAAAAGGAAATATGCCTATGTGTTTGAAAAGATTTTTAATAAATGTGTTTTACCAGTTCTAACTTATAGATCTGAGACTAGGACACTTAATAGAAGAGCAATGCAGAGACTTCAGACCACTCAAAGAAGTTAAGAAGAGATGCATGTCGGGAGTAACAAGAAAATATCGAAAACACAATTTATGGGTAAGAGAACAAACAGGTGTTACTGGCCTCATTGAAAAAATTAAAAGACTGAAGTGGAGTGGGGCTAGACAAATTGTTAGAAGAGATGATAATAGATGGACAATTGAAATATTAAACTGGATTCCAAGAGATTGTAAAAGACGTAGAAAGAGACCGCATGTGAAATGGATAGATGGAATAAGAAAGTGTGCAGGCATGATGTAGAGAAGAGCAGCTAAAGATCAGAGAAGATGATTTAAACTTGGAGAGACCTTCATCCTACAGTGGATTGATAAAGGTTGATGATGATGATGACATGCTCTTGTAAATATATAAACGTGTGACAATATTGTTTGATATTAAATTTGTCCAAGTTTATCTATGTATAGCTTCATTTCAAACATTTTACTGGTATGATGACTCAAATAGCATATAGAAGACTAGAGATTGCCATTAGAGAGAGATACAATTTTTTTTTTTTTTTTGTATATTTCCAATAACATTTTTATCTTTATTGGATTCCTCACCTTTCCATTATAATTACCATACGTTTTAAAAACTCCTACTACAAGTTTGTGCAAAGCAAAAATTTCGAAAATATTTATTAATTAAATCCTTTAATGCATTTTTGGTACAGAACACTCTCTTCAAAAAGCAAATATTAAAATAATATCTTAGATAATTAAACAAGCCACACAAAATAATTTAATTTTATTTACACATGCCCAAACTGCATTTAATTAAACACTATTGAATTTTTGGTTCAGCAGTGAGTGTGTGCTACTAATAAACCATAAGTTTTATTCTTGTTTCCCATAATCCTGCTCATTGCAAACTAACTAACTTTTTTGGGGGTCAAAACAGACTATATCTTCTTTCATGACTTAAATTATGGATATTAGAGAATTATACAGGTACACATGTTGCTTTATTCGCACATTAACATTGGCTCTAGATCCACAACAGTAAACATAAGGACAGCCTAAATCTTGGCATTTAATCATTTAAACAATTTAGGGCATTCCTTCATATCAATTCTATCATTGCTGTTATTTATTAATCAATTAAAGGTAACTGTTGAGTCAAAACTAACATTATATTCCTTTCTATACACTTTTATATTTAAAACTGTTATCAAAAATATAGAGAGAGGAGCCATCCAAGGTTTCTTTAATATATGATGAACAGTTCATAATAGAAGCATTTATACTTGTGAATTAGTTTTCATTTATTTTTTTTTTTTTTAAGAATGCTTCTAAATATAATTCAAAAGTAGCTTTAACAAATATTGGAATTAGTGAAATTCGTAAAAATATCCTTTTTTTTTTATTATTATTTCATTAAAAAAATAATTTACTTGAACTTTAGAATGTCAACCTTTAATATAAAAAGTTTAATATATGAGAATAAACAAATCATGCAAGATTTAACAATTTCTCTGAAACGTCTGTAATTAAATTAAATTATCTGGAAATAGTTTGTGGATAATTTCTACTTTTAGTAAAGATAAAAATATTCCTCTATAAATAAAAAAAAAAAAAAAGGTTTATCACATTTTCCAGTGTGATTTTTTTTTTTTTTTTTATGTGCATGCGAGTATTACATAATAATTTACAAAAATTTGAACATGTTTTCTAACCTGCTAACTTTGTCGCTGGCAACCTGTGTTTGTTTAAATAACTTATTTGTTTTAGGGAGCACACATACTGGAGCTGGGGACGGCTGAGACATGGACGAACCACTTAAAGAAAACCCAAGCTGCATCTGTGGGATCAGTGTTGCCAGCTCTCCTCCTGTATCTGGAAAAAGGAATAATAATAATAAAACAAAATTTAAAATACTGTATATAATATGCCAGCTTAGTAAATTCTTATTTTACATATGAAATTAAGAACATTTGTGCACTTTATTAATGACTAAGTGTATGTAAACCATTTTGTATATTATATATATATCTCCATAAGGAAACATGTATGTGCACATATAAATACACTTGTACACATACACGTTTATGCACATGTTAATGTATATAAATATATTGAATGAATTCTTGCATCTAATTTTTCTGATGATAATATATTCATTAGGTTGGGTTATTAAAAAAAAAAAATTTTTTTTTTAAATAATCATCCAATATTTAATATATTGCAATCTCTTTTTTGTTTAAATAAGCATATAATTATATTTTGAAGCTTTGACAAATATGTTAAAAGTGCTAGATAATGTAAATCTTAGTGAAAGAAAATGAGTAGGCTGTGAAATGAGAAATGAAGAACTTATAAGATTTTATTGCTGTATTGATAAAATTGAATGTAAAGGAGAATTGACTCAGGACTAAAAGTAAAAAATAGTATTATGAATAAAGTCTAAAGTGTAAGTCATTGGTAGTGAAGCTGAAACGTCTTGTGAAAGATCTAATGATTGTAAATGTTTATGTTACATGATGTAGAAAAAATAAAGACTACATAAAAAGAAACTGAAAGGAATGCTATAACAGAACATTGTGACAGATCAGGAAAAGATTACAGGACATTACAACAAAGAAAATGAAGAGTGAGTAGAAGGAATTTTAGCTCAGAACAGATTTAATAGTACTAAGAATGCATACGCACTTTCTGGACCTAAATCAATTCTTGCGGAATTGATGCTAAATTTTATAAATATAAAAAAAAAAAGTTTCAAGCTGAAAAGAAAATGAATTATATTATTAATGAATTATAATTATTTTTTTCAAATATAGTTATTTAAAAAACAAAATATAAAAACAGCAAGATAAATATAAATGAAAAAATGAGAAATATTCAAATAAAAAAAAAACTACGCATGGTAGGTTACAAAAAAAAAACTTTGTGATAGCATTATGATCTAATAAACCTATAGAAGAAATAAAAAAATATAAATACTTGAATTGGTATTTAGTCATAAAATAGAAAGGTAAATGAATCCACTGGGGAAAAAATTAGACTAAAAAAAATAAATAATTATTATTGAATTTATAATAAATAAAACATTTTGAGTGGCATAATATGATCATATAATTGAACACCAATGAACCAAAGAATACTAAATAATTGTAACAAAGGATAGATGAGTTGAAAAGATGGAAACATTATATGACAAAAATAATATCATATTTGTGTTAAAAATAATAAAAACTAAGACAAATAATATTAAAATAGGTTGAACAATAATAAAAGATAATGTTAGTACTGATGAAATTTCAGATGAGTTTTTAAATGTTGTGAAAAAAAAAGTTTCAAGAGAAAATCATGTGATATTGTTGTCAGAAATGATTGGAGAGAATTAACTTACATCTGTAATTTCATTTATACTTCAAGTAAGAGAATAAGAGATTTCCTTTCAAGTTATAAGTAGCCTGCTCAGTTCAATTTATTGATTACCACAGATACAATATTGGTTAGATATAATTTTCATAACTTCAATTTACTTGAATAAAACATAATTACACTGTGATTTACAATTGTCAAATTTTCTATAAATATATGTTATCATAAAATTAACATATAAAGAAAAGTAATAAAAAGATAATGCAATTATATTATTATAAAAATAAAATTAAAAAAACAACAAATAATTTAAATATTTTTAAACTTATTAATTTTAAATATTTACTCATATATTGCAAATTTTGATAAGTTTTTAGTAACACATTTATTATATTCCTTATAAAATTATAATTAATAAAATATTATGCCAGACCGTGTATAACGACCATGCACAAAATGGCTGTTGTTGAAGATTCAGCACAGCTAATCTTTATTGTATTACAATTATATAATTTTAATAGATCAAATAAATCGTGATTTAGATACGTATTGCTAATATTTATATATGTTACATAAATAGATGCGTTTGGTCTATACTATATTCCTATTTACACCCACAGTACAAGTGTATGTATTATGGGTACTAGTCTTATTGCTAAAAACGCCGCTCTATGGCGCCGTTTTCGCACTAAAACACATAAAAATGCCATTTCCGCGGCCAACACATTCAAACCCGCATTTTCTATAATACAACTTTTTTGTCGTGCTACAGATTGCAGGCCGCTATGTCGCGTCGCAGTACAGCATGTATGTCGCATCGCAGCAAATACATTTTCCGAATATCGCACAGTTTATAAAATGGTTACGGCTTGGAGAGAAGGTGTGTTTTTTTGAATTGGATGGAAATGTTGTTTTCATTGAATTTTTTTTTATTTTAAAGTGTTGAAATGTTCAGATTTTGTAAAGTAATAATTATCAGACTTTTTACACCGTACTGTATTGAAGTTTTAATTGGGAAAATGTTGACAAGATATATGTGTAAAATGAGTTGGAATTAGGTAACGCGTCAAGTAACGTACTGTTCGTAACATTCCACGAGACAAACAAGATTCTGCCGTGTATATTTTTGAAGTAAAAAAGAGCGGTAACACAAAAATATCCAGTAAGAAAAGTACAATTATGCATGTTTTTTTTGTAAATTTCATGAAAAGCATATATTATAAACATGATTAATAAGTAAAGAAGACATTTTGTTGTTGTTTAAACAAGTTTTACTTTCTTTCTTTTTTCCGACTACGGTTATACTTTGTTGAATATAGTTTACGTTTATTGTTATCATTTATTTTATAGATGTTACTAAAAAAAAATATTTACAAAAATACGATTTTGATATTTTTTATTTTAGCATTATAACCAACAGAACACTAAACCTAACCCTAAACCTAACCGTAACAACTTTTACTTTTTGTTGTCATTCTATATGAAGTAAAAATAGCAGTAAAGCCATAACCCCAGTAAAAAAATATTAGAAAATTGATTTTTCTAATAAAGCAAAATAAAAAACACAAATCAAATTGTAATTTGTTTATTTTATTTTACATTTATTATTATCATTTAATTTGTATATGTTAATAAAAAATATTTAAAAAAGACGATTTTGTTTTGTTTTTATTTTCGCATTACAAAAAAAAACACATCAAAATGATTCAAATCAACGGCCCGGGAATGTTCATATTTTATAGTTTTAGCGTGAAAACGGCACCATCGAACGGCATCTTTATCTATAAGACAAGCACCATATTATGTGTTAATAAACTTTATTCGCACAGCAAAACTATATATAAAATTTAAAAAAACTTGTAAAAACATTTGCTTACATGTTGGAACACTTTTTGTATTTAAGTTATATTATCATTTGTAATGTTCCAATACACGTATACAGAAATGTCGTTATTTCTAAAAAAAAAAAAAAATGTTTTAAATAGAATTTAAATTTTGTATTTATTATATATTTTTTAAAATTAATATTGATTTATAAAGGAAAAACTTTATTGTAATTTGCTTTTAGATAAGAACAAAGAGGGAAAGAGAATGTTTGTATTAAAGGAAATTTGTTCTTTTTTAATCGTCTGTAAAGATAAAATCAAAAAATTGATTTTTATCTAAAGAATGAAAGCATAATGAGTGATTTTAATTAGCCAAGATGGAAACTATACAATTTTCCAATATTAGAAAAAGGTATATTTTGAGACACAAAAAAGTAAAAAAATGGACGTAAAGTATATGAAAAGTAAAATTGAATTACTGGCTGATGCAATAGCTCGTAGGGGGGTATTGAAATTAGATTGAAAAGAAGACCATATGTGCTACCTACTACGTCCGTAGAGTTTAGTTGCTTTTTGCTTATCCCAGGAATCGGACTGTTGTGTCCAGCTTGTCCAAGTAAGAGGACGATAGATGTTTGCTGAAAATAAGAGTTATTTCCAGCTTGTCTATAATTGGACGGTATATGCTTTCTAAAAACAAGAGAGCAGAAAGAAAGAAGAAATGAAATTTGAAAACTAATCATTCGGATATGGTGTTGATGTTGAATAAATCTTAGAAAGCTACTGAAAGTAAAAAGAAGGAAATAGAGAATAACCATTTCTGTCCTGATTGCAGCTGTAGATCTCCAGGGGAGCGAAGCCATTATTAGCCACAAAGCAAAAGTTTGCAGAGCTCGTAAATGGTTTATGAATCATCTCTCCATTAAAAATCATATTTGAAAACTTTAAGTCATATTTGACCGGCTTGCCAAGCGTAATAAGTAAAGCCGAGTTTTATAGTAAAGTCTGACGTGAAAAATATATCTATGTGAAAATTATAACTACAGACCCTAGAACCAATAATACATAAAGATGGCCTTAATGTTTGTTCAATTTTACCAGAAAATCATGGAGTAGACTTCTAGCAGCAGTACACCGCCAGTTCATCCCTGAAGCCCGAAAATGCAGAAGCAGCATATCCTGATGGAAGAAATACCCTAACACGTACATTGGTGAAAGGAAACCCTGTCTGCCCTATTGAGTAGATATATGGTCCAATTTGAAGTGGAACTTAATGGAATTTAAAAGTTCAGATGAGTATATATTTTTTTTATAATATTGATTTTGTGTTTTTTTTTTTTATAAATAAACAATTTGTCTTTACTTACTTGTATCTTATCAATATTAACACTTTTATTTAATTTTTGTAATATGTATAATATTTGTTGGTATTTAATTGCATGTCTGACCTAAATCAGCCATGTGCAGGATTATTTTTTTTATTTCTTAATCTTTAAACTACTACGGTGGCACCTCATGCTGAGTGTCCGATGGCCATATTCATTAAGCATCATTTTATGCGTCCAAGGCAGTGACGTAGGTGTCTATCATATATAAATATAATGGAGCATGAAAATATTGATGTGCCTATAATGTTAATACTTATAAACCTTGGGAATAGCCATTAGACATGCGTGTAAACCATCAGTTTGTCTTTTTGAATATATTTATCACATACATTTGATTTCTTAGTTTGTTACTTTTAGAATGGGAAAGGGAGTATAGACCATACTCATTACGCGATCATTTTAAAATATTTTTTTTTATATATGTGCATTTGTTTTCTGGAAATAAATATTCAATTTAATCAAGCAACATCTCATTAATATTATATTTTTCATTATGTGAAATATTAAGTAGATTAAATTTTATATATATGTAATTGGTGGAGGGAGATAAAAAAAAAAAGGGTATATTAAACAGTAGATTTCTCATTTAAATCGTTTGCTGTTTCACTTACTTAGTTTGATGAATTATTTGTTCATTAGCATATAACTATAATTATTGTAATCAAAGTACTGACCCACTTATTAATCTGAGATAGAAAGAAATCATATAAGGAGGTAGACAGGAATAACTTACCGGGGAGTTAGATTGTTTCACCATTCATGTCTGAACTTATTAATTTATTAATATATACGATAGTGATCATTCATATTTGCACCCTCTCTCAGGAAAAAAAAGGGAGAATAAACAATAAAGTTCTTGAGCAAGGGTGGCGCAAAAGGCTGAATTAGAATATTTCAGTCTTTTAAAGGTGTGCAAAATCCAAAAGTGATCAATGTTTAGTTAATCGGACAATTGTGGGATAATTTAACAGGGAAGGCTTCGATTGATCTAATTTTAGGTTGAATCTACTTCCTCTAATAATTCTTTTGAGATATTTTCTTCATATTTAACCAACAATATTTTCAGGTAATTATTATCGACTTTTCATTTAGCAACATATGTCACTTCATGCTTGGTGTGTATGGAGGTCAAAGGTCTATAAGACCAGGGTGAAAATTTCGAACCGGTACAATATATAGAAAAAAAATCTTAAACTTCTGTAATTCATACCACTGATATTAAAAAATAAAAATGTCTCCATATTTTAGTTTTATACAGGACTCATTAATTCCAAAAGTTATACGGTATCAGTTTCTCCATAACCAACAAATAAAATAAAAAATAAATTTTGCAATAATTTGTCCTCCAATGTGTATTAAAATAACCATAATAAATTATAATTTAAAAGTGCAATTTTATAACATCAACTGTATGTATGGGCAATTTACACACCCACATGCATGCATTTGGATGATTATTTTCATAAACTATTGATTAACTTTTCATTGTTATTTTTTTCTAAAGATAATGTAATAATTTTATCTTTTGATAAATAATTTTCATCAAATATTAAACGATCAAATATTAGTAGAAATTACTCTTAGTAATTTTTTTTTTTAATATTTTCTATAATGATAACTACTAATTTCTTATGAATATTCAAAATTATAAAAGACAATACTTCTGGGTCTCGTTTTACGTGGTAGATAGGTTCCTCAGAAAATGCGCACAAAAGAAATAGCACAAAAATAGACTTAACCTACATTGAAAAATGGGGAATAGGTTCCAAATTTTTAAAAAAATCGCATAAAAGCAAAGCAACAATGTAAAATTACTTTAAAATTCGTATAAAAAAAATTAAGGAAATAAAATATGACTAATAAAAAATTTCAAATTTGAAAAAAATTGATACAAGACAAACTTTTTTTATTAATTACAGTATTTAATTTTATTCAAAACAATATATTTTTATGCGTAATTTACAGTATTTTACATTTTTTCATACATGTACAGTATTTTAATCATTATCTCTGCAAGTTCGTTTGTGAACTGGTAAGACATCAGAATAATCCATCACGAGAAAAAATACAACTAGCGCCAACTTCATTTTTTAATTGCTCTTACAGTACACTCGCCCAAGCTAAAATGTTTTCTGATCGCTGTTGATCCTTCCTATTTCACTAAGCGATCTAAAATTAAAATTTTTGTTTCCAAAGAAATTAGTTTTCTTGGGTGTTTTTCCCTCTCCATTAGGGTAAACTAAAAGTTTAAAATAAAAATAAAAACTTAAATTTATGATAATAAAAAGATACCTACTCATCACTGTTGGGCAAAATTTAATTAAAACCGACATAAATTATTTTTGTCTTTAATTTTCAGTTCCATTTAAAAATCAAATTTCATAGTTTCACATCACATTGATTTCAGATCACATTACATAATTTTTAAATTGTTAATTACAATTAAAAATCAGATTTTAATTTTGAGTTGTCAAATTTAATTGTGCACACCGCTGTTATTTACCTTTTAAAAATAAACCTGCGGACACTAAATGATTAATTGATTACGTACTTTTTTTTTAAAAAGCAAAAATAGAATTGTGATTTAAAATGCAAAAACAACAACATGCATAGTATAGGCATCTATAACGTTTGAACAGATTTACATTATAATCTTGTAAAATTTAATGTGTGTATATAAAATGAGGAAATCCTGATTTTAAGTTAATTATGACCTTCTTTATTGCATAAAATCTATTACAGTACTATTATAAAGCACTGAAAATATTGAAATTATTAGATGGAAGTCGAACTCCGAAAATGCGCTATTACTTTAAATATGATGTAAGAGTGTGCGAAATTTATAATATTTAATATAATAGCGCATTATCAGAGCTCGACTTCTGAGATAATAATTTTTATCACTTTAAAAAAAAAAACCGCATACAAAAATATTAAGAAGAAACATGAATCGCATAATTTAAAATCGCATTAAAAAAATCCACATAAAACGAGACCCAGGTGTATATATAAAGTCTAAGAAACTCTGGTGTACGTACATCATTAGAAAGTTAGATAAAATCTCTACAAAATGATATATTAACACATATAATTCATCCCATTTTCTTGGTAATTTAAACAAAAACTTATTGTAAATAAGACCGCTTAAAGTAGCTATAGTAATCAGTTGATTTCACATTCAACTAAGAGAATATTGAATATACAAATTTATAAAAGCTTACTCATGTTAAAAACTGAAGAGCAAATAGCATTTAAAAATAATATAAACAATAAAAATGCAATTTATCCACTCTACGTTGAACACTTTTTAGCAAAAACCATTTATTGTACATATATGCATACACAATCTTACGTTTCCACTGCCCTACAGTATTCTTCAGAGCCATTTATTGAACACTTTTTAGAAAAAAACCTTATATATGCGTACACAATGTTAAGTTTCAACTGTCCTGCAGTCTTCTTCAGGGCCATGTTTACTTTAATTTTAAGTGGCTCTGAAAAAGACTGCAGGATAGTCAAAACATAAGATTGTGTGTGCATATATGTACAAGAAAAGGTTTTTGCTAAAAAGTGTTAAAAGTAGAGTAGATAAATTGCATTTATATAAGATATTGCAGCAAAATAAAGGAAGTGATGAATTTGGTAATATTTAATAAAGATGAAATTAATATAACTGAAAGATGTAGAAAAAAGGAAGAAAAGTTAAGTGTTTAGACCTTAGAGGATCTTATAAAGATAATTGATAAATTTCATTAATATATTTTAATATTTTGAAAAAAAAAAAAAAAAAAGCAAGTTACAAATAGGAAAACATTTGAAAATGAATCACAGAAATTCTGTTATGATGAGCCTTCATAGAAAAAAAAATAAACATTTGGAAAGAGTATAGCAGTCGCTGCATCTATTTTGGAAAAAATTATAAATATTGATAAAATTTATAGAAAGAAAAATAAATAAATATAACATGTTTCTGCATGGATGTTATAAAAGATTAAGAATTACCATTCAACAGAAAAAAATACAACACATTATTTTGAAGTATTTAGCAAATTATTTGATGGAAAAAATAGTGATAAATATTATGTGGCCTATTTTTAGGTTTAAAAAACAAGTTTTTTTTTTTGTAATGTATGTTTGTATATGAAAAATCTTAGCAATTGGGAAAGAGACCAAAATAACTTTTAAGATGTAAATGTGGGGAGAAATGAAGAAATTGACTTATTAAAAAAATTATAAAGTACAAGAGGCATTGAATAAAGTATTTACTTGGAAAGAAAAACAATTATGAAAGATATTTGGAGAATCAGTGGTAAGAGAAAGAAAAGATGGTGAAAAAAAAAAATAGGAAGTTGATCTGACCCTAAAAGTAAGAATAACTAAATATGAATGTTTGAAAAATGATAAACAGAAAATTTGAAGAAAGCTATCTTTTTGGCAGATAACTAATTTTGACGATAGAAATCTTAATTGTTGATTCTCAATTTTTTTTGTTTTGGACAATACGATTAAGCAATAAGAAAAAAGTTTGTTGTAGGATGTCAAATATTTTCATGTAAACAAATATTTTTATAACATCTTGTGGATAAGATTCTAATAAAGTAATGATGTCGTTATACTAAGAAGATGTAACATATTTTAAATACTAAATTTAATGTACATTTTTCAACATACTTAGTGTTATTATTTTTAAATACATCTATATATATTGATGGAATCATTTGTATCATCAAAAAAAGTCGGAAATAGGGCTTTTCAAATGGGATGGCGGGATCTCGTAATCCTGGGGATAAAAAATCATCCTGGGATAATAAAACAAATTTTCCAGAAATTGCTCTAATTCTTATTAAGATTTTTTTTTTACTTTTTTTAAATCTATCGAAAATATTCGCACTTGAAATTTTAGTATATGTATTTGCTATACTTTTTTGGGCATCAATACTATCTCAAAGGAAATGAGTATTTTTGAAGCAACAGAGAAGCGCACAAATATTTTAGAAAAATTATATAAAGCAATAATGACCATCCTATCGATATCAATTGAATCAGAAAGAGCTTTTACTGCTGCTGGTCTTTTCATCACAAAAATTCAGTCATCTGTAAGTGATAGTGCCATTGACAACTGAAGTTTTTTTAAAAACTATTATTATATGTTTTCATTTCTCATTACATTTTATTCAAATTAATATGAATTTATTTTTGCTTTGTTTATAATGTATTATTTTGTATTTAAATTTTTTGCATTAAAAATGAACTTTTTTTTTAACTCATAGTAAATTTTTTGTATTGTGCATTGAAAAAAAATACTTCACCCACAACAACACAACATGCATTAAGTGGATTTGTGCTTGTTAACAAGTCTTGGGAAATCCAGGAATAGAATTTTTAGCCTGGAACCTGGGATTTGAATTTTATGGAAAATGAGAAACCTTAATTAGAACATATATTCTATATTACACAATTATATTTAATTGAAATAAACAATTTCTTTAATATAAATATTTTAATCAAACCGGTTTTCATCTGATATTTCGACCTTCTCAAGATATATATATATATATGTGATGCACTGTAACTTCTCCTTATACAGAGTCAGAAATCTCTCAGCAACTAGGTCCAGAGAAACCTGTTAGCCACCTTACCTTCCCTTTCCATTCCCCACATATTCTGCTCCATCCCATTCCCACAACATAATCTTTGTCAACTCCGTGGCCTTCATATGTAAATCCCCCTTATCTTTTCCCAAACCCAGCATAAAAACCAATAACTCACTTTCTGTATAAACACTTTGTTCATATTTATTCTTCCATAATTTCATTATTTGTAACCTTTCTGCTTTCAAGCATTTATATTGAATTAACAATGCCTAATATTTTCTATGCCTTCCTTACACAACTTGCATATTTTTCCATTCACGTATATATTCCCTTGTTGCTAAAGATCCCGTTCGAGCCTTAAACAAAAAACTACTTTCTTTGCTTTATCATAAATTAACTTGCACCCAATGTTCCGTTTACTTCTATATATATTTCAACTCTTTTTACTCTCCATACTAGTTCATCTCTCCAACTCCCTATTCTTTATTAATGCATCTATTCTTCTATCCCATTCCTTATCACTATAACACTCAACAAGCCTCCTAACACAATCATTCCACCTTTTGTACAGGTATACTGATATAAATTCTTTATCCAAATCTTCTGCATACCGCATTCCCTTTCTCAGCCATCTTGTTGCCTGCCCTTTACTCGTAAACCAATTAAATACTATTTTGGCTACTCTTTTATTATCCATAAACTGCAATCTACCAAACATTTCATTTTGCTTTTTGCATCTCTCATATAAAAACTTGACAATCCCATTTCTCCTTGAATTGCCTCCTTTGCTATCCACACGTCTGCATTAACACAATTATACCATTAATCCATCTAGCGTGATTATTACATATTAAATTAAATTACACTACTTGTATAAATGTACATATATACATACAATTCTATAACCCAACAATAATAGCTAAAATCTTTACATAAATAATAATCAATACATATTATATATATGATTATTAAATAAATTCTTCACATAAATTAAACAAATCTTAAAATTATATCAATCAATTATTCATATCTTCTTAACTCTAGACATATTTCTTAAATACTATCAATGTAAATTACATAAACATAAAATTAAACAATAGAACTAATAAAACAAAATAATTTAACACATAGTAATAAAATTTAATAATTGTTTACCCAATCCATACCTATTCTATTAACCATATACAATCTTAAATTTTCCACATTATTTTTCAATGACCATTTACCACTTAGTTTACAAAGCCCTTTGACCAAATTCACACATCTATCTATATTCTCTTGAATATATATCGTTTCATAATATTTTTTTTGTTATAATCTTTAACATATTTTATAGTTTGTATATTTCTTACACAATTCATTTTATGGCGAGTGTCCAAATAATGAATATATGGTCCTGAATTCAAATCCTTCCTATCAATGGCTCTATTATGTTCCTTCCCTCTTTCTATTGCTATTTTTGCAGTCTAACCTATATATATCTTATTACAACTCCTACAAATAATTTTACATACCACTCCTATCCTATCTTCACTGTTATTATTCTTCTTCACATTCAATATCCATTTCTCTAATGACTTAATGTTTCTCCAATGCAATTTTAACATTCTTTGGCAATTCCTCCTTCTTTAAAACATTATAAATGCCTTTATAATAAAGTATAGATGCCCACTTACTATTTTTATTTCTATTTTTAGTTCTATTCCTCTCTCCTAATCTAAAAATAAAGATAGAAGTAAAAATAGTAAGTGGATATCTATACCTTATTATAAAGACACTTATAATGTTTTGAAGAGGAATTGCCAAAGAATGTTAAAATTGCATGGAGAAACAATAAGTTATTAGAGAAATGGATATCGAATGTGAAAAAAAAGAATAACAATGAAGATAGGATAAGAGTGGTATGTAAAATTATTTGTAGAGTTGTAATAAGATATATATAGGTTAGACTGCAAAAACAGCAATAGAAAAAGGGAAGGAACATAATAGAACCATTGATAGAAAGGATTTGAATTCAGGACCATATATTCATTATTTAGACACTGGCCATAAAATGAATTGTGTAAGAGATATACAAAGTATAAAATATGTTAAAGATTATAACAAAATAAAATATTATGTCAAGAGAATACAGATAGATGTGTGAATTTGGTCAAAGGGTCTGGTAAACTAAGTGGTAAATGGTCAGTGAAAAGTAATATGGAAAATTTAAGATTGTATATGGTTAATAGTGTAGGTATGAATTAGGTAAACAATTATTAAATTTTATTACTATGTATTAAATTATTTTGTTTTATTAGTTCTATTGTTTAATTTTATGCTTGTGTAATTTACATTGATAGTATTTAAGAAATATGTCTAGGGTTAAGATATGAATAATTGATTGTTATAATTTTAAGATTTGTTTAATGTATAAAACAGTTTTAAGACTTGCTTTAATTTATGTAAAGAATTTATTTAATAGTCATATAATATGTATTGATTATGATTTATGTATAGATTTTGGTTATTATTGTTGGGTTATAGAATTGTATGTATATTTATTTAAGTCATATAATTTAAATTAATATGTAATAATCATATTAAATGGAATAATGGCATAATTGTGTTAATATATATGTCTTGAGAAGGTCCGAATATGAAGACAGTTTGATTAAAGTAATTATATTAAACAAGTTGTTTATTTCAATTAAATATAATTGATTATTAATAATAATATTATTGGAAACAACATTATGGACAAAGATTGTATACATCTCATTTGACCATTGGTAAGGATTATATTACACAAGTAATTAAGACTTAGTTCTAAATGTTTTAGTCTAATGACATTAATTAAATATAACTGGATCACTCCCAGCTGAAAAAAGTTTAAAAAAAAAAGGCAAATCAAATAAACAGAATTATGGATTCACATTACATGATGTTCCAAATAACTAACTACAAAATAATTTATAATATGAAGTAATTTTATTCATAATCTAAAATTCAAGTACTAAATTAAATTCAAAATTTTTCTTATAGTTGAAATATCTCAACTAAACCACTCCATAACTTACTAAATTTGTAATCCAATATTGCTTGGTAAATGAGTGTTTATAGCAGGAGAGAATATATATAAAAAAAAAATTACCCATCAAAATGTAAAAATAAACGAACAAATAACCAATATAGTCAGTTACTTAAGAAATTAACAAATTTTTAAATATTGGTGTATTCATTTATATATATTGGGAAATAAAGTGATATTCCACTATCAAAAGTGGCAGAACGAACAGCAAGTTCTTACATTTTATCAGCTGTTAAGCTATCTGCAAAGTATTAGCTATTGAATCTGCAAGTTTCTCTATTAGGCTAAATTGTGCATGTCAACAAATTATAAATCGGTTTAACCTGATAAATATCTGTGCAGTAAGAACATTTTTAAACAACTTCTGATTAAACTTGTCATCTTATTTTATAATTAAAAAAAAATTAAGTCCCTGTGAGGACAGATAGTGCATTTACATGAATTAAACATGAAGACATGCTGTCGAAAGTCTTAAATATTTTTAGCTGTATATTACTCAATAAAAACTGGATTTTAATCATTATTTTTCCTATCATAATAAAATAATATATTATTTACTTTATCAGTAACAATTTAGTTAATTTAAAACCTTTTTTTTTTAAAAAAAAAGAAAATACCTTATACGTTATTTCGTCATATGTTTTTTAAATGTGATATATTTTCGAAAAATTAAATTTTTATTCTACTTTACATAACTTGAAGTTGTTGTTTACAAACAGTATGCCATCACTGTATCAATTTTAAATCATTTATAGACCCATAGTTTCTATATTCCAAAAGCCAAATTGTCTGCTTCATGACTTCTGACTTGAGATTATGTAATGTTGTTTTTGAATAATTTTTTATGGTAAATTAATACTGAAATAAATATTTAAAAAAATCTGATGAACTGCTTTCATAAAATAACTATTTCTTTAATGTATTAAATGCTGTACCTTATAATTTTTTGATATTTACAGCTATTGTATATATACTATTATTTTTCTCCTAAAATATAATGTGCCAGTCAGTCTTCAACGACAGGCACAAAGAGGGCTGCAAGCATAGTTGCAGCCCAAACAAATGTACATATTATAATAAAAGAAATGGTCTGTGCAGGTATATTTTCTCTGTTGATAAATAAACGAATGCGGACACCACATGTAAATATGTACTTTGCTGTTTAATAAATGATATATATTTTTTTAGTTTTTGATATAAATAAATATGGTGGGGGATTAAAGAAATTATTGCGGGGAAACTTAAATGTATTTGCAAATAACCCCAGCAGTAAACATGTTTTATTTTGATTTTTTTATTATTTTAGATTGTCAAATGTTTTTTTTTTTTTCTGTTGCGTGTTGAATTTTTTTTTTTTTGGAAAACTTAAAAACAATTTTAATGTGACAACAGTAAACAGTTTTAAGTTTTATAAATTGTTTAAAAACTTAATTTTCATGACCGCAGGCTAGCCAATGATGTCTTTTTTTTATTGTATAATGTTTTTAGACAAAAAAATGTAGAAATTGTATTAGTGGTCATTCGGCTTGACACCTACACAAAATTATTTAATTAAATAAATGTGTTTTTATTTTATTATTTAAAGAAATCAAGGGATTGGAATTTAAATGGACTGAGAAATTCTTAAATTAATTAAAAGATAAAGTTATCATAAGACAAATTTTTTAAAGAGATAGATAAAAATGAATCCATTGTTTGGACTTAAATAATTAAAAACAGAGATTAATAATTTAATTAAAACAGAAATATAAGAGCAATAACTCATGGAGGGGGTGAGAGAATACACCCTGTAATGGGGGTGATATATAAATGCTGGTTAGGTGAAATTGGGGTCACTCTTTTTGTGCAGTATAGTTTTCAAAAGAAAAATTATTAGCGTAAGAAATATTTTTTCGGAACGCTGAACAAGAAGAGTCATTAAAAGCCGAACATATTGTGAAGAGTGCAGACCAAGAAATATAAGAATTATTGGCAGGGGAAAAAAAAATTAAATGAAATTATTATTGTCAAATACGTTTCCTGAGAAAAGTAAACTGAAAGCAGGAAAAAAAAGAATACTGATCAAATAAATAAAGAAGGAAGTAAGAAATATGTAAGAAACTCAGAGATTTAAACCGAAACATTCTTAATGTAAGGCACTATACAGGTTAGACACGACGTTCAAGAACAAAAGAAAGCGAGTGAAAAGCTTAAGTTTTATATCACTAAAGGAATGGAGTCAGGATTTATTCGGGACACAGCAATAAACATGGAGTAGAAACCCAGTTCGGTACATCCGCACCGCTCGAAGACCTAGTTCGGATCTACATCCGCACCTGCTATAGACAATTTTGCCGATCTCCATCGAAGCCATGTTAGTAGTCACTGTAGATATATATCGCCCTCAGAATCCTAGCCCGGAGAAGAACGAAGCCTTCGGGAAGTATTATTTATGTTTTTTATATATATTTTGTATCTTTTCTTATTATTATTAATTCTTTATTTTATTGATAATTGCTATTAAACACTCCTTCCCCCTTTACTTTTTAAAATAGGGGCCTGACACAATTTCTATAACTTTCTTTTTATTTTTTTTAAACAAAAACAATTTCCTTTTAAAAAATAAAAAAATTAAAAAAAAAAAAAAAAAAAAAAAAATGTAAAAAATATAAAAAAAAAAGGAAAAAAAAATTTTCCTTTAAAAAATTTTTTTTTTTTTTTTTTTTTTTTATTATAAATAAATAAATAAAAAAAATCTCTCTTTTATTTTTCTTTCCTTCCTTAATTTTTTCTATAAATAATTTTTTAATTCCCCCAAACAATGATATTTTTTTCTTAAAAAAAAATAAAAAAAAAAAAAAAAAAAATAAAATTAAATTTTTTTTTTTTTTTGGAAAAGAAAAAAAAAAAAAAAAAAAAAAAAAAAAAAAAAAAAAAAAAAAAAAAAAAAAAAAAAAAAAAAAAAAAAAATTAAATGAACCAATGAATTCCATAATTCATTTATATATATTTCTTTTGTAATTTTAACTTAAAGGTATACATAATTCATTGGAATATCTAAATAAATTATAAAAAAGGAAGAGGGAGAGAAAAAAAATATGAATTTTAATATTTCAAAATAATTAAATAAAATTACTTTAGCTATGTTTGATTAGATAGCAATCCGCTACGTGCAGGATCACAATAGGAGTAATAACATTTTTTCTTGTATAGATGAGCTATTACCAAGAAAGTAAGTAAGTCTACTAACCAATTTAATGGTTTGGTCGTTGGATGTATGTGCTTTGCCTTTAAATAATGGTAGTTATTTATTTTATCCGCCATGTGCAGGATTCTGAAATTGTAGTTTAAGCACGAGTTTGTTTCCCTATTAAATTTATTCCATCCGCTACACGCAGGATTATTTTCATAAGGAATAAAAGTGTATAAGAAACTGTTCCAAATAATTTTTGTTATTGTCCGCTACGTGCAGGCTCGTATTATGGAACTTTTAATATTCAAATATATTTAACTTGTGGCTAAATTGTTATTTTAATTTAAACAAAGTTATAGATCATCACAAGTGGAAAGGTGAGTGTCTTTTTTTTTATGAAACACGTGCATACCACAGCCAATACACATTATATTTTTGCATAAGAGAATTTATTTCAAATTTTGGTATGAAGTATAAGGAAGGGAGAAACTCAGATCATTCCTTCCCATTTATGAAACTATTTAAAAATTATACGCCTGAATTTTAAATATTTTTTTTGTGCGTGTTTATTTTCTTCGTTTTGTAAATATTTATATTATCCTAGAGGGTTTAATAAATTTAACATCTAATTTTAAAGTATAGTGTTGTGCTGTGTATTTGATAAAGGTATTATTGTTCAACCTTTCCTGTTAACGAAGCAACAAACCACCACCTTCCCGGGATAAAGAGTAGGTTGAGCTAGTCAGAGATTAATCTTTATCGGGACCAAAAATTATTCGTTAGGCATCCACTTTTCTGTTGAGTTTATATATAAAATATATATAAAAGAGATTCTAACTCTTTATTAGTTACATGATCATATCCCTTGGGGAGGGGACCAGTCTCTTTCTTAAGGTGGCGCGCAAAGGTTGCAGAAATGAACCTTTCAAAGGTATGATTATAGAAATGTATATTTTGGATGCCATTGAATATTTCTTAATTGCTGCTCGATTTTATAAAACGCATTTCATGTTCAATGCGTTTCAAGAGGATCGAGGCATACGACCGGTACAGTAAAATGACGACCAACGTGTTTTGGGTTTGATTCATTTCGTATGCACATAAGTTAATAAGGGAGGTCACAGCCGTTATATAAATAATAAAAAAATAATAATAATAATTTTATTTTTGATGAGAGGTGTAGGCAGATAGCAAGTTATAACTTGAGAATAAAAAAAAAAAAATTAACATATACTAGATATATAGATGCCAAACAAATTAGGGCGAGCTAAGTGCATGTGTAGAGATTTAATATAAAACAAACAAAAAATAAATAGACTATTTTATTACCGTATAATGATAGTGAAATATAAAAGTGTGGATAATTACATTTTTATAGTCAAGATAGAATAGAACCTGAAATGGAGAAAAAAAAGTTAATGAATATAATGTTAGACTTTATGAAAGAACTGAGAGAAGAAATAGCCAAGATACCACGACAAATAGAAAATTTAAAAAAGGAAATGGAAAAACGAATGGAAGACATGTCTCAGAGAATATACATTGTGAAGAGGGAACAGTACAAGGATTAGAAATAAGAGTCCAAAATATGGAAGCAAAAGCGATAACATTGGTCGCAGTGACAAACATGAACAGGAGGCTAATAATGAAACATTATATACTCATACAAAGGAATGTGATATAGATAGTAATGAAGGAAATGATAATTTGAATATAGTAGTGAGGGAGAACGAACAGAAAGTAAGAGAGTGTGAGAATAGTCAGCAGTAAGGTAGAGATAAAATAGAAAAAAATAATGCAGGTATAGAAGTAGGAAAGTCAGTAAAAGGAGATAGGACTTATACATATTTACCAAATATAAACCAATTTCTAAAGATAAGAGTGTTTAAGGGCAGACAAGTGCGGCTCCAGTAGAATACCTTATCAGTTTAGAAAAGTACTTTAGAATAAATTTGATAGAACAAGTAGCAGAGATACTAAACGCAGCTGATACGAGCCAACAAAATAAACCAGTGGATAAGACTCAGGAAAACGTCGGCATAAACTCCATAAAATGGAAATGGAGGTGGTTATGGTCAAACCCAATGGCATAGAAAGGCTAGGCAGAGGAGTCGAAGCCCCAATACATACGTTAAGTATACCGGAAGCAACGGTGACGACAATGAAAAAAAATATGGACATGGAAGGGGATTCGGACCTTCTTCCCCTAAACCAGGGATGGTCAAGCAAAACTTAAGATATTGAGATGGTGGTTGGGGTCATGGGTGTGATTGATGTCGTTTTAGTTAGTTAACTTTGGGAGTTCTGTTTGTCTTTTCTTCGGGGTTGTGAATGTAGGGAGGGGATTGAAAGTTTGCTGACAGTACTTACGTTGAATGGGGTAAAATTGTACCATTTAATTCCACTAAAAATTACATGCAGAAACAGCCAGACTAATTTAAAACATAGCAGAGGAAGAATGAACTCTGGGACCTTCAATTCAATATGCATAAAGTCCTAATAAGTCTAAGTATAAAAAAATAGCAAGGACGCAATTACTGAAATTTTCCATGAACAAGTTATGTTGGCTTATATGTAAATGCCTGTAAATCTCATTAAAAGATACGAGTGGGGACATATGTAGCGAAGATAGATAAATAACAGAATTATTATTATTTTTTGGGCATATATACTGTGTGTTTGTGGGTTAGATACTGTTGGGCTTATAAATGGTGTTCTGCTCATGTATGAATCAGAACTCGGAGGGGATGTCTAAAATAGGGCTTCTCATTGTTGGACTGAGAGAGGGTTTTTTGACTAGCATAGGTGGCCATTAATCATTACATTCAATAGATATTTTTTTGTACATATATATATGTAGGTATTAGTATTAATAATATTGTATATAGTTAAAATTAAATTAATATAGACTTTAAATACTTAACCCATTTAGAAGTCTCATTAAGGGAGGGGGGTATTGTGCCAGTCAGTCTTCAATGAGAGGCACAAAGATGGCTGCAAGCATAGTTGCAGCCCAAACAAATGTACAAATTATAATAAAAGAAGTGGTCTGTGCAGGTATATTTTCTCTGTTGCTTACACACATAATATATCGTAAATAAATAAGGTGAATGGTGATAATACGCTTATAAATAAACGAATGCGGACACCACATGTAAATATGTATTTTGCTGTTTAATAAATGCTTTATATTTTTTTTATTTTTGATATAAATAAATATGGTGGGGGATTAAAAGAATTATCATGGGAAACTTAAATGTATTTGCAAGTAACCCAGCAGTAAACATGTTTTATTTTGATTTCTTTTGATTTTAGATTGTCAATGTTTTTTGTTTTTTTTCTGTTGCATGTCATATATATATTTTTTTTGGAAAACTTAAAAACAATTTTAATGTGACAACATGTATACAGTTTAAGTTTTATACATTTTTTTAGAACTTAATTTTCATGACCGCAGGCTAGCTAATGACCTCTTTCTTTTATTGTATGTTTTTGGACAAAAAAATGTAGAAATTGTATTAGTGGTCATTCGGCTTGACACCTACACAAAATTATTTAATTAAATAAATGTGATTTTATTTTATTATTTAAAGAAATCAAAGGATTGGAATTTAAATGAACTGAGAAATTCTTAAATTAATTAAAAGATAAAGTTATCGCAAGACAAATTTTTTAAAGAGATAGCTAAAAATGAATCCATTGTTTGGACTTAAATAATTAAAAACAGAGATTAATAACATAATTAAAACAGAAATGTAAGAGCAATAACTCGTGGATGGGATAAGAGAATACACCCTGTAATGGGGGTGATATATAAATGCTGGTCAGGTGAAATTGGGGTCACTCTTTTTGTGCAGTATAGTTTTCAGAGAGTACTGACTAAAAAGAAAAATTATTAGCAGAAGAAATATTTTTTCGGAATGCTGAACAAGAAGAGTCATTAAAAGCCGAACATATTGTGAAGAGTGCAGACCAAGAAATATAAGAATTATTGGCTGGGGGGAAAAAAATTTAATGAAATTATTATTGTCAAATACGTTTCCTGAGAAGAGTTAACTGAAAGCAGAAAAAAAAAAGAATACTGACCAAATAAATAAAGAAGGAAGGAAGGAAGCAATACGTAAGAAACTCAGAGATTTATACCGAAACATTCTTAATGTGAGGCACTATACAGGTTAGACACGATGTTCAAGAACAAAAGAAAGCGAGTGAAAAGCTAAAGTTTTATATCGCTAAAGGAATGGAGTCAGAATTTATTCGGGACATAACAATAAACATGGAGTAGAAGCCCAGTTCGGTACATCCGCACCGCTCGAAGACCTACATAGCCATCCAGTGATGTGACTTTCTATTTCTTAATGTGTAGCTACTATAGACAATTTTGCCAACCTCGATCGAAGCCATGTTAGTAGTCACCTGCACAGCAGATATATACCGCCCTCAGAATCCTAGCCCGGAGAAGAACGAAGCCTTCGGGAAGTATTATTTATGTTTTTATATATATTTTGTATCTTTTCTTATTATTATTAATTCTTTATTTTATTGATAATTGCTATTATTAAATGAACCAATGAATTGCGTAATTCATTTATATATTTCTTCTTGTAATTTTAACTTAAAGATATACATAATTCATTGGAATATCTAAATAAATTATAAAAAAAGAAAAGGGAGAGAAAGAAAATATGAATTTTAATATTTCAAAAGTAATTAAATAGAATTACTTTAGCTATGTTTGATTAGATTTCAAAAGTAATTAAATAGAATTACTTTAGCTATGTTTGATTAGATAGCGATCCGCTACGTGCAGGATCACAATAGTAGTAATAACATTTTTTCTTGTATAGATTAGCTATTACCGAGAAAGTAAGTCTACTAACCAACTTAATGGTTTGGTCATTGGATGTATGTGTTTCGCCTTTAAATAATGGTAGTTATTTATTTTGTCCGCCATGTGCAGGATTCTGAAATTGTAGTTTAGCACGAGTTTGTTTCCCTATTAAATTTATTCCATCCACTATGCGCAGGAGTGTTTTCATAAGGAATAAAAGTGTATAAGAAAGTGTTCCAAATAATTTTTGTTATTGTCCGCTACGTGCAGGACTCATATTATGGAACTTTTAATATTCAAATATAGTTAACTTGTGGCTAAATTGTTATTTTATTTTAAACAAAGTTATAGATCATCACAAGTGAAAAGGTGAGGGTCTTTTTTTTTTATGAAACACGTGCATACCACGGCCAATACACATTATATTTTTGCATAAGGAAATTTATTTCAAATTTTGGTCTAAAGTGTAAGCAAGGGAGAAACTCAGATCATTCCTTCCCATTTATGAAACTATTTAAAAATTATACGCCTGAATTTTAATTAATATTTTTTTTGTGCGTGTGTTTATTTTCTTGTTTTGTAAATATTTATATTATCCTAGAGAGCTTAATAAATTTAACATCTAATTTTAAAGTATAGCGTTGTGCTGTGTATTTGATAATGGTATTATTGTTTAAACTTTCTTGTTAACGAAGCAACAAACCATCTTCTCGAGATAAAAAGTAGGATGAGATAATCAGGGATTAATCTTTATCGGAACCAAGAATCATTTGTTAGGCATTCATTTTTCTGTTGATTTTATATATATATATAAATATAAGAGATTCTAACTCTTTGAGGGGAGCAGTCTCTTTCTTGAGGTGGCGTGCAAAGGTTGCAGTAAATGAACCTTTCAAAGGTATGATTATAGTAATGTATATTTTGGATGCCATTGAATATTTCTTAATTGCTGCTGGATTTTATAAAATGCATTTCATGTTCAATGCGTTTCAAGAGGGACGAGGCATGCGACCGGTACAATAAATTATATATTTTTTTCAATTGGATGGACGGTTGAAGAATTGGAGCGTAAAGTAGAAAGCCTGTCCATTAAAGTATGAGGATTGGCTATCTTAATATATATCTGAGCACTTATAGCATATATGTGTAGAGATGGTAATCTGGACCAACGGATGATTGCTGGTTTAGCATGAAATACGTATATTGGTGATTATTTATCTTTTCGACATATATGTGTTCAAGTGTATCAGTATTATGAGATAGAGTGGAAAATGGTAAGTCATGTGAAAGTCTGTGCTCATATACCCTATATATTATATATATATATATATATTGTTGTGGATAATAGAATTTTCTATTCAACAAAGCAAATGTGTATTTTTATAAAATAAAAAATATTTTAAAAAAAAAAATTCTACCAATAAGTTTTAGACTCCAGGACAAAGCAAAGTTTATGATCTTGTGGTCAATCTTTCATTTACATTCATAAATAAGGACCAGTTGATTTTCTGTTACAGAATGTAAATAAGATTTTTAAAAAGAATTTTTCCTTATTGCATATATAACTGATTCCAAAATATGATTGTAAATCAAAATAAATAGTTTTTATTAGTAAAAAAAAAAAAAATCCTTAAGATTATCACCCTTTTCAAAAGCTTATTAAAAAGATACTAAATCCCCCCCAATTTGCTTTCAAAGTAATAGTATTGCTTTAATTTAGCATATCTTCACTAATTAAAATAATTAAACAAACATTTTTACTACTACATTTAAGTCTTTTTTAACTTATCTTTCTTGACACATCAGGTTTGCACCATAAAATGATTTACACAAGTTACATAATTCTTGATTTTAAAAACAAAGTAATCATGGGTTAGTTTAAAACATTTGGATAATTTTTTTTTTTTTAATGATATTTTTATGTTTGTAGAGAACTATTACTTTCTTTTTAAATGGTGCATCAAATACTAGTTGTAAAATTTTAAAAACATTGAAATTCTATGTAAATGACTTTTTTTTAAAATAAAAAAATATTATAAAAAATTTCTTTCATTTTTTAGTTCTATTCATTAAATCATAAAAGAGTGATGCAATCGCCAGTTGATGCAATTATATATTTTTACCTTTTTTAAAAATAAAAATATTATTCATAAAAAAAACCCATTCTTGATAAATGCTTTTTTGATTCTGAATATATTCTAAACTGTTTTACTATAGCTACGAATATATTCTTTTAGCTTTAAAAATTTGCTTTCTCATTTTTTAAAGTTGTAATTATTAATTTATTACTTTATGTATACATATATTATCAAAAAAAAAAACTATTGCAAACTCGGAAAGATAAACAAACACATTTGTACGTGACCTAATTAGTTATATTTAAAAGCAAAACCCTGACATGGTTAACAATATTTTTAAAAAATTTGAAAAATATAAAAGTAAAATAAATACAAGATTTTGAAATTTAATGAAAGAGAAATTTGTGAGAGGAACAGTAATCAATTCCAATATAATTTATCTTTCACAAATATTTTGAATTAAATCGCAAATCTAATTGATGTATTTCAAGATGATATTGAAATAAAAATAATTACAAAGCAAAATGCTTTATATTTGAAATCCATTTAAAAGTATGCCAGTGAGAAATAAAATAATTTTAGCAATGCTATACAATTAAATATTCTTATATGAGTATGTGTATTCAGATAAAAATATTAAATCTAAAAAATCAATTAACATTTAAATCAATATTTACAAGTCTGTAATTTTATATTCACTGAGATGTGGAAATGTAATTATTTGCATTTTTTATAATTTCACTTTAATGAACATAAACTATATAATGAAGCTCTACTACTGAGTTGCAAAGAAAAATAGGAGTTCTAAGAAGATGGCAAGGAAGGTAAACTATCACCAGCGATGACTTAGTATTATTATTGATCCTAATATTCTATTACCTATTGTGTTTCCCCCAAAATAAGACTTAACTAGAAAATAAGCCCTAACATGGATGCTCATAATAGAAGCCCTAGTTATGATCGTCGGCCAGACAGACTTTTATTTGCCTGTTGAAATACACGATAGAAGTATTAAATTATAAAGTAGTGAATGTATAAATAAACATTATTATTGTTGGCATTAATGCTTTAAATAAATGGTAATATAAATTATATGGTATTTACATATTTTCCCATGGACCATTTTCAACAAAATGTAGTAATTCTATCTGTTTATGAAAAATTTAGCAAACTTTTAAATTTTTATCTATCCTAAGCCAATTATATATATTTATGTATTTTTAGATACTTATTTATATTTAATATACTTAAATTTAGAATACTTGATTTCATTTAGAGTTTTATCAGGATAGTTTTTATATATTTAAGATAAAAGAAAAATCAATTTGATTTCTTAAACATTTTTTTCCTCCTAGAAGATTTTAAATAACAGAAGTGATCTTAATAATCAAAGTTAAGTTAAATCATCAATCTTTCTTCTAAATAAGTTTTTGAAAAGACTACCTAAGCAGGGCTATTACAAGTAATTTGGAAAGTGTTTACAATATGCGCACTTGATAAGGGATGGATGCGGCTGGGTCATATATGAAACTTCATAATTCAATATGCTTAGTGTTGTAATGGCTGTACTTAATGTGCACGTTATCTACAGAAACATTTTCTGAATTTTTTTGCCTGCAATTTTTTTTTTGTTGCTTTTGTGTGGACAAATCATTCTTAACTGTAATCATTTTTGTTACCTCACCTGACTCATAAATCTTCAATAAACACTTGATTTAATGATAAATTTAAATAGAATATTTTGATCCCCAGATAAAATGAATACAAAAACAAAATGAGCTATTTCGATGAGTACAAGAAAGGAGTTGTGGAGAGTTCCTGGAATAAGAATCTTACAGCTTTCTTTAAAGAGAAGAAGTTCTTGAATAAGTGTACATTTTTGTACTTGAGTAAATGTAGATTTTTGTATATGAAATAATGTAAATGAGTCCTATGATGTCCTTTGACGTAAAAATTAATAGAAGGCCCAATCTTATTTTCAAAGAAACATGGTAATTATATCTATCTCCCTTTGAACAGAAAATTTAACATTCATATTATGATCTTCGGATGTCTGAGTTGTGCTTACATAAAGCTCTGTACAAGTTAATTGCATAGTCAGATGATATCAAATAATAGCTTGTATATCAATAACAATTGAACAACAATGCTTTATACATCACCTCTTGTAACCACAGTAAATATGAAAACAATCAGTGACATTTACTATCTATTGTATTAATAACACTGTCATTTTTTAATATATATATATATATTAACACAATGTTACTTGTCAAATTCAACATTCTTTGGTATAACAAATGCCTAAAAAAATAGTCTTCAAAATCTTAATATTGATAATTTCAATACTTTTAATTAAGAAAAAAAAAAACTATTGTTTTCATACAAATTTATTTTAAACAGTTCTACTTATTATTTTTATCAAAATAAGTTTATTTCTGATACTCCTATAATGTAAGATGCAATCATTTGATGAATTATATAGTATTTACGAGCGAATGAGAGAAAAAGTAATCGATTAAAAAAAAAAAGATTGCATTTGTTTTTGAATTTAATTACAAAGGCACGTATTTATGCTATCAAAAAAATAAGTATTAATGAAAAGAAATTAAAATATAGTCTATACACAAAATGTATTGAAATAAAGCAAGTAATGGTAAATTTTATTTTTTATCAATTCCAGCTTTATAAAGTCAAGTTTTAATTTCAGCGATTACTTTTTTCAATTTAATACTTTTATTTTATAGGTTACCATGAATGATTTTGTTGTTAGAATTTCATTTGGCCTCATGTCTGTTTCATTTGCTCGTTATTGCTTTCAGTTATTTAATTCATATGGACTACCTTTTGCTATTTTTTATTGCATATAAGATTACTAAATAAAAAGCATTAAATTGTATTATGTTTCAGTGAACGCAAAATAAGTTTCTGACAACTATAAAATTATATTAATCTTTTTCTTATTTTTATTTCATATACATTTGTGCATGAACTACCTTTTGCTTTGCTTTATTTAATATTTATTTTTTATTGGGCGGACATTTTATTTTTCATGATTAGTTTTCTTTTTGTTCAGTACTAAGGTTATGTAGATTAATGAATAAATAAAACTGCCTTTATTTAAAACTCTAAAGAGTTACACTTCATTTTTATTTATTTATGAATAGACAGGGTTTGTAATGTAACAAATAGCCAAGACAACCCTGAGATTTGTTTTAATAGAGAGCGTGAAACTAAATTTTTCCAATAATTGAGAATTTCACTTTTATATTTTTTAAAACTGGCTGATAGAAAAAGATAGCTAGCAATTCAATTATGAAAGTAAATATTTATTTACCAATTTTTAGCTAGTACGAAATATAAGAATAAAAAATATATAATTCTTAATCACTTGACATTTCATTACAATAACAAATGATGTTTCATCTGTTCATTTATAATTATTTAAAATAAAATTAAAAAAAAAAAAAAAACATTTAAAAATAAATGCCAATATTACCTATCTATCACTAAAGTTTGTATATAAAAAATAGATATCAGCTACTAGAAACAAAATTGTATGTTAAAAGAGGGCGCTTTAATCATTCAAAGGGAGAAAAATGGAAAACACATCCAACTTTTTTTTAGATATTGAAATATCTTCAGCCAAGATTAAGAGAATGTTTATGGTTTAAGTTATGACAAATGGGGTTGGGAAAAGCCTTATTAATGGAAAAACTATAAAAAATAAATAAAAAATTACATATGTCAACTGGGGATTGACTTATGAATAAGAAGAGTAACAAATGAGATAAAATAAGTTCTCTCTTTTATCATACTATCATAAAATTTAAATTATTTTTAAAAAGAATTAAAAAAATAAATTATTTAAACCTATATATAATGAAAATATAGGTTATCAGAATTATTTGTTTTACAAGTGATATAATTTTTGTAATGATAAAAACGAGAGAAAATGTTTCTTAAAATCTGTATACTTCATATGCCACATTGAATTTTTATGCATTTGACTGAAAATGCAATTTTCATATCATTAGATTATATAATAATAATAAAGATAAAATATATGCTCCACAAAGCTAAAATACTATAAAAAACAAAAGTCAGAAAATATAATCAATATCACAAAATGAAAGTAAAAAATAATTAAACATTTTTAAAATTCTTCAACTTCAAACTTATTTATAAATTGTAAATTTTGATAAGTTTTAAAATAGGACTTTAAAATAATATATCACTTACTGAATATCATTAATAATGTTTTTTTTTTAAAAAAAAAAAAAAAATCATAACATTGCATTACTTTAATTCAAAGTCAAGTTTTAAGTAAAAGACATCTGTTATTGGGGGGGGGGGGGTTCTTTCCTAACAAAATAAATATTAGATTATGTACTAATTTATTTTTAAGTATTTACTGCATAACAATGATACGACGGAAAAGCAAACATAGATATATTAATGTGATATTTACCAATTTATACATATATATGCCAAGACATACACATAACATACACAAACATATATGTATAATTTATATGGCCAATTTCTTTTACAAACTAATATTTAAAATAAATAATTATGAATATAATTTAAATGAATTTTTATAATTGAAAGGAATTTTATTCTCTGAAGAATAAATTTTAATAATTCATCTAAACAATTCATTCGATCAAATATAAAAATATAAATTATTAATATTGTACATATCTTAATTGAACATTATTAATTCAACTTAAAATCCGTATATTTATATTCTCTGCGCATTTTATTTTAATAAATTTTTTAAAATATAGTTTTTACAAAAAAATTCACACACAAAAAAATATGTTATATTGCCATTTTGAAAATATTAATTAAAAAAAAATTTTTTTTTTTTTTTTGTAGGTTAGATGGAAATAAGATAGATTACAAATAAAATGGAAAATAAAACAAAGAAAATTTTTGAAAAATAAGCTAGAAGGAATAGAAATAAATGAGAAGGATTTTATGAATACAGAATATGTAGATTAAACATTGCTAACATTTGCTATGGATGATAGATAACAAAACTAGCTAAATAAGACATCACATTGCAAAAGTTAAATATAGCAAAAAATCATATAGACTTTTGAGGTTACAGTTTTAAAAATTTAATGCATTAAAAATGTAAACTATCTGAAAAAAAAAAAAAGGTAATTAATAATTAAATAAAAGCAGGTGTAAATTTCTACTGTTTTCATGAGTCAATGCATCTGCATATCGTAAAACAATTTCTTGGTTGCAAATTCATTAAAATTAATAATTAATAAATTACAATTATGAATAAATTATTAAGATTATTTTTAAAATTTATAAATTTAAATTACCTAATATAAAAAAATAAATAATGATCAGGTTTTTGATAATATAAATCTTAATTACAAACACTAGGATATAAGCACAATTACACAACTGACCTGCATAATAATAAACTGTGTTGTTAGTCATGAAAAAATGTAATTATTCTAACACTTTAAAAATTCATAAAAAATAGATTCAATACTTTAATTTTTTTAACCATTCAGTCTAAATTTAGATGCATAATTGGACCCCCCCCCCATCACCATTATTATCTATTCTATTAAACCTTCCCCAGTATCGGTAAAAACATAGACAGATGTTGAAATTTATTATTTTAAATATGTACATTTAAAAACAAATTTGTTAATCCAAACAGAACAAATATACAACATGTAGAACTAGATAATAATATAATTATGATTCAAAAACATTATCAAACAATTCTAATAATTATTAAATGTGTATAAAGTTTAATAATAATAAACAATCAATCTCAAACAAGAATGGTCATTCAAACTACTCTAAAAATAATTTTCTAATGACTATACAAACTATTGTATGAACCATAAATAAGTCCAAATATATCACATGCTGGTCTATTTTTCTGTTTACTTGATATTTTGTCTTTTAATTATAGTTATCATTTATTTAGGAATGAATAACAACATCACATAGCCTAGCATTAAAAGTTAAGTGTAATTACTTCAAACGTATTTTTAATTTCTTTTATTAGATTCAATTTAAAAGTCATCTTCAGGCACTAAATTTTCTAAATAAAAAATTTACTTCTAGAAATCTTAATACTGTTAATTATCATTACTTTAAATTACTACTATTATCCCTTCATGTCTCCCAGTAGATTGCATGATTTCCTCAGGATTAGTGGGTATTAATGACATATATGTTTGGAATGAGTTTGAAAAGCAAAAACAACTAAATTGGTTAATAATAAAAGTAAGCTAAAAATTTATTTACAATAAATAAAAAAAGAAAATGGATGCTTAAACTTTTGCAATTGTTACCAGATAAATATAATAAATACAAGACAAAATATTGAAAAGTAAAAAATACTTATAAATATTAAAACATAAGGTATTATAGATAAATATAAAGATCTTACCAATTGTCTTAAAAGTTTTAAACCATGGTTATCCGCAGCTATATGTTTACTGTATATGTGAACAAGTCTTTAGCAATCCAGTCCTGATGGTGATTATTCTCTTCAGGTATTTGTGACAATTGACTTCTTCCCTTATGGCATAGTTTTCTTTTTTAAAGTAAGGAACATCATATTCCATGCATTTCAAAGATCTTATCTGGATAAGATTGTATAGCTTCTGTCTTTTGACCAGCTTGGTTAGTTTTCTAGCCATTCATGGTAAAGTAACTCGCTAGCTACTATCATTATAATTGCTGAGGTGGAAAAGTATTGATAAATATTTTTAAAACCTTCAGCAAGGTACAGCTATCTGAAGCTATTGGGGGGGAAACAATTTAAACTAGCACATTCTCCTATCTTCATGGAATCAATTTGCATTGCTTTCTTCTTGAGTCAAAACTTATTCTAGACTACTGCCATTTTTCTTTTCTGACGTATTTATATCCCATATTCTCATGTTTTCTTCTTTTTTCTAACACCTAACACATAAGCAAGTCGTGTTTATTTATATTTAGATGATTTTCAAAAACATATTTATCAAAACCTACTTACAAGTCTCAAAACATGTTTTTTCATAAATATTTTCTTCATTCCTCAAGTTATTTTATAAAAGATTATATAATAAAAAAAGTTTTTTTCTTTATTTACTGTAACAATAGGAAGAAAGAAAAATCATGGGCAAACTTTGAAAACTGTTCTCCAACTTTCTCAATTTCTTTATAATTTTTAATAATGTATTTTGATTTGCCATTGAGAAAAGAGCAAATTATTTCTTTAAACCTTCATCCACAAGGCAAATATGAAAGGGTCACAAAACAAGTTACACTTTCATAAACTATGTAATTCAAATTCTAACTTCTCTTTCAATAACTTATCTAATTTTTCTTTCTTGCCTATCATTATACGAGTTATTATTTTACCAATTATAATTTTACAAATCACATTTCTTTTACTAAATATTTCTTATAATTAATTTTATAGATCGATTTTATTTTATTAAATATTTAATAGTGTGATTAACTCTATAAATCTATTTCTCTTTAATTTCATAAAATGGTATAATTAATTATGTCTATATATTACATATGTGCATGCACATACACTTAATATACAAATTTATTAATCAATCTATCATAGTAATTATTATGCTTTTTTGACCATGCAGCTTTAATAACGACTAATTAACTGCATTCAAATTTGTTTTGTTACAATTTCCTTTTCTTTAAAAATAAGACAATGTAACAGGGTATCTTTTCATTTCTCATTTCTATGCCTATTACAAAATTTAACTTTATTTCTCTATTACTTTACTTTAATCGTTTTTATTTTTATTTTAGGTAACAAACTTTATTAACAGAAAACTTTTTTGTACATATTTACATGAGGGTTTAAATTAGTTTATATGCTCTACAAAAAAAAAACCAAAAAAGGGAAGGACCTTATTAATTATAAACTGTTTTGGGGCAAACTTAGCTTGGTCTGCTGACATTTCTACTTAGGGTCTTCCAGTGAGAAAAATGTGACACTCTGCTTTTTTATTCCAAAAATTTTAGCAATAGATTACATATAACCATGATTACAATGGTCAGAGATTACAAAAAGAATGAATAGAATCTCAACTCTAGAATTCATAAAAAAATTCAACGATAGATCATTAAGATGTACAATGAAGCATGAACACTAGAAGGATTACCATTCACAACTCATAAATGATCAAATATAATACCAATATATGAAGCCTTTTTTAGAGTCTTAGAGGCCGATAAATCTAACATCTGAAAGTTAAGTTTTGCTTTTTTGGTACTTTAATCTGACGTGCTATGTGGCCGCTAGAGGCACTGTTTCTGTGTTTTCACACAGAACATACAGGGTAGGGGCCTCGAAAGCAGACGACGCTTTTTCCTGCCGCTAGGTGGCGCTGTTCACCATGCGTACGCACAGGAACCTTCCACAAGCTAGCTGGCAGCTTACATCGTCTGATAGCAAGAACCTAGGTGGCGCTGATTGCCGTAAACACATCTCGCTTATGTGTCGTCTGCTATTAGAAACTACCAAGATTCTAGCCCACTACGCGGCGCTGTTTCTCCACGTTACACACGGTAAAAACAGCAACCTCTAAATGCCTCATTGTTAACGTTTATGAACATAGTACTTAAAACATTCAGGGCCTATAATGTACAGGAGTGAATAATTTATAAAGTCATAACTATTTAAATATACGGTCAAACGTAATAATTTTACATTCTATTTCACCATTTCATGAATCGATGTATTTTTAAAGTATGACTTTGTAAAAAGCGATCTGTTTTTTTAATTATTTACTCTAAAAGTGTTTTTTTTTTTTTTTTAAATAAAACAAAACGTAATTTTCGGTCTGTGTTTTTTTTTTTTAAAAAAAAAGCTAATTTTTTTTCCTACGGCAGTATATCGTTCAAAAATGTATTATTTTAAAAGATTATTGTTTGTAAAACTTTTTTTTTTACACTTTCAATTAATATTTTCAATAAATTTTAAAGTAATATAAATTATATTTCGGTTTATAGATTACTATTTTGAAAAATAAAGTGTTATTTGCGTGCTGGGTATACCGTGTGCTTGTTACTCGCAAGCAATAATTCGAAGATCTGTTTATCAAAACTTCCTCTCACAATAATATTAAAGGCATAAATATTTATTGAAATTGTATTTAAAATTTTAGAATCATTTTAATAACTAAAAATGTCATATACTCACAAGGAAATTTCAAAATAATAGGTTTAATAAGTACCGTATGAGGAAAAAAAAAAGATTTAGAGCAAAATATATATACATTTAATATCTTTATTGATGATTGGAATTTAAAAAGTTTCTTTCAAAACTGATGCTCGTGTTAGGCTTGTATACTGTTAAAATTAAAACTATTAGTCCTCATAAATAATTTGGAAGACATTGCCTGTCAAAATTGGATGATCATTGAAAATTATATATGATCTTAATAGCCTAAAATTCAGAAGCCTGATAGTACTGTCTTTGCCAGTGCACTGTTTCTTTCTTTCATTATTGATACATAAGTAAGAACAGGTAAAACACATTTATTAAAAATCTTCCTTTACAGACACATAGATATATTTCCTTTTAGTATCAAGTTATTTCTATTAAAAGCACTCCAACCAAGTTTAATCCTATGATTAATTTCATCCATTATGTTTCCATCTGTATTAATAATATGACCAAGATGTTTGTAACTGTTAACTTCTTCTAACTCCTCATAATCAATCTTTATTTTCATATTTTGAGCAAACACATAGGTATATTTCCTTTTAGTATCAAGTTATTTCTACCAAAAGCACTCCAACCAAGTTTAATTCTATGATTAATTTCATCCATTATGTTTCCATCTGTATTAATAATCTGACCAAGGTGTTTGTAACTGTTAACTTCTTCTAACTCATCATAATCAATCTTTATTTTCATATTTTGAGAAAATCCATTAAACATTACTTTAGTCTTTTAACATTTATCTTTAGTCCTACTTTCATCTGATAACTCCTGCAACATTTCCTGCAGCTCTGAAGCATAAGTTGCAAAAACAACTACATCATCTGCAAAATCTAAATGACTTAAATAATCTCCATTTACTTTCACTCGTTTAGCTTCCCATTTTAATCCACAAAATATTTCTTGCAGCACTGCTGTAAAAAGTTTTGGAGATATGGAGTCACCTTGTCTTACACCCTTCTCAATGTTGACTTTAATAATCTTTGTTAAAAAATAAATTTACTGATAAAGATTTCATAAGAGTTTTCCAATCAGCTTCTAAAAGCTTATAACTAAATCCTCTAATTCATTCCCAGACAGAATTATTTAGACTGCAAGTGAGACTTTGTTAAGAGAAAGCAAAATTACGCTGGAAAATGAGACACCAACAATACAAATCTAATATCACTTATGTTGAGAGAAAAATCTATTAAATCTTAAACTAGACAAATCTATAAGCATTCTTCCTGCTAGCAAGAGCAATGTAACATTTATAAATGGATAATAATAATTATGGTACAATAAGAGCTTCTCCCAACAACTAAAAGTCCCATACTAGCTATGAATCACAACTGTAAATATTATTCAGAAAGCATCCCTGATCACAGCTATTTCAATGATTCAGAAAAAATTAGATTGACATATTTTGGCAAAAATTCCACATCTTTGTGGTCATCTAAAATCAATAAAGGCCAAGTTCCATTAAGATCTATTGTTAATTCTGAAAACTCACTATATCAAAAATTCTAATGTTCTTAGTCCTTTGGCATACAAGAGACAGTTCTGTGTTAGAGATTCTAAGAAAATTGTAGAATTAATCAACATGAAAAGTGAAAGAACTAACATATTGGTAAATTTTGATGTGAAAAACTTAATCACAAAAGTACTCTGTGATGAAGCATTATCTAATGTAAAAAAAAAGATTAAATAACAATAGTAGTGTACAAACCAGAATAATTCTTCCAATTGATAGTTTATTACACTTAACATTCTGCACAGCATACTATTATTATATACTATAGAATTCTTCCAACAAAATCAAAAGATGCTTTTTGATTCCTTATTGCTATCTCTGATCAGCAATATTTACATGGAAGAACTTGAAACTACAACCATAAATAAAATTCTATCTACAATTAAAGTCTGGCTTTTCTATGGCCATGTGGTAAAGCATTACTACAAACATTCTGGATACTATCAATAATTATGTTCTTTTAATTAAATTCACAATAGAATTAAAACAAGAACAGACACTACAGTTCTTAATTTTCTTTTGACAAGATTCCCTCATAGCAAAATCAAAATTACAATCAACAGAAAACTCACACACTCTAATCAGAATAAAAATTCTTATTCAGAAACCAATAACTTGGAAAAAGAAAAATCATATAGCATAAACTCTCATGAAAAATACTTATCCATCAGCTATCATTATGAAATAGCCAACTAAAAGAAACACCATAAGAAAAAACAATTATAGGTATTAAAGCGTATCCATAGATATTAGTAATTGCAGCTAAACTAAAGAAAATCTGTGATCAGTATATTAAGATTCCTTTCCAAAGTCATAAGTGCCCTATGAAAAAGTCTAACTTCTATAAAACACAAACTGCAAATATTGAAACACAAAAACTGCATCTATGAAATACCATGTGAATATGGAAGAACATATATGGCTGAAATCATCTGACTCATTTCAAAATACGTAATTAAAAGAGCAAAAAGTAATGATTAAAAAGAAAAACCAAATGCACCTAAAATACATTGGACAAGAAAAATAACGGGCAGAAAGTAAAAAGTAAAATTTGTATAAACCATTCACATTTATAGTAGATAACTTTATAAATCAGTCTAATGTAAATAATTCATAATATTTCAAAACTACTCATTAACCTTGCCCTTAAAAAAACTGGAGAAACCAAGAGAATCTTCATAGATAAATATATAAAATTTCTAGTGACTTGATTTTTCAGAATAGCCTAATTAGTAAGAGCAAGCATTATCTTAAATTCACAAAACTAAAAATCGAAGGTTCAATTTCCATGCTAGTACTGTCACTGGTAAGGCCAGCAAAAAAAAACAGCATTTAAAATGTTGTAATAAATTAATCTGTATGCTTTGCTAACAGTTGAATGTATTTAAAAGTTTAAATAAAGTTTGATATCTTTTAAAAATATTTCATAATTAATAACAGATGATGGAAATAGTTCAATATATAATTACAGGTAAAATCCCTATCATCACAAATTTTCAGATAAACATTTCCTGTTTTCAAGTCAATATGTATAATGCTTGGGACTGTTTTTGTTTCTCCAGAATAGTCTAAAGACTTATTTGAATTGAAACACCTATTGTAGTAAGGAATTTGACTGCAATGGTATGTTGACTAGATATTTTGAGGTTTTATTAATCAACTATCTGGCTGAGGGATTTAACTATTAATGGGATGTTGTTTATACACGTATATCATATTTTGAAATTCTGAAAAAGCTAAAATCAGTAACTTTTCCTAAATTCATTTATTTTTGTTTTTATAAAATATTTTCTTATCAATAGTTGTTCTTTATTAAAATTAAAACTGCAAAATTTTTATATGTTCATTCATCACCTGTGTTATTCACCTCCAAATCATAAGTCTTTGACTTAGTAAATGAGACTTATGCAAAGCATTACAATCAGAATGACATTGCTTTGGGTGAGATGAAAATCTATCAGAAGATAAGTCTGTTTTATAGCAGTCAAGATAATTTCAGGTCTAATGATGTATATTAAAATCACTGTTATTAAAAAGCTAGTAATTGTATTTGAGTTGACCGAATGCCAGACCATTGATTCTCCCTCCCCCAACACACACACAAACATTAATTTCTAGAATATTTAGCACTGCACATCGTGCTCTTGATTGAATGCCTCCAGTAGTTAAGTGACCAAATTTATACTTAAATAAAATTGGAGTGAATAAGGCATGGGCATTCACTATTTCATCCTAGCTCAGATTAATAAAAAATGATCAATGGTCAAAGATTTTCTTTGTCTGTTTTCTTTTTTCTCCTGAAAATTTTTTAAAATTATTTGTTCCCTAATTGTTTTTAATTAAGATATGAGCATTGAAAGTCAGAAATCCAATGTGCACAGTAATTGTTTTTACTATAAAGTGCTATTAAAATGGTTTAGTATCTTTGGACTTCTCCATAGAATTTCATTTATAACTTGTACTGCAGCTACACCTTAATTTTGTGACTGGGCAATTATGTAGCCTACAACTATTGTAACTATCCAATTTTTGTATTCTTGAACCTAAATATTTAAATTATTTGACTAATCTCATAAAAATAAAAATTACAAACATTCTCAAATTGCATTAGGGAAGGGGGAAGCATAATTTGTGATTCATTTTAAAGATAATAATATACAAAATAAAACTCTAATTTCATTCATATCTAATTATGTACCAATAAAAGCTAAATACCTAAACATTTAATAACCTCTTAATTCTTATGATATTTAAGATAATTTAGAGATGAACCTAACAATATAAAAAATTAGGTAAAAATATTATTCATTAGTAACTCTTTTGTCTTACTTTCAAATAATTCAAATTAATGATATGAAAAAAGATATAGAAAATATCTTTCATATTTGGAACAAAGAAATTATAATTCTTTAACATACCACTCAAAAGAAAAGTACTTCTTTATATTTATTTATATTCATTAATTATAAAATTGTTAATTATAAAGCACCCATTACATTAAATATTAGAAATATACTTCAAATAATATATATAAACATGCTTTATAAAAATGTTTTCAATTTAATAATTCAAGGAAATTACTTTAATATGTTGACTTTCCCAGTATCATTATCTAATCTAATTGTTGCTGTTGCATTTTTATAAATATTCTTTAAAATATGACAATATCTTGGATCTATACCTGAATGATATCTCTAGAATTGTCATTATGATGTATTATAGCATTTTCCTGTAGATTTCAACAATTATTAACTTATGGGGTTGTGATCAAACAGAAAACAGTGGCAAACTTAAAGGAGATAATAAATATACTTGAATTTATTTACTGGTTAGAATCTCTACAGATTTTCTAATATAATGTTTGTGAGTAGTTAGGTGGTTTAATGAATCTATAAATGAATTTCTAAATAGACAAATTTTAATATATATCACCCAACAGAGACACTTAAATATTTACCAATTTCACAATATCAACTAATAAACTATAATTTACTTTGATTAATCATTAAGATTTGATTTAATGCAAGAAATTGTCTCACTCAGGAGGTTACAAATTTCTTGTCATTCTATTAATTGAAAGAAAACCCTTTGATTCCTCTTGGAGGCCTTAAAGAAACTGATCAAGGCAAATTCTTAATGTCCACTCCTATACGTTCTTGTCATTGCAGCTGTTACTACTATGTGATTATTCATATAGTATATAAACATGGATGGGCTGCTCACCAACACATTAGCCAGCACGATGAGGTTATTGGATTTTTACCTCTGAGATTAAGATCAAAAAACACCATGGACTTTCTTCTCAGTTGCCTGATAAGGCAGAATGAATGCTTGTGTAAATGATAATATTTTTCCAATATATATACAATTATGACAGACAAAAATAAATCATGGCCCTTATTCCCAGGAGACTGTAAAGTCACCAACCAAGGCAGCAGTTGGTGGCCGAAGGCAGAGGCTGCTCAGAACCCCTGATTGTGGACACAGGCTGCCATTTGATGATGCCTTTTTTTATTTAGGTACTTACAACAGATCACTTTCAAGTGAAGAAAGATTGCAAGAGTTAGAAGAAAAACTGTCTTATATTAAATGGGATATTATTGGACTTTGTGAAGTTAGAAGAAAAGGCGAAGAGACAATTGTTTTAAAAAGTGAACATGTACTCTATTATAAAGGCACAAATATTGGAAATACAAGTGGAGTAGTATTCATTATAAATAAAAAGTGAAAGAACAACATTGTGGAGATTGATGGTGTATCGGACAGAGTGGCAAGATTAGTTATACAACTTAATAGCAGATACCAAATGCAGATAATTCAGGTTTATGCCCCAACAAGTTCTCAAAGTGATGAAGTAGTAGAAGATTTTTATATGGATGCACAAAAGGCTTTTGATCAGAGTTAACAACATTTTAAAATTGTTATGGGAGACTTTAATGCTAGAATTGGTAAACAAAGAAAAGATGAAAGTGCTGGCGGTAATTTTGGTTATGGTAAAGAAATGAGAGAGGACAGAGACTTGTGGAGTTTGCAGGGAAAGGAACACTTTATATTATGAATTATTTTGAGAAAAATGTTAAAAGGAAATGGACATGGAAGCATCCAAATGAAAGTACAGCAGAATTGGATTATATTTTGACTAACAGAAAATACATATTTCAAGATTGTAATGTTCTTAATAAATTTAACAGAGGAAGTGATCATCGGTTAGTAAGATGTGAAATACATGTTAATGCAAAACTAGAGAGACAAAAATTATTAAGAAAAACAATATTTACAGTTGATATTCCTAATTTTCAGAAACATTCTAATGAATTTAAAATAGAACTTACAAATAGGTTTCAAGTATTAGTAGATTTTGAACATGATTCAGATTTGAATGAAATTAATATGAAAACAACTGATATACTTTTAAAAACTGCAACAGCACTTGATCAATAAAATTTCTACTGAGACTAGAGAATTTATGAAGAAAAGAAGGAATATGAAGATATACAAAAATGATGCGTTAAAAAGAATTGAATATCTCAAATTTTGTAAAATGATGCAGAAAAAATTTGAAAATGATATAAGAAAGTATAACTGTGAACTAGCAAGGAAAGCAGCAGAAGGGAATGAAAGTCTCAAAAGTGTAAAACAACATTTTGGTATTGGTAGGAAATTCATATCTGCAATAAAAAAAAAGCTGGAATTATTACTAAAAAAAGAGATGACATCATGAAATGGATAGAAGACTTTTATAAAGAATTATATAGTAATAAAGAACAAATACCTCCTATATCTATGACATCTTCTGAATTACCCAGAATTTTAAATGAAGAAGTGAGACATGCAATTAAATATATGAAGAAAGAAAAGATTCCAGATAATAGTAGAATTATAATTGATATATTTAAAGAAGCAGGGGAAAAAATAGAATTTTTTTTAGCAATGTTATATACCAAATGTCTAAATGATAAAGATGTACCAGATGATTGGAAGAATGCAGTATTAATATTAATATTTAAAAAAGGTGATAAAGAGGATATTAGAAATTACAGACCTATCAGCCTTTTATCAGTTACATACAAATTTTTTACCAAGATAGTTACAACTCGTCTACAGAGAACATTGGATTTCCCCCAACCAAGAGAACAAGCTGGATTTAAAAGTGGTTTTAGTACAGGAGATCATATCCAGGTATTGAGAGAAGTTATAGAAAGGACAAATGAATATGAGTTGCCATTATGTTTTGGATTTGTAGACTATGAAAAGGCATTTGAATCTATAAACTTTTCTTCAGTGATTAAAGCATTGAATCATCAAGGTATAGACCCAAGATATTGTCAAATTTTAAAGAATATTTATAAAAATGCAACAGCAACAATTAGATTAGATAATGATACTGGGAAAGTCAACATTGAGAAGAGTGTAAGACAGGGTGACTCCATATCTCCAAAACTTTTTACAGCAGTGCTGCAAGAAATATTTTGTGGATTAAAATGGGAAGCTAAAGGAGTGAAAGTAAATGGAGATTATTTAAGTCATTTAGATTTTGCAGATGATGTAGTTGTTTTTGCAACTTATGCTTCAGAGCTGCAGGAAATGTTGCAGGAGTTATCAGATGAAAGTAGGACTAAAGATAAATGTTAAAAGACTAAAGTAATGTTTAATGGATTTTCTTAAAATATGAAAATAAAGATTGATTATGATGAGTTAGAAGAAGTTAACAGTTACAAACACCTTGGTCAGATTATTAATACAGATGGAAACATAATGGATGAAATTAATCATAGAATCAAACTTGGTTGGAGGGCTTTTGGTAGAAATAACTTGATACTAAAAGGAAATATACCTATGTGTTTGCTCAAAATATGAAAATAAAGATTGATTATGATGAGTTAGAAGAAGTTAACAGTTACAAACACCTTGGTCAGATTATTAATACAGATGGAAACATAATGGATGAAATTAATCATAGGATTAAACTTGGTTGGAGTGCTTTTAATAGAAATAACTTGATACTAAAAGGAAATATATCTACGTGTCTGTAAAGGAAGATTTTTAATAAATGTGTTTTACCTGTTCTTACTTATGTATCAATAATGAAAGAAAGAAACAGTGCACTGGCAAAGACAGTACTATCAGGCTTCTGAATTTTAGGCTATTAAGATCATATATAATTTTCAATGATCATCCAATTTTGACAGGCAATGTCTTCCAAATTATTTATGAGGACTAATAGTTTTAATTTTAACAGTATACAAGCCTAACACGAGCATCAGTTTTGAAAGAAACTTTTTAAATTCCAACCATCAATAAAGATATTAAATGTATATATATTTTGCTCTAAATCTTTTTTTTTTTTCTCATACAGTACTTATTAAACCTATTATTTTGAAATTTCCTTGTGAGTATATGACATTTTTAGTTATTAAAATGATTCTAAAATTTTAAATACAATTTCAATAAATATTTATGCCTTTAATATTATTGTGAGAGGAAGTTTTGATAAACAGATCTTCGAATTATTGCTTGCGAGTAACAAGCACACGGTATACCCAGCACGCAAATAACACTTTATTTTTCGAAATAGTAATCTATAAAACATAATTTATATTACTTTAAAATTTATTGAAAATATTAATTGAAAGTGTAAAAAAAAAAGTTTTACAAACAATAATCTTTTAAAATAATACATTTTTGAACGATATACTGCCATAGAAAAAAAAATTAGCTTTTTTTAAAAAAAAAAAACACAGACCGAAAATTATGTTTTGTTTTATTTACAAAAAAAAAAAAACACTTTTAGAGTAAATAATTAAAAAAACAGATCGCTTTTTACAAAGTCATACTTTAAAAATACATCGATTCATGAAAAGGGCCAAATAAAATGTAAAATTATTACGTTTGACCGTATATTTAAATAGTTATGACTTTATAAATTATTCACCCCTGTACATTATAGGCCCTGAATGTTTTAAGTACTATGTTCATAAACGTTAGCAATGAGGCATTTAGAGGTTGCTGTTTTTACCGTGTGTAACGTGGAGAAACAGCGCCGCGTAGTGGGCTAGAATCTTGGTAGTTTCTGATAGCAGACGACACATAAGCGAGATGTGTTTACGGCAATCAGCGCCACCTAGGTTCTTGCTAGCAGACGATGTAAGCTGCCAGCTAGCTTGTGGAAGGTTCCTGTGCGTACGCATGGTGAACAGCGCCACCTAGCGTCAGGAAAAAGCGTCGTCTGCTTTTGAGGCCCCTACCCTGTATGTTCTGTGTGAAAACACAGAAACAGCGCCTCTATGTGGCCACATAGCAGGTCAGGTTAAAGTACCGCTTTTTTTTTTTTGAGTCTCAGGTGTTGATAAATCCAACAAACAATTGGAACGACACCTTGCACCCCAAGTCTTACAAGTGGCTAAGTAGACTACTTGAATGTGTTGGCAGAGTACCTAAGAAATATATTGCTCTCATATACACGACCCAATCCTGATCCCTCACTAGAAGTTGAAACCATCTATATAAACTTTAACAGAATTGTTTTCTCTATCTCTGCAAAATAAATACCATTAATTTTTTTTTTTTTTAAATCATTTATACCTGGATCATATGCTTCATATTAATCTATACTATTTTTACCCCCAATATTATCAATTTTATAAATCATTCTCACTTTACAAGCAAGTTGGTAATTTCTCATTTTGCAATGAATTTGTCTAAATTTGATATTTTAAGTCACTTTCAGTGTTGTCATTTATTTTGCCATTTTACATTTTTTTTTTCTTAATAACATTTGTTCTTTTAACAGATACAGATCATCACAGAGTAGGTCTATATTCCCCTAAAATCTATCTTTATTCTTCTTCAGGTATTTTTTTAAACTATAATGATATTATTTGCGGTAACCCAAAAAATCTAACATTCTCTTCAGTCTGGATTAGATCTTCCATTTTCTTTTTATTCAATCTTCTACTTTTTTTCCCAATACCATCACTAGTAACTTAGATCACTATTAGATTGTCTTATCATTTCGATCTTATATTATAAGGGTGGCCAAACTTTTAGATGTTGTCTGTGACTTTTTTGGTAAAACTATACCTAAGGGCAACTATATTGTTTTCAGGGCTTCGAAGTCTTGATTTTTCTAGAATGTACTTGCAAATTGGTGTTTTTTCTTATACCAGTTTTTTAAATACAAATATTGATGACGTTTTTAGAAGATACTTATGAATTTTTTTTCTTGACGATATGAACTGTCAGAAGACATTTTAATATGACTACTAACTTTAAAGTGATTATTACAAAAAAGAAAAGTACTTTCTACATTTTGTGCCATTTCTTGGCCATTTTTGGTTGCATTTTGTGTTTATTTTATCATAAATTCGTAGCTTTATCGGTATTTAAAATTTTAATTCCAAAAAAATCCGCTATTGGCAGTATTTTTCACAAAAAATCTATTTCTCATTGCAGTCTATTGTATATAGTCTCCCTCTTTTTCCTTATAAGGTGTCACAAAGCCCCGACCGTCAACTTCAGCTATTGCTCCTGGTATTTCTAACTGTTAAAAGTCATAAATCAAACCAAAATGTTTTCGTAATAGATTTTGACTGTAAATAAATATATTTCTTCTCATTTTTTACATTAATAAAGTGTTTACATTAATTTACCTAAATATTTTAAACATTGATCGAAAATTTTTAAATTTTACAAGAAAAATAATCAACGGAAAGTGAATAGTGCTTGACTGCTATTCAAGTCAAGTGAATAACATTGACAGCTATTTGCATATCAATGACATTCAGTGATAACTAGCAAAGCGCAACTATTTTTCATAAATATTTATGTATTTTGATTACTTTTTACACTATATTGTGCTGTCTATTGGTATCTTAGGGCTTATACGTTTTAAATTCCATGTATTCGGCGACCAAATTGCATCCGCTCTGATAATTCATTCATTAGAATATGTCAAGTATTTGCGCAAATGCAATTATTTTTCCTGGTCACACAACTCAGCTTAACTTAACTAAATTTTTCTAATAGTTGAAGACAGAACCAGTTTTTAATTTGTTTGCCAGGTGCCAGGATTCTATATGCGAATTCATTGACTCACCCCCACCTATTTTTATTAGTCACTATTAAATAATTAATTGTTACACCCTGGAGAATTATATTTTTTAATAAGGCATTGGCAATTTATTGGCATAACAATAATAGTAGAATTTAAATACTACTACTTTAGTAATAATAAATTTAACTAGACAACAATTTAAATTATATTCATAAGGATTATTAATTCATAATCAAAATATTTCTAACACTAATAAGAGAATAAAAGTAAAAAAAAAAAATCAAATTTAAATGGTTATTAAAAGTTACTGTTCTTAAAATTCAGATTTTCAGTAGTCTGACTGAACACAGCATTTGATAGCATTATAGTTCATGAAGGTGATCACTTCTAATTTATGAAATAAAGTTTCTTACTGGTAAGTTCAATTGTTCAAGCATAGCACTGGGTGGATTACCATGCATGGTTTTGTTTATCCTGGGAGAGATCCATTGTACGTTTCTATTACAGCTTGTAAGTAGTCTGGGGTTCAAAGATTCAGGTAAGCGATGGTTTCACTCATGGCATTACTACGATTTCAGGAAGAAAACATCAGCAAACGAACTCTTCTCTACTCACACATATTACAACAATTTAGTCCTTGGTGAGAGTAGCTTGGCGCATTTTTATATGATCTAACAGAGAAAATTAATTTATATCAAATGGCTATTTCAGATAGTACCAAGCAAAAGAAGATGAAAATCTAAGATGCAAGATGTATTTGTTTTTCATACCCCTCCCTGATTTTTAATCTGCCATGCACATTCTGTTTACACCTTTTAACTTGGACAAAATTTAATGTCATTCTGTTTCCAAAATCATCTTTCTCCCCTTTGGTAGCCATCTTTAATTACTGCGAAAGAATGCTGTGATTTTAACTTTTAAATAATGATAATTGTTTTACGGTAAGAATTTATATTCTTATCTTAGCAAAAATCAAAAATAACATTTTGTTATTCCCATTTTTTATTTTTTTATTTCTTTAACGAAAAAAAAATATAATCCATGTCTAAAAATAAATCAGATGGTATTTAAAAAAAAATACTCTTCTTTCTTTTCGGAAATTTAATAATTTTGAATTCTAAATTGCCAATGCCAACCTCTTGTATCAAAAATATGGTACAATATTGACTAATAATGTGGCTAGATTTAGATTTTTATTTAAAATATTTAATTTTAGACAAAGAAAAGACAACAGAAGTGAATAATCAGCGATAGTAATTTCTAAGACACAAGAAATCACCAGCATTTTCATGTAATGATTGGTTGAAATATAATACCTTTGTTTTACTGCAGGCTATTTTTCATGTTTTTCTTCAGTTATTAACATTATTTTAAATTTTTCATTACATTTAATCAATTTGGAATGTAAAATAATTCAATTTTTAGAAGTTAAATTAAACTAATTCTGATTATTGTACATTCTGAAAGGAAATGGGCTAGATCTGTATTTAACAAATCAAATCATTCAAATTTTTACTCGATCTGGCCAATAAGAAAGTTTATTAGATAAAAGTTTAAATTACCTCAGCTACCTCTAGTATTACAATTTGTTCATGTCGCTTTATAAAATATTTATTAAAATATAATTTTAAATTACTTATAAATATTTATTTTCTGGAGCTGGTCCTGAATTTAAAAAAAAATTCAAGAAAAAAAAGGAAATTATTATTTTAGAATTGTATTAAAATAAATTAAATGCAAATTTTACAAAAAAAAAATTATGCTGTGGTCAACATCTTGGCCAACCCTGTTATATTATCTACCTTTTTTTCCTTCGTAGATTTACAATGTAGAGCACTTCTATTTTAAATTTTCTGCACATATTCTTCAGCATCCTTCTTTTTTTTTAATATTCAAGCAGCAGAATTCATTTTCTAGCTTAATGGACAAACTCCATAAGTTCCCTTAAATAATGAACTCCGTTACTAATCTGCAATATTCTTATCTTTATCACCATTATATTATGTTCTATCTGAAGTTGCAACTTGTGATCACACAAAGATTTATATAATAGCTTTTTCCATCCTTACTTCATTAAGCTCTTGAATTTTATCCTCCCTATTTATTTCATATTTTCTTTCATCTATGGAGTCCAGAACATTCTCAAGTTTAGAATCCTCTATCAGTTCATATTTTAAAGTTTCTTTTACCTCAGTGTATGGTTTCACTGATGTTCTTCAATTCATTCAAACCTTCGTTTATTGGTTATTTTACTTCAAATTTTTCTATTCTTTCTACTATACCTTGATCACTTTCCTACATTTATTTTTGCTAGACTTAATATCTTTTTTACTATTTCCTTTAAAATGGTATGTAATTTTCTTACTATGCACTTTTTTTTCTGTTGTACTTGCTCTTGTATCTGACCTGCTATTTCCAATTTCAAATTCCTCTTTTAGTCTCTTTTACTACTACAAACTTTTCTTTCATTCTTTGTTGGACCTATTTAAATTCTTATATTTTTTGATGCATTTCTTTGTCCCTCTTTTATTTCATTTCTTCATTCTTTAGCTGCATTTCTTTTAATTCTTTTTGCAGTATTTCCTTTATAAGCACATACATCATTTCAATACTAAAATGTACCTAGTTTCTCTTCTGAAGCCTTTCACACTGTTGAACAGATTTTTGCTCTATCAGCTCTGGCTCCATTGGGAGCATTAGCTTTTGTATAACTGATTGCTTCATGTTTAATTGAGCTTCCATTGTATTTGTTATTGAACGTGTTATTATCTATAACTAAATGTTCTTTTTATACTCTTGTTGATTACCCTATTGCTTTCTTAATTATCCTCTTTTTTCAGGTTAGCAACAATCTTAAATTTTTTTATTTATACTTTATCATTAAACAAACACAATCCTTCCAATGCATTCCTCCCAATTTAATGTGATATACCTCCATTAATTTTTTTTATTCTAAACATACTACTGTTTATCAAACATTCCTCTGCCTATAGAGACTCAAAACTTAAACTATTGCTATATTAATATTTTAATATATATATTTTTACAAATGTTGATCTTATTTCCCATTCCAAACATTTTAAAGTGAATTTAAATACCCATATTGCATACCATTTATTATATTACATTATAAGCTCAATTTATTCATGCTCTTATGTTTGGTATAATACATAATTGTATAGATATAGAGTTGCACAAAAGTGAGGGAGTATTCATATCATTTGTTGATGAGCCAAATGTAATGAATAAAACAGAAAATACATTTTTAATTAGAGATGCTTAACAAAATCACCAATATACATTCAATATAAACATAACTCTGATGATGATCAAATAATCGAGAACTAAAAGTGTAATTATTCCAAAATATTCTAGATTCAATTTACAATTAACCTAAATAAAGTTTATTCTGGAAATCTGAATAACACTGATCATTGTCAATTTAAATTATTACCATTAACACTGCATGTCCTGATTTTTCAGGGTTAGTGGATATTAATGATATTATGTTTCGAAAAACAAAAACAAACTCAATTAGTTAATCAAAATAAGTTAACAATTTATTTAAACAATAAATAAAATATGAAATTGTTACTTAATACTTTTGCAATTGCTTCCAGTTAAATAAAAGAAATACCAAGACAAAATATTAAAAAGAAAAAAGTAATAATTATTAATATTAAAGCTTAAGACCTTATGAATAAATATAGAGATATGATCTTACCAAATGTCTTAGATTTTTAAAGTTTTAAACCATAGTTTTTTGTAGCTGCCAAATAATTTACTAAATATGCAAATAAATCTTTAGCAATCCAGTCCTGATTGTGATTATCTTCTTTGGGGATTGGTGATGATAGATAGTGTGTGCAGTAGGTCTTATGGCAGACACTTCTTTTCTTTTAGTATGGTATTCTTCTTTAAAGCAGAGAATGTCATATTCTATGCAACTTCAACAGTTATCTCTGGATATAATTGTATATTTCAGGAATTTTGACTGGTGTGTTAAGTTTTCTAGCCATTCATGGTAAATGGTCCTTTGCTAGCTACTATCATCATAATTGCTGAGGTGGATGAAATATTGAAAAAATACTTTAAAACCATCAGTATGGTATAATTATTCGAAGCTAATTGGAGGAAACCGAACCAGCAGTTTCTCCTATCTTCACAGAATCAATCTGTATTGCTTTCTTCTTGAATCACGACTTAGACTAGAACTAGTCATTTTTCTTTTATCTATTTATAACTCATATTTTTACGTTTTGTTTTTTTTTTGAAAAAAAAGAAACACATCTAACATATAAGCAAGTCTGTATTTATTTATATATAGATGTTTTTCAAAAACATATTTATGCATACAAGACTCAAAACATGTTTTTTTAAAAATATTTTCGTAATTCCTTAAAATTATTTTATAAATGATTATATATTAAAGAAAATAGTTTTTTCTTTATTTACGGTAATTATAGAAAAAAAAATCATTCTCTAACTTTCTTAATTTTAGTGCTTGATAATTTTTAATAAAATATTTAGATTTGCCACTCAATTTACTTTAGGAAAAAACCAAATAATTTCTTTAAATTTTCATCCAGCAAACAAAACTGAAAGGATCTCAAAACAATTACATTTTCATGGACTACAGAATTCAAATTCATTTGCATGCACTGAAACTTAAATAAATTATCTAATTTCTTATTCAATAAATTATCTAATTTTTCTTTCTTGCCTCTTAATACACAAATTATCATTTTATCAATTATAATTTTACAAATCACATTTCTTTTATCAAATATTTGATAGTATGATTAACTTTATAGACTGATTCTCATATATTAAATATTTAATAGTATGATTAACTCTGTAGATCTACTTCCCTTTACTTTCTTAAAATGGTACATGGTAATATATAAATTTATTAATCAAACTATCATAGTAATTATTACTTCTTTTTTTTTGACCATGCAACTTTGTAATGTAATTAATGCAAACTGATCTCGAAATTTACCTGCTACAATAATATGATTATGACTAAAGAATATTATCAAATGATTCTACTAACTATTAAATGTGTATAAAGCTTAATAATGATAAACAGCTATTCATAAACAAAAATGGCCACTCAAATTACAAAAAAAAAAAACTATTCTAGAAATGAGTTTTGCGATGAATATATAGAATATGCTAATTTTGTTTACTTAATATTTTATAGTATTGCTTTTTAATTTCTTCAGCACTTTATAAAATACTTCAACACCATGTGTAATTGTAGTTCTCCAATGTCTTTTATTCTCTACCACATTTTCCCAATGTAAACAAATGACATTGCACTTCTTTAAAATGTCTTTGAGATAGTTCTTATAATATAGACAATTACTTCTGCCACAACATCCATGCTCAACACCCTTTTAATATCACATCCAGCAAGTTAAAAAAACTTATTGATTGGTTTTACAATCTTGCTATATTTTATGGAGCTCCCTTAAATGAAACTTTTCTAATGTCTGCACTGATAGGGTGTCCAAGTTTCACTTCCTTACAAAAAATCTGCTAAAATAATAATTCTATATACAGTTAACTTAGTTACAATAGTTATTTCCCTGTGCTGAAATACTTTATCTTTTAATTTGTTAAAAACAGCAGCAGCGTATTGGAATCTGTGTTGTACCTCAATCTCTTAAGTCCACTTTTCTATTTATAAAACTATCACAGTATTTAAATTGGTTTACATTCTTAAGGTGATAACCATACAAGCTAAAATTTGCCGAGAATTTTTTCTTCCATTACTGGTTGATTAATAACCAAAGTCATTATATATTGCATTCAAAACATTAAGATCTTTTGAACTGACAAAAATAGCACAATCATATAGTATAAATCTAAAATACAAAAGAAAAAGTTCTCGTTTTCGCTTTTAATTGATTCAAATTAAAAATTCACTACTAAACCTGTATCGTTTCTTGATTCCAATAATCAATCTTATAATGTAACTTGATCCCTATTAGATTAAGCCACTGATGAACAATTCCAATAACCATTGTCATAAAAATTGAAAACAATGTTGGGGAAAGTTTTTCATTTCAAATGCCTCATATTTTCTACCTGATATAATATTTTCTCTCATTTCATCAAGTAGAAGGTGTATTAAAATGAAAATTTGAATGAACAATTAATTTCAAGCAATCCCACAAACTATTCCTATTAATTGAATTAAATGCCTTGTTCAAATCAATAAAAGCAATATATAAATCGCTCCTTTGTTCCCGACATTTTTCTCTGCATTTACCTGGCAAAAAAAACGATGTCTATTTCTCGATTCTTTAAAACCACATTGAGTTTCTGATTACCATTCATCTATAACTGGAAACAATTTATTCAACAAAATTCTTTAAAAGTACCTTTGCTGTAGTGAATAATAATGATATTCCACAATAATGTTGCAATCTTGTCTATTCTCTTAGTTTTAAAAATTAAAACAATAAAAGCATCCTTAAGATCATTGCGTGGCGCACTTTCATTGAACCATAAATTCTAGAAAATCCAATATATCACACCACCGTGTTTTAGAATTTCTCCAGATATTTCATCAGAATTTGCAGTGTTTCATTTTTAGATTACAAAAAGATGTTTTACCTTCGTTAAGCTGGGTATCTTTGACTAAATCTAAATGATTAAATAAAATAACCATATATATATATATCATTATCCAAAAGATGATCAAAATACTCCTTTTATCTGATCATAAGTGAGCTATTTCTGGATTTAATACGATTACGTCTATATGTTGCTTTCAATACTCCAAAAAAAGATTTAAAATACTATGATCAGTGAATGTCTATATCTTCTTTACAGTTTTAATCCACCTATCATTTTTGTTTTCTTGTCAGTCACTAAATTTCTGCTTTCAGATATTTATATTCATTATGAACTTCCATATTTAATCTATTATTCTGTCAAGCGAAAATTACCATATAGTCGCAATTCTTCTTTATAGTGAACCAAAGAATAGATTTACTTGAATCCATAAAATACTCCTTAAGAGAATTTCATGTTTTAATAGATCCAAATTTGCAATTTTATTGTTTAATAGCTGATGAAATTTAATTCGCATAAAGATTCTTCTAAGGAATGAACATCTATTTTCTTGTTAATATGATTGGAATATCTTTTTTAATGCAACTACCTTTTTAATCTTGGAGTATACTAATCTATGATCCATCCAACAATCTCTGCTTGCAAGCGCTCACTTAATGTGAATTTATTCCGACTCCTAATTATAATACAATCTATTAAAAATATATTACGTGTCATTATTTTGAGCATGGATGTATTTATGTTCATTTAAAGTGGGTTTTCTGTCTAATCAGTGTTTGTGATACTCAATCCATGTATTGTGCATAAATTGAATACCAATCCATTTAAATTTCAGTACCAATAATTTTTAGATAAGTTTATTATTTATATCAACATGTGCAGTAAAAATAAAGTAAGAAAACTTTTAATGATATTGCTATAAAAATGTTATGCAAGTAATGAATAAAGGCTTTCCTTCTCTGAATTCTCCAAAGCTAAGATTGGATCAAAGGCACAAATAAAATGAGCATCAGTATCATTGTGCAGGGCAAGTTTAATACCATTAACTTTTCATTGATACAATGAGGAATTCCAATAAAAAATTCTAAATTCGGCTTTACAGCAATCCAATACTATGCATTCTTCTTTCCCTGAATGATTCATCTTTCCAAAAAAAACTTGTATCCATCCATCTATTCTATTAAAACTTCCTTCCTCTGAGAGAAAGGTGTCACTAAGAGCAGCTATAGCAATCTTAAATCTTGACAGCTACTTAGCCACTATTTACATCTTCCTTTCTAGTTTTGAAGAGTTTAAAGTCAAGTAAAATTTACAAATTCCATGTACCTATATTTAGAAAAAAGAAATGTATATTTACTTTTAATACTTCTACTGCCTTTTGCTTTACCACTAAATAATATTATTATTACTATCATTGTAACTCAATTTAACTTTTATTTCTTTTCTTATTCATTTGTAATTCAATAGATAGAAAAGATCCACTATGCAGGAAAAATTATAACTCTTTTACAGATTTACAGCTTAGCATTGCTTTCGACCAGGCCGGTCATAATTCATAGCACTAAAACAGGTATGTAGAAGAGAAAACTTATAGGTTAATCAGTGTGCAAGTTTGTGAAATTACAGATACCATTTATGGGATAATGCAATGCACGAGTCTTTTTTATTTATTGCACAGGTGTTGTTTGCAATAAACAATGCCTCTTTGTATTTTCTCTGTATTTAGCTGCAATGAACCAACTTTCACAGAAATTTACTATAGAAAGTCTTGTGCCAACAGTGCTACTAGATTAGCACAGCACAAATATATATACAATGCCAAAACAGAAAAATCAGTATTTTTTGAGCGCGAGATCGACTCAGGTCACAATTCCAATTCACTCAACATCAAAGTGTTTTGTGTTGAGCGCAATGGTCAAAAGAAAATACAAAGAGGGGTGGCTCATCGCAAATAACACCCACATGATAAATAAAAAAGACTTGTGTTGCATTATCATGCAAGTGGTATATGTAAATTCACCAACTTGCGTACTAATTAACCTATAAGTTCCCTCTTCTACATACCTATTTAGTGTATGGATACGACCGGCTTGGTCAAAAGCAGTGGTAAGCCATAAATCTGTAAAGGGGTTATAATTTTATAATCTTTCTTACTATTATTATTTCAATCCCTAAAATGAGTAATCAGTCACACACGACAATCCAGCCAGTGTGTGAGACAGACCATTTTTAGACATTTTCTAGATCCTTCCATTTCCATGGTAGGCAGGAGTATTCCTAAATAGGACTGCTACACATATAATCATTGCCAGCTGAAACTCCTGTATCAATGAAATCCACTTCAGAATGACTTACTAATGATAATTCTGCCTTAAGCAAAGATCACAACTAAGGACTATCAACTTCTTGAGGACTTGAACTAAATAAAAAAGGCGGAATTAGAGTCAGAAATGCTGTATGCATAATTGAAAAATGGAAATATTGTTGCACAAAACCATAATACTATTGTCACAATTGGTATAAGGAGATGATGGATGGTGTGAATGGCTCATTATGACCAGGTCCTACAATAAGTCACTGAAGAAAGAAAAAATAGAGGCAGAACAGACTATATCAGAAGACCTTCTTTCTTTTTAATAAACAAATATCTTAACTTACAATGCAGCGGGAACTCTTCATCAGACAAGTTATTTCTTATATACAGTTGGTCTTCATATCTAAAGGTCATTCCACTGTTTGCCACCTGTGGAACCTGTTGGTATATTAAGCACAGCATGGCATTTTACTATTTCAAAATATATTCAATAAAAGATTGGAGTTTTCTTTTTGTATTATAAATCAAATGTTTTTAGGTAAACTTTTATTTTAAAAGAAATCTCAACTAAAATATTCTTATTTAGGTGAAACATAATTTTTAAATAATTAATATATGCTTATAATAATAAATAAAAAAAATTGTACTGATATATATATAATAAAAAAATAGAAATAGATAAAACTAATACAATAAAATTGTTGAAATGAATCAAGCAATACTTGCAGTTTTGAAAAATGATTGCAGGTTAGATTAAGTTTATGACTATAAGATACATATTGCAATGTTTAATAGAATAATCATTGTCTAATAATGTTAATCTGCATTAAAGTAGGCACATGAAAATCTAGACAGATCACAAATTCCAACATCTCCGTGAAAAAAAAAAAAAACATAGAAGATAAACTAAAAACAAAAAACATTAATAGAAACTGAAGACAACAGTAGCACTTATATTAATGAAGAAATAAATGTAGACAATAAAGACAAAATCAATATTTGAAAAACTTCTAAAAAAGCCAAATATGCAAAAAGAATTAATAACTCAAAATAGTAAATATGAAACAAAGCTATCCATGATTTCCTCAAGATAAACCATAAATAAGGAAAAATGAATTAATACTCTCAGACCACTTTCTCAGAAATTAACTCAAATACATTTGCCAAACTTAATAACAGGAAGAAATCTGCAAAAATATTGATATTTTATAACTTCTTTTTCTATAGACTCTGAATAATTTTAATCTATTTGTTCTTCACATTTATGTTATGTTGAAATATTAGATAACATTGGCATAAATTAATTTTGTTTCCTCTTTTGTTATCAAAAGATTTTCTCTTAATTTATAATAAAAAGGCATAAAATCTTCAAATATTAAATGGAAATAAAAGTTATATCTCAGAAAAATTCAAATCCAATAATTTCTGGAAGTAATTCATCTTCCCCTATGTTTCGATCTATAAATGTTTGCCAAGGCTATTCAAAACTGCCATTGCCCTTGAACTGAAATATTTACAGTAATTAAAATAGGTAACAGAACTATACAAATAAATAACTAGTTTTTGTCCTAAAAAAAAGATAAAAATGGGCCTGGGAATACTATAAATAATCAAGATGGATATGATTCACATGCATGTTACACATCAAAGGCCTAGCCAACCTGACTGTTTTAATTAGTGCAGGTCAAGGCAAAAAGTATTCAAATATTCCATGAATAAACATTTATAGTTATCTTAACAGAACTGGGCATAGCTATCTCATCCTGGTTTAAAGGAGCCAAAGAAAATACCAAATTCAGAGTTGCCTGCTGAGAGCAATGATGGCAGTACCGAAAAGATAAATCAAATTGATAATAACATTGTGACTAATTACACTCACTTAATCAAATGCAAAATTAAAGACAAAACAAACCAAAACCGGAATAAGTACTATTAATTGGGGGCAGTTATTGTTTAAAAAAATCCAAAAATCTATCATATCAAATACACCATTATCAGATTTCTCAACTGATAAAAAGAAAAAATTGTTCTTAAGAGAAAGAAAACAAATCAAATTAAGAGGGGAAAAAAAAGCAAAACATATAAATTAAAAAAATAGATGATGAGAAAAATTTTTTTGAAAAACAACAAAACATCCACAATATATATTTTAAACCACTAAACATCACATGATCACTAGGCACTAGATAGGGATTTTATGCACAAGCCTTCTGGCATCCATTGATTGCTCTTGTTAGCACAAGATGGCACTACTATATGGAGAGTGTTGTTTTGTTTTGAATTGTTTAATATATATTTTATGGTCAGTAATAAAATATGGTCTACAATCTTTAATAGAAAGAAGCTAGGTGACCTAAAAGTTCATAAATTCATCAGTTTCTTTGGTAAAATATATTTTGAAATATTAGCAATTAACCATAGTATCAACACAAATATCTTTACAGTATAATCGTTTTGCAAAAGGTATTGCTATAATTAATCAATAAAGAAAAAAAATATATCCTGTAGAATATTAACCCTTCGTGCCTAAAACAATAAAAGTATTTATACGCACATATTGTTCATCTTGAGATAGTTTAAAAAAATAATCAACTAAATACAATACAAATATTTAGTAAGTCATGCAATGCATGGTACTATATAGTTTTATTTCTTAGATGCAGAAGTTTACAAGGGATTTAAATCATTATCTTCTCACCTATTTCCTGGTTAAATCTCAAGTCACTATTACATCAGTGTTTTTTATAGATCATAAAACGATGGAAATGAAGTTAACATCAATAATTATAAATGAAACAAGCTCCAGAACAAGTTATTAAAAAAATCATGTTTGATTTACTGCTGATCATTTGCGAAAACTAATATTAATAACTAACTTAAGAGCATTATCAAACATACATACAATAAAAAAATTTATGAAATTTTTAGTCTACTAATCATTACAAAAGATCTTTAAATAACATATTATAATATCAGGCAAAACACTTTATAAAGAAATGTCAGAAATCTTAAACAAGATTCCATGAGCAATTACTTATAATCAAAAAGTTAATATTCTAAAAAAAAACTTAATGTAATAAATTACATGATTCAAAAAGATAAACAGATACTAAAATTTATAAACATAATTTATTCCTAAGAAATATGTCCAAACAAGACCATTTACTAGAGTGAAATCTACACATTAAACAAGAAAGATTATCACATTTTCATTGGAAATCCACCCTATGCAATAGTAGTAATCAGTCATTAAAGACCTGGTTTAAAATCCAAATTCATCACAGCTATCTTTGATTTTCCTCCCAGGTTGTGATTGAACAAATAGATAAGTAGAACTAGAAATAGCATTAAATCTTCAAATATTACACCAATATATTATAAAGTCATAAAATATTAACTGCTCATCACCTAATGAAATTTTTTTTAACTGGTTAGCTATAAAATATGTGAATATGCCATTATTAAGAAATGAATATTATTTATGATCAGAACACCACTAATAAACTAATGACTCCATAAAGATTTCTGTTGTTAAAAACATTTAAAATGAAAATCTTCTGCCCTTCTAATCAAAAACTACCTGTCCACAATATATTCTGGGAGACATGTTCATCATACAATCCTGACAATATATTGAAGTGAAGACATATGTGAAACAAAATAGGGTACTGTTCTATTAGCTCAAGTCAGCTGCTTGACGGCGTTGATGCTATGCAAAAACACAGAAATATAACGTTACCAGACAGCCAGCATAAAAATTAATTTTTTATCTCTTTATATATTAATGTATGTTAGCATATCTACAATATCAACAAGTTTGTTTATTTGTTATTTAGTTGATGATGTGGAATATATGTATATAAATGAGAAGTTGGATGATAGAAATTAAAATAAGTTCAAAACAATTTTTTCTTCAAATTTTACTCTCACCCTGCTAAGTAAGGTGGAACTCGTTTGTAAATAAATTAGACAAGTTATATTTATTATATATGTATACTTAATCAAACCAGATATGTATTAATTAATTACGCATTAGAAGGCCAATAGTTATATACACGTCTGCTAATTTAATCTTTGGAATAGAGAGGTACCGTGCGATCTTTTTCATAGATTTATATATTCAATAAGAATCAGATCTATGTGCATAAATAGTTCAACGACAATAGCTATTAATAATTAATCATGCTAAGAATAAAATGCTAGTACAATATCTGCATCTAAATTAATTAAATATCTTTAAGGAAAAGGGGTTTTTATTCATTTCATAATGGATTGCTTTTTTTTTTTTTTGGTTGTAGCATAGTAACATATGGGATGCTATACCTATATATTAATGTTAATACGGTTGTTTGACTGTATCTGCAATATTGTACTACTTGGTATCTTGTGTCTACGTTCTTTTATTGCTTTCCAAAATAACTTCATCAGCCAATCCTTAAATAGTAGAAATGCCGGAGTGAACTCCTCCTAAATGGGAAAACCAAAGAAATGGACATAAGCTACTGACTGAAGCATGCTTCATTCCTGAACCTGGTCACCAAGGCTTTCAAAATGAACAGAATTCTAGAGCTGTCGAAGCAGGTCTCCTTTCGAAGAGAACACTTTCGCCGACAGGAACGGGATTTGCATATGAACTGTGAGATGGTTTTGGACATCTCCAGTCTCTTTGTTTCGCCGCACACACATCTCTTGGCATTAAGAGTATGTTGTTATCCTGTAAAAACGCCACCGCACCAGCTTCTATGGAGGGCAGTTGGCACAATTTGAACGGCTCGGTTTTTGCAGTCAGCCATTTTATTTGTCGCAGACATGTTCTCCCGCAAATGTGATCTGATCGAAATCTTGCTTGGACACACCCTTTCCAGATTTTTTGAAGGTTCCACATTGAGTAGGGAAGTGTGGGATGGGTTTACAATTGTTAGGAGGTAATAGTAGGTCAGACGACTTGTAAGGTAAGTACTTTGATATGCATATTTGAAGAGTTGTGGCAGGCTGAAGTCCAGACACCCTCACACGATGCTATAGCAAACTTTGAACTGTGAGCATTGGGATAAAGTGCGTAACACAAAGCAGCGGGTCAGCCCCCAGAACGGCATACAAAACGGCCTCTTCCTGTGCTTTTGCATAGAAATAAGGCCAGCGGTCGCATAAACGGCATACTTATGTGTTTTTGCATATAAATAATGCCACCAAGCTGCTGACATGAGCTAATAGAACAGTACCCAAAATAGTCCATATCAACTCACAATAAAGATCTATTTAAATATTTTATGACCTTAAAATTCTTTAGTTTCTAATTAACAAATTTCTAAACTCATCCCACAAAAATTCAAGATTTCATTTGTAAATTAATAAATTATATAAAATATGAATCAGCAACAAGGAAAAAGTTCCTGAGATTTTCTCAATATTTCAAATAAAAAAAATAATTGTCCATAAATCACTGTTCACCATTGCCCCCCCCCCTTCTTTTTTTGCTACTTACAACGATTTAAATTTGTCAATGATCACTGCCTGAGAAGAGATAAATAACTCACCTATATTGATGATGTCTTGATAATTACCAGAAATGTCTACTAAATAGTCTATTATTTATATAGCGCAGACTGCTTATGTAATATTATAAAGAAGTAACAAACCTAATAGAAGCAATATAGCATGTAATGATTTTACAGTGATAATACATCCCAAAATTCAGTCATTATATCCATTAAAGATCCATTTATCTATATAAGTGTTAGAAGATATATTACAATATTAAAGATTTAAAATACTTGCTAAAGAAATTATATTTGAAGTAAGCCTCAGGGTTGTTTAATCCATAAAGTTAACTATATAAATAAAATACAGATTCACTTCTAATCAATAATTAATTATAAGATCAATAATGCTAGTCTATAAAATGTTACATTATAATGTAAACTTACGCAACAATATTCTCTAGTAAATAATAAATTATCGTTTTTATTTAAAAATAATTAAACTACAAAATGTCATTTTGTCAATAGATGGCGCCACATCACATCAACAGGAGAATATACATTTAAATGGGAAAATATGGGTGATTTAGTCTGCAAATTGTGTAAGGAAGGCATAGAAAATATTAGGCATTTGTTAATTGAATGTAAATACTTGAAAGCAGAAAGGAACCAAATAATGAAGTTATGGAAAAATAAATATGAACAAAGTGATTAAACAGAAAGTGGGTTATTGGTTTTTATGCTGGGTTTGGGAAAAGATAAGGGGGATTTAGATATAAAGACCATAGAGTTGACAAAGATTATGTTGTGGAAATGGGATGAAGCAGATTATGGGAAAACTTAGAGTGGGGAATGAAAAGGGAAGAGAAAGTGGCTAACACGTTTCTCTGGGCATAGTTGTTGTGAGATTCCAGACTCCGTTTAAGGAGAAGTCACAGTATATCTAATCACATCACATATTAAAAAAGTACAACTCGAAAAAATTCTAAGGCAAGTAATAACTTTTTTTTTATTTTTTTTTATAAAGATAATCTTTTACATGAAATGTGTTATATTAGCTATAAAGATTACTATTGCCTTCACAACTAATAAATGCCTCTTTTGAATTCTAATTTCATCTACATTGCCTAATAATAGTTTTTTTTTTTACTTGATTGGTTTCAGAGTTCAATATTAATTAATAAAAATAATATTCGATTCTTTTACTTCTCTTGTTCATATTCCTCCTACCATATTCCAATAAAAACAAAGGAGTAATTCAAATACAAGAAGGGAAAGACTGAAAATTATTTTTCTTCAAGTAATATTAAAACTAATGCCGAGAACAAAATTATCTCATTTGTCACCCTAAATATTAATCCAGATTAATTTAAATATTCATGTGCTTCATTAAACTTTATAATGAAACTTGTTAAAATAACTATCATCTAATCACAGTTCATAAAACTTTATTTAATTTAAAAGATCACAACTGGAATTCAGAATTGTTTTTTTTTTAATATTCCAGGTAGTCAATTTTTAGTCATCCAGCTAAGCATACGATTATTAGTTGGTAGAGGAATGTTAACAAACAATTGGATCTTCGAAAACAATGGACAAAGAAAATGTATGATCAGAGATTAGAGTTGGAGCTAGAAATAAGAAATTAAAGGCATTCCACAAATACCTGAGAGGAGTATAAAATGGGCTAATTTTGACCACCAAAAGAGATCTGCTATTGAGACAACAATGTTGTCAAGATGACCCACGCTGGTTTGAAATTTAAAAATGATGATTGAGTAGTAAGCCCATCCTGTGAAGGTCATCTTCCACTGCTGTATCATCCTGCTGCCGAAGAATGAAGTAAAAGCCCTACTTGAGAACTTTGGAATGCTGATCAGAAGCTTGCTGTTGCCTAAGAACTCGCATGGACCCTTGAACCGCGAACCTGACTTTTTTTTTAAATGGATTCTAAGAAAAATGCAAAGTAAATCAGTAGTTTATGCCGCAAGTAAAGTTAGTCTAACTAATCTCAAACCCTATCATCAAGATTTCTCCTAACGTTTTGTTTAATTTTGTCCTTTTTTAATCTGTAAAATGTAAATTGTTCTCAAATGATTTTTTTATTTAACCTTATCTCATATACTCTAGCTTTCTTTAACTTCGGTGCGGTCATTTATTTATTATTTGATTTTATATGTCTGTTTTAGTTATTATTAATATACTAATCTCAAGCAATCTGACTAGTTGAAATTCTTAAAATCTTTTTTTTTTTTTTTTAAGTAAACCTCTATGAATTAAGGTTATTAACGTCCCTTTAAAATATAATGTATGATTAATTAGATTGTTTTTACGAATCAACATTTTATGTTAGTTTATTATAAAAATTGTTATTTGTTCAACTCCAAATAGAATAAAGTAATTCTACCCGGAGTAAATCCATCGCTCAAGCTAATTAACGCTTTGAAATCTTTTAAAATGTTATTTATTTAAATTCTGAAATGGTGACCTATTAGTTGTTTTCTATACAACTGCTAGTTTCTTTTATTTTTCATACTCTTAAAATCTCAAATGTTTAAATATTCTATTTATTATCAAAATCCATGAAGGTGGGATTGAATTATTTTTAAATAGCAGAAAATGAAAGGGGGTAAATATTAATGTTTCTTTTACTAAATAAAATCTTGTATATGTATATATAAATAACGGCATATGTGTACTATTTGTATAAATTATGGCATTCAAACAAAGGTCATTTATTTTAGAGCAGTAAATCCTATTCCATGTTGTTAGTGATATTCAGTCATACTGCGTTACTGATATTCGGCTCATTTTCGTGAATTTATGTACGTGCTTCTAATCTGGGGGTTGCGGCAGAATCGAACCCATAGATTTTCTGCTTATGTCCTATCCTGTGGATAGTTGAGCTTCCTGGGACTTATTCCGTATAAAAGGGCCTCTGGCATTGGTGATTCCATTAAATCCTGGCACACGCTATGCCTATCCACTTTTCTCTAAGCACTGCCCAGGAACGGGGTCTTAGACTTCGTCTTTCGTCCAGAAGCATGACCGTTTCCTGTTATTTCTTCGCCATTATGTCAGTACTGCCACTTCTTCAGTTATTTCTTTTGCTTTATGACCTAGTTTTGATGTTATAATATTAAAACTGCGCTTTGCTCAAAATATATATATATGCCGAATACCACTAGTTTATTAATTAATAATGTTATTTCAGTCTTATACAATCCCACCGTCATAATTTATTATTTCTCTATTTAAGAGTATCTATCTATCTGCCTTGGGGAAAATAAAGCCTTCTTACTAGTGATAATCAAAAGAATTTTCAATAAATATTTTATCATATAATTAATTATAATTTTCAAATGTGTTTTACTTATTTTCATGAGCGTAATGGCATGAAAATAGTTTAAATCTGTAATGAATCCTGGAATGCTCCCCGAAATTATATGTTAGTCACCATGTTTCAGAACCATAAATCAAAGCGTTAATAGCAATCTTATGTAATCTTTTTAATAATTGATTGGCATCCTAATACCGTACCCACCAAAGATGTATGTTAATGTATATATATTTAATTAATAAAAGAGCATATGAGAACCCTTAGCGTGAATTTCACTATTTAATTATCTATCGTTTGGTAGACCGCTTACTCATTCACGCACACATAAATGTATATAAATAATTTGTCATGTCATTAAACTATTTTATTGTCTAAACTTATTTGAGTCGTTCGAATCCCTTTTTCTCCGCTTCCACACGTACGACCATGTGTATGCTTATGTTAGTTAAGTTATAATTAAGTAAGTCTCATTGTCTTCTCTGCTCTGCTTGTGGGCCGCATTTAGAACAAATTCTTGTGTGCCATCATTATATGTTATTCATTAGGTGTTTGATCTGGGGCTTGGGAAATGAGTTCGAATCTAGGTTGGTCCCCGACCTAAATCTCGGGCTTGACTGGGTTTGAAGTACATTTCTTTGAGTTCTATCTCATGTTAGATGAATCAACATGATTTGACAGGTACAATATGCTGCAAAGATATTATACCAGTAGCCAAATTAAAAAATTTGCTGCTAATCATTTTAAATATTGGCAATTATTTATGAAAATTATCAAGCAATTTTCTTGATGTCATTGCAGACCGTGAGAAATACAAACAGAGAATTCCAATAGAAAGACACAATTTTAATTTAAAGATTTGTTCAAATTATTACAGACCATATGATCCTTGTCAAAGTTTTCTGTTAGGTTTAAGGACTTTCTTAACACCATATGCATTAGTTAATATATGTTTTCTTATCGTGAATGGTGAATACGCAACATACAACAAATGTTTATCAGCTTTCTAGTATGGATGGATGTTTTAAGATTGATAAAAATGCTTCATCATCAGTAACTTAGTTCATAAGATACAAAGGCAAAGATACTATTAGAGTTATAAAGTTTTTATCCAGGATTTCTATCTATAATTTTATTGAAATTTTTAAACAAGAAAAGCAGATTTTTTTTTTCAATCAACAATCGAATGATTAACAGTATTTTTTAATTCCAACAATTCAAAGCTGTAAATAAATATCTTCTCTAACAAATAATTCAAGTCATGTGAAATTAATTAAAATATATATTATTCTGGATGCAATATAAAGTACAACTTACTAATTATAATAATATAATGCATAAATCTAAATCCCAAATTATTTTAGTTACTATTTACTTTATAAAATTATGGTTTTTTTAAATATGTAATTTCAATTCATTGAATATTCTAAACAATCATCTAAAAAAAGAATTTTTTATTTTTTTTGTTTTGATCCTGTAAAAAAAATCTTCCTACCATTTTAAAAAACCAAAATCACATGATCAATTTACCTATGCCTATACTAAATATATGCTACTGTAGCAACTCTCTTATCTCAACTTTAGAGGCATCTATTGTATATATGAATACTATATGGCTCAAAGTAAAAAAAATATGCTCTTAAAAGCATAATTTTAATAATAGTTGTATTTTACTTAATATAATAAAAAATATGTATATAAATGTTTGTGTACAATATATTTATATTAGTTATATCTATCACAAGACAACAAGGAGCCGTGCTCTTCATTAAGCTGTGCCTACCTGGACAGGATTGGTCCATCTTAGGCTGGCAGCCTGTCTGGCTTGCAGGGCTCTTTGTTTTTTAAAGAGGCTTGACCAGCTGAAGCTAGTCCAGGCAAGATTGCTTACTTGGTGGAGTAACGGTAGCCAGTCCATTGGTCAGTACAGAGCTAGCTACGCTGGCCCCATTGATTAGACTGGTCACTTGGTTACCAGTGATGACTGCTGAGGCTGCAAACTGTGCCGTCGCTGAATCAAGAGTTAGATTAGTATGAGAAGAGGCGGAATGTTCAGAGTAATGAGATGAGTCTTGACTGGAATTTTCCTCTTCCTGCTGCCGCAGTCGTTCCATCTGTTGCCGCTGCATTTCTATAAGTTGCTCTTGGTGGCTCTGGAAACTCTCCACATTGAATTCAGGCACCACTGCTACCGCACCAGGCGATAACCGAGGCGACGATGGGGAGCCTGTGTTTTCTGTAGGAGGTGTTAGTGGTCGAAAATGTAACCTGCAAACACAACACCAGGATTCAACTGATCTTTCCAGAGTCTAAATCAAAAAGAAACAATAATTTACGAATGTGTAAAGAGAATTGCACGTCCCAAACAGGAAGCAATAATTACTGACGCAAACAGTACCAATAACGATTTGCTGTCAGATGGTAATCAGGAATAGTGCTTAATCTTTCAAAAATATATTTTTTCTTGGATACTCCATTCTCTTTTCATTTTAATCATGAGCATGCTATCAATCAATCATGCATTCAGCCAATCAGACATGCAAACGAAGAATGAGCCATTCCATATAAGTTTTTTATTTACGAAAAAAAAAAAAAAAAGCTAATTGATGGTTTTATTTCTTTATACATAGATATTTCTAACTAAAAACTATTCATCCTTCAAACTAAAGAGTCTAAAACCACCAAGCGTTCTAGCTATTTTAAACTTCTGAATCCTCTAATGTAACTTTTTGTAAACATTTATTAGACAAATGTACAATGTGCCTGCATGCATGCATGCCTTTATGTGTGTGCGTGTCCATTTATATGTGCATATATATGTGTGTGTGTTTTCGTATGTATGTCTATGTAAGAACCATACAATTTGATGTTTATTTTCAATTTCTAATAATCTAATTACTGTTTTTAGCTTTTTTGCCTTTCTCATTGCAAGCTATATAAAATTACTGAGTGTAAACTGTGGATAAATAAAATCCTAAATTTAATGAGTTTTGAAATATGACTTCAAAAAATAACAGATGTGATAAAAAATTAATAAAGCAATTCAAAACTATAATCCTCAGACAAAACAAAATTCAGTATATTCAAGTGATAATAAAAACAGCAAACAGAAAGCACTAAGAATTAATCATTTAGATCAGCGTTTCCCAACCTTTTTTGGCTCACGTACCACTTGATAGTACATCACGCTAAATTGTACCACTTCGTAAAAATGATTGTATTTGGTGAAATTTGTTATTGTGAGTGTGTTATTTTATTTGCATTATATATATTATAGGGTGACCATGTATGTATTCACATCTCATAATGAGACAAATTACATTGAAACACGCCTAAACGTCACACCAGATTATAAACTCACTGAAATTATAAACTCACTGTAACATATTTATATGTATGTGTTTGTTCAAAGTTTCATATTTTTTTCCAAAATAATTGATTAAAGATTACATTAAAGGTTATTTGGTACATATTTTGTTCAAAGTGTTTTCTCATTCCTTCATTTGGTTTTCCCGAATTTGAGTCTGTTTTCTCTTTTTTGGAGCATCTTGCTATTGGTTGGGCCATGGAGAGGATAAATCCAGCATATCCCAAGTCATGGTAAAAATAACCTCAGGGGTTATCAGGCTATCTCTTGTTCTTGTTTTCTTTATATTGTTCAGCATGAAGTTAATAGGATTAAAATTTTGATGATTAAATACTAGCTTACATCTAGTAATCCACAATAGATGATCAAGAATTAATGAGATTCTAATTTCTGGGTATGATCCTTTTCTGATACATTCTTTCAAATTAAATAATTTAGATTGATTTGCCTTGATCCGACTCATTATTTATCTACTATTTTGTCATATTTTGTTTACTAATAAATGGTTTTAATAAAAACACAAAATTATAAAAAAACAATTAGTATATTTTCTTATCATAATCAAATATTTTTATAAAATAAATTTAATGAGATCTTTGTGCTTGTTTCGAACAACATAATTTTTTGAAATTTGGTTCTACAGCTGCGTTCAATCTGTTTCGATACTTATTTTTAAAAAAAATATATGAAGAAAAAGCTCTTCCTACTAATTCCGTAGTAAACGGTAATAATAATTTAAGAGCTTTAATGTTTAACCAAAAATTAATTAGATTGTGTCGTTTGAATTCTACTTGTAAAGTTCTGTCACATGATAATTCTATTAAATTTTCTTTATCCTTTATTGATAATGATGTAGCTTTTTCTAAATTTTCTGCATAAAAGGGGTTTGAAATCCAATTATTATTTGTGTTTTCGGGTTTTGGAAAATATTCCATGAAAGACAATTTTAATCCTGTTAAATGTGCTATTATATTTTCTCGTATATCTTGAGACAGACTAACCTTATTTTCAAACAAAAAAATATGTAGAGTTTCGAATACTTCCAGTTGATTGTTTTCGATACTTATATATATTACTGTTTCCAAAAATCTAATTTCTTAATCATACTTTCAATTTTATCATTAACATTAAAGATCGTTATCGACTGTACATAACAACTTTACTGTATAATATTATTAATTAAAATAATTTTTATGAATTATAGGAAAAAATGTTTCTATATTTTTATGATTTAATTTTTTTTTTATGTCCGCCATTATTGATTATTTTTCGTGTACCACCAACCAGCAACTCGCGTACCACCAGTGGTACGCGTACCACAGGTTGGGAAACACTGATTTAGATCATAATGAAAATGAAATGTAATTCTGATAGTTAAATAGATTTGTAAATGTATATACAAAGACACACACATTTATTTGAATGATTGCTAAAGTATCTTTGAACTATTAATGAAATTTTATAAATAATTTTTTAATGTATACATTTTATAACTTTAAACTGTATAATTTTTCAATTATAAATAACATGTAACTATAATGCTACAAATAAATATGGAATACATTAGTTGTCCTTAAAATATGAAAGTCAATATTATAAATTCTGTTTCTACCACTGATATCATTGAAAAAACTAAGAGAGAGAAACAGTTGGATTAAGCATGTCACCTAGGAGATGATAATAGACAAGCCTCAAAAAATTGTAAAAGATTTAAAGAAAGACTAAATGTGAAATAGACGCATGATATAAAAAAGTGAAAAAGAAAAGCTACAAAATGAAAAAACTGGAATAAATTTGGAGAAACCTTACATTCCTATAAATTGATAAAGGATGGAAATAATAACAATGATAAAATTCTCAATTTTAATCACTTTGTTGCAAGATTATAAATAGTATTATGAAAAAATATATATAATGTTCCAATATGTTTTAGACAAATACAAAAAAAAAGATTAGATAAAATATATGTTGCCCAAAGCTTCAACAGACCCTTTTTAGAATTAATCCGTTGAACTCAGTAAAGGTATGTAAATGATAAGATTTCTTGCTTAATTACTAATTTAAAAAATCTCTGACAAACATAGTTTATCTGCTAGATGTACTATTATAATAGACTAATGTAGCTTAAACTCCAAGCGACCGACTTATTTGATAAATGAACATTTTTCTTATTAATAGATATCTAAAGAATCTATGAATCAAAATGATTAAATAAAAATTTTAATTCCCCTAAATTGAATGTGAAAACTAAAATTTTGAAAGCAATATCTAGAATTAAAACAATTATTCATGAAGGTATTGTATGAAGTCAAACAGAAAAATTCAAAAATCAGAATGCAAAAATAAAAATAATTTATATTTTTTTGACTAATAGAACCAAGAAATATTATACAATTTATTCAAATAATAAAATTGTGAAACAGAACAAAAACAAAAATCAATAGTAATATAAAAAAACAGTGGAGATTTTGATTTGTAGTAAAAGTGTAGAAAACAGGAATTGCAAAGACACAATGATGATGATGTAAAAATGGTTTTAACAAATGTAAATTATATATTAATTAAAAAATGTAAAAATTGTACATTGAGAAAGTTGTAAAGTTAATTGTTACGAGTACTCCAATTTTGTAATTTAGATTAGTAGATCAAAAAAATATGAATATACATGTAAATTATTAAAACAACGAACCAGTTATTTAAACATTATAAAAATAACTAAATAGTTATTTTTCTCATAAAGTAGATAATGGATATTGAGATGGTTTTTGTAGCTGCACACTCACTTTGAAAAAAAATCTATTATTAGCTATATTCAAATCAAAACAATTTGGAAAGAACCCTATTATATCTGCTTGTAAGATTATATATAAAATAAAGAATGGAACAAATACATATACGCACTTCTCAGCTAAAACAATTTAAAAAAAGTCAAGCAAACCTTTCTTCAAAGAAATAAAAAATAGTAGTGTATGCTGCAACGAAGAAAATGCAAGATTAAAAAAATTGCTTCAAAATCAATTCCAATTTTGTTAAAAAATGGATTTAAATATAAATCAGCGTGTAGTATTTGTAAGGAAATGTAAAAATGGTTTCTCCAAAGCAGGAAGCAATCAATCTTAAGAAATGTTCCTTTCAATACAATAAATTAAAAATAAATATCCGGTAATGTTTTAAATAAAATAATCATTTTCTATTGTATCACTGCTAAGATGGGTACTTCACTGAAAATCTAATAATGTAAAATTTAATTAAGAATGGTTCTTTACATTTTACAGGCATTTGCTTATTTAATTTGAATTTATTTGTTATCAAAGTTCTGAAAGATAAAAAATTCTACGAAGATATTGGAGAAACAGCACCAAGAACTATATTAATGTTTATATATCTTGCTAATGTAAAAGAAATTGGCGATTTTTCAGTTTTAAACCCTTCCTCCCAATCAACTCAATATCATCAATTAATTTTAAATGTTTTTAACAGTTGTAAAATTGTACTCAAAATTATGCGAATAATGATTCCTTTTAAAGAGTGGAATAAATGTGTGTGCTTTTATGGATATATATATATATATAAAATGTTATTTCATTAACAAAATGTCATAAAATCCTTTAAATTTATGAATGCCGTACACAGCTTTCACTTATTCAAAAGTAACACCAATCAGTGTGCCAGCGGAGTATTTTTTGTACTTTCATTTAAAAAAAGAATGTGTATATTTTTTCCCATGATATGTAAAACATTAAAAATATATAATGTACCATGCATACGCACTTACACACATTGAAAGCAACTCACTTTATAAAGCACTAATGATAAATGAAGCAATTAAATAGCTTTAACCTTCCTCAAACTATTGTTTTAAATGTGCACATATTACATTTTGAATGTTCAAATACCATTCCTGATTTTCATTTTCAGAATTTTCAAATTTCAATTTGATAATTTTGAATAATTTAGACTTGCAAAGAAATGTCAGAAAGTACATGGACGGGGATAAGAGATAAACCCACTTTCTTACCAATGATTTGCCTTAATTTCTGCTAAAATTTCAGATCCCGGTAAGCCATTCGGTAAAGATGGCGAACTGGAAACATCTAATTCACATAAATATTCATCTAATGGCGTCCATGCTCTATCAAGTAATATCCTTTAGAAAAAAAAAACGGGTTTGAATTAATTATTAAACAGCTATTTTAAGGTAAATCGCATAAACATAATATTATATTATTATTAAAGTTTAATAAAAATTATGTGTCTCAATGATTAAAGGCATTGTTTAAAGTTCATGAAGTAGCTTTAAATATTGAGACATGAAAATAAATTATGATAAAAAGGTGGTCACAAAGTTAAACAATTATCAATAGTAGACAAACATTATAACTTGATTATAATATTTTATTGCTAATTTATTATACTATAAATAACTTTTTAACTAGCTAGAATATAGAGATAATAAAAAATGATTACTTATTTAAAATAAATTTCATGTAGTCTATTAAATGCTTTAAAAAAAAAAAAAGTGTAATTATTTAGTTATAAACTTGCACAAAATTGTCAAATTATTTATATGTCATAAATTTCATCAAACAAGTAATTTTTAATTTATTCTTTAAAAAAAAATTTTATGAAAAAAATATAATTTTCGCTCATAAATATTTCACTATTACCATTAATTCAAAATGGAAGGAATTATCTATTTCAAATCATGATTCTTATTAAAATAAAACTGAAATGAGATAAATAAAAAATGCACTTGTAGAAATTAAAAATCAGCAAATGGATCTCCTTGATGACTGTGTATTCTTAATATATTGATCCTAGAAAATTTATTATAAAATACTGCTGTGCAAACATTTGTAAATATACTCTTTCCTTCTCAGTTATCCTTTCTGATGAAATAAAATAAGTAGACTATTTAAGTTGTCTTGAATTAAAAAGAAAGACAGAAATCTGATAGAAAATGATAATAATTGGCAGAATATTAAAAGTTTGAGCATCAGAAATATAAGAGCAGGAAACTTGATTCGTGGTTCCTGAACTCCATAGTTTGCCACTCTACCAAGGCAATAAACCATGAACAGCAGAAAAATCATATCTTTTTAACCACTACTATGAATAGCCTTTTATAACTTGTCTGGAATTTTGCCAATTATATTAGAAGTGATGAAAATGTTTGATCTTGGATATATGTTTTTTGTAAAGAAATTCCTATGAAGTTGAATTCTATCAAAGAAGTGATAACATATTTGAGGTCTAACACAAGATTTACTTTAGTATTAAAAATTTGGGATTGTAATTATAACCTCAATCTAAAAAAATTAACTTTTCTTTTTTAAGCATTTACTAATCTGCTTAGTAACTTTTATTTTGATATAAAACTTTTTTAACATAAAGATATTAAATTATTATGTTTCAGTTATAACTTTGTGAGATATATTAACTCCTTTATCAATATTATTATTATTAAGACTTTCATGTCTTTCTCTGTTATTCAAAGAATAAGTTTACATGACAAATTATGAAACTTTACAACAGTTATTACAAACATTAATACCCTTTAATATTTCTTTTATAGAACAAATAGTCCTGAATTGAATTATAAAACTTAATGAAATGCATTTCATATCAAATGAAATGGCATGCACATATATATATTTAAGCAAATCTTGACAATTAATCAGCCAAAAGCCTAATGTCAGCCTTTGCTGAATGATTTAATTGTACATAAATCAATCCCCAAGATTTTATTATATTTTATCTAGATTATTATCTAACATAAAAAGTAAATCTGTTATCTTTACACCATTGAAATTGAAAAAGGAATAGCATATAGATAAAATAATGTGGTAATATTAATATAAATTCTGATTATCAAGTTTCATATTGCATCTTACAATAGGATGACTAGATTGGTTTATCAAAAATCAGGACATAACAACCAATCATTTTTACGGTATTGTGTCCTTTTTTTGTAAAAATTCATTCCTGTGTATATTCATCGTTGTAAGTATCCTTCCTTTTTGGCATGTTGCCTATTGTTTAGAGTTATTAATATTCCTATTAATTTTATCACTATAGAAAATTAATATCAACAAAGAACTAGTAAAACTGCACACACTGTCAATCAAAGCAGGTGAAAGCACAGTTCAAATTTTAGCCTTCAAAAATTCAACTGCGCATTCTCCAAGACGAGGTTGGACGCAAGAAGGTGTCTAACTTGAGAACCCAGCCATATAACATAATAGCAATCTTTATTTTGGAGTTGAAATTTGTCTAAAGTTTTTATAATATTACTGTAGAAACTGAAATGCACAGAGAGAGCCAAAAAACTATCATTTTTGCAATGAACTATTTATATAAGACAAATAATAATTATGAATATTTGAAAATCGGGACATATAACGATCCCGATAAAATATTTCGGGGATACTGGGACATCTAATCAAAAATAGGGACAAATCCTGAAAAATCGGGACGTCTGGTCACCCTATCTTACAAATGAAATGGGTTTTTTTTGCTTGTGAATACTTAGAGTATGACTAAACATATTTGTATTTATGTTATTGATTTAACGTATTTGAAGATTAAAGCCAAAAGAAGAAAAAAACATAAAATATTTCCAATTAAAAAATTCCCGAATTCTAATTTTATTTAAAAATTATAATTTGTTAATGAATATTGAAGTTTGATTTTAAAGTAACTATCATATTTTGCTTTTTTAATGCAATTTACTCATTAATTCAAATCCATTAATAATAGAATAACTAATGCAGATATCAAAACAAAGCTAGCTTATATTTAAAACCTGCATTAATTTTAATTATTAGAGCAGAAAGAGTGAGTCACATATAAATCATATCAGGCTGCAAAGTTATATGTTGTTTGTATTTTTACCTTTATATTCTATGGTTACATTTAAATCCATTATCTTCTAACTTTTACTTAAAATTCTGTATCAAAAATTAATAATAAAACATTGAAAGCGGCTTTCTTAAAAAAACTTGCCTAAAGTAAAAATGACCGCTTCACAAAAATTCTTTGCGCTTACATTTTTAAGATAATATTCATCTTAGAATTGTGAACTTTTTGGTTTTTATATTTCATACAGAGATGAGAATAAATAATACTGACATGACTTCTTAACAATTTACTTTTTTTTTACTAAAGAGTATTTATATTCTTAAATCATACTTCTATATTAAAATAAGAGTTACACAACCTTGTGTGGACATCAAAACTATGAATATTTTCATCTTGGCTGTAATACAGGGATAGCAAATAACTATATATATATATACAGCTTACAAATAAATTGAACATCATAAAAAATAATTTTGTATACAATTTTGATTTATCATATTGATACATCAAATGATTGGAACAACCATGCTTAAACATAGCCATTCTATTTTATGATTTTGTTTTTTTAAGAAATAAACTTTTAGCATACAATCATAAATGGTTTGATTTGAACTGTTATATGGAACTGTTAATAATTACATATTCATAAAGCTTACAGATGAATTAACCTTCATAAAGAAGTGTGTTATGTGTATTTTATCACATTATGTAATATTGAGTGGTAAAGCAATCATGTTTGAATATTAAAACTGTCGTCATTTTTTTTTCCATGTTTTTCTTTTCTTTTTGAAAATGAACTTACAGTTTAAAATTGCAAATGTTTTTAATTTTGGCCAACATACCCAAACTGCAAATAATTACATATTTATACAAACTGTGGAGATTAAATTTCAGAAAGAAGTGTGAATAGGTTTGATAGTGATTTTATCAAATAACTGATGCAACTGAGCTTGGATAAAAACTGTCAGCAGTTTTTTCATGATTTGTTTTTTTTTTTTTAAAATGAATTTCAACTATTATATAGATTTATAAATATTATGAGTTCATATTGTTTACACAAAAATTAAACTTCATAAAAGAATGCGTTAAGAGTATAATATTCACTGACTACACTTCCGGTTTCTTTAAGAACTGATATAATAGAATCCTAAAATTAAAAATTGCTGCCATAGTTTTAATGATGTCATTTTGTTTTGCTTTTAGTAAAGAATAACAATTTTTGAAGGATTTATATATTATATACAGTTGGAAATTAATATGTATTATAAACATTCACATTGCATATGGCTAAAGGGCTGATTTTTTTTAACTATTCAACTTATTTTTTAACAATAATTGCAGTTTTTCTGAATATTTTTGCAAGGCCATAATGGTTAATCTAAAACTGCTAGGAAAAAAGATTTTGGAATTCATGCAGTTTGAAGTAATAATAAATCTATTTGTATAAGAAATTCATTTTAACATTATAGTAAAATAGTTTAAATTGTTTTATTATATATCAACTGATCTAATATTTTACAAATATATAACTTTCAACATTATTGTTACCAGAAAAATAATGATTATTTTTAAATTCACACAATGAAGGCTTGAAAGATATTATCTAGGACTTGGTTGAAAACTAATCTGCTACAGATATGGTTATATAAAGATGCAAAATAAATTTTAAAGACTAATCATTTTTAAAACATTCTTAAAACTATATTTTGTTTTTAAAGAAAGAAAAAAAACACACTTCCAGTCATTTCATACTTAGTGCTCTTTAATTTATGTGAACAAATGCTCTACAGTCTACAAGAATCTACTGATGCAAAAATATAAATGAAATTCTTTTTTGAATAACACTTCATTCGCCATGATAGAAAATGATTCTCTATGCATTTTTTTAGCCTGTATCTAGTTATTTTGTTTTTAACTACTTCAGTAGATATTTAGAAATGTTGATTATAAGCAATATTTTACATTTCTTTATTAATATTTCTTTTTTTTTTTTTTTGCTAAAAACAGAATATTTTTTATAGTCGTATTATGATTATTAATAAATAAATTTAATTTTCACACTAATTACTTTTATTTCCAGGCAAATATTTATTTTATAATTATAAATTTTGTATGCTATTATTTATCATTCCATTATAAATCAACAAAAAAAAAATCCATATAGTTAATAAATTTCTTGAATAAATGTTTACTATATATACATAAATATATACTTAAATAAAGGAAATAAATCATCTTCCCCATGCTATTATTTAAACATATTCTAAATGTTGAACAATAGACTAAGAATAGGATGAATCCATCTATTCTTGGAGCTCTGATGTTTATAAGCCTACCTTTATCAACATTATTGATAATTCAGAGTAAAATTAAGATATCGGCCAGGTGGAATATAGCATTTAATAGGGATCAAACTAAAAATCAATTATACAAGACTGGAGACAGAATCTTTCTTTTAATCACCTTGTTTAGCCTGAGATGTGATTTACTCACTTTATTTACATATATACATTGAGCTATGTTTAATTTACTGTTTATATGTATATTTATAAGTGTAAATAACTGTGAAAAAATCAATATATTTATGTAGATTCATCATTTATTATTGCTAAAGGTATTAATAACATTGATTCTAAAGCAATCAAATTATTTTGTATTAGTTTTTTATTTCTTGACCTATAAAATTTAATTATTTACTGATATTAAGGAATAATAATGAAATATCTGACATCGATTTATAAATTTATTTCTGATTAGTTTTGTCAAATTATAAAAAAAAAAAATATCAAGACATACTAAGAACTGACACTTTTCGTATTTTATTCAAATAGAGGCAATGATTTAACAAAATAAAAGTTTAGCACCAAATCAATGCTTAAAAGGTTACTTACCTCCCACCCCTGCCAACCCTCCGCCGAGCAAAACCAATTGTTCGTCGAGGATTCGCTAATGTCATTAAGGTATACCTATATCTTTTTTCTGCTAAACCTCCTTCATCAGTACTGACCCATGGCCAATTTCCTAACCGATCTATGTGAGGCTAAATAAATAAAAAAGACAAAAAAAACAATATTGAGGAATTATATAAATTATTGACATTTAATTATAAATATTATTAAAAACTAAATAAAAGAGGTTTAATAAAATTTAATTTATCTAAATAAATCGAAACATAATTACTTGAAAATTCTAATTAATGTTAAAAATGCTTTACATTAAAAAAAATATCGACAATTCTCAGAAAAAAACTATATAAATAAAAAAATAATAATTTTACAATGATGAGAACAGCAGCATAATAAAAATCAAAATATAGAATGGCTGGTTTAAATTATTGTATTTATAGAGTGAAAAGCATGAGGCTATTTAATTTCTACATTAAAAATAGATACCCATTTAATTTTTTTATTTCATAATGGGAGAAAAATTAAATTTATATAAGTATTTTGGCAAAGTTGCAACACTTAACACATGCAAATATTATCTACACATAATATTTCTAAAAGCATTTAAATTCTAATTTAACAATCCTCAAATTAAAAAGCAACTATGTAAGTGATCAAAATTTTAATATGTTCCCCCACACACAAATTATCATTTCATCATTGTATTTATACAAAAATAAATAAACTGGATATTCTATTTTCAATTTCAATACAATTGCTTTTATAATGCCTTTTGAATATCATGTGATGTTGTCTTTGAAATACCAAAAAAAAATTTTAATTCTAAATAATGTTTCTTTTGACTTGCATTCCATAAATTCTGCTTAAAATCAGCTATTTAACTTTTATTTAGTTGCTAATTCAATTTTCAAAATAGTACCATTTGCTCACATCTTATAAAGAGATTTTTGTTTATTTAATTTGCATATAGTTTACACATAAATATTCCAATTTACTTCTCTTCTCTAAACTGAATACCTAATTTAGAATAGCCTAATCAGGTAAAGGCTTCACTCTGTTTTTTTTTCTCCCTCTATATTTCTTTCATAACAAACCCTACTACAATGTTTCAACCAATGTTTTCTGATTTGTAATAAAGAAACCTGTATTCAACCTTTTTTTTTCAAATTATATGCTCTATTTGTCTAATTTCTTCTAGTTTATACAGATAATACAGTCTGCTTATTATGCTCAAGATAAGATATGGTCTCCTCTATGGGCTATTATTAACATTAAACTTCGTTTCTAAATCAATAAATTATTACAATGATCGCACTTTTATGATTGTTATATAACATTTGCCTGTTTTCTATTAATGATTATAAATACATTGAAATTCTTTCACAATCTAAAAACATTTATAGCAAATTATATAATAAAACCTCACACATCTTTCTGTGTAAATACATTTAATATAGCTTTCAATAACATGTCTCTTTATATTGTAGCACTATCTATTGTAAGCCTAAATAATCAATGGACCTAAATTAGTAGTGCTGTTATATATACATCCCCTAAAAAATTTCTGGCTTATGTATTTCCATCAGCAAAAACTTTGGACTTAAAACTAAATGTAATGCATTTATGTATTTAGCGGCCACTTGTAGCTTCTTTATACAATCAAGCTAATAGGCTGAAATATTTTGAAAATATGAACCAATCTAGCTAAAAAGGTTGAGAGAGTCCACAATTATCAATAAAACTGAGGTCCCTAAAATTCAGTTATTGACCTAGTGTCAGATCTATATAATTATACAAGCAAGTTGGCTTTAGAATCGAAATCCGGGTTTTTAGTTTTTTTTTTAATTTCAGGTTATTAACTCAACAATATCAAAAGTTAAAGTAGCTTCTAGATGCATAACTGCATTACTTTTAACTTTGAATCTCAGAACTTCACTCCCCAAGTCTCCACTGACAAAAAACGCATGTCAGAAACTTTTCTAGGAATGTGGATGTAATAGCATACCATTTAATATCCAATAACTTCTCAAGTTTACAATAGATAGCTCTAATATGAAAAGAATTGCTCAAAAAATTTGCTCCTTTCTACTATATTTGACAAGCGAGTTTTAAAAAAATCAAACAAGACTATTATCTAATTACTATATTATTCATTCAAATATACTCAATTCTCTAACAACTATTGTTATCAAAAATTCTATAAAAAAAACATAATTACATGAGCAAATTATACCATATAAAAATATTTGGATTATTTTTCTATTATTGACAATTAATACCTGCTTTTCTCATTACAAATTACATTACAGAGTAACAAATTTAATAAATCTTTTGTCAGTAAATCACAAAAAAATCTGTGTATACTTTATGAAGTTATAGTGAAAAAAACTGGAAATTTAAAAAATGTAGCAGTATCATTAATTTGCTGTACTTGAATTCTCTACGAGTCTTGACTTAATCAAACCTCATGTCTATCAGGCTATCATAAATCAATTCTTTCCATAGAAATTTAAATTTTATATTATTACATTCTTATTTTGATGCACAAGACAAAATTTTAGTACATATATATATTATAATCCTTAGTTTCTTTCGTAAAGAAACTAACGATTGGGAAAAGAACAATAGTATTAGTTAATAATCAAATCAGAATAAAAAAGGAAATTTTTTTTTTTTTAAAGTTAAAAAAAAGTTAAGGGCTTTATTTGGAGAAACCAATAATCGTATGGATTGAATGTAAGGGATAGATGAAGGTATGTTTGTACTTTATTTAAAACTATAATGCATCACCATAAAGAGGGAAGGGGAGTTGATTGTTGTGTGTGCATTATAATACTTCAAAACGTTAATTTATAAAAATCTAAACAGAAAGGTCTTGTTAATAATAATATTCATAAGTAAAAATGATAGTACGAATAAAAATTTAGCTTGTTATAGACAGCATTTGCTTAACATTTCTTTACATGAAAATAAGTTTAAATTTTAGGAAATTTGTGAAGGAGTTTATTGCTAATAAGAGTACTAATGAACAGATCACTATTTGGTATTATGTATATGTGTGTGGTATATATAATTGTGTTTTCTTTTAATTATATAGGTAATTGTAAAAATTTATGCATCATACGGTATACTATTTGATAGTATAAGAAAAAGAAATTTATTTTATAGTGGTTTTAAAGAAATTAGTCATTATTTTCAATTCTAAATTTAATTTTAAAATTTGGTCTCAATTTTATTTATTAAAAATAAATTTCAATAAAATTGACCACTATTATTTTTTTTCTTGTCATACAATTTTCTTGGGTTAAAGCGAGAAAGGTTTCAAAATAAAGATGGAAATAAAATAAGAATTGAAATTAATAAACCAATCAGAATCTAGTACATAGGGTCATGGGTTAAAAGAATTAGACCAGTGAGGGGGTGAGAATCAGAATATATAAAAGGGAAAACGATGTTTGTAGAGGGATTCTTTGTAAAATCTTGTGGCTAGTAAACTGTCAATTCCGATTCTCTGCTCTTATCATCTGCTTCGCACAAAACAATCGGATAATTTTAAGAAGTGTATATATATTTATTTATTTTTTGTCCATGAATTGTTAAAAACATAGATAGGCATACCTATCTCTCCTGTAAAATTAATTGATGACAAAATGTATTCGTAACAAGAATTTGCTGCATTATACCTCAATCTCCACATCAAGTTTGTAAGCTTCGATTTAAAGGAAAATGTTTCAGGAACAAATATTGATGAATACATATTTTTATCCGTGGCTTGATTAAAAAATTTGAATGGATCTTTGGATTCTTAATGTTGCCAGTTGGAAATATAGCTGAAAATATTTAATATTTTCTCTTATTGTTTATGTGTATATTTAACTTAATACCAACCATTGAAGAAATCATGGAATGGAAGTAAATTAGTATATCATCTTAAGCACTTATTAATACAAATCCTAGAATAAACATGTGAAAAGAAGGATCTATGATAAATCTGGAAATCGAATTTGAAAAAGTGAAGCGTCTATAATAATAAATATTAAAATAAAGTTTGAGAAAAGGAAGTGTCTATAAAAGAAAACCCTGGAATAAAATCAGTAAAAGTGAATCTAACCTTAAAAATTATCGATCAACAAATGTGAGTAATTGTGATTAAGCTTAATAATCAGGATTGTCGATGTAGCTACATACTAAATGAATATTGTCTTTGCATTACTTCAATAATCGTTAAATTGGGATAAATTTGATCTATTTGCCATGGCCATGCACAAAAATTCAGTCAAATATTGTTTGTTTACGATAAGTATGTGTTTCTCATTGGATAAGTATGTACCTTGCAAAAGAATCAACTTTAGCTTCGAGGGATATCAACAAAGACTATACGTAACATTTTACATTTTTTTATTATGTTTAGTAGGTGATAACGGTTAATGGAAAATTATAAAGATGATAGAGAATTATAGATCTCTTGAAAATTGCTTAAGCCCATAGTATTAATGAACAGTAAAAGAGAAAAAGGAATGAATGATTATAAACTTATCTTTATGCTCGTAATTTTAAATCGATATTTATATCTAATGTCATATTTACATATTTGATATTTATTGCTATTCATTAATGAGTATGTGTGATTTATTTTAATCATGAATCTTGAATAAATGATACTTATTTCTTGACCTGTAAAATGAATTTATTTATTAAATTTTATTTTGTAGTCGGTTAAGACTGATCGGTTCCTACATCAATGACATGATACCCCTGTATGATATGGAAAATTGCAAATAACTATTGTTAGTTGAGTTAAAGTAGTTTTACCACCTCAAGGGATAGAGATAGAGAATAGCTATCTTACCATTCAATAATTTTGTATGAAGGTATTATGAAATCGAGAACTTGATCCCAGTTCCATTTATATTTATTGCCTAATAAGGAAATTATTTGTATGGTTGTAGTGTAGTGTCTTAGAATGCCTTTTAAAATATATGTGTAGAGACTAGTTCTTCACAAAACATTTAGCCTCAGGAAGAAGGCAACTCTCAGGTTCATGCTAATACTTAAAAGTTATTAGTAACTTATTTTATTTTCCCTTATAAATACACCAAAGTTTATGTTATCAAGGAATATGGAACGATGTAGAGTATAGCAATTGTAAGTCTTTGCAATGTAGAGTAAGAGTTACTTGGGAAGGGATTAATGTTAAAATCATATTCGTATATTGATGTACGGAGTAGCTGAGCTTTGCCTTTAGCTTGTATGCGAACCGATACTTAATCCAAATTTATGTATTTTAAAATTTAAATACAGGTAAGCAGTGAGCATCATACCAGTTAATCCAGAAGTAAATCATCGCTGGACTGGTAACAAAGTTGTCATGATTTCACATAAAAGGGTATTGAATGTTGATATGTATTTGCAATATAATTAGTAGATGTGTATTTCAGATAATTAGTAGAATGTCAGGGATGTTGAATATATGTTGACACTAATAATCGGAATGAGTGACTAGAAGATTTGAATATCAAAATGTTTTATGTAGAAAATAAAAATTGTTTTATCGCCATTTAAAGTTCCTAATTTTATAATTATTGTAAATCTTGTTTGGAGAGAAAAAAATCTCATATTTAAGTGGGCCAGCGAATTGAATGGGCTGTAGGTTAAAATTTTATAATAATAATGGGTTTATATTATAACTTGGAAGCACAGCTTCATGCTTAAGCACATTAATTTTAAAATAAGACCAGGGATCAAAAACAGGGAATGATTATCAAATATACACCTTGATTAATTCAAAAGTTGTAATCTTAAGTTAATATTTTGAACAATGTAACTTGGCAAAACCAATTTATGCTACTGTTAAAGTTGTAGTATTTTATTTTATATATTTATTTTTTTCTACGGATTGCCGAGATGCTTTATTTAATTGTAGATTTTTTTTTTTCCGTTATTTATTTAATTATTTAATAAACATTCGTTATTGTTTTTAAATTTAAATTGTGTCTCATGTCTTGATATTTTGGGTATCTGGAACCTTACACCGCCTTATAAAACTCATATAGTTACCATCTTTGTCAAATTTTATAAACGTGGCAGAAATGTAGAGTATATCACATTCAAAATTTTATGAATTGTGTCATAGTTACTGATTTTCCATAGCTTGTATTTCTGATATAGATTGATCATGAAATATCTTTATTAAAGGGAATAATAAAACCAGATAGTGTATTAATAAATGATATAAGAGTATAAACAACAAACATATATGAAGTATTCATTGATTATTGGCAAACAGAAGCGATAAGATAAGATAAAAGAAAAGAAGATACTAGATTCAAATATAATAAATCTTAATTATTTTTTTTAATTCGTTACAATGTAACTAATATAAGGAGTAGATATAAAATCCCTTCTCTATTCTTGATATTTGGAGAAGTTCCCTAATAATAATAATAAACTACAATCAAAATTTATTAGATTGCTTGTTTATTTAATTAACAATTTTGCAATTAATAAACTTATTTGTATCACTATAACACATATTGTTGGTTATATTAAGAATAGACATTAGCTTACATAAGTGTATGTCTTTCAGTTTGTGTTTATGGAAATCGTATCCAAGGATTAGTAATGAATTGAACAGTAATGGATGGTTACATCTCACCAATAGATCGAAACCTTGAGAAATAAGAGTATTGTAATTATTAAATTCAAGAGAGCTAGCTTGGAAATAAAATATTATAAATTTTCAGAAGTTAAAGAATATTATTATTATAGTAATACTTAATCTGGAGTTATTAATAATAAAAGGTACACTCCATTCTTGCATGTGTGTGTGTTGAAGGAAATAAGATTAAGGGTTATTATTTGAAAAGATATAAAGGAGAAAACAACACAGACATTTGATATTATATAATTGTGACTGTTAAAAGTAATAGATGCTGAGAACGAAAAGCGTATTAATTGGGTTAAATGAGAAGGGTTAATAACATCTATTTTACTTTGAATTAAACAATAATCTAGTAATAAGTAGTATTAAGATAAGTTACAAATTCTCTGCATAAATTACTGATTTATTTCTAGTCATTTACATATTAGAGATACACAATAATATTCCTATAATTACCTTTGGAGATCATATATCTGTGTATAGTTGTGAAAGAAAGTTATTTATATTATTTTGCTAGTAATAATAACTTGTCAGGAAATTATTTGTATAATATTACCAAGTTCAAAAGTAAGAACGTAATGTATTATAACTGATCTCATTAACATTATATTTGTTTAAAAAATTTAATTATTTCTTTCACGTATTCTAGAATAGTAAGCATTGATGGTGATCTCTGGTGGGCATTACATATAAAGATACAGTTACAATTTGGCGCTTGGGTATAGATAGTTTTATCAACCTAATCCTATTAAGTTTCCATGCCAGTTATTTATTTATCGATCGTTCGTCAACAGAGATTTTGGTTAGAATATATATAGTTCATTTTTATCTTTAAAATAAAGTAGATGGACATATCTTACATTTACCAATCATGCATTTCACTCAATTTTATTTCCCTAACCATGCATTATTTTTTGAAGTCCTAGCATAAATGTTTTACTTACATTATCTACTCATCATTTTTGGCTACATAATCAGTTGAAATTTATATATTTTAAAAACAAGATGCACATTAATTATTCTGAGAAACTTTCATCCTCTTAACAACTACTGCCTGATATCATTAACTTTCTTACTTTTTCATATGTGTATATATGAATTTAAAAACACACAAAAAACTACCAAGTAATACATTATGTATATGGATGCATGCATAGTAATCCATGATTAATTTTTATTTCTTTCTTAAAAATATTTATGTACATGGAAATATAATGTACATAAATTAATTTATTAGCTCATTTTATAATTATAGTTTATTGCATTTCAACAAGAATTCAAATATTATAGAATATTATTTCAGTCATGATTATCTTTAAAAAAATAAAAATACTTTTTTGTCAAATATTTTTAACTCAAGACTTATGAATAATATTGTAATAAAAAAACAAAATGTGTTTATCATTAAATTCAAATAGACTGTATACAAAGAAAAAAATAAACGGAGAATACCGCATGGTAACAGCAGCCTTTTTTCCTTCGGAATGCAAAACTTCCATCTGGATCATTGTCATCTTCGTGGTCCGAAATAGATTGTTGACCCTACACAAATATAATACAAGTATGTAAGTAAACAATAAATATATCAAAATGAGTATATACACATATATTTCAAAGATATAAACTTCATGGCACAAACAAGTTCAGAATATATTACTAAGACAATTTACCGACAGAATTCCCAAAGTATCATTTACCTGAAAATAATGCCCACCTTTTTTTATATCAATGCCAATTCTTTTTTGTCAGATAAAAGATAATCTTGTATGTTCCATGAAATAGGTTTATATTCTAAGCATTAATGATTTGCTAAGCCATAAAATTATTTAAATGCTCATTAAAACTTAGTATTTCAAAGATATATATGTAATAAATTAGATTTCTCATGGCAAATAAGGACATTTTTAAAATGGATTCAAATGCAAGCATGTTGTCTATTTTGAGATGAGAAAATGAATGTTATTTTGGTTAAGAATTCAAAAGTAAATTTCCTGTTGATACAATGCTACTTAAAGACATTGATAATTAATTGTAGTAAATCATTCTTGATGTTTTATAATCATTTATTAATTATTATTAGTATGACTTTTGTGATTAGCGATTTTATATTAGATATTGAAAAAAAAAAAAAATGGAAAAAAGATACTTATTGAGAAATTTGAGAATCGATAGAGCAAAAGGTCTACAAATCACACAAGAGATCATATATCATATACCAATGACAAAAAAAAAAAATTTTAAATTATGAGAAATAAAATTTATGTATTTATACAACATGAAAATAATACATGACATAAAAATATAATTTTCTTCACGTTTCATTTAAGGAACAATAAAAATGATGTGCTTTAGAATTTAATTTATCTTATGTTATATTTATACTGCATGAAGATAATCTATTTAGTAAAAAAACAAAACAAAATTTACAACAATAAATGTTAAACAAGAAAATAATACATTTAGCAGCCAACATATAGAATATGAAAAAATTGCCACAAATTACTTTAAATATTGATGCTTTTATTAAAATGTTATTTATATTTATTTTGTTCTGATTTGATTACTAAACATATAGAAGTCATGTTTTTATTTGTTATATTTAATGTCATGGAATATTTTTAAAGGGAAATGAAAACAATGTATGGACTACTTTTTGGAAATTAATTCCTTATATCATATTTTTTATACTGATTATTCAGCAAAGAAATAAAATCCATACCAGTAAATGTAGTCAATAAAAATATGCAATATATTGAGCAATGAAATTAGCATAAAATATACATAACATTTTAACCCACATAACAATACATAAGAGTAACTGACAATAATTATTGATTTGCTATAAAAGAAAGATGTTTTTATTTGCTGTGCAAAATATAAAGCATTTTGGATTGGTCTAATTGTTAAATATTATTTCCGTATTTTTATTTAAATACATTTAAATCCATGAATTTCTCACCATATTATAGCATAAAGTTTTATTTATCAATCAGTTTTTTTTTCTATAATCATTGGTAAAGAGAAGAAAAGATTAAGAATAAGCATTGGACAGGAAATTATAGAGATTAGACCTTTTAAATATTTAAAAAGCTGGACAACCGGTAATAAAAATAGTGATTAAATAAAATAGAGTTACAATGGTTAAACAAGCTTTTAATAAGAACCAAAAATAGTTATTATGTGAACCAATGAAATTAGATCTAAGAAAGAAGCTTGTTAAATGTTTTGAAATAATGCTTTACGAAAAACAAAAATTTAAAAAAAAAGAGAAAAGATAACAAATTGAAGACTTTAGTGGGTAAATCTGTAAGAGTAAGAAATAGATAAATAAAAAACAAAATAAAATCAGAAATATAGAAGTAATTCAAAACAAAACAACACTCTCCATATAGTAGTGCCATCTTGTGCTAACAAGAGCAATCAATGGATGCCAGAAGGCTTGTGCATAAAATCCCTATCTAGTGCCTACTCATCCAATATCCCCAGACTAGTTTCTGGCTTGTGGCCTTCATCAGTGAGGAGCCTTGGATCTGAGAGCACTGCACCTAGATCTTAGGATCTAATGCAACCCTCCAGCACCCACCTTTTAACTCTATTTAACTACAAAACTATGAGAATGAAATTGAAAACACTATTAATATTTTCAATCCAAGCTCAATAGCTTATATAGTCATATGGGTCTGAACTCAATTCAGTACCCATACATTTTGGTGTCTTTGGCTCTTTAACAACCATAGCCACCACTATCCTATTAGGCACAAGCCAGAAACTAGTCTGGGGATATTGGATGAGTAGGCACTAGATAGGGATTTTATGCACAAGCCTTCTGGCATCCATTGATTGCTCTTGTTAGCACAAGATGGCACTACTATATGGAGAGTGTTGTTTTGTTTTGAATTGTTTAATAACAATTATTGTGCTAGTATGAGATAGTGATCATGTGATAAATATAGAAGTACTAAATAGGAATAAATAAAAAATTAGTTTAACTGGATTGCACATGTATTTAAGGCAAATGAATTATGAATAACATATTCAAAGAGACTGTAGAAGCTATAAAGAAATGAGTTGGAAGAAAAAAAAATGATAATCTTAAAGAGAAAACTAGTTGAGTATTTAAAAAGTAGATGAAAAATCGGGGGTTTTAAGAATGTGATTTGATATGGTATGTGGAGCCTGCCTTTTAGTAGATAAGCAATGATAAACATTAAAAATATTAATATATTTTTAAATAAGATAACACATATATATCTTTAAATAACATAATATAATAAACAAAATTCTAAAAAATCTATTTTTGTACTGCTTTCCTTATAAGGAATCAAGGTCCTTACATGTATAACCGACTCGAGCATGATTATTTTCAATATTCATAACAAATTTAAAAATGAGCACTTTTACATATTATTTTAGATTATAATAGGACTATTTTCATTATTTCTGTTTCAAAAGAACTCTTTATTTGAAAATAAAAACTGATGTTTAATTACTTTAGATTATTTAAATATATAATTTCTTCCTCTGGACTTTAGTCAATCTCCCTACACAAACAAAGATTACACCCATAGCAAACAAATAAAGGCTATGAACTGATCAAAATCAAAATCCTGAAGTTCATGATTATAATGTATTTGGTTGACATTTACAAGTTTTTTAAACCTATGATTAAGGAATATAAAAACATAGGTTTCTGATTTGTAACAAACAACATGTGATTTGCTGTGTGATTAACCATTTGATATAAATTAAAGTCTTTCTGAAAAGTTATCGGTTAAAATCAATTTTCTAAAAGCAGACCTACTGATTAAGTTTGCTTTTCAACAAATTTATGCAATTTTTATAGCATTATTAAATATAAAAAACTGTTATATAGAATTGCAAAGTTGTTGCTTAATTATTATTTTATTTCAAAAGCACCATTTATTTAATGAAGTAACATTTTTGTTTTTTAATTTTTTGAGAAAAAACTCTTCCATATTATTATTTTCACATTTCAATGCTAGCAAATATGGGCAAATCATTACAAATTCATTTATTTTGTCTATTTATTTAATAATCATTACCCAATCTCTAAATAAAAATACTAACAAATATTGCTTTAAAATAAAATAAAAATTCTTTAATGAATCCCTTGTTACCACCTGATATACAAATAATTATTAACTTATGATATCAAATCTCACTTTCTAATTTTATACATTATTGTATTTATGTAATAAACAATTCTTTTAATTATACCAGCTAAGCATTATCTCTTAAGATAAGAAAAAAAACATATATGAAAATAAAAATAAAAAACACATTAAAATTACAATTGTTTGACAAATCAATATATATATATCAATATTAATAATAATAAAAGAAAATAAGAAACAAGCAAACTATTTTATATACTAAAAGTTTGATAAAATTGGGTTGGGGGGGGGGGGGTATAAAATGGTTAACAATTGATTGCTATTTATTTTAAATCAAGAAATATATAAACGCTTTGTTAATTGCTCATGAGATCAAATGACATTGAAGCATCCAAATAGCAAAACAAATCCAATAGTTCCACATTCCATAGATAAAAATGATATATATATATATTGTAACGTCCACTACGTTATTTAGTGTTTTAAACGAGTTAACTACTCGTACTCGGTGACCAAATTACGTCCTATCTATTAAATTTGTTTTGTCATACAATTCAGTAAAATTTAATGGACGCAATTACTTTTCCTGGTCACACAACACTCTTTTAACTAATGTAGCCACTAAAATAATGTGATCAAGTAAGCCAGCTTTTAATTTATTTGAAAGGCGCCAGAGTTCTATATCAGAACCCACTGGCAAAAATCCCTTTTTTATTTATTTAGCTATGACAACATTTTGGGATCTCCGGAGGATTGTGTTTCAGTACAACGTTGGCAATTTGTTTGAATTATAATAATGTCTAAATTGTAATGAATTTAGAACTATAAGAATTAATAACAACATAAGTTATATTTTACTTTATTAATACGAAACAAAAACATTAATATGATCGAGAGAATAAAATATAAAAAGACAATCAAAATATAAAACTACAGCTAACATTTGTTTCTTTTATTCATATGACTCGTGGCGACAGTTCATCATGCTTAAGAGTTCAAAAAAGTGATCACTAATTTTTTTGATTTAATAAAGTTACTTACCGGTAAGTTTGAATGTTAACGTGCAGGATTTCTAATGTTGACCATGCATGAATTTCTTTAGAATGGATCTGCGGTCCAGTATTCGGGCGATCTTTTAAGTTTTTGTGGTTAAAATCTAGTAGGAGATGGCTTCTTCACTCAGGTAGTTCGCGACACAGGTACAAAGCAACTCCAGCAAATGAACTGCTACTACTCGCACATCTTAATATTTCAGTCCATTAGTAACAGTAGTTTGGCCCACTTTCATAATTTCTTCATGTTTATTTTTATTTTTACTGATCTCTGCAGGAAGGACGATTTAAGAAGAAGCCTCTGCATCAACTGTTATTCCTTTTGTCCTGTTTATTTTTTTTCTTTGCGCAACTCCTATTGACACCTGCTAATGTGTACCAAATTTAAAAGAATTTAGCTCACAAAGTCTTCTTTTTCTTTTCTTGATCGCCATCTTTAATTACCTAAAGAATGTTATCACTTTGTTTCCATGCTGCTGATGACCTTGCGATAATGGTTTATTTTAAATTTAACAAATACAAAGTAAGTTTCTCTTTGATTTTTATTATACTTTCCACAGTCATTCTCTCTTTTTAATTTCATTAAACACACATAAAAAAAAACATATACACCCACGTTGTTTAAATGAATAGATCAAATATATTTATATAAATATATTTTTCATTAGGAATTTATCAATTCAACTTTTAAATTGCCAACGCTATTTGTACTAGGATAAAATACAGTACAATATATTATTTCATTTAATTGACAATCAATTAAGAAACCATCTCAGAGTTGTTATTTACCACTAAGCTAACCTGTACAAAATATTGTAATCATTATAACTCACGGGTCCCCAACCCTATGCCCGTGGGCACCATGGCGCCCGCAGACCATTTTACGTGTGCCCGCCACTATCCAAACATGATAAAAAATTATTTATATGATACAAATAAATTTAATTTTTAAGATTTCTTATTATAAATTATTGTACTATATTGTAATCAAATTGTAGGTCATACTAAACTTTTACAGCGTAAAAGGGTCTATCATTAACAATATCCAACTATAAATTTACATTGAAAAAATAAATGGTGCCCGCTACCTGGCCAATATTATAGAATGTGCTCTTAAGTGCAAAAAGATTGGGGACCGCTTTTATAACTGAAAAGTTGAAATGAATACATTACGATTCCTATAATTATGAGCTCCGAATTACATTTTCCCCATCTGTTAATTAAAGCAGTAGATTTTAGGTAAAAATTAATTTCTAATATTTTTTTTAAAAAAATTTACAAATTTATTCCTACTTTTTTCCCATGAAAATCTATAAATTTTCAATACATGCTTTGAATTACGAATGCCTGAATTTACTATTAAATATTTTCTTAGAAAATGCATAAAATGTATTGCACTACACTTAATAATAATAGTAATGTTTAATTAAAAATAGCAAAAAGATTAATGATAAGTAAAAAAAATAGTAAACTATTTCATTGAAAAAAATGTTTACTGGTGAAATAGATTCCTCCTCTGAACTGAGGATTTCTGCAAAATGTACATCTCCCTCAGAGTATTGAGGTAAAGGTGTGGAAAGTACTCCCGTCGTTGACGGTTCTTTATGCTTCCTCTTTTTATATTCTCGTTTCTTCCTAACTACACCTACTTCTTCCTGCAAATATATTTATAAATATATATATAAAAAAAGTTAATTTGAACAAAAAAAATTTTTTTAAAAATTAATAAAATAAAAATAATATTTAAAAGAAAATGAAGAACAAAGCTGCAATTTAATCAAATTAATAAAAATAAATAACTTTTAACTATAACAATATTAAAAATGATTTTAAAATATTACAAAAGAATATTAATGTCAAAAAAAAAAAAACAATTATCAGTGTTTTACTGAATAACAACAGATCCAAATAACTGCTTTTGATATAAATCACCGCTGATAAACCCAAAATAAAATATATGCCAAAGTTCCAAATTAATAAAAATTAACAATAATTGAATGAAAATATATTAAAAAAATCAAAAAGTAAAGTAAAAAAGATTATTTACTACAAAAGATGATATTAATAAAGTGATATTTTATTGGATACACAAATGTTTGAAAATATTACAAAAAAAGTAAAATATGAGACATGATTTTTTTATCGCACAGCGTAGTTTTTTTCTCTTTTTGGACATTAATAATTTGATCATAAATTCCACAAAATGTTGCCTATCTTCAAAAAATATATAAATATTTATCACTTGAGTTTAATAAATATTTTAAATAATGAAAAACAAAAATCTTCAGAAATATTTTTTCTAATTAATAAATGTTAATCACAAGATCTAGGAAAAGGCCTATCTATTAATTACTGAATCTTCCAATTTTAAATGTCTTAGTTTCACCATAATTAATAATACTATTATTTTTAATTCCTGACTAAAAATTCCAATGATAGTTCAATCACTTTTTATTCTAGAATCATTAAAATTTCTTTATTAATATTATTGTCTTTCTTAATACTTGGTATTAGAAGAAGTTAAGAGTTACAAATACCTTGGTCAGATTATTAATACAGATGGAAACATAATAGAGGAAATTAATCATAGAATTAAACTTGGTTGGAGTGCTTTTGGTAGAAATAACTTGATATTAAAAGGAAATATGCCTATGTGTTTGAAAAGAAAGGTTTTTAACAAATGTGTTTTACCAGTTCTTACTTATGGATCTGAGACTTGGACACTTAATAAAAGATCAATACAGACTTCAGACCACTCAAAGAAGTATGGAGAGATGTATGTTGGGAGTAACAAGAAGAGATCGAAATCGCAATGTATGGGTAAGAGAACAAACAGGTGTTACTGACCTCATTGAAAAAATTAAAAGATTGAAGTGGAGTTGGGCTGGACATATTGCTAGAAGAGATGATAATAGATGGACAATTGAAATTTTAAACTGGATTCCAAGAGATTGTAAAAGACCCAGAAGGAGACCACATGTAAGATGGATGGGTGAAATAAGAAAATGTGTAGGGGTGATGTGGAGAAGAGAAGCTAAAGATCGGAGAAGATGGATTAAACTTGGAGAGACCTTCATCCTGCAGTGGATTGATAATGGTTGATAATGATTATTTTGTTCAAAAAACATTTCTTTTTATTATATGTTTTAAAAATATTAAAAAAACAAGTTATCTATCAGATTCTACAGAGCATATACCAAAATAATCACAATATAATTCACCCTACCTCACCTCTAAAATTTATGTTAACAATGGTAATCCACTTTTTATAACTCTTTATTCTAGAACCATTTATATATGAATTAAACAATCATCCAGCTGGCATAAGTGGAAAACCATTAGATTGTTTGGATTTTTTAAGTCTTTAGATTAGAGCTTAACAGAAACAAAGGTAACTACTTTAAAGAATAAGTATAATCCATTTCTTCTCACTGATGAAAGTTAATAAACAGAAAGAAATATGAAATCCAATTGGTTTTATTATTTGAGAATTCAAACATTATTCATGCTTACACAAATGACTCAAAAATATCAGTGATATTAAAATGAACTATTACTACTAAAGAAATCCTTTGAACCATTACCAAATCCTCTTAACAACACAAGAAATTTCTACCAAGAATTTTAAATTCAAAATTATAATTTATTTAAGACTTAAACTTTGTTTTGACTCCACATTTTTTCTATTCATTTGCATCTCTATTGTTATTTTGATTTGAAATAGCAAAATTTTATCAATTTTTCCATGTTCTAGCATTTACATAACCAATAATAATAAAAAAAATTTTAATCATTTCCCAATCCATTTTGGTTCTATAACAGATAGCACTGCCTGTACTTGTTTTATTTACAATGGTTAAAACAGGCAAAACTTTTCATTATAGTAGTGCCACTCAATTCAAACCAGAGTAATCAATAGATGCCAGACGATTTGTGTATAAAATACCTATCTAGTGCCTACTCATCCAATATCCCCAGATTATTTTCTAGCTTGTGGCTTTCATCAGTGAGGAGCCTTGGATCTGAGAGTACTGCACCTACATCTTAGGATCTAATGCAACTTTCCAGCAGCCATCTTTTATCTCTACTTAACTACAAAACTATGAGTCTAAAATTGAAAACATAATATTTTCAATCCACCCTCATTAGCTTATATAGTCATATAGGTTTGAACTCAGTTCAGCATCCATACATATTAGTGTCTTTGGTTCTTTAATAATCATAGCCATCACTATCCTTATTAGGCAGGACAGGTACAGTGCTCTCAGATCCAAGGCTCCTCACTGATGAAAGCCACAAGGTAAAAACTAGTCTGGGGATATTGAGGAGTAGGCACTAGATAGAGATTTTTATGCACAAGCCTTCTGGTATCCATCGAGTACTCTGGCTTGCACTGAGTGGCACTACTGTATGGAGAGTTTTGCCTATTTTAACAGCTTGAGCAAGCATAAGAAATGGTAATCATGTGATTTACAATGGTTCTAAACTGACCTAAAAATTACTTTATATTAGTTACTCATTTTGTTTGGTTTGTCCCATTTAACAGTTTATTTTTAAAAGTAATGAATTTATATTTTAGTTTTCATTTTTGAAACTAGATGACAGAAACAATCAGAGAATTAAAATAGTTTTCTTTCACTCATTTATAATATAATGCAGTAGGATTTTTTTTTGTTTTGTTTTGTTTGTCAAGATGAAAGATAAATTTTAATTTATTTTGAAAGTTTATTTTTTCATTTCAAGCGTAATTTCATTTATTTCAACAATATTTTTACTAATAAATATAAAATATATTTGACTTTTATAATTAGTAATTAAAAACACCAAAATGATGAAACAAAAAATAATTTAGACATAAATGTTCAGAAAGGCTAATACAAAAAATTTTTTTTCTCCCTGTATAATATTAATGTCTTAAAAAAAATTTTAAATTATTTTTAGTAATTTTCAAAAACATTTTAAATAATAATTATGACAGAAGATCAACTGAAGACAAACAACATATATGATAAAATTAATTGCGCCAAAAACAATCAATTATTGAAAAAATTATTTTTTGCTATTGGCTTTCAAAAAGAATGAACAAATAATTTCAAAAGCATTCATTTTCGTGGGGAAAAAACTGATTAAAGAAATTTTATATGAAAACAGTTTTTTTAAAAAAAAAACCAACAAATCTATAAAATTAATATCAATTGTTATGTGATACGTGTGGGCATATATATATAAGAAATAACTGAATTACATATTTTGCTATCTATAATGTGAATCTTAATTAAATATTAATGTTACCAACAGTTACAAAACCACAAAAGAAATAATCCATGCATTCTTGGGCATATGTTCTTCATCAGCTAAATCTTAGATTCATCTGATATGCTGGAATTTAAAATATCTGTAATATATAATAAATGTAAAAAAGAATCTTACATTTAAAATATGGTGTTGCTTTTACACTACTACAATAGTTTGATGTATAATGATTATTTTAGCAAGCGATTTAAATGAAAAAATGGATTATTCTGTAAATGAATAGATCATTTATTTTACTACATTGTAGCTTCTGACAGTGTTAAAATATTTAATATCCGCATTACATATATAAAGTTATTTAAAAAATATTAACTTCTGAATCTTGCAACTGTTATTGTTAATATTATCATTAACATTTAATTGTCTTATTTTCTACTATAAGTTTTTAATCTATAATTGATATTTCTATTTGGTTTATGTATTTACAAATGTTATTACGAATGTCTGTTAATAATTATATTTTTTATGTGTGAATAAGTAAATCTGCCTATAAAGATAATAAAACATTATTCTTCATATAAATTATCTATAATTTGTATTAAAAAAATAATAATAATTTTCAGTTTTAAAATAGCAATTAGAATACTTTTTCTTTCTTTCTCTTTTTTGAGATTCTGTTAGTATAATTTATCCAATTAACATTGGAGATACTTACCCTACTAACCCTGTCAATCCTGCTGGTCCAGCTGGGATGCCTATTGACTGTGTATTGATTACTATGTACAGATGCAAATGATGGTTGTGTGTGTTTAATTGCAGAGACTTCGGATAAAATTTGACCAGTAAAATCTCCTAATTGATACCTTTAAAAAAAAAAAGTTATATAATTAAACTTCTTTATCTTTTAACAAAAAAGATACAATAAATAAAATTAAAAAAACTGCAAACACACACACACACACATATATCCTTTCATGCTTTGCTTCAATGAACCTAAAAATATCATCCTTGCATCTTTTCATCCTTAAGATCTGACAGGGCCAGATAAAACATTATTAATTCTCATTCACAAATTCAAATTTTTCTGCACATTTTTTTTGCTGCAAACGTTTTAGTTTATCTTAATATTCCAAACATGTTTGCTCTCTCATCTATATATATTTTATATAAATATAAATACATAATAAAAATTTTTAATACTTCAATATTAATTAGCACATAAGAAGAAATTTTGGCACTATTAAACACGTGTAAACATGATACTTAAATATATAAATGTCAGCAAATTTAAAATGTTTCAAAATAATAGTAATTTTAAACTTTTTAAAATTTTACTTATTGACTCTATCAAAAGTCGTTTTCTTTTTATTAAAACAAATATCACTTAGGTTTACTTAAATGATTAACTCCTTCCTTTACATAAAGGGAGACTGTCATATGCATCATTTGGTTCCAATCTTTGCTCAGGTACTCCAAAATTGTAGATAGTAGCACACCTATGTAATTTTTTTTCGATATATATACATACAGTACAAAAGTTTAAAAATTGTCCGCAATAAGATATCAACAAAATTAATTAACATAAAAAAAACAAAATACTATTATATAAAAAAAAAAAATAACGAAATAATAAATTTAGGAACAATATATTTTTAAATGTACTTACGGTCCCTGCATTCAAATGTAGGAAAATACATGTGGGCATGTGTTCATTTGATCATTCTCTCATTGAAAAAATCATAAAAAATGCTATCATTTATTTTCATATTTCTTCTGATATTAAGTGATGATGGGCAAATGCATAGGGTGCAGTGCCTATGCAATTCTGTTAAAGACTTCCTATAGAATCAACACTTTTTGATAAAATATGTTACATTTTAATGTTACTATTTACAAAGAACACTCATCCTGCTACAGACTTTGTATAGACTCTATTCTTTGTGATGTTGCAAATGTGACTATTTTCCTCCCACAAATTTAATACTTGTAATTTTAGTAATGGAGAAAAATAATTGAAACTAGTATAAATTCCTTTTCTTCATTTTACTATTCTGGGAATTAAATTTATGTGAAGTTACTAAAAACTTCCCATGAGCTATTTGTAAACTAATACAACCCCATCAATAAATAAAAAAGTACACAATGAGTCATCTATACTTTAGCTTGGATTGTATATAAGCATTCAATTCTACGTATTGATTTGTTCTTATCGGATACTCAACTAATTTCAGCAAACAATATTTTTCATTCAAATCTGACGAAATTATTTTCATTTTATGACATAAAAGGAAGCACTTCATGGATACTACTAATTAACTTTATGATTTAGACATTTTAAAGGAAATTTTCATTTATTCACAACAACATAACTACAACACTCTCATTACAATAAAAATACGATGGCATGAGATAAGAAATTGTTAAGCCTATATTGTACAAGCTAAAACTCTTGCAATTTATAAAGTTAAATAGTTTTTATTTTATTTAATATTTTTTTCAAATTGGAAATTATTGAATTTTCAGATTTTGAGAGATAATATGGTGATCTAACTGTATCTAATAAATTAAGTTTTAAAAATGAGTATATTTTAATATAAATTTTTAAAATATTATTAAAAATTATGAAACTTTTAAAAATTATTAGTTTCTTGAAAACTTTAAAAAAATGACAACTAATTAAATAGTTTTTAAGCATTAGATATATAATAATTAATATCAATAACAAATAATATTATAATTAATATCTATGTTTTTAATAAATGTTATACATTAATTCAATAACTATTTAAGCATATATGTTTTTGTGTATGTAAACATATATATACATTGTTATTTACTGCATGTTACATATAATAATTTTGAAAAATTTTAATATCAAAAAATATATATTAAAATGTATTAAATCTGAAATTTCTACTCAAAATACATATTTAAATAATATTAGAACAAAAATTAATAACTACTCTTTCCTATTGTATTGCCAAATGTATACCATATAATACCAAATTGTCCAAACACTGTTACACAATGCTTTATTTACCACCCTTTCTTACAGTTTACAGCAATCTTCTTCAATCAAAACTGTAAACTGTAAGAAAGGGTGGTAAATAAAACATTGTGTAACAGTAGTAAAGTGCTTGGAGAATTTAGTATTATATGGTAACAAAAATTAACCTGATAAATGAAAACAACAAACTTATAAACTTGAAAATATATATACATACAATATATAAAATATCTAAAGATTACTAAAAAAAAAAAAAAAATTACCTTTTTTCAAAAATTTCTACTGTTAAATGTAATAATTCCCTTTTCGATTTCTCTCTTCTTTTTACCATTTCTAATAAAGTCCTGTAAGTCAGAAAGTGATATATATTTACAGATCTTAATATAAATATTTTTAATAAAAATATTTTTATAAATAAAAGTTCATTCTTAATGATTATTTGATAGGAAACTCATGTATATGATTTGAATCCAGCTTGATTAGATTTATCAAATACTTAAAAGAAATGTTAATTTGCTTCATTTCTTGATGTGTTATGTTATACTGTCAGAAAAGTTTCCATTAAAATAGGCCAAGGCAATCAACCAAAATAATTTTAAATGTAAAAAAAAAAAAAAATTAAATTAAAAAATTAGTCAAGTTTCTGTGTGACCACAATCACAACTCCATTAAAGCTTTCATTTTTTTAAATTGTACAAATATAATTCTTTCATTCTTGTCTTCTTCAAAATATTGTCAAAGATCATTTTTCCGCTAATATTTTTTTCTAAATAGAATTGATCTTATATAATTAGATCTTTCATCCATGTTAAGCAGCATTTTTAAAATGTTCTATAACTTCTCTTAATAATCCCTGGTTATAATACTCAATTTTTGCCAGAATTTATCTTTTATTTAAATAGAAATTGTAAAATTAAGAGCGTGCTAATAGCTCTAAACAAGCTTTTTTTTTTTTATTTATGATAAATGCTACTACAAGAGAAGGCATTCAAATCATTTTTATCTTGGATTGTCCCCATCCCCAGACCGGTTTCGACCTATGGGTCTCTTCAGTGAGGAGTTGGGACATTATATCTAAAAAACCAACTTTGCTTGAGTTGGTTTTTTAGATATAATGTCCCAACTCCTCACTGAAGAGACCCATAGGTCGAAACCGGTCTGGGGATGGGGACAATCCAAGATAAAAATGATTTGAATGCCTTCTCTTGTAGTAGCATTTATCATAAATAAAAAAAAAAAGCTTGTTTAGAGCTATCACGCTCTTAATTTTACATATTTGTAAGTGCAAGCTATATATAAGTCATGTGACATCTGACTTGTTATTATTACTATTAAATAGAAATCGTTTTGTTAATTTAATATGTCAAAAAATAGCTGATAAACTCGATTCCTCCCTAACAGGTAAAATATGTTCTTTTCTATCATTAATTCTACACTTCTCTGCCCAATGAATGAAATTTGTTTGATCTCAGCATGGAATATCTTAGAATACATACTTATAACTAACTAACATTTCTATCCACCTGCTTTTTTTTTTTTTTTGGTTACAAATCACAATCCAGGGGATTTGAACCCAGACTTTCAAACTCCCTTTAGTCATTCACTCCATCTTATACAACTGATCTCCAATATACGTATTTGGTGCTGAACAAGCACTCATCATTTAGTTCAGATCACCATCTCATGGTTTATATTAAAATAGCAAATCTTCAAACTTTGAAAATCTGATGACGGCATGTTCAAAGCTCTTATTTGCCAATTTTGTTCTCATACCCATGTTGACATAAGTCATTCTGCCCCTTCATATGTAAGACCTTAAGCCCATTCAAATACACAGAAGAGGAATGGGCAAAATACAGGCGAATTTGTAATATTTAAATACAAGTATAGTACATATACTTTTAAGTTAGATGTAATTAGAGGGGATTTGAACCCATACTTTGAAGCTCCTTTAAGTCATCCACTCCATCTTATACAACCCACACCCATAACCATATACATGCAAGAAAAATAAATGGTCTCCAATATACATATTTCGTGGTGAACCAGCACTCATCAGTTGGTCCAGATCATCTGCTATATATATATAATCAGTTTTCAGTTTATCTGGACCAACTGATGAGTGCTGGCTCAGCACAAAATATGTATATTGACCATTTATCTTTTCGCATGTACGTGATCATGTGTAACAGTTGGTTTAAATTCCCTCTAATTGAGTGCCGGTTCAGCAGGAAATATCTATATTGGAGACCATTTATCTTTTTTGCATGTATATGATCATGTAGGTGGGTTGTATAAGATGGAGTGGATGACTAAAGGGAGCTTGGAAGTATGGGTTTAAATCCCCCCTAATTACACCTAGCTTAAAAGGATAAATACTATACTTGTATTTAAATATTACATATTCACCTGTATTCTATCCATCCCTCTTCTGTGTATTTAAATAAGCTTAGGGTCCTATATATGAGGGGTTAGAATGACTTAATAGTCAACATGGGTATGACAACAAAATTGGTAAACCAGAGCTTTGAACATGCCATCATCAGATTTTCGATGATATGGATGGCTGAAAAGTTGGGTAGTTACAGAAAATTAAAACCTGTCCCATTAAAGTTTGAAAATTTGGTATCTTAATATAAACCAAGCACTGATTATACATGGGTGTGAGAGATGATGATCTAGACCTACTGATGAGTGCAGGTTAAGCACAAAATATGTATATTGGACCCTATTTATCTACTTCACATGTATGTGGTCATGTGTATCTGTTGTATAAGATGGAGTGGACAATTAAAGGGGACTTGAAAGTCTGGGTTCATATCCCCTCTAATAAATCATTTAATAAGTTAAAAATATTTTCAGTAGTGGAGAAAAATTTGTTCAGACATGCAAAGTAATCTCTTCGGGTACTGTTTTTGCAGCATTTAATTTTAATATTTAAATTTAAACAAAAAAAGATGCTGTACTTAAGATGCTTAGAGATTTACAATATACTTTTCCCTCTAATACAGATTATTATTAATAATTTATTAGTTTTAAAGTTACAGTTTTATTGCATAAACATATAAGCAAAACATCATTTTTTTATTATTAAGTGACTGGGGAATGAGACATTTTATAATTACATCATTAAATACAACCTAAAGAAGCATCTGGTATAAAAAAATAATAATAATCTTTGAAGGAGTTCTTTGTTCATTATTATTCTAATAATTAAAATAACTTGTCTTTTTTTTTGTCATATTAATAAATGTATTTCTCAAGTTTTTTCATAATGCATATATACAGCTATATTACATAATGACAAAAATGTTAAGCCTTAATATGAAGCCAGCCTAATATTCATGCACAAAAAAAATTTAAAAGGATTTTAAAATATATGTAAAAATAAAGTTTCAATATATATATATTATTGTCAAAAGAGTCATTTAGAAAAAACAAAATTATTATACACACAAAATATAAACGAACAAAATAAAAATAATAATAATAATGAATACAATAAAATGCAAAAATTAGATTTAAAAAAAAAAATATTGAAAAACAATTATAAAAGCTAGTTCGATAAAACCAACAATAAAATTAAAAAGAAGTAATAATCTAGTCATAATCAAAAATGTAAAATGATAGAAAGAGAAATTCTACATGCACTTAGGTACAAAGTAACACAGCTATATATATTTAACCAAAATTTTAAAAAAACCAGAAATGCAGCAAAAAAATCCAAAATGAGTTAACCTGGCCTGCAAAATAAAATAATATAAAGTCTGTTGATATGTATATATAGATATTGTTTCTAGTAGAGTTTTAGCTAATAAACACTTGATCTCTTATGTTATAGCTACCATCTATAATTTAAAAAAAAAAATTGTATTAATACTTACACAGCCCTACTTAAATCTCGCCGTAATTTGAGCATTTTTTCGTACGATGTTTCATCATTTTTACGATTCTAAAAATTTTTGAATAATATTATAAAATAATATGAAAAAAAAAAATCAGTATATAAATTTAAAACTCAAATACTTACTTTTCTAGTTTGCATTTTTTCTGTTCTCCGTCGAAATGCAACGTATGGATTATTATTTGTTGATCCATCTCGTTTTTCTGTTTTTACTTGTGGAATTAATGGATATTGCTATAATGAATAATATGATAAATGTGTGTGTTTATGTGTGATGTAAGTAAATTATATATTTATGCAAACACAATCAAAACATGCACAACTTACAATCTTAAAATAATTTAATTATCAAATTTTAATAGAAGTGAAAATATAAAATATAAAAAAGGGGTCATATTATACAGTATGGATTTAATGCAATTCATCATTATAGCAAAATTATATTTATTAGAAATGTCTTGGTCACAATTTAAAAATTAAAGTCTATGAAAAAGTTTCACGAGTCAAAGTCATCTTTAGTGATTGTTAAAAAATTATAACAAACCTAATTTTCTTTTTTCACAGTAACAAGGACATACCAGCTAACTGTACTTCTGTTTAATGGCAGAACATATAACTGACCTTTTCCCAAGTCTAAGATTTCCACTGATAATTGTTTTTTCTCTCTATATTTGTTATTTTTGCTATCATTCATATATACATAAGAGTTGTCACTCAATATTATGCTTAATTCCATATGATTGTATAATTTATGAGCTTATTAGTAAACAGAAAAAAAAGTATCTTTCATTGTCAATTTAATTTTTTACTGTTTATTAATTAAAAACATAAAACTCGGATCTAAAAAAATGAATATAATTTAAATAATTAACACTATTATTTAAATAGAAGCTTTCAGTTTAACAATATTTAATGCTAGGTCATTAAAGTAAGCCCATTTTTTCTTTAAATGATTAATATCAGTATTATAGTAAAAAATTACACCATTGCTTTTTCATTTTGTTAATAAATAATTAATTTATTGTGCTATATAAAAGAATTTGTGAAATAGGAATGATTAATGAATAATACATGTGTTAATAAAATAATATATAAGAATAGCTTTTAACCCACCTTGAATAATAAGAATAATAAATATCCTATACGGTTTGATGCCTTGAAGCAACCCTAGAGCTCGGCATCTATTGATTGTGGCCCAGCTCTGTCACTTTCAATAATGCTCTAATTTCTTATGAAGAGAAAAGCAATAAACCATTCATTTTTTGTTTTTATAAGAATAATAAAACATGTAGGTTTGTTAACTATATGCATTCTTGAGTATATAGGGTGGGGGGTGGACCCATTCACTTTACGGCAGAAAATACAATCCCCATTCTGCAGTTATTTGTAAAATGTTATAGAAATTTATTTTTTCACTTGAAAATTTGCAGAAAAATTGTAATTTAATTGCCTTTACATGAATAACAAATGTAACATTAAGAAAGCTTTGTCATGAATTTTACCAAATGCAAAGTTCACATTACACTGTTCTAAATGTAGGAATCTTCAGCATTAATTAAAACAAAAATCACCAATTAGTTGGCTTGTAAATGTTATTCAATCTATTTATATAAATATATTACGTAATCTTTGAACTATAATTCCTAGCTACATTTAATTTAATCCAAGTATATTCACTTAGCCACAGTTAAAAAAAAGAATATATATTAATCTTCAATTCTATACATTATTAATTTAACTGGAAATCAAACAAAGTAAGCTTTTCAAACAAAGAGCCCAAAATTGTTTTAAATTAGTACTGAATTTTCAAAGTGTAAAATCTTCACAATAATTTAATTTTTTCCCTCTCTCTGTTAATGTATGCAAATATAGTACTTGTGGGAAAAGCTGTCATAAAGCAAAAAAAAAAAAATTTTTTCTAATTAATAATTAAAAATAGGTAATACAAAAATTATATTTCATTTAATATATCATCAATAAATATGTTTATTTCTAACACTTTTTAAATTTTATCAGACAAACTATATATACACACACAAGTAATGTGCACCATGTTTATTGAAAATACGACTACATTTCTACTGAGAGATTTGCCTAAGAAAAATTTCACAATAAAACTTATTTAAAATATTAGTAACAATTTTTATAATACAAATAATGTTTTTCCTATCATCATCTCTGTAGAGACAAGATTCTATTTGTCAATAAATTTGAGAAAATGATCAAATTATTTGATAAAAACCATTTGCAATTAAAATCAAACATGTTTACTACATTTAGAGGGTTGATTAATTAGAAATCTAATTAAGTAATTAAACCTTTTTTTAAAACCAGTTTCAATAAAAAATATCCATCTGTACTGATCATTATCTACAAAAAAAAAAAATTAACTATATAAAAAAAAAAAAACTTTCTGATTTCAGTTGGAAAAGAAGCAGCGAAGATTTGGTCAGTTAATTTTACTGATTACAACTGCCAAAAGGAGAGTATTGGCCAAAGATGAGAAACAAAACATTAGCAGATATAAAGAGAGCAGTGGCTAGCGGAAAAAATGAACTATCCTTGAGCATCAGACAAACACCATTCATGGATAATTTTGAACCAATAAGTCCATTAAGATTCCTTCATTGCCATAAGTGTTTTAGATATACTACCATTTCAGAGGGGGAAAAAATTTATATTTACTAAAGTTTCCTTAATTAAAGAGAACATATAATGACACAATTAAGCATACTATATTCTCTCTTTACAATTTGTTAGAAAAGTAAAAAATTTACTTTTAAAAAAATATTTTAAACATTCAAAAGTAAAATAAGTTTCGAGATAATTTAATACTTATTTCTTCTGCTTTTGATATTATATGCAATGAGACTTAAAATAAAAAAAAGTGGGTAATACAATTAGCATTTTTATAATTTTAATGTTTTATTTAAGTAAAAATTGTAAAGGGGCGGGGATAATAATATTTTATAAATTATTGTAATATGTTTAAGAAAGATACAATTTCCCAGGCTTTTAATTAAATAAATAGTTATAATACAAGTTTTTTGATCCAAGAATTGATCGAGAAATATATTATGAAGATAGATTATTTTTTAAAGTAAACAGTACAATACCAGTGATAAAAACAATTTACAGGCTCAAGAATCCGTCAACAGAATACTGAGTTTGTATTATTTTTATCTTTCATCTACTAACAGTTTGATGAGAGTATTCTTGCTTTTGCTTATAATTAATACAAGATAGTTCATTCTATGTCATTTATAGAGCCCGATTGGTGTTGATACAGTTTCTGTAGCCATGAATGACTATATGAACGTAATCGGTTTCTCAGTTTTGATAAATACATTATGCATTTTATAGTGAACAATGGACTTTGCTGCTGTGTTTTGACTATGCAATTTGTTTGCTTTTTGAATACAAATGCAATATGTGTAGTTTTAAAAGAAAGACTTTTGCTATATTATCTAGATTGTTTAAGAAGAGTGAGCAAATTTAGATAAAACTTAAAAGATTTTGTGATGATTTGATAATGATTAGATTTCTGAACTAACTAAGCCCTTGGGGGAAAAAAAAGTTTAATAATATCTAGGATTTAATTAATGCAATATTAATTTAAAATAAAAAATGTAGAAGATAAATTATGTGATGCAATAATTTTACCAAAAACCCATCTTGAATATAGTAGTTAATATATTTAAATTATAATTGTTGCTTCTATAAATAGATATTAAAATGATGTTAATTAAATCAATGATTGGAGACTTGTAAATGTATATTAATAAACTTCATTTTCCTTTTAGTCATTGCTATAAATTTTTATTATTTGTTACTTGATAGTTTTTATATAGAGTATGCATTTATATATGGAAAGAAATATTTTATTATCATTAGGCTTATAGTCTATTGCAGCTGTTGTGCAGTTTGTCTATTGTTTATATATAGGATTTAAGCAGATAAAAATTAAATTTTGGTTTGGTTATTGTTTAATGTTTATGATAAGACAACAAGTTTACATAACTTGAATTTTTTGTCTTATTGCAGGCTATGCTAGGTCTTGAATGTTATGTTGATTAATTCACTTACGGCATTCGTTTCAAATCATCAGTAATAGGTTACAAATTTTGGATAAGAAAAAACCACTCCCAAGCAAGTAGACTAATTAATATATGTTTTAGAACAGTTGACTATCAATCACTATTCAACCAGTGTTCTCATTTATCTACTTTATTTTATAAATAATGCAGTTAAATTCTTTGATTACAATAACTATCATGAAAACAATATAAAAGTTTAATCATTTAGTCCAAGGCCTTGCATTACATCTTAATTTGTGAGTGTGTGTACTAGATATACTTTTCACAGTAATAGACAAAATTCCATCAAAATCAGAAACCTTGTTATTATTTCTGAGAAGAGCACAAACAACAAAAAATGAAGTCAACTTAGTTATTTAAAAGAACAAGATGGAAGAGCTGTCACTGTCAAAAAGAATGGTGTTATTTGGCTGCTTTCAATATCATTGAAAAAGATAAAAATGAGAAAAAAAATCAAAATTGTAACTGACTGGCTTATTTAGAAATCAAAAAGTAACTATTAAATAGCAAAAAAAAAACATATTGCTAGAAATTATTGATTAATATACATAAGCATTTGTTTCATGAGTTAATATATGTAGCAACAGAGAAGTTTAAAATTTCATTTATAGAAAAGCTGAATTTTTGACTATTATATTAAATGGATCCATGCCAATTAATATGTCAGTAATAATGAACTGTTCATTCAGAAGTGGTCTTAAATGTACAATAATTAATAATGGAACGAATTGAAAGTGAGAAGATTGTTTTCGATCAGCAGATTTAACATTCCAAGTATGCCTGAAAAAGAGTATCTATTATTAGTTTCAAAATCCATAGGTACTCAATGATGAAAGCCAATAGACTATAACTAGACAGAAATTTAGTAGGCATTATTAAAAATATAATCCAGGGTTCAATTTGTATTAAATTACAACATTCTGAATATTTTAAAAGAAAGACTTGAAAAGATAGTATTTCCAAGATACAGATCATGAATATCAAAGGCAACAGAAATAATAATATAGCAATCATATAAAATAAGAAAATCTCAAGAAAACATAATAGCTCATTTAACTCAAACAAGGAAGCATTAATTTTATATTTTAAAGCTATTATTTAAGCACCAAATAGATTCACATGAGAGAAAATAAAAATATACATACCAAATCTAGTTTAATTGCTATAATAATAATAATAATAATAATAATAGTAACAGTAATAATAATAATTCAATTTATTAAACATATAATAATAAATTAGAAACAATCCATCCAAATATATTACAGATTTTACAAACCAAGTATATTATAGTTTATACCGATTAAAAAAATCATAAGAATTCAAATTGAAAATGTTAACATCTAAAACTAAATAGTTTATTATTAATCATAGGTATTCTAATTATGATTAAATTTTATAATAATTATGATTGTATATTTTAATACAAAATAAATCATTATTTCTTGTTATATTGGGCATTCTATAAATTATATTATGAATAAAGTTCTGGTAAATTTAAAACAATTTTTCTAAGAAATACTTATCACTTAAAATCCTTTTCTTCAGAAGAAAAGTTTCACTATTCATATGTACCTAAAACTCTTTTCATTATTTTCTGTAGTCTAATCTCATAACATATTCCAAATAATAGAACAATAATTAATTGCTGAACAAGTATTATGTAAAATAAATAAATATATGAATAATTATGTAGGATCACAATAATTCTATTGCATTTAAAAATTATTTCATTGATGTGAATTAAAATGTTTTCTAGGAATAGTTTCATTAACAGAATAATGAAAAAAGCTAGAGAGTTTTATTATTAAATGAGACATTGAATGTTTTTCTCAATATCAGCAACATCAAATGGCTTTATTGCTCAGAACTTCATAAGAAGTTCAAGTACAAGTACAAGAAGAAACAGAATTGGGCTTGATCCATGGATCTTAAATGCCAGTTTACCATTTTATCACTGCACCAAACAATGAATATGAAGCCATGGAGCTTTGAAAACGTTAAGCGTAAATAAATATTAACAAATATAGCTTCTCTAACAAGCGTAAAAGTGCATAATTTTTGGGATTAGGATAATTAATAAAATATTAAAAGTTAATATATGAATATATTTTTTAAAATTTGAAATGTGATAACAACAGTCTTTTGGAACTTTTAAAAACATGATCAATTTATTTAACTTTTTACAAAACCAAAAAAAACCAATAATAGTACATCTGCTGCAATACCTATAATGAATAGGAATAAGAACTGGTAAACTTGAAAATTCTTTCTAGTTCTAATCCAATTTACGATTTTTTATTCAGATAGTTGATCAAGCTAATCATCCAATATTGGGCTATAAATGAATAATACCTAGTCATTTTTAGCCGAAAGGTAAAACAAGAGTAGAAAAATATTCAAATTCTTATCTTCTGAGAGTTAAGATAATCTAATGGGTAATGGTAGTCTTTTATTAAGATTTTTACAAGTTGTTGGACACTCGTTGACCTGCAGGGAGTTATTTAATGGCTGTTTTGCCTTTATGCCCCTGTCATGTTTAGTAATAATATTTAAATATATTAGGTATATAAATATCCTTTGATCAGATCAAATATTTTAAAATTGCCATGGGAAATTTTAATGCTATAGTTGTAAAATGGGAAATTTGAATATGAAGACAGAAATAAGAGAAAATAGATTTGTAGAATTTTCAAGAAAAAAAATCTTTAAATTGTGAATTCTTTTTTAAAGATAAATCCGAAGTGAAAATCAACATTGAAATATCCAAATGACTACGGTGAGGGAGATATATATTTTGACTAAGAAATCAGGGGTGCATGTAATGCATAAAATGGATTCTCTGTAAAAAGTAACCAAATAAAGAGATGTAAGATACGTATTAGTGCATAGCTAGAAAAACAAAAGCTATTAAGAAAAGACATTAATAATAGTTGATATTCCTAACCCTTCAGAAATACTCAAATAAATTTAATACTAACTCTCAGAAATTCTCAAATAAATTTAAGCTACAATTTGAAAATGATTTAAAAATAATATTAAGCAATTTCAATGATGGATGACACTCTTTATAAACAGTTACATGGATAAGAAATTTTTGACAGGTAAGACAATGAATAAAGAATTGAATGTCTGTAATATTGCAAATTATTGTAAAACTGAGTTAATGATATAAAGAAAAACTATAAAAAGAATACAAGTCACAAATACGTAATGCATATCTTGGTATTAAAAGAAAACTTCCAGCAATTAAAAAAAAAAAAAATTGTACAAAAAATTATATAGAAATTTAAAACAAACAAAAAAACAACAACATCCTTACGATATCATCTTTTGAAATGCTAAGTGCTTAATGTGATGAGATGAGATGTGCAAATGAATCTATGAAGAACAGAAAAGCTCTGAGAAATATAAGAATAATCATTATCTTATAAACCAGATGGAAAAAAAATAGACAAATTGTTAGAAATTATATAACAAATGTTTAAATGATAAAAAAAAAATTGAATGATTAAATACCATATTTAAAAACTATAAAAAAGGAAAATATCAGACTTTTATTAGTTCTAGATAGGATCTTTTCTGTGATTATTATACCTTATCTACAGAGAATGTGAATGTGATTATAACAAAGTAAATCACATTCAAATATTAAGAGAAGTTTATAGTAATGGCTAATGAGAATGAGTTATCATTTTCTTGGATTTCATTTATAGATTATGAAAAGACATTTGTTTCTATAAGCATTTAGAAGACATGAAACCAGGATATTGTCAAATTCTGATAATATTTATTAAATGCAATAGTGATTAGATAACTTGGTGACCCTAAGATTAATATCCACATGATTGCTCAACAGAGGAATTCCATCTTTCCCAATTACAAAAATGATCAGGTGAAAGCAAAAAAGTAGGATTAAAGATGGCTTTTCAAAAAAGAAAGTAAAGATAAATAGTAATGAAGTAAAAACAAAACAATTATACGTACCTTAATTAGATTATTAATATAGGAAAAAATATGATGGATGAAAGTAATCATAAAATTGAACTTGAATGGATTGCTTTTGGTGGAAATAATATTAAAAGAAAATATACCTACATATTTTAAAAAGTTTTTATTAAATGTTTTACAAGCCCTTGTGAAAAGATACATGTTGAAAATAACAAAAAGAAAATGAAAAGCAAAAGAGAATAAACAGATATCATTAACATCAATGCAAATATTCAAATTCTGAAATAGAGTTAGGCAAGTTATCAATATAGCCAAAGTCTTAAAGTAAATCCCAAGTGACTGTAAAATATCTACAAAGAGTCATATATGAGATGGATAGATAAAGAAGTTTGCTGAAGTGATGTGGAAAAATTTGAGCTACAGATCAGAGAAAATGGATTAAACTTGAAGACTTTTATCCTGCAATAAAGTGATAATGATTAATAATGATGATGAATATAGTAGTTATGACTAAGTAAAGCACATTATTATCCGTGAGAATTGACTTTACCTTTAATAAAACTTTACTAATATTTCTTTTTGGAGCAACATCATAAAATGCACATCTAAACTATTATGAAATATACAGAATCTGATTCTAAATACATCATGTGATTAATTTTACTTCTTTTGTGAATACTTCTATCTTTAAACAAAAAAATATAAACATTAAATGTAGTGAGTGAGTTAATTAATTAAAAAATATATGATTTAATATCAAGCATACCAGTTTTAACCTCTTGTTTAACCAGTAATCATAAACCGCTATAATGAGATCATCATCTTCTTTTAATAATAATTTTGCTTCTTTTAATGTTACAACCTAAAAATAAAATAAATTTAAAATATCAAATACATGAACACTATTATTATTAATATATATGTATTCCCACAATTAATATTTAGAGAATATTATTTAAAACAATTAACAAATGTTAAAACATGAATGAAAATATATTCATATTTATTTTTATAAAATCCAAGTTCCAACAAGTGTGGGCCATAACCTCCAAGAGAGTCATTAAAGTGTTTTCAAAAAGATCAGAATAGATATATTTTTAGCTGAACTATTTTTATAGGAAATTTCATCACAAAGGTTTTCAACACTTAATTATTTCAATATAGTGATACTGTAACTGATATTTAATAAATGAAAGGAAGTGACTAATATTCATTCATTGCAATAAATACTTAAAAAATAAATCTGTGATGTTTATAAATTCCAAAACGTCTAAAATTTCTTTCATTCTTTTTATATTGCTACTATAAAATCCTTATAAAATAAAAAAATTAAAATAAAATTTTCACAATATTTTATTTAATATATATGACAGTTTTGACTGATTTAGCACTCTTCTTCGGATAACATGAACTCATATCTACTGTCATAAATATTTAATAAAGCATTGAGAAAAGTTCATTTTAAGAAATGTGATATTCATATATACTGAAACATTTGATATTCTAATAATCTGTTATAATGGGCTTTAGCTGAAAATTTCTGTTGTGGATAATATGCTCCCAAAATTTAACTGAATTATATATGTAGACAAAAGAAAAATATTTTATTTTAAAACCTAAAGTGAATAATAAATATTAATAGTACAATTTGCAATAAAATATGTCACGCTGACAAATATTTTGTTCAGATTTTTTTCGATAAAATTGATTATGAAAAATAATCAATTATTTTTAATTGATTAAAAATATTAATAATAAAAGTTGCATTAATAAATACTAAATACAAACTTAGAATATAGTTTTGCTTTTAAACGAACATTTTCTAATATGTAAGTTTTGTTCTGGAAAAATCTATTTCTAATATTTTCTTTATCTTATTAAAAATGTCTTTTCTATATAAATGTAGTGGAGAGTTAGCACATTACTTGGCTATTTGTAAAGGAATCACAACTCAAAAAAAGTTGAACAATATTATTCTGGAATGATCCTCTCTTCTCAGATCAGATTCTTAAACATTCCTTTTCAATTGTAATTTGCTTTCAACTTTTATTCATATATCTATATTAACTTTATTACTATTATACCTGGAAAAATTAAATTAGCAATTCTGCAAAAATTTCTTGATTTCATCAAAGATATCATTTACAATTATCATTGCTTGCATAATGGGGCAATATTCGACTGTAAGACATCTGCAGAGAAAGACCACTGGAATACTTATTCCTTATCTGGTACAATGTAATTATTAAAATTATCATCCACCCATTCATATATCCATTATACTATAAATTTATATACATTATGTGCTTTTAGAATGATTCAATATTGTTTTTTATAATCTATTGTGAAAAAAAAAAAAAAAAAAATTATTGATGGAATTATTTGTTTTCAATCTCCCTATCCCAAAATTTTCTGTGGACACTCCCTATTAGATTGTATCATTTTTTTCCAAACTTTAAAAAGGTCAGTTTTCAAATTATGCAATTTTATGTGCAGAGTATGAATCAATATTAAAAAACTACTTAAAGTGAATCTCATTTACATAAAAATCTAAGTTAAAATATATGGAAATTAAGATAATAAAATTATTTAAACAATTATGAATATACAAATAGTACAAATGATTTTAAAATAAGATGCAAATAATCTGACTATATGTGACCATGCAATATTTTTTACATTATTACTTATATATGTAATTTATTTTTATTTAACAAACTCCAGTAAAAAATAAATAGATAAACAAATATTTGCTCCTGTTTCAATTTATGAAATCCTTACAGATTATATTGGCTTTTAATATAATGTTGACTCTTTTTCTAATTGCGAATATGACCTGTAAATTCAGTTATTTTTTTTACACAAACTTTTTCTTATACATTGAGCGTCGGCTGGCAGTTTAGAATCATCATGGCCTATTTAAAAATGCTTTGATTTTTGTTGTTTTCATGCTAAAGGTAAATAGAATCTTAGAGGCTGTAAATTCAACCAAGTAATTAGGTGAGTGTGCTTGCCCCAGTGTTAATGAATGATGTCTTCCTGAATCTAACACTGCGATCTTCAAACTGTGTCTTCTCATCTCCATTTCTGATCTTTATCATCTTCTCCACTGTATCTTTTTTCTATTCATATTCACGCACAATGAACTTGTAAATCAGATAATATTCAAAGCTGATTATATTGTATCCATGATTATTTTCCTTAAATTTTCACACTGTTCATTCAACACCATTAGTAGACAGATTAAATATCAGGAATCTGTATCCAATTGATATTTATTTATTTTTATACTAAACAAATTCACCATGTAAGACCTCAGCACAGAATTCAACTATTATTCATAATATTTCACATTGTTTTCTTTCAAATTATACTAGAAAATATAATTCTCATGAACCTTAAAGTTGTTACGAATTATCTGCTATATAACATAATTCCCATTTCCAATAGAAGTCTAATACATGGTAGTTTTTTTTTAACAGCTGTTACAATTTTAAAGCTATAATTTTGATATTTCTTAATTTATGGATTATTTCACTGCTAAGCTGAGATAGTTCAAAATTGTCAGAGACCTCAATAAAAAATCATGATTCATTTCTAGTTAAGTAATAAAATCCAACATTTTTCCTAGGGGATCCACAATTTTGCTTGTTAATATCTTGCTACCAAAAGCAATCATCAAGTGCTTCAATAGTAATTTGCCTGTGAAAGTTAACCATAGTAGTTTTCTTAAAGATAGAATAAAATCTATCACAGTTGAAAAGGTTGATTGCGAACAATTAAAGTTTGTATACAAGCTTGCCAGAACATAAGCAAGAAATTTCTAATATGAATCTTAAACTAACTTCATCATATATGTAACAGTTGAATCTCATTATCATAAAATACAATTTTACATTAAAAGATATCAATTGCTTTCAAAACAAATAGAAAAATCATGAATTAGCACTTTTAACACAAAAAAATGTAAACATGCAATACCAGACATCTGTAATTCAAAAAAAATAATAACACTGACAATGATGACAATGGCGATGATAAAGCAAAAATATATACATAGATATTAAAATCTGTCATTTCATAATTGAAACTGACACTGCTCTTTCTAATTAAAAAAAAGTGAAAACTTTTAAAAATATTTCTGACTGCAATGCATTATAGCTTTTGAAGGTACCACTTGTATATACCTATTTTAAACACACTTTTTTTTTCAATACTATTTCACTGTAATTTTTTTTGTTATACCCATAATTTTGTTTCAATAAAAAATAAACCCATCTAGTTCCTACTCATTCAACATCCCCCATGCTAGTTTCTAGCTTGTAGCTTTCATCAGTGAGAAGCCTTCGATTTGAGAGCACTGCAGCTAGAACTTAGAATCTAATGCAACCCTTCAGCTGCCACCTTTTATCTATTTGGTTAACTATAAAGCTAGGAGCCCAAGATGAAAACACCATAATGTTTCCAATCCAAGCACATTTATTTTTATAGTCATTTAGATCTGAACTTAATTCAGCATCAATATATATTTTGGTCTCTTTGGTTTTTCAAAAATCAATCACCATTATTCTAAGGGCAGGATAGATATAAAACCATCAAAACATTACATGATTACCATTTCATATACGATATGATGCGCTATGGCTTTCCCTTTATTGAAGACAGAAATCTCTCAGCCACTATGGTCAGAGAAATCTGTTAACCACCTTACCCTCCCTTTCCATTTTCTACCCTAAGTTTTTCCCCAATTTCTTTATTCTGATCCATCCCATTTCCACATCATCATCTTTGTCCACTCTATGGCCTTTATATCTAGATCCTTCTTCTCATCTTTTCCCAAATACAGCATAAAAACCAAGAACCCACTTTCTGTATAATCATTTTGTTTATATTTATTTTCCCATAACTTCATTATTTGTACTCTTTCTGCTTGTAAGCATTTACATTCAATTAATAGATGCCTAATATTTTCCATGCTTTCTTTCCTTAGGTAAGCTTGTAAGCATTTACATTCAATTAATAGATGCCTAACATTTCCATGCTTTCTTTCCTTAGGTAACTTGCAGACTAAATCATTCACATTTCTCCAATTGTGTGTATATTTCCTTGTTGCTAACAATCCTGTTAGAGCCTTTAATGGTAAACAACTTTCCTTGCTACTATCATAAATTAACACACACCAATATTGTTTACTTCTATATATATTTAAACTCTTTTTATTCTCCATACTCGTTTCTCCATCTCTCCAACTATCTATTTTTTATTAATGCATCTATTCTTCTATCCATTCTTTGTCACTATAATATTGATATAAAAATGAATATTTAATATTGATATAAAAATATAAATGAATAAATATCTGCTTCTTAATAACCGAGGTCCCGCTGGAATTAATATTAGTTTTTTAACAAACGATCTCAAAATGATTTGAAATGCTGAAGTCGTCGCCAACCATTGAAAATGTATTACCGCGGATAAAGTAAAATTAAAAAATGCTTTTGTGAAAGTTTTCTCTTGCTATCAAACTTGAAGCTATTATTAAAACTACAATTTAGTCAAATAAGATAGTTCCAATATTCTACAGAAAATAATTATAAGTGCTATTACATCGTTATTTTATTGCAATAAAAACCTCGATGATTTGATTTTACTGAATTGGGATAAATGTAAAAAAATATGGATGTGTCGTTTGTAAAATGTTTTAACCATAATGGCATCATTTCCCTTGTCAGAAGCTCATAGTGAAGGAACTTAGATTATGAACTAGGGAAATAAAGTAAAATATGATAATGATTTTTTTTTTTGTTCATGTTTATTATTATATTATACTAGTTTTGGATAGATTATTAAGGTATATATATAGTTTTAATGGTATAAATTTGTAATGAGTCTGAAAACAGACAGAGGTAAAATTATATACATTTATTTATTTATTTCCTCTACTGGTTGGTCTAAAATTTAACTTTAAATTAAGTATGTTTAGATAAAGAGATATGCCAATCTCTTACATTTATAAGAATAATTTATTCATATTCTATTTATGGGTAAACAGACAAAATAACTTGCCAGAAGAATAACAGTATTTACTCATAATAACACAATTATCTTATTATAAGCAGTTTTCCATATAAGCAGGAATACACTCATTTTATATCTTTATTATATTTTGCCTATAATTTAATATGTCCACTTCAGTTTATAGAATTTGTGCTATTTTTCATTGACTGTGTTTCTTATTAATGCAAATTTTTTTATGCTTTTAAAAATGTTTTATAGTCAATTGACTTACAATACTTTTGTTGGTTCAATACACTATTTAGTATATATATTGTGAAGTAGGATATTTATCTTTTAGCTTTTACTGTGAGAATTATTTTATCTTGCCATTATTTTGATGAGGTTAAGTGCTAGTTTCCATTTTATATGTGTGAGAAACATATAATTTCATCAAATATTGTATCATTGACAGTGTGCATAGGTAGATGGAGCATACTTTCTCAGTGCTTATTCTATGAGAGGATTATATTGTCGAGGCTGATAATTAGTTAATGCTTAATTAACATAGTTTAATCCCTAGAGAGGATTATTCTCATGGCATGCATTCTGTTTCCCTTTGTTGAAACGATGTCCACACACTTTATACCTAGGAGAAAGATATTGGAATCTGCCATAGTATTATACAACTATATAATGTTGTTTTGAAGAGCCTTTCTTTATTGTTTGGTCCCTCATGATGATGTCTAGTTATTTTCCATCATGTACAGTAAAGTTCTTGATGTTCTAAAAATTGTACGGCAACGATAAGATAGAGTTAGATTCAGGGATACTTATTTATCTATAGTGTTTAACTAAATAGAATAGTGTATGTTTGTGCTGTCAACAATTTACAAGCAAACCAACAAAACTTACTAGTAATTTTAAAACTTATTTTATGTATAGCATAAGAGATACACATGTGCAATGTCACTTTATTGCCATCAAGCAGTAGTTCGCCGATGGATCGGTAAGACATTTCAATAGTTAGAATGATTATTTTATGGACATAAGCAAAGTTTAGTATCCTGTATACATTTGACTTCTGGTATCTGTTCCCATAATTATATAATAAATTTCTTCATGCTAAACAGTAATAATTGTCATTTGTGCTTAATATGATAATTGCCACTGTCAAATTATTGATTAATAAAGTTTAATTATATTTTAATGCTTTCAACAGTATACTATAAATGGATATTATGTTACGAAACACATCAGTGCAGCAAAACTGATATACTGGTTCTCAGATGAAATATATCTTGCTCTATATTGTTTCTAAAATAGGTATATGTTTTTCAATTGTTTATTATTTTTTAAAAAATTGTAAATAGTGTAAATAAATCTTGTTGTTTTAAAAATATATTTAGTTGTCTGTAGTCTTATTGCTAATCATCATCCATATTATTATTATTATTGCTATCAACACATTATTTTATTATCTTAAAGTCATTTTTATTATTATCTTAAAGTCATTATTAATTAATATAGAATATTTTATTAGGCATTAATGTATCATAATAATTTTGATAAACTTTTATATTTAAAGTACATTTAGAATTTATGGCTTATTGATTAGAATACTGTAGATCTTAAGCCCATGTCTTATTTTAAATAATATTTTAATGATTTATTGGTTTTGGAATAACCTGTTTGAGTCATTAGATACATCAATCACTGAACTTGATCATATTTCCCATGATTATTTAATAAGTTTCAGTTATTAAAATAGAGTTTGTAAGTTATGGTGCTTACTTTATTAAGAACTTATTTGTACTTCATAAAGCTTAAAAGTTCATATTCCTGCTGGTATTGGAATTGCCAAATATTATTTATTAATTCTATTTTGTTTTATGGGCTGTTTTATTTGTTATATTTGGGTAGTGGCAAAATCCCTCTCACTGACCCAAGTATATCTTGTAAAATGATAATATTTAACTTATTGGAACCCTGAGAAAAGGAAATTGTTAATTCTTAATTGTAATTTTGAATTTATGGTAATTTTTATATCTTAAGTTATTTGTTGTACTTTGGTTGGAATTAGGTTTATCTTCACAGTTTTATTAATTCAATATAACTTTAAGATAAAAATTTCTTCTTTAATTTTTAAAACTTATAGTTCATTATAACTTCATGATTAAGTATTCTGGTTTTGTCAAGCTAGTTTAACCAATGTCGATACTAGAAGTTATTATCTTCATGGAAATTTTGTGACCTTAGATTTATTGTGTCATGCTAGCCTAATTGGTTTTAAGATAATAATATCTTTATATTAACATTTCTTTTTATGCATATATCCCTATTCTTCATATAGTGAGGGTTATAATATATAAGTCTCTATAGGAAATCTTGACTGCAGAAAAGTTTCTGTTAATTGAAAGGAGACCCTTTAATTCCTTTGAGGCCTTATACAAACTGAGCAGACCAAATTCCTCATTTTCATATATTTATCATTGCAGTTGTTATTACTACGTGATTATTCAAAATTAAACAAACATGAATAGGCTGCTATGAGTTTATTGGCTTTTTATTTCTGAGTTTAAGATCAAGAAACATTTTTCAATATAATATTTCACACACAGTTGAGAATTTATAATGGATTAACTGATGTTACTTTTTAACAATCCACTTTTTTATAAATAATTTTCTCTATATAAACTAAAGTTTGTATGTATGTTTATTACACCATGTTAGCAAATATTAGACAATTCATCAATCAATATTTCTATGTTGACATTTTTTTTTAGGACAAACAAGCTTTTTGCTTTATATTTCGATTGCAAATGAAAATCAGTATATATTACAAGTACTCACACATAATACAAACACAATTTGACCTGAATTTTTTAACAATTCAATTTTTTATAAATAAGCATGCCATGAAAACTGTAGACTTTGTATATATTCTTTTCAGCTCCAAAATGGTTGACCAAAAATATTCGATTATTAATTAAGTTTTCACATTTAAAATAATTATATTTAATCTATACATATATATATAATTATTGTAATAAAGTTTGAAACTATCTAGTTTGATGGATGCACACTTTTTCACCTGCAAGAATGAATTACCACATACTCATAAATACATAAGAGAAAAAAAGCAATAAATTTTTCTAATTTTAAATTTTTTTTCTTTCTTACTTGTTGCCCACTTCCTTTTTCTAACCGGTCCATCATTTCTTCAAATTGTAAAGGAGTAATTTCCATTTTTTTAGACTGCTGATTAACCCATTCTTCATCTTCAGTATCCATATCATAATCTGGAATGTCCTGTTCCATATTAAGAGCTAAACAAAATATACCAACAAAAAGTATATCTTTAACAATCAATAGCACATAGTTAAAAATATCTAATTAAAAATGTAAATTTTCATCAATGAATAAAAACATGTTTTAACTACGATATAAATCTATTTTAGGTATTCTTAAAACATCCACTCTAACATACATTTTTAAAACATATGAATAAAGGCAAATAAGAGTAAATCAAATTGTAATAATTTAGTATAAAAAAATCTAAAGAATAATATTTCTAACAAATTTAACAACATACAATCTAATTTCATGTTCACATTCAGACCACTTCTACATATTTCTTAGCATCACATCAAACATTTAACATGTACGTATACAAATATTTAAAGTTTGAGATTAAATCTCTAATGCAATTATAAACAATTAATATTATATATTTGTAACGATATTTAGACACAAGAAGCATTAATTTCAATGACAATCAAACACCCACTAGATAATTTAAAAGGTCATAAGAGATATCTCACAAATACATATTCCAAGTGGGTTATAAGGCTTAATACAATATATATATATATATTTTATTAAAATGTTTTCAAGCACCATGCTATTTATATAATGGGTATGAAATGAAGGGGTTAATTTTGGGAATAAATAATATTTATGACCTTATTTTTCTTATATTAGATTTATATATTGCAATCTCTTTTATGTTCATATAAAGATTACTGACAATATATAAATAGGTATAATGTATTTCCAAATTATATACATACAAACAATAACGTTTTCTTTTTATATTTTCTGTCATTCAGCAATAATTCATAAAATAAACCTCATGCAAAAGTTGTGAAATTATTTAAAATATCAGATACACAATTTGATTAATAAGTGAAATAATGCTCAAGGCTAAATGGGTTTGAAAATAATCATTAAAAACCAATCAACACTTAGACAATTCCAATATCGATCAACAATTTCAAACTGTTGTGAAGGCAACATTCTTTAAACAATAAAGGTGGCTGGCTGTCTTGACAACAGTTTGAAATTGTTAATTGCTACTGATATTGGGATTGTCTAAGTGTTCACTGGTTTTTAATGAAAATTTGATTAGTATATATTAATTAATATTTAATTCATTGATGTAATAAAATGTCTCAAACAGAAATTGTAGCCTATTTCAAAATAGCAAACACACAATAATATCACACATTACACAAAACTCCACAAAGGCTCAGCAACTCTCTAGAATTATTTATGAAATAAGAAAGAACATCCCTTTGGTATAAGCAACAGATATAGAACACTACTAATGCTTACCAGTTGAATAATAGACATGCCTAAAAAAAAATTACTATATGCAAAAGTATAGGAAAATTTTTTATAAAATATTTTCAAGGAAATATAACTTAAAGATCTAATCTTTTTCCATACTTTTCTAATAGTTTATTCTCATATCTATATGGAGACAGTTCATCGCAATTGTGATAACAGCATCCATTCCAAACTTTTAAGAAAATGAAGGATTAGCAATCATAAATTAATCCCATATATGTCTAGGAATCATCATCAAATTGTCACAATTATATAATGCAATTATACATAATGTATCCCACTGAAAAGATTAATGGTTCTATATCGAAGGCAGCTACCTGCAGCACCAACTCCAAATAAAAATATGTATTATGGAGCTACATAGGCATGAATATGAGATGAAATGAGACATTTCCTACCTTCATCAATCTTCTTCAATGCTCTCCCTGCCATCATAAATTCTTGCAAATCATTTGTAAATGTTACACAGTTTGAATCATTTCAAATGTTAAATCAAAATTTTATATTAATGTATAGTACCATCATGGATTACGATATGAACCATCATTTTATGTTGTAACTTAAGATCTAGACAAGCTAACAACAAAAAATTATGATAAACAACTAAACTATGTCACTATGCAACACATGCATTGATTTGGACTTGGGTTGTAGGCAGATTGGAGAGATCAATTACTTTTTTACTCACAGAGATATAATATATGGTCATCAGTTTCAGCTATGATCAAACTTTTGATTTTTCTATAATACCATAGTCCTGAGTTAAGCATCAACATAATTTTATTTCAAAATTATTTCAATAGTAATACAAACTAAACAAAATTTAATGTTGGGTTCAAATTATATGTTAATTATGCATCATATATAAAATGTTACAACAAAATTACAAGCTTGTTGAGGCGTTGGAAAGGGAAGCTATAATAAATACTTATATGAATCGATAAAATAATTGACAGCTGAGTGCTTGCGACGCATTTTGCCTCATATTCATAGCCATACAATTACAAAACCATAACTTATTTTACTTAATAACTTTTTTTGTAAATTAATGAAAATTATTTTTAAAAAACAGACAAAAATTAGTAAGGCAAACCATTGGTTTAGTCCTGTAGGCATTCTGATATCTCTCACTAGTGATATATATAGACTGCATTGCTATATATATATTACATACTTATCTAATCAACTATCATTGTCATGAAACTTATCTTTTTCTAAAAATAGATATCCATTTACCTATCCATACTGAATAGACAAATGAAATGGAGGAATCAGCTAATATCAGAAAAATCTGAATATGCTTGAAAAATCATGTGTTACTCTAAAACAAGTTCCAGCTTACTGTTAACTTCCTGCCATAGGTATTTGCATTAATCATTGCACTGACACATTTTGAAATGGACATGGTGGAGGAATGATAGACAAATTGTAAATCTTTTCCTCCGGAAAAAAAAAGTTGGAAACACTTTCATAAAAAAAGTTAAATTATAAAACTAGAAACTATATATTGTGTAAATAGTATTCGCAAATAAATTACACATAGTTAAGGTATGAAATCAATAATCTACATATGCTTTTAGAATATTCCAAAGCTACCTATTGCAAGTTTGAATAATCAATAGACAGCAGATAATTGTGCTGGAATATCCACATTTATTTTTATTTTATGTGGTACTTGTTCAAAATGGTATTGTTGTGAAACTAAAGTTGACATGTTTTCTTACATTATAATATAACTATAAGATTGGAAATTATTATTTATTTGGAAAAAACATAATAGTATTATCTACAAATGTCCACTGATTATTCAAGCTTACAATAGATGATTCCACATTAGAATGAATTGCTTCTATAAACAAAAATGGAGACAAGGAAAATTGTATACTATTTTGTTGATAATACACATATATCTAAATGTTGAATATAAAATCATTCACCTATGTCTTTCCTAGAAAAATATTACATTTCTAAACTAAGGCAAATAAACACATCCCTTATTGTGCTTTATTTTGAATAAGAATTATATAAAAATAATAATAAAGAAAAGCTAGCTGCAGGGGTGAAGTATTAAAAATAATTTCTAAATAATCATAGGCAAACAATTATTTAAAACAATTTTTACTAATAATTCATAAGACTAGATTATCCAGTAATGAATAATATTTCTGTAGTGTAATTTTCATTACATCACTCTCACACAAGAATGATTTCTATCTGTTTTTACACCTTATGAAGAGATGTAATTATAAACATATGACCAAAGACATGTGAAATAGATCTATGATCCCCGGTATGTGCATTTCATGCTGAACCAGCACTCATTAGTTGGCCCATACCACAATCAGTACAAATATCTTTATCATTGTTCACTAATATATACATAGATAGCAAATTACTATAGTTTAATCGATACATGCCAAATGAGCTGCCCTCATAACTTTGACACAAATCACTTAATGAATTATATTAATAACATTTATTAGACCAGAGATTATCCAATAATGAATATTTCTGTAGTGTAATTTTCCTTACACCACTCTCAGACAGGGTAGAGAATGGTTTCTATTCATTTTTAACACAATGTGGAGGGCCTTTAATAATAATGATAGGTACATGAGATTTCTTGAAGAAATTCAATGACAGATCGATTTGTTAATATGATTCTCTTTTATTACCAATTATCAACATATTCATAGCAATTGAATACAAATAATAATAAGCTTGCTAAAAAAAATTACTCAGACAGCAGAATAATTCACACACTAATAAACATTATTTCATAAAATATGAAGTCAAAAGTAATTCAGCAAGTTCTTTTTCTCTCATTGCATTTTTGCCATCCAGTGTAAGCTTTACTAATCAACAGATGCTAATGCTTATTAAATTCCTATTAAGTGCTGTACTATCCAATATCCTCCTATTAATTTCTAACTTATAGATTTGGAAGCCATTCTCCTGGATCTTTTAGATCTAAATGCATTTTTCATCTAGCAGTCATCTTTTACTTTGTTTCACCTGAGCTAAATTGTTTAACATTAACATATTTTTCAATTTGGGCTGGGAACTTGACAGTAAAAGTAAGTAAGAAAAGATGGCTGCTCGAGGAAAGCTGCAATAGATCCAAAAGATCCAGAAGTTCTTCACTAAGAAAGCAATATGCTAGAGACTAGTCTGGATATTACAGCACTAGATAGGGATTTAAAAAGCTCTACCATCTATTAATTACTAAAGTTTAAACTAGGTGGCAAAAATATAATGAGAAAAAAAAATTTGATGCTAAACAATTTAATATACAGAGATCATGTGATATCTTATTGGATTCAAATTGATTGCTATATTCAGTTTTCTAACCTACATAAAAATCAAGAGCAAAATATAAACCAACTACAAAAAAATGTCAGGAATAAAAATTACTGAAACAATTCTTCAAATCTGCTGCTCAAAAAAAAAAAAAATTAAATTCTCTTAGCTCTTATTTCCACTGATTATATATTTGAATAGTTCGTTTTATCAATTGGAGACATTAATATATCATTCCATTCTACTTTTTTTTTTCATTTGGGTAGGGGTGGGGTGAGGTGTCTTTCAGAATCTCAAGTCACATGTTCGGTTTTTGATTTAGCGAACTGTTTATTTAATGAAAAAGAATACCGAGACATTCAATCTCAGTACATTTATCTTCTATTATAGAATAATTTGGTTGAAATATATGTGTATATGATTATACATATAATAAATGAATACAAACTGATTTGGTTATTTGATGAAAAAAAATATAGAGATTCTCCAAACTTGTTGCTCATATACACTTGATATTAACTAGTTTAAATATTTGATCTTGTAGAATGATTTATATAATAACACACACAATAAATGAGAACAAACTGATTTTAAAAACTTAAATTGTGTAAATTTATTATCTTTCTTTTCTTTCCATAGTAAAAAAAAAACAACTGACAATTATGATTCTTTCTTTAATTTTTTTTAAAAAAATATAGGATTAAACTTTATTGGTACAAAATGTTTTACAAGGTAAGCATTGATTTACATAGTATAATATGGAGATCTAAGATGATGCAATATTTTTTGTCCATAGCTCCAAAAATTAATCAGTCTGTGACAACTCAAAGCATTAGTCCATGAGATGATTAATTATTAAAAGTAAATCCAGGTTACAATTAGGAATTATTTGTAAAGTCTAGAGTTCAAATATGAATAGCGTTTTAGTTTATAATATGGAGATCTAAGATGATACATTGTATTTTTTGTCCATAGCTCCAAAAATTAATCAATCTGTGACAATTCAAAGCATTAGTCCATGAGATGATTAATTATTAAAAGTAATTATTAGGAATTATTTGTAAAGTCTAGAGTTCAAATATGAATAGCGTTTTAGGAATACAATATTGAAAAATCCAATTTGCAGCAGATAAGTTGAGGAATAGGAAAACACTGCTAAGTCAATCTACTGTTCAGTTCTCCAGAATGGCCTTTCTTTGATTTTAATGTGATAATAGGCTTATAATGTCGATTTTAAAAAAAAAGTTTATTTAAAATTAATCAAAAAATATTTTAAGTGTATCCTTAAAGATTTATTGTTATAAACAGAAATCTTTTAATATAAATTTAATTAACACTGCTTAGCAAATTATCTGAGTTAATTAAAAATGACTTGTTTAAATAGCAAATCAGTTTTTAATTTTTGTTGTTAAAAACAGGCTATAAAAGATCACATATAAGCTTGAAATTTCAATTTTATCAGTAGTCTATTCAGCAGTAAAACGGGCATGGCCAATAGAAGTGACCTATTATTTATATTTCAGAAATGATAGATCTTGTTTGATTAATTATTACCTGTTTCTACTAAGTGAATTTTAATGTCATAGGAGGAAATTGATCTCAAGAATATTTACCAGCTATATAGAGAACTTAATATAAACTACTAATTTAAAAAAAAAAACTACGAAAATAATATTTCCAGTATGAAGAAAGTCCTAATAATGAATGACTTTAGAATTATAGTTTTGTGTTGCTTTAAAATGCATTTCAGTAAATCCATATATATATAAACTGAAAGTTAAACTAAGGCAGTGAATTATTACTATTTAATTAAAGGATTAAAAAAAATAATGGAATTGAAATGCAAAGTACTTCATTAATAAGCTATAGTAAATCATCATGGAATTTTCATACAAAAAAAAAATCCTAAATTAAAATACTGACCAATTTCATACCCCCCCCCCCCAAGGACTAAAAAAATAAATATGGCCTACTACAAAAAAAGTGTGTGTTTTAATGTAGCTATAATGTGAAAAGTTGGTCTGACTTCTGGGCTGATGAATAGTTGCAAAAAGATTGAACTAAAAAGTGTAAGATATATACATAAAAACAAAAATTTGCAAAAAAAAAAAAAAAGTACAATATTTCTGTTTTATTTTTTTAAAATTTAAACTCTGTTAATTTTATTAACACTTTAATAAAATTTCAAATAATAAATCTGATGTATTTATGATACATTATTATATCTATATTTATATGTTATGGTTAAAGTAATAAGGGTTATTATTAATAATTACTGGTAATTATTAAGATTATTATTAATAATTATAGGGATAAAAAATATATAAACATCTCATTGACCACAAAATTATTAATAATTATTAGCGTCTTTTGGTCAATGAAAATAATACATATAAATCACATAGACCAAGTAATTATAAGTACCAGTGGAGTCTGGTGAATATAATAAAAATATATGGAGTCTGGTAAATATAATAAAAAAATATATAGTATATTACACAGAGACAAAACCCTCCATACAGTAGCACCATTCAGTGCAAGCCAGAGTAATCAATGAATGCAAGCAGGTTTATGCATAAAATCCCTATCTAGTACCTATTCATCCAATATCCCCAGACTAGTTTCTAGCTTGAGACTTTCATCAATGAAGAACCTTGGATCTGAGAGCACTGCACCTAGATCTTAGGACCTAATGCACAAACCTTCCTGCATCCACTGATTATTCTGGCATACACAGAATGGCACTACTGTATGGAGTTTTGTCTCTGTGTAAACAGCTTGCGTAAGCATAAAGAATGATAATCGTGTGATGTTTGGCAAAATATTATTTGTTATTTATTATTTTAATGTTTAGTAATTTTTTATTTTGTTACAATTAAAGTAATAAAACTGATTATTATTAAATATTGTATTTTGATAAACAATGTATTCTGCAGGTGATTTGCTGGAAAACTTATTTGCTTTCTTTAACTTTAAGCAAAAATGAATAATACTCTTCACTTGTAAACAACTATTTTTTAATTTCCAATTATTTATTTGATCATTAAATAATTTCTTCATTATGTCTAAATTCTCCATTATGCTTATGGATAATGTAAAATTAATCTCTTCCAATAACATAATAATCAGCACTAAGTGACTGGTTAGCAAAAACACAACATGACACTTTTTTTTTTTCTGGAATATGGAGAAGCTACCAACCTAACGCATTGAAATTTATTAAATTTAATGTTGCTCGTGAATCTAACGATATTGAAATGTATTAAATTTACTGATAACAGTCATGAACCTAACATTCTTAAATTTACCACTGACAGTCGAGAATTATACATAACTATCAATTCATATGATAATTTTTTCATATTTATTCACTTTGACCATCTTATTAGGTTATTATTAATAATAACTGGTAATTATTAATAAACCAATCAAACACATCAATCGCAACATATACATCAAATTATGAAATACTCCCACCGCATAATGAATTAAGATTAAGAAAATTACATATGAAAAAATTGATTTAATAATTTGAATAATTATAATAGACTAATTTACTTACATTAGCATTTGAAAACAGTATTGCACTTAGAAACACATCTTAATTAGAGCTTCTATATATATATATAGCTGCTTATATAATTATAAACTAATGGGTATTAGTTATGTTAACCAACCATAGTATTACTAAATGAATATTTTTTATCACTATTCTTGATTCCATATTCTATATATGAATAATAAATGATATTGCAATTTTTAAATAGATGACTGTGTTGTCTTAAGCTTAAGAATTTCTTCTTATGATGAATGGTTGTATAGTTAAATAATAATTTAAGTTTTTATATTTATATATGCACGAACATATTTAAGCCATTTGTTTTTATTGTGCTAATTTCTGATATGTTATCATCACAACCAATGTAATATTCAGCCTTTACCGCTACATTTTTAACAACTTCAATATGAATTAGTTTCATTATATTATTTGAATTATCAAATTAATCAAAGGCTTAAATTTATGTGTATATATATATATAAGGCTACTTTACTCCAAATCTTATACTGTTATAATGGAATCCCCTAATATAACATTACCTTTATTTGAAGATCTTCCGACTGCAAAATTAGAAAAACAACTAACACAATTTATTGATTTATTAATTTTTAATATTACAAGGTTATAATCTTTTGTCATGCTCAGCTTTACCCTTTGTAATAGCAGATCTTGACTACTTCAAAATTATGCATTTAAAAAATAATTTATTCATTATTTCTTTATTTATGTGTAAAAATATTTATTTTTATAACTACAAGCATATGCATATATTATAAATAACTAAAAACAGCAAATTTTGCTTTCTAAAAATAAACTTTGTATGATTATGACTGCACAAAACTATTAAGAAAACAATTCCTTTTTTAATAATATTAATGGCTTTCATTGAAAGGATATGGGTGAGAACAGAATTCAATAATCTTCTATTAAATAAGGTAACAAAGTTTCTCAGAAAAGTATGTATGTTAGAAGTTAATAATAGATTACTCAATAACAAATAGGCTAAGTAATCAGTAGGCAATAAATGTAGATGTATTTGTGAATTACAGATGATTTGTGTAAATCATGGTAAAATTAATCTACAACTATTTTTTCTTCCTTTTTTTCATTTGGTAATTAAGATGGTTATACTTCTTTATAAATGGTCATTAATCACAACAATAAACAAACAATATTTGAAATGTTATCTCAGGTGTTTCATAAGTTTTGTTTCAGAACTGCTCTTACGCTAATAAAACGTAAGTCCTTGATTTATTTAAAATAAGTCTTTTGCAAAATTGTTTATATTAAAATAAATAAATTATTCATTCATTCATTAATAAGAATGATGTATTTATTTTTTATCAATGAATAAATAAATTATTTTTCTTGCATATGTCATCTATTTCAAAATTAGCAATGCTATTTGACTATTTTAATGGTTTACAGTGAATAAAAATTGACAAAAAATATATTTCTGAAAAATGTAATAAAAAATAAATTAATAATTACTTACATGTATATATATATATTATTTGTAACTTTAAAAAAAAAATCTAAAAACTGCAGTGCATAAATTTTTGATTTCATATCATTGTTATGAAGATAGTATTTGTATATTTAGTATGTGTTTTTGCTTTTTAATTCATTCTATTTTTTAAAGAATTTATACTTATTAACAAATTCTGAAAAATAATGAACATTAGAGAATTATTTCACAGCATGTTTTTGTTGAATTTTAGCAAATATTTTTGGCATTATCTCTATAAAGAAAATTATTTTTCAGAAACTAAATAATGAAAAAACTTTAATGAGCTACTTTCTTGTATATTTTATTTAAACACATGTAAATATTTATGATATGTGTGAATTGTTATTGAAAATAGAATTTTAGGTCTAATATTATTTGAAAAGAGTTTGCCTGAATATTGCTTAATAATCAATTTGTTATAACAGAAACTAATGCAAATGTTTATAAACTGTGATTGGTTAAAAATGTTTCATGTAATATAAAACAAAATAATAAAAAAAATTATAAAATTCAGAATTAGTTTGAGAAGGGATATATTTTTTTGATATTGACAATAGACTGAAATTCACCAAATAGATTGAAATTATTTTGAGCAAATCTAAAAGCAATTGTATAAAATTAGCTTTATACAATATGAAACAATATAATAATATTCTGATTTCATTGACAAGCACAAAACAATGAATACTAGCTAGTTTAATAACAACTAAACACTGACTTATGTTTCATATTGAAAAATAATTTACAGCAAAATACAAGTAAAAATTAAAAATCAAAAGTTTATAAAATTATTATTTAATATTTAAATGCAAGTATAGTATTTATACTTTTGTAGATTTTAATGTAAAGTGGTTTCCATTAAAAAAATAGCAAATTTGGGAATAATTAAAACTGAATTGAAATTGGATAAATAAAAAATTAAAAACTAATAAGTTTTCTATCATTTGAAGATCAATACATATATAAGAATAGCTAAACATCACATGATCGCAATTCTTTATGTTTACACAAGCTGTTTACAGAGGCAAAACTCCCCATACAGTAGCGCCACTCAATGCAAGTCAGAATAATCAATGGATCTAGGAAGGTTTGTGCATAAAATACCTACATAGTGTCTACTCATCCAATATCCACAGACTAGTTTCTAGCTTGTGGCTTTCATCAATGAGGAGTCTTGGATATGCAAGATTATGGTGACTGTGGTTATTAAAGAACAAAAGACACTAAAAAGTATGGATGCTGAACTGAGTTCAGATCTATATGACTATACAAGCTAATAAGCTTGAATTGAAAACATTATTGTGCTTTCATTTTGGAGTCAAGTTTTATAATTAGCTAATAAGGCTGCATTAGATCCTAAGATCTAGGTACAGTGCTCTCAGATCCAAGGCTCTTCATCACTGATGAAAGCCACAAGTTAGAAACTAGTCTGGGGATATTGATGAATAGCACTAGATAGGGATTTTATGCACAAACCTTCCCGCATTCATTGATTACTTTGGCTTGCACAGAATGGCGCTATTGTAGTTTTGCCACTATATTTATAAAAGAATAGCTATGCCATGTACCTTTATATCAAAAGCAAATCAGTGAAATATTAAAACTACTACATTTTTTCACTGTAGTTTAATAAAAGAATTATATAATTCTTGCAATACTTCTAAACCAAAAATCATAAAAATATTGCGAAAGAAGAGGGAGAAATACAACATCACATAAAAATAAAACACATTTAAATCAAAACATAATTCCCAATCTAAAAAGTTGTGAAAACATTTTTTTTAATGCAAAAAGATGGAAATCAATAAGTAAAAGCTTGACATAATGGCATTTAAGATAAATTTAAAAAACCTAACAAATACTATTCAAAGATGATAATATTAAGAAAATAGCATACATTAACTTTATGCCAATATTAAGATTATTATATAAGCATTCATATCTATATACATCAAGATATTGGCAAAAAGTATTTTACTCTCTAAAAACAGAACTATACTGATGATTTGCAAAAGATAATCTTTCAAAAGTTTAAATATTAATTATTAAATTAATATTATTAGTATTTAACATTTGCCAATTGTAATAAAAAATTAATGAAAAACAAACAGAACAGTTAACAGTCAATGTGTTTATAACTTACATAAGAAAAAATTAATAAATTGTATTAATCCAATAAATAGAGAAGTTCCATTGTACAGGAAAGATCAAAAATTATAAATGTTTTTACTGCTTGACATTGCTTTTGACCAGGCCAGTAATATTCAAGCACAAAGACAGGTATGTGGGAGATATACCACTTGCATGATAATGTGATGCACGAGTCTTTTATTTATTGTGTGGATGTTGTTTGCGATAAACCATGCCTCCTTATATTTTCTCTTTCAATCATTATGCTCAGCACAAACAACTTTAATGTGAAGTGGATTGAAATTATGACCAGACTCAATACCGTGCTCTAAAAATAATGATTTTATGTTAGTCTGTTCTAGCATGTTTGTATATATACTTGTGTTAAGAGAATTAAAAAACAATGACAAACTGCTGGAGACAATCAAATGCTATCACTCGAGTAACCTGTTGCCTTAAATGTAAATGGGTGTATTTAGAAGTTGGTAAAATTTGGATTAACTTTGATGGACAAGTAATTAATAAGTGAAGCATCTGCTTAATTAAACATGGTTTAAAAAAATGATTTTAGAAGCAATTATCAAATAAAACAAAATATTTTTCACTTGTTTTACTTTTGTAAAATAAAAGTGTGGGGTGAGAAATGTTTTTACTTCAGTTAATGAAAAACTTAAAAATCATCTGAGTGGGGTTTTTTTATATATATTTATAGTGATATATACTCGAGTCTCTTTTTGTGCAATTTTTTTAATGTGATTTTGAAATTATGCGATTCGTGTTTCTTCTTAATATCTTTTTATGCGGTTTTTTTTCATGCGATAAAGAAGTTCATATTTCACTTAAAACTGGGATTTCCCTGTTTTATATACACACATTATATTTTACATACTTTAAATGCTTGTTGGAAAAAGGTTTAGCAATAAATTTAAATACTGTAGAAGATTTAGAAAAAGATAATGAAACAGAAGTGGAACCTGTTCGTTTCATAGCAAAAATAATTCGAGAAAGTCTCCAACTTTCTAATCAATTGGATAATCATTTTCTTTTAATGACACGAATTATGAATGAGCTCTTAAATTCCAATGAGAGCTAAATAGTTGTATGTCTGGATATCGTGAGGTTAATAAACAATTATCAAAATCATCGTCCCAAAGCTTAATTACCGATTTCGTTGACGACAGAAAACCGTTAACTTTTAGACTGAAAAATTTTTTATTGGCTGAGTGAATTAAAGTTTTAAACTTTTGGTTGGTTCAATTACAGAATCAGCAGTAAAAATATATCCGTCTTTTAATATTAAGATTCATTTGTAAAAAGCAAATTAATAATTTGTCAGATTATGAAAGTGAACGAAAGTTTTTTCCAAAAATAAATTTCTATTTATAATTATAAAAATATTCTATAGCAAAGAACCTAAAAAGAACGTTCATAACCTATTAGAAAATGCTGCATATGTCTGACTTTTTTCTCAATTTACGTCCATGTAAAAGTAAAGAATTTTTACTACAATCTTAAACTATTTTTCTAAAATAATTATATTTTCAGTGTATTTTATCAAAATAATTAAAATATGTAAAAAAATACTCTAAAATATACATTTTAATTTTGAATATCAAACAAAGAATTGGGAACTGTCACTTGCTGTTAAGCGCTCCCTTTGGTTCAAAATGAGCAACAACAAATCAGCGCCTTATAGTACATTTTAAGCTTCAAAAAGACCATAAATTCGCTACGATAATGCAAAAATTGACAGTTTTAGAGTGATTTGAAGTCATGAACGAAAATTTTCAGTTGATACACCTTATTAAACACAGCATGAGACTAATATTGGCGCTAATTGTATTTCGTCTTGTGACGAATCTGATTTCTTATCAGTTCACAAACGTACTCACATATTGTCAAATAGCTATAATGATTAAAATATTTATGAAAAAATGTAAAATAAATTACACATAAAAATATATTGTTTTGAATAAAATTAGGTTGTCTTGTATAAATTTTTTTCAATTTGAAATTTTTTATTAGTCATATTTTATTTCCTTATTTTTTTATGCAAATTTTAAAATAATTTTATCTTGTTGTTTTGCTGTTATGCGATTTTTGAAAATTATGGAACTTATCCCATATTTTTCAATGTAAGTCTATTTTTGTGTGATTTCTTTTATGCAGGTTTTTTGCAGAACCTATCTACCACATAAAAAAAGACCCAGGTATATTAAGATTCAGCAATTCCATGCAATAACATATATGTTGAATATCATCAGCAAACAAAACATTTTTAACGAGATTTACTTCAATCCAGTTCTGCTATCCATTGTAAGCTTGAGTAATCACTAGCTCCTAGATATAGTTCCTATTAAATCCATATGCAGTGATATCCTGTATACACATGCAGACTAAGTTTCTGCCATAAGTTAGTTTGAATTCACAACATTGTGAATTTAATGCTGGTAGTTTTAAAACACTAACAAGAATAAAATGTTGATCTTTATTGAAAAGTGCATTGGATCCAAAAATCTAGCTACAGTAAACTCAGGTTTAAAATGCCAAAAACATTAAGCCAGAAACCAGTGTGGGGATATGAACAGGATAGCACTGATTAGATTTAAAAACCACTATATCTAGCATTTATTAATTGTTTAAGCTTACAGTACATGGGAAAGCTGGAATGGAATTTAGTTTTTAAGAAGCATTCTCTGTAAACTTGAGTTAAAGTAATATTTTTTCCCTAAAGAAATTAATTTTGAAGATCACATGATCACCATTTCTTATGCTTGCTCAAGCAATCTAGAAGCAATTATGTACAAATGGTCAACTACAGCCTTACTATCTGTAAGAGCATAACAATCCTTCCCTGATCATCATTAAAGATTATCATATTGCAATATTTTTTTTTGTTTTTAATTAACCCATCAATAATAGTCAGTTCATATTTGAGAACCTTTACCCTACAGATAACAGTAGCCAGATAGTTATTTATTGTCAAATACTGTTTGACAATGAACCAATACCTAAAAAAAAAATCTATGCATAAGAAAGATTGCAATCCTTCATAGAAGTCAATAGTATAAAGAACATTTTGAATAGACATTCTTTCAGATCCACTCACAACAATAAAATAAAATCTTTGTTCTGATAACTGCAAATGTTCTAATTTAATTGAAATATTGCGATTCAGCGTATATAATTTTTTTTTTTTTTTTAAACTAATGGATATATTTGTTTATAGTTGATATCAAAACCATGATTAATAGGGCTTATAAAAAGAAACTCCTGATAGTTTAACAAAAAAAATAACTAGTTTCAATATTTCCATATTGATTAGTCTGATTACCAAAACCATATACTAAGCAAAAATTCTATTGTCATTCTAATACTATTAACAATTCAAATTTTCAGTATAAATTGTAGTGATAAGCAATTAACTCTATGAAAATTTTTCAGTTTGGCACAATGATAAAATAGTGAATTTAAGAACTAAAGATCCATGGATTGCAGTTCAACTATCACTTCCAATACTCAAATGTCATATGATCTCCCAAGCAATAAACCATTCAATTATTTAATATTTTGAAAAAGTTTATATATATAGTTAGAAATCACATTTACTTTTTGTTATACTTTAGTATCTATATATATAATAATTAATGGTAATCAATTAACACTTTGAAAAAGGGTCACAAAGACAGATGTCATAGTTACTTTTTGTTAAAGAATTTCATATCTACATGATATACTTCCTACATATGCATCTGGACATAAATGACTCGTAGTTATAATAAAGTTCTAATATTGAAATATAAAACTAAATTATGCTAAAAAGGTGGCAAGCAATTAAAACTACAATGTTGACCAAATGTTACCAATTAGTTTTAGCACTCTATTGCCTCGATATCTTCATCTGCCTTCATGCGGAGAATTTAATCTTATTTTCCATGCTGTATTGTAAACCGTCAAAATATAATCAGGTGTCATTATCAGCTTGCAGATAAATGACAAATATATAAATACATAATTGAAAGTTATATAAATTGAGATACTAGACAATAACAAACGATCACTGGCAATATTCAAGTTATATCTTGATCATAGTCCTAAAGTGTTTAGATATCCTATCTGCCCTTCAATCAATAAAATATAAAGACTAACAAACATTTCTAAAATGAAGAGAAAACTAAGTGTGTATATGCAAATATTGAATTTACATTTAAAATTATTCTATCACAAAAAAATTGATATATAACATCCTCCCCAAGTAGAAATAAACAATATGACACATAAATGGAGATACAGACATTACCACGAGATTAAATTTAAGTAGTAACATATTTAGAAACTTACATCACATGACCACTTTCTTATGCTTTACACAATGTTAAAACAGTAGCAGTTCTCCGTACAGTAGTTCCATCCAGTGTAAACAATAGTAATCAATGGATGCCAGGTTTGTGCATCAAAAATCTAAGTGCAATGTTCTCAGATCCAATGTTATTCACTGATGAAAGCAACAAGCTAGAAACTAATCTACTGATATTGGATGAGTAGCAAATAGATAGAGATTTTGATGCACAAACCTTCTAGCATCTACTGATTACTATGGCTTGTACTGGGTGGAATTACAATATGGAGATAGTTGCTACTATTTTAAAATTATTTCCAAAGAAAATTAAAAAATTGGCTAAAATTGACAATACTTTAGCAAACATATATATTACGAGTTGTATTTTATTACAGATCTTGCATTAAATTCATGAATTTTAAAATAATTCCTTACATAATATAAATTAATACTAAATTCTAATATATATTAAAATCCCAAGAAATCCAAACTGTTGATGAATCACGAGAACTTAGTACTAGTTAGCTTAATGAACTAAATTAGACATAAATCTTCTACATTACGACTGATAATTATAATACTGAGTGAAAATATTTCCAGTGTCCTAACAATATCTGAAAATATACTTTAAGGAAGAGAGTCATTACTATATCTTATTTCTCGAATATTTTACATATAAATGGCAAGACTTTAAGTTTGTAATCCTCAATACTTTTTTTTACACATTTCCTAAAAATTAAAGACTCTTCTTCCAATCTCTGATATATCATTATTGTTTAAAAATTTGTGTTTAATTCTGCCAACTTTATTAACTCTTCACTTGGTTCTTTAAAATAATTGTTTTTGTTTTCAGTTTTTCTCTTCATAGGTGTCTCATTTTTAGAATATGTTTCCACTGATTTTGTTAAACAGGTAAAAATTATTTTGTTTTCTTGTTCATTATTATAATTGTGCAGAATTCCACATCCTTCCTATCATTTCTATTTTTTGGAATTGTGCTATCTTTTATTATTATTAAAATGATTTTATTTGCAATACCAAGATAGTTTTTACACCTTTATGATATATTTTTTATCCTTCTATATTTTTTCTTGTCATTACAATTATAGTATATTTACTTACGCTATCATAAAATTATTTGCTATGCCATTTTGCAAATATCCAACTTTTCTAAATGGGCATTTTCAAGTATTTTTGTATTCCTTTTTCTCTGCATACATCTTAATAGATTTATTGTTGATTTCCTGCTTTTTTTGTTCTTGCTATTCACATAACTGCTCTTAGTAAAGTATTTAATAATCATTTTGTATAAGTATTTTAATATTTTGTACAATATTTATTGAAATTTGAAAATATTATTAGTTTTCTTAGAAGCTTTTGTTTTCAAATTTTTAAATATGTCTTACATCTTGCTAATCAATGATTGATATATGTATTAAATAAACTAACAGCACATTACAGTCTTGAAAAACAATCTTCCTTTAATCAAAATGTATTCCAATTGGGATATACCTTCAATTAGATACTTCAATATACAGGATTTTTTTTCCCAAAAAACTAATTCTTAATATTTAATTTGTTTACTCTGCAAATTCTATAAGTTTACATATAATCTCATATTCATATTTAACTGCTTCACTAACATCATTTGAAGCATTTTCCAATTCTTGTATTCGTGTCTCCCATTGCCAATTTAAAAACGATGATCCATTTAACATTCTATCTATGTTAATAAAAGCCTTTGGTTTCATTGGAAAACTTGCTTAATAATAAACTTGAATTATGTGCACCTAACATATCATCAAAATCTCTCCAATATTGTTTTTCCATGTTTTATTTATAATGAATCCCATGCTATTTGCATTTTCAATATTTATGCCTTTGTAATAAAATACCCATTTATTTTTTTAAATACCGTCTCTTACCTAACTTACAAAATCATGCAATATCTACTTTAATAATATTAGATAGTTATTCCAATTCATGCAGTCATCATTTACTTCCAATATCGTTACTAAATGTCAGGCTAAATACAAACCCAGGAAATTTACAAAAACTTGTCTTTGATCATCAGTCTTTGTTTTGGTTAATAACTTTGTCATTTATAATGTAAACCAAATTGATTTTTTTTTTCATTTCTATTAAATATCATTCATATATTGAACATAGTATGTAAAAATATATATTGTATTATAAATCAAATTATAAATTTAATGAAAAATGACTATCAGAAATTAAATATGGTATTATATACTGTAAGGTTTATTTATATATATGTTGCAAATATATTGGCATTTGGTAAAAGCTAAAAATTATATAAAAGTAAATTTAATTTTTTTTTTGACTAATTTTTTTTTTAAAAAAAATAAATAAATAACGTACAATGAAAGTTAAATTACTCTTTCGTATTTTTTTATGTAATTAAAAATAAAAGTAGAATTGAAGAGAACAAAAGAATTCCAAAAAGTAAAAAGATAAGTTAAAACAAAAAGTATAGTTAATTAAAGATGACCGAAAAACTTGATGAAAAATGAGAACTTAGTACTTGAAAAATGATAAAGACTGTATAAGATTATAAACACAAAACGCCAAACTGGGCCTCTAGTATAAAAAGGCAGAGACCGGTTTGAAGAAGGTCTTGTTCGTTTTTTCTCTAGTTGGTCTTGGATAACAATAGTATATCCAAGATCGCTCTACGCTGAAATAATTCGGCATGTCGGAGTGAACCGGAGCTTCTGCGGACATTGTGCCTGAAGATGTACACCAGAAAAGCCTTCGTGACCGACTAGGAGAATGGATCGCAAGATCAACTAATAATCAAAGGCCGTGAGCTCATTTTAATCCCGAAAAACTATGCATAGTTATCTACAACCATCGTGAATTCACTAAACTTACCGGTAAGTTATGCTTCATTATCCTGATTGTGACAAATTTAAGCGTTCGCAAACAATTTTTAAAAATATATGTATAAAGGATGCCGATAGTGACTTTAATTTAATAGATCATGAGACTCTTATTTAACCAAGAACTTTTTAATTGTTTAACTGTTATTTATTTTATTAATATTTCACATCTGAATTAAATGTGTTCTCTCCAATTTATTTGATAAATAATTTATTTCAAACATTTTTTTTTATCTATTAGAATAAAAATATTTCTAATACCAATTTTCATTTGTACATTGTTAATAATAGTTATTATTTTTTATTATTAAATTTATTATTAGTTTAATAAGATTTAATAACTTAATTTACCTTTGCCAATATGTTTGAATAAGCCCAGGAATAATAATCTTAAAAAAATAATTCTCGTTACGGTATGATGTAATACCGATTAGTTTAAAAGTTGTTTTTTTTTATTTGTGAGGTGTGCTGGTGACGATTTCAGCGGACTCTGGCGCCCATATTAAATAAATTAAAAGCTGATTTCGTTGATAACATAATTCTCAACAATTAATAGGCCGAGTTGATCAGGAAATATAGCTATGTTTTTAGAATAGAAATATAACTTTCTTCTTTTTGACATAACTTGATCAACTCGCGCGCAGTTTATATTAGCGTGTAGAGGCCTAGCAAAACAAAAAACATTATAATACATAACTAAGTCTGCTTAGGAATTTTAAAGATTTTCAAGATTCATTCGGCCCAGACTTGAATTTTTAGACAGTGGGAATGACAAGTAGTTATGCTAACTGTTATATTGCAATATCGTTCAAAAAATAATTAGGGTAATAATTTTTACCTGATCCTTTTATTTTTTTTCTTTGTGGTCAATGTTCTTCAGATTAGTTCTACTACCCACTTTATATTCCAGTAAAAAAAAAAAAAACTAAATATCTATTTATCATCAATATTGGATAGCGGATAATTATTCACAAAAAACTTCCATTTGCTCCATTACAGATTTAAAATCCAGAATCATAGAATAAAATGATCTTCCAAAGCAGTAATGTTTTACCAAAGTGTTTAAAAATTGTAGTTTGTTGGATTTTGCATTTAATCAGAAAATATTTTAAATTATTTGCAAAACAAATGCAGTAAACAACATTTTTTAAATAAACATTCAACAAATTATAACAAAAAAAGGAAGAAAAAAACAAAAAACAATAGATATATTTTGTTTTAATTTATTGTAAATATTTAATTTTGTTTAAAACAAGCTCTTTATTGATAAAAAAAATAATAATAATAATAAAATGTATCTAATTAAATCAAAACTAGTAATACACATAAACATAAGGTCAGAATTAGTTATACAAATGAATATAACAACAAAATTAATATGGATTATGTCATATGACCAAATTAGACTGTAGTAAGTAGATAATAGGATATTATGACTAATTAATAATCTATTAGTTTTAGTGGTAGTTTATTATTGATTGACAAACCCTTAACACAATCGCTTTTGCATCTCAACTTTGGCTACATCATAAAAGAATGAAGCTCTTTTCATTATTAAGATACAATTACTAAAAAATTATATGACTGTCTCTAACATGCTTACATAATAGGTGTTAGTAGAAAAAAATATTTTTGCCTTAATTAAAACTATAGGATAAGGATTCTGAGAATATTCTTCTTCAAATACATTACTCAGATATCAATGTTGATTTATTTATGATGTATATAGTTGGAAGTCAGATGAAAAAAGAATTCTTCTTTAATCAGACTAAATGAATGGGCATTGATAAGAGTAAAATTGTATTTGTATATTTATAAAAATTATTTGTTGTCTATTTGAAATAATTCTGAATAACATATTCAAACAAGAATATTCGATGATATGATTTTTTTTTTAAGTGTATGGAGAGTTGCCTTGTTTTTGCACAAACTTGTTTCAAAAATTTTATTTCAAATAGTATCTGCATAATAGTAAAATATTAGAAAATATAAATTTGTATATTAATTAAAACTACTATCGTTTTATTATAAACATCTTTATTTACATGTACTTATAATTTTGTCATTGTAAAAACAAATAACGGGTCATGTCAAATTTTTGTCTGAGGAAGTAGGTCACAACTTTTAAAAGATAGCACACTACCAATATACAGAATGCAAGTAATTTGAAAGTCAGTCTTCTGAAAATTCATATCCACATAACTAGTCATTGGTGTACTGATATGTACAATAAAATGTAGATTTTTTTTATTGTATAAAAAGGGATTAATATACATCTTTGAATATTCATACAATACAGTATATCCATAAGTATTCATAACATTTGTTCCAAGCAATGTTCCAGATATCAAAGTTCACAAACAATAGTAATATACATATGGCGAAAATGTGCAGCACATATATATGCATTGTGTAGAAATTATATATGTAATGCAGACAAAAAAAAATTAATATGTAGAATATAAAAAAAAAAATTTAATAATTTTTGATTGTTTTATTCAATGATCTTTAATTGTGGATAAATACAATCACAAAATGATAAAATCATGGTTATGTGGAAAATACTGTATTCTTTTATCCAAAATAAAATGATGTGTAAAAATTGCACTAAACAATTATTTATTTATTTAGCAAATGGATTTCTTTTATGATAGATTAACTACTAACAAAATCTCATAAAGAAACTAAAGATTCTAACCAGGAAATAGCTTTACCATTGGCATTTATTAAGATCTTCAATTCTATCACTGTTGCCACAGATTTGAGTTATGTTTTCCGATAGCCATATAAGTTAGTAACTGATAATTATGTTTTCCCATAGCTATATAAGTTAGTGACTGATAAATTCCATTTATGATGCAGATGGGCAGAACATCAATGGGTTATTCTGAATCAATTAATGAGACTCTAGTTGTAGCTAAAAAAAATCAAATCCAGCTGGCTTTATTGTTAAAACTAAAAAAAAAAAAATATTTGGAATATCACAATTATTTCATTTTTTACACCACAATCATTCAATTGTAGATTTTTGTTTGAACATCCAAAAAAGGGATCTCAATTTGAGATGAGTTTTAGGACTGAAACTATATCTATTTTTACCATCTTTAATTCTTTTAAATCAAGCATTGATCTTATTTAAAAAATTAGATAAAATGCAGACCCCATATTAAATTTCTTTGCATATACATATCAAATATACACAATAATTCTTTGCAGTTAACTAATCACTTTTTCCTAGCATCTTCAATCTTTTCTATTCCTTCATAATTTGCGATATTAAAATGTGTCTATATTCATATTTGTCAGTACTATCAATCTATTTCCGAATGCCTCTATTTCCAAGAATATTCCTGTATATTTTACTTCATATTTTTTCTTTTTCATATTATTCCAGTCAACTTCCCTATAGATTTCATATGCGATCTTTTTTCTAGATCTCTTAAAATCTTTTCTGATTCAGTTTAGGACATGTATTCCTACTATTAATACTTCCAATCCAGTTCAATTCATTGTTTTAACTATTTCAATAATATCAGTGATATTTGTCTGATCTTTTCTTCTCATTGTTAATGGTATTATACTTTACTTTTTGATCTGTAATCAGTATACGGCACTTCTAATAAGTGTTCATATCTCAGATCCATAAGTACTGATAGAATCATCAGAATCATTTCTGATTAAATGATGTCTGATTTATTAAACAACTTTGTTTTAAAGCACATTATCTCTACCAAAAAGCAACTTAATTTTTATTCTACATTAATCTCTTTCAATAATTTTTTTGTACATATTATTAATAAGCATTTATAATTTATTTCTACTTAATTACTATTTTTTTATTTTCTCTTTTTCTTGAAAATTCAGTTAAAACTATTGCAGTTTTATAGAATTATCTGCAAAAATGATATTTTCTACAAAATTTGGATGACTTAATGAATAAATAAAGTTACATGTATATTGTGATACGGTGATGAAATGTGGTGATTAAGAGATGCAAATCAATATGCAAGATTTTAAATGTTAGGAATGGGCATTGTGAGGGGATAATAAGCCCTGGGCCTGCTAATGGTGATGAAGTATCTCAGGAGCAGATTCAAAAGCCTTGTCTGTTGAGGTAAGTAATAGGGTCAATTTGAGATCCTCTATATATTTTAGTTTCAAGTAACACAAATTTGAAATGGAAACTTTGTCCATGTGTCAAGAATATGTTGATGACAGGTAGAATATTGATTCCAACAAAGAGGAGAAAATGCAAACTACAGCTTTTATTAATTTAATCAAGGCATCTGATTCAATTAATTGAACAGGTTTATAGCATTGTTTGAAATTAGTTGATTATTCACCAATATATAGATATATTCATATGATGGATTGAGAACAAGTGCCATTATTACAGAAAGAAAATGTGAGATATTTAAAATTAAAATTAGTGTTAAACAAGGATGTAAGAATGCTTTAAAAATGTTTTCAATAATTATGACAGTGATCTTTGAACTATTGATAGGTGTTTAATAAAATAAAAATCAAGATATGATGCAGTTTGGATGATGGAATTTGCAATTTAAATTGATTAAAAAAATGAAAACAAGAATGTCATCTTCTTGTATTCCACATTTACAATAAGCTGATGATTGGGATATTTTTGTTGATTCAAAATATAATATTTTGAATGTAATATGTAAAAACTTGGGTATATTAATTAATGTTCCAAAAACTCAACTTCTTTATCAGCTAGTGACAGAAGAAAAATCCTAAATAACTTTTGATTTAGATGGTTATCAACTTGAGAATGTAAGTCAATTTAAATCTTTGTAGTTTTATAAAAACGATGGACTTAGTTAGATATTGAGGTGCAAATGACTCCAAGAGACAGCTTCAGCTTTTAACAAGCTAAAGATAGAATATTTCATCACAAAGAAATTACTGCAATTAAGATAACTGAATACGAAGTTGTTTATTTTATTGAATTTACTGAATGGAAGTGAGATTTGGGCAATTCTATTGCCACAATATAAAGGCATTAGAGAAAATTCATTTAAGAATATTTTGTAAAATTTTTAAAATACAATGGCATGAACATAAAACTAATTAACATGTTTTTTTAATTTATAGGATATATTATATTCTACTACTATAAAAGCACATCTTCAATGGACATGTAAAACAAACAAACACTGCAAGGCATCTTAAGTGTGTTTTATGAAGAACTTGAACAAGATTTTCATGGGTGATGTAGACCTCATTTATTACATTATAAGGATCATCTCAAGACATTCTAAAAAGATACAATGTTGATTGTTTTCATTGGAAAGAAATGGCAGAGAATAGAATACATTATTGAAGTAATTCAAAAAGGAACGTTTTCTACAGAACCCACAGAAAAATAGACCATGTTTTTTATGTGGATGTGTTTGTGGTTCATGCAAAACACATTTCTAAAACAATTTTTTTCTTTTTCACTTGGAGTTGGAATAACATGGGCTTTTTTTATGGTGTTACATTAACATATATCTAACATCTCACTAATCGATATTATTGTCTTTATTATATCTATTAAGCACATAACAGTATTAGTATTACATATTTTCTGTCAACAACAAAATATAATCTAAATCCAATGTTATTTTTATTTGCTCTGACTTTTCTCAAAAAAAAATCATAATCTAGTTATCTCTTTTGATGAATTTAACTAGTTTTTGCTCTCTCTTGTTTCAGTCTCCATCAACAGAACTTATAGCCTTAAAATGTTTCCTGATAATTTTTAGGCATTGGCATTTCAAACCTTCTTATTTATAAAAATCTCCCACTTATGTGAATGAAGTTAAAAAATAAAATTTGAATGATCTACATTTGTAATTTCCATTAAGATGAATAACTAATCTTGCCACTCTGTCTGATATGCCATTAATCTTCACAATGTTCTTTCATATTTTATTTATTATTGATTCCAATTTTATTTGCATTTTCAGTTTTTGTTCTTTTACAATAAAGTACATGTCCATTTTTCAAAATGATTTTATCTTCAACTCTTTCTAATTTCACAAAATCTAACAATATTTCATTTTAAAATGATTTACAGTTATAAGCAGCAAATAAAATCATCAAATGAAATCCTTAGCATCTTCTGTTTCAGGTACCATTACCTATTTTAATACATGTTATAATTGTCTTCATTTTATTGGAAATAATTTTTATCTATATTTTCTAAAAAGACACAAATCTGTTTTTTGAAAAAAACTTTTAAAATGAGGTTTCAGTATCATATAGTCCTTTATTTTTTTCCCCCCCCTAATAAAAATGAGAATGTAGCCTACCTTGAACATGAACCAGTTGTTTTGGTATTTTAAAATCTGTAGGATAAAATTTCTCATATTCTTTCACCCCGCAATCGACTTCAGGTGTTGGGATAACCAGATCCCCCGTTTGTCCATAGGCCTGCTGCGCAGAAATAGCCCTTTGAAGATGATGTTCCTAGAAAATAAACAAAAGTAAGATTAAATTTGTGTTTGTATATGTATATAGGTATATATTATTAACTGCATTACTTAAGACATTATAAATTTTCTTTATAAGCTATTACTACAGAGTCACTGCAGTAGAGTATGCATAAAATAACTGCTAAAAAGATTGTCAAATCAAATGTAAATGAATTAAACCGAACATTGTTTTCTCTATATTAGGTATATAACACATGAGAAGCACAAAATGAATATATCTTTTTGTTCCATAATTTCAGATCCTAACTATTGAGGTGATGGATCACTATGACTATCATCACCATTGCTAAAATCCGAGTTTAAGAAAATGTGGAAGGAATTTTACTACCTCAAGGTGTGTTAGGTTACACATTAAAAATGACCAAGATTTACCTCCTACATCTTTCATAACTATTTATATATAATACAATGTTCATCTTATATAGTAAATTCGGTTGTTTTCTCATCCTTGGTGTTCGCCTTAAGATGTCGCTACTTCTAGGTAAATTCCTAGAAATATACAGTTTCACCGGCCTTCACCCAACCAAAGAGGAATTTTTCTATGTTATAAACGCAGAAAAGTCCTCACGTTATGTTGAACGGAGGAGGCGGCGGCGACAGAAGCCAACACAAAGAGACTTCTTTTTATGATAAAACACAGAAAGAGTTCCCGACGGCTGCCGGTTATGGCTTTTTTTCTATGCTAAAACCAAAGAGAAAGAAATGCCTTGATTGGCTGCCGTAGTAGTCGATTTTGTTCATCATTTTCTTGTAACAGGAAAATATCTATTCTCTCTGTAGTTTCGGGTGAGAGTGTGTGTATTTGAAGCAGTCATAGTTTTTTAAATTTGATAAGACATCTATTTTTTTTAATGTGTTCTAACTTACTTTACTGTTGTAAGTTTAGTAATAATGTCCTGAAGATTCCATTACGAAGGGGTAACCCTCAAAAATTGCTTTTAAGGGTGCGAAAGGGAAAAAAAATAAAGGATTACGCGAAAAGTACTGTTTTCGCGAGAATTCGTCCGTGACCAGTTACTTTTGCTATATATATACGCACAAACAAAAACAACCCGCTGTCTAAATATTAGGAATTACTTGACTGAAAAATAAAATTAGTCGGGTATTTTTTTTTTTTTTGTTTTGTTACATTTATTATTTCAAAATAAGATTAGTTTTTATATCTACACACTAACAAAAACAACCCAGTTCCTGATTAATTACCGTCTTTAAAAAAAAAAAAAGCAAATTCAACGGGGTTTGATTTTTTTCAATGGAGTCTTTGAATTACGGTTTGTTGTTTTTATATATACACAAGATTTACCAAAAAAAAAAAAAAAGAAACCCACTTTCTGATTAATTACTGTCAAAAGAAACGCAAATTAGTCGGCTATCATTTTTAAATTTAGTATTTCAATAACGGTACCCTTTTTATATAGACAGACTTAACAAAAACAACCCACTTTCTGATTCATTATTGTCCCCAAAAAAAGAAAATGGAAATTAGTCGGGTATCATTTTTCAATCGAGTCTTTTAATGACGGGCCTTACTAATAGTAGTCGGGTATCAATTCTAAATTGTAGTATATAAATTACGTTACTTTTGATAGATTTAGAATTACGTCTTGCTTTTTTAATAAAATGATTGATTTACTCTTGACCAAAAATACCGTAACTTTAAAAAAAGACACACAAAGTCCAAAAAAAAAAAAAATGAGAAAAAGCCCCGTAACTTTAAAGACACACACACACACAAACTCAAAAACAATCTAAGATTAATAAATATTGACTTATTACGTCTTGCTTTTGAATCAAATTATTGATTTACTCTTGCAAAAAAAAATACCGTAACTTTAAAAAGACACACCTAAAGTCCAAAAAAAAAAAAAATTTGAAAAAGCCCCATAACTCTAAAGACACACACACAAACTCAAAAACAAGATAAGATTAATAAACATTTACTTATTACGTCTTGCTTTTGAATAAAATTATTGATTTACTCTTGCAAAAAAAAAAAAAAAGACCGTAACTTTAAAAAAACACATGTAAAGTCAAAAAAAAAAAAATTGGAAAAACACCGTAACTTTAAAGACACACACACACAAAGTCAAAAACAAGATAAGATTAATAAACATTTACAAAAATGAAAAAAACTAACATCATATAATAGTATTAGTTAGTAGAATATTTTATTACAAATCTAAGAAATCAGATCTTTTTAGATCAAATCGATCATTTAGGTCCGGCCCGGAATCGTTATATGTATATGTTTTTGATTAGCATCAACGCCATCTTAAGGCAAACACCAAGGATGAGAATACAACCAAACACATTATCATCTAATTACTTTTAATCATCAAATGTGCTTCAAGTTTAGGTGTTAATTTGAAAAGTGCAAATAATTATTTAGCTTTAGAAATATTAAATAATTTACTAAATAAAACACATATGAACAATTGATATGTGTAAGAAGTAGCAAGAATGTACATATTTCAAATGATAGGTAAAATAACTGTTTAGTTGTTAAAAGTAATGTGACCTTGAGCAAAGGAAATGACTCATCTTCAATTCAAGAAGCTTTAGCTCTAAAGTCAATCACTCTACTATTGCATTAAAATGCAGAGGTTAAAATTAGATATTTTAATAATCATGTGATGTTTAACCACTGAAGTGGCAGGCTGACCTAGGATTAATTCAGGAACTTTTAGCTTTCAAAGGAGTCATATGTGCTAAATTGTGCAAACAGAAGATAAGTAAAATATACTATTAAATATAACATTTACATTTAAAATAATAAATATGCTCACAATGAATATTGCTTATGTTGATTAAAAAACAAGAAACCAAATACATCAATCTTAATAAGTATACACGACTCATTTGTAAAGAGGACTGATTATGTGAGTGCTTGTTACTATAAAGAAATTAAGTAATTAATAATATGAAAGATAAAATTTTATTATTAAAATCTATACTTTTTATTTACAATTAAAATATACAAAAGAAATTCTAAACTTACAAAAGTTCAATCATGTATAGTGTTGAGAATGCAGCAGTTTTAGAAGGTTAAACTAATGAATTTTTTTTTTGTTTACAAAAGATCTTATTAACTCAAGAAGAAAATGAATCGTAAACTGTAATGAAATAATTCCAGTCCAATAATGTGTATTTGCCAATTAAATGACCAACAATGTTCTTATTAAAATGACTCTCATAAAATAATCCAAATTCAAGGACTTTATATTGCTATATATAAATGTTTCTAAGTACTTTTGGAGATAGTCAAAACTTATTGTTGATAAAAACTGGATAGGTGTGTCATCACAAAGAGATTACTACTCAACAAGTTTTATTGATTAAAGACACATAGTTATATATAATCATTTAGTTCACGAAGTCTGGAAATGGCCCAGAATAGTATTAAGGATTATAGACAGTGTGAACATATAGTGCAATGCACAAGTAAAAATAGAAAAGTTGCCCTAAATATTGGATAGGAATTGCTCCCACCTCTCAAATAATAATAGATTCAATTTATGTTATTGTTTTTCTTAAATATACTTATACTTTTACTCCACCCCATATTCTTGAAACATATGAATAAAATCTGAAAAAGATGAATGACCCTCAAATTGCACTTCATCATCAAGTAGCACTCTTCAATTGGCCCAGATCACAATCTCTTACATATGTCATCATTTATTTATTTATAAGTAGTTCTTATAAACTCATTTTAATTGAGTATAAGTAATACCTAAATAAGTAACAAACAGGGTGTTACTGACATCATTGAAAGACTTAAGAGATTAAAGTACAGTTGGCCTACACATATTGCTAGAAAAGATAATAGAAGAACAGTTGTAATCTTAAACTGGATTCCAACAGATTGTAGAAGACCTAGAAAGAGACCATGTGAGAAGGATAGATAAAATAAGCAAAAGTGCACTAGGGTGATGTGGAGAAAAGAGGCTAGAGAATGGAGAAAGATGGATTGAACTTGAAAATACCTTCATCCTGCAATGGATGTTAATGGTTGTAAATGATGATGAAGTAAATAAACTTTCAAATGAGTTATATCATGTTTCCAAGCTTATTTTTTTATCATCCAGAAGTTACATATACCTTTCAAATAATCCATATAGCATAGGTTACAAATTAACTTCATATACATATTTTTTTTTTTTAGAAATCCTTATGCTTAACTTCTTATTTATTTATTTGTAAGTAATTCTTATAAATTCGTTTTGAGTATAAGTAATACATAACTAAGTAACAAACAGGGTGTTATTGACATCGAGAGAATTAAGAGACTAAAGTAGAGTTGGCCTGGACATATTGCTAGAAGAGATGATAATAGATGGACAGTTAATCTTAAACTGGATAAAGACCTAGAAAGAGAACACACGTGAGATAGATGGATGAAATAAAAAAGCATGCTAGGGTGATGTGGAGAAAAAAGGCTAGAGATCAGAGAAGATGGATTGAACTTTAAGAGACCTTCATCCTACAGTGGATGATAATGGTTGTAGATGATGATGAAATAAAAATAATCTCAGATTAATTGTGGCTTGAAAAGGAAGTAACTGAAACTTCCAAATGAGTTATATCATGTTTGCATCTTTTTTTTTATCATCCATCAGCCTAGAAGTTATATATATCTTTCAAGTACTTTATATAGCATACATTACAAATTAACTCCATATACACATTAGTTTTTTTTAGAGATCTTTAAGCTTAACTTCTTATAAATATGTATTTAAATAAATTTCAAAATTCTATTCTGTCACTCATTACTGAAACATATAATCAAAGACAAAGAAAAGATGTTGGGGATCACTTATCTTTTTCACATCTTTGATTATATGTTTCAGTAATGTGTGATGGAATAGAAGTTAAGCTTAAGAATCTCTTTAAAAAAAAACTAATGCTTAATATGAAGTTAATGTGTGCTATATAGATTACTTGAAAGGTATATATTTTTAATGTATTTGTAGCGTGCGCGGTTGGTCCGGCTTCTGGTTTGATGGATGGTAAAAAAAAAAAAGCGTGCAGTTATGATATAACTCATTTGGAAGTTTCAGTTTCTTCCTCTTCAAGTTATTTATTTATTTATTGAATATTTATCAATATTAAATTATTCCAATTTGATTTAAAAGTATTAATCTTTCTGCACTCATATCTTTGACCTTACCCATTTCAGATAAGTACATTAACGATTATTATTAATTTATTTAGTTAGAAATTATCATATTATTCCTAATCCAGATATCAAACTTTAAATCCAAATAAAGATTAATATATATATTTAATTAACTTTCTCAAGTTCCATTTAATTTACTAAGTTGACACCGAAGCTGGGAAGTTCAGTGAACTAAATTGCATATAAAACACTAATATATATATAAATTCCATTTTTTTTAAAATCATATTCATTAAAAAATTCATTACAATAAGTATCCACAAAATAAGATAGACAACATACCTTTCTATTATCTCTCGAGTAAACAGATTAATGTTACAAATAATTTCCGACTCATGTACAGATTTTCTAATACAAGTTGAATGTCAATTTTATAGATCTAACAGTCATTCAAATACATTCTTGTAATTTTAATGGTGAAACTAGTAATGCCTAAAAAATATCCCTATATTTGTTAGTTAAAAAGATTGTTAATTAAAAAAAAAAAAACAAAGGCAAAATAATAAAAATTCATTACTTAGATTTATTTGATTATGAAATAGTTTTACATAATATAGTGGCATAATAATTAATAATAAAAAGTTGTTTTTCACAAATTATGGCTAACATAAAAGTAACAGAATATTAAATAGTAATATTAAGTATTTCATATTTGTTATTTAAAATATATATATATTATTTAAACAGTATTAAATGAACAAAATTAAACATCATGTATTAAAGAATATATAAAATTTTTGGTACTTTGGTATTAGACCTGCAACATAGGGGAGATGGAGACCTTTTCACATCCACAATAAATGTATAATCTTGTGCTGACATCAAATTGAAAGGAAATAATTTCTGCGATGTTATTCGAATCTCAAGTGAAATGTGTTTATCTTTGTCAACAGATCTTTTTTTTATATATTTTGACATTTTCAGTTATTGTCCAGATTTCTGTCTGGCATTAGGGAAAATGTTTAATAAAAGTCCTATAATAATTTTTTTTTTTTGTTTCTTTAAAAAAAAAATGTTTATTAGCATTTCTGTGGGGAATCCCGGCATACTCTGTTCAAACACGTGTTCAATAAAATTCCATTGGTGGGAGGGAGATTTTTCAGTTCAAATCTCCATTTTATGTGTGTTAGAAGTAAATGTCAAATTTGTGACTTCAACGCAACAATTCCTATTATATATTATATACGTAAAGAAGATATAAGTATATTTTATGTGTTTTTGTAAATATTTAAAAAACTTATAATTTAGTGATTGTTTTATGCACATTTAAAATAACATTTTAGTACATAATGGCATCATAAATTTAAGATCCAAATCAATTTTTTTGGGTTTAAATTGTTTTTAATATCGATTTATATATCGTTATACATTTTAAAGTTGTTAGTGCGAAAGTTGTATAAATTTGTTTTAAAGAGCTGTTTTTAATATTATTTTTTATACTTTAAAAAATTGTCTTTTTAATATCCATTTGTTTCTCAAAATTTGTTTTAAAATGCCGTTTTTAATATTTTTTATACTTTAAAAAGTGGACTTTTTAATATCCATTTGTCCCTCAAAATTGTTTTAAAATCAACTTTTTAGTATATCATTTGTTTCTCAAAATTTGTTTTAAAATGCTGTTTTAAATGTTATTTTTTATACTTTGTTATTTTTATTAGTCCTGCAACACAAGCATGTATGTATTAGGTTTGATGCGCCTTTTTATATCAACTTACCGATAACTTTGTAAATCTTTAGAAAATATCATGTACAAGATCCATGTACATGTTGTTTTGGCCAGATCACAAGATTATCAGCAGATTGATACGAATGTGAAAAGATGCAGCAAGTCTAATACATGTTCTGTGTTGCAGATCTAATACCAAATTTTTGAACAAAATTTATTAGCATAATTTATTAGCAAATATTGCATTATAAAATTTAATAACATTAAATTGATTATTCACATGTATTTGATTATGAAAATGCATGTGTTAAAAAATTTGATAATGAAATGGACAACATTTTTCTGTTATTTCATAAATTATGATCTGATACAAAAATGGCTGGATATAGATAATTTATGACACTGTTTTTCTGCTGATATTTTGAAGATAAATGCTTAGTATAAAATGGCAAACTTTTTGCTCTTATATTTCATATATAGATGAAAACCAATACTAAATAAGCATGACTTGAATCAACTTTTTCATTAAAAAAAGGAACAACACACTGAACAGTTTTGCTACATCAAAATAATCCAACAATCATGCTTATACATTAAAATTTATTGCCATGGTTTTTATTTCCCATTCATTTTGAAAATAACATTTTGGCAGAATGGGGAAATTTTAGCTTTTGGATATATATAATTGTAAATCAATATGTACTATTTAGATAGCAAAGGATAAATTCAATTACTTCATAAAAGATTACATCTCACATTACTTCATTAATTGAGCATGCTTTTATTGCTTCATGAAAGCTGAAAATAATTAGATATTAGAAGCAATCATTACATTTTTTATTTTGAAAATGTACTTTCAGAATAGATTTTTTTTTCTTTCTTTTAGATACTGCACATAAAAGAGAATTAATATGTATTTCCAGATATTCATAGTGTATATAAATTAACACATTTTTGCCTGACTCCTTAACTCATCAATGCGTTTATTAACACTGTGCCATACAAATATAAAACTCACTGTTCATATTTTTGCAATACCTAAAAGCCATGACTGACCCAACCAAGTATTCAAAAATAGAAATTTTCAAATTCATGAATTTTCAAAAAGTAGCAATCAATCAGCAATTATTTGTAATTCTAATCTCTCTCTCTCTCTAAAATATCCAATAAAATAACTCTGGATAATGCTCCTGCTGTGTTTCCTATTCCTTCACACTTTCTAAATCCAAACTATTGCTCTAGCATATACATATTTAATCTATTATAAACATGTGAATTCAAATATTTTCAATTAAATTTTTATTATTACAAAAATCCTTATGCTTTATGACTACTTGCTAAATGAAGAATAAGCGATCACAATACGAACAAATAAATAAGTAGATATTTATAAATGAAATTTAAATTATAAGAGATATTAGATGGGACCAAAAAAAACAGAAAAATTACGGGGAAATTGAAAGAATATATAATGAAGACATAATAAAAAAAACTAAGGAAGTAAGCAATAAAAAAACACAGAAATGGTTGATATGCAGGGCCTGTGTTTAAAAACATGTAACTAATGATATAATATATAAAATTGAAAATAAAAATATTAAGCATATCTCTAATTTTGTTTATTGAAAATTTTTTGCAAATATCCCCCCTCCCCTTTTCGAGAATAAAATCGGAGATAATTTTTGAAAAATTGGATTTTTGATTAAATATTTTTAATATAACAATTAAGACACAACAGGCAAAATATATAACATTGTTTTTTTTTTAAAAAAAAAAAACATTACATATCATAAACCAAAAAGATATATTATTCAAGTAAGTAGGAATGTTAGCCACTTTAAGAAAATTTATTAAAAAATTATAATTTCTAACAATAAATTGGGTGGAAAGTTTATGAATGTATTTTCTTTGATTATAAAAATTGAGATCTTTTCCAGCTTTGCTCGCACAAATATTTGATTCTCACTGATAATTTATACTCAAATTTCAAAAGTTATAGTATATAATCTACCTTAAAAGTCATGATCTACCACTTGATGGTTTAGCAATCAAATCAATGAAAAAATTAATTCATAAAAAATTAATTGTCCTCTCCTCCCCAAATGCAAACAATATTTTTAAAAAAACGTAATTCATGATAACTATCAGTAAAAAATATTGCAAAGACAATTTATTATTTTATAATTACAATGAAATTAACAAATATTTTCTCATTAGTAATTTCCAAACAAATAACTGATTTTTTTTATACTTTGTGTTTTTCAAGTGGATAAGAATGAAGGATCTCTCACTTCTCAAATGGCACTACAAAATTGAGTACCTTCATTGAAATTATTTTGGGAGATAATATCTTCTAATTTTTTTTTTTTTTTCAAATATAAACAGTTGTAAGTCTATAGTACTTAATATTTACTGAGGCTATAACCTCGACAATATGCGTATAAATGCGATAGCAGGGACCTCTACAGGTGTTTTAACCACAACCTTTTAGCAAGCAAAGCAATCCAAAATCCATAAGAAGTTAAATGATGATAATAAATGTTTGAAACAATTTCTAATATCAGTTAAGAATGCAATGAATAAGATTTGATTCATATTTTTGCCTTGAAATTTTCCAACAAAAATAAAGTGGGATGGAAAAGTCAATCATCCTAAGAAATTAAGAGTACATTTTATTATTGAATTTATTAAGCAAAATCATTCCATAAAAAAAATAATTAATGACAATATTAAAAATATTTTCCACATATAAAATTACTACTACTTTCAAATTACATTTCAAAACATATAATCATTTAACTTATTAAGAATTATTTTTGATAATTTTGCAATTTTCTGTGTTTGGGGTTGTAGTTTTATTTTTATTTTATTTATTTATTTATTTATTTTTTTTTTGGGGGGAGGGGGGTTACATAATTGCATTTAATTTTTCTTAAAAAAAAAAAAAAAAAGCCTTATTAACAAAAAACAATAATTATATTTTTTCAACAACTACCTGTATGTTTTAAATTGTAGATTTTCATATTTATTGATAATTTTTTAAACTTAATTAAAAGGGATTTGAACTTGACACTTTCAAGCTCCCTATAGCTATCCACTCCATTTTATACAACCAATGCACATGACCACATATAGGTGAAAAGTTTTTTTTATATAAATTTCTTTTAATAATACACTTTTCAGTTTACTTCCATACGGAGAACAGATCAGTGTTTGATTAAATTTTTTCGATTATCTTATTTAGGAGGTATCTGGTGAATTTATTAAAGTATTTAGTCCAATTATTATCAAGTTTTTAAAATCAATTATAACTTTTAACAAAAATCATTTCACACCTTGCTTTTACAGCATGCAGCAAAACCATTGCAATTATCTAATACAATTTCTCTTTTTAAATTTATATACAGAGCATGAAATACTTTTGATCTTAAAAGTTTAAATGTTACACAGTGAAGATTCCAATTCATATTTAGCTGACCATTTAAATAAACCTTTGTTGATAATGTGAAACTGAATTTGATATATAATTGTGCAGTATGTATTTTGTGAAGATTCTTCAAAATCTTAAGTCACTGACATTTCTGTCCAACTAATATATAACACTTTATTAGCTTTGTTAAATCATTAAAATTTAATGTTAACCGGGCTATTTAAGTTTATGTCATCCTGAAAATCCTTATATACTATAAATAAGTCATCATAAAATGATCTATATTTTCAATTTTATTAATTAAATTAGCATCTGGGGATGGTACGCTAAAACACTTCTTGTATTACATTAATATATATTCACTTTTTTATATATGATACATACAATCTTTGATCAATAAGATTGAAACATCCTTGACCAATTGGTAATTGTGATATTGTAATTGGTAATAAGTGTGAAGATTTAATGTCTTGCTATCACGTTTAATTTATTCAATGTTATATTGAAACACTCAATCATGGAGCATAATAACCTGGGACTCCCATAGCAATTGCAATAAATAGTTCTAATTCTAGTAATTTCATAAAACTTTACTGGTAAAAAGGATTTAATTTTTTTATTGATTTTATCAATTACCATCTTGTTTAAGTATTTATTCATATCTATTTTTCCCTTATAAAGTGGGATTCTTAAAACCTGGAGTTAACTAATATTCAAATGATATTTTTCTATCCAGTTTACAAAGTTGCAGATTTTAATGGTTGTATATAGAATCCTGTTTCTCTCTGAAAACTATTCAGGATATTCATAACAATTTCAATATTTGTCCGGGAATTAGAATGTGTAAATTACGAATATTAATGTCATGTTTTCACCTAATAACCCCAGTTTAAGCAATAAATATGAGCACTATGATTATCACCTCCCAGATTAAAAGTACTGCTCAGCGAGTTATTAGTTAAATTGTGAAATAAAAGTTTAATCTTTTCTTGGAAAGCTTATTAATGTTATTTATAGAATTACATAGCGAAAGAAAAGAAACAAAATTCAATCGAATTTCAATATTATCTACATACTGAAAAATTATTATTACATCATCAATAAAAGCTATTTCCACAATGTTCGCACCACTTGGTTTTCAATATCTGTGACCATCTAACCTATTAATACTACAAACAACAGTGCAACTAAACATGATTCTCGTGTTCCTTTTTCTGGAGTAAAACATCAGAGTATCTCTGAAATTCTACTGTTTTTAATAAATGTGTATATTCTGGAAACAACTGATTTAGGGTTAAATAGCTATGTCTAATTTTTTTTTTTCAAAAACAACTTTATTGGGACTATACATGTTACATGAGCTAATTAAATCAAAGAGTCAAACTAAAAGCTGATTTATAATCAATTTTTATAGCAAAATATTATATAAATTTTACTTCTCTGACATACTTGATTGCTTCTTACATTTTCAAAAATTACTCTCTTTATTCTTTTATAGCAAGATATGCAGCTGACAGTTTCTTATTTAACTAATATCTTTTCAATATTATGAATTACATTTTTCTTATTGCCTTCATTTAATACACTTATTGCTGACAATTATTTTTTTATGAAATACTTATGCTTTGTCTACTAAAAAAATTGCTTAATAAATTCAATAATAATATATTTAATTTTCTATCAATTAAATTTTTAATTGTTTTAATCATTGAAGCATCATTTGACAGTAAAACATGAAAAATAAGACAGATCTCATATTATAACAGTAACCAAATTTCTTTATAACATGTTCTAGAACAATATAAACAAAAAAATCATAAAAAAAAAATAGCAAACACTAATTAGTATGAATGCAAAAACTTGTATGAACACAATCAGATTTTAAAATATATAATTTATATTATATTGTAATTCACTAAAATAGCAAATTTTTTTGTGCAATTGTAAATTCAACTTCCAAGCGCTTAGATGCTATGTTAAGAAGTTTATAATTATGTTACTCCAAGGAAAATAACTTGTGCTCCAGATTATATCTCTATAAAAGAGCTACAAATAATCTGGAGCAAAAATCTATTTTCATCAAGCACCAAAATGCAATAGGCTATACATTTGAAACACAGTTGCCAACATTGTGTGCATTGAGTGAAATAAAACCAAGCGCAAGATTAAAAAAGCATGGTATAAAGAAAACAATCCAAACTTCATTAATAAGGAATCCTGCTTCCCCCTATCGAAAAAATGGGCCATATAATTTGAATACATTTAAATAAATGTAATGCGGTATTGTGGATATATATACATACTCTCCTACTTAACTCTCAGAACTATGAATACGAGGCCATAAATAGGCTTTGAAAGCATTAAACTTGATTCAAAATGTATTTATTTATAAGAAACTTTTCTTAACATAGTTATGTTTGTAACTATAGCATCAATGAGCATGCACAATGCAAACATAATACAGTATTTCCCCAAAAATAAAACCTAGTCATATTAATTTTTGCTCCAAAAGTCACCATAGGATTTATTTTCAGAGATATCACATTTTTTTATGTACAAAAATATACATTTACTCTAGTACTTCTTGTACAGAAAGCTGTAAGATTTTTACCCCAGGAGTCCCCCACAATTATTTTCTTATACTCGCAGAAATAGCTCTTTCTTTTTGTCCTCACCTTATCTGATGATCAGAATACTGTTTTGTTTAATTGTTAATCGAAAATTGCTAGACAGAAATGTTAACAAAAAAAATGATTACAGTTAAGAATGGTTTGTTCACACAAAAGCAACAAAAAATTCAAAAAATGTTTCTGTATTCTTTTTAAAAACTTTTTTTTTTAGAAGACTGATTATTAGAATCACATTATTTATAATCCTTTAGGAGGAAAAAAAATATTTAAGAAATCATGCTATTTAATTTTTCTTTTATCATGAATATTTTAAAAGCTACCATGATGAAACTCTAAAACTAAATCAAGCACTCTAATTAAGTAAATAAGTATTTAAAAATATATATAAAGGAAATTATAAATTGTCCAATATACTAACTTGTAGTGGATACATTGTTTTTCTATACAGGTTTGTTGAAAATGATCAATGGAAAATACAAAAGAACTGTATAATTTATATTACCATTTAATCTAAAGCAGCGGTCATCAATCTTTTAGATATTGCAGACCACTAACATAATTTTTGAAGATACAAATTAATACGAGCATTGAGCATGATATACATATATATATTAATAATTTTAATTTTAACACAAGGGTGAGACGTAGTCAAATTTGATGCCTAGTCAACTGTACAGAATTGGGAATTCTTATTTTGTTACTTTTTCTATGCCGCTGACCGAGTAGGGGTTAATTAAATGCCTTTGAGGTAGATGCTTTGCAAGTCACAGTAGTCTTTTATAACAAATCAATTAGCAATATAATGTTTTTGTTTTATTTTACATATTAATAAATACAGCTTAAACAAAAATTATTTTTTATTTAAAAATTTTATTAAATGAGCTTAAGTAATATTTACTTACGCTTGTGGTTAAAGACCTGTAGAGGTCCCTACTATCGCATTTTTACACGCATATTCTTGAGGTTACAGCCTTAGTAAATATTACTTAAATAATTAATGTGCATTTAAATAAATTTATAAATGAGCTTAGCAAATTTAAATAATATCTTAATTTTCTTACGGAACATTAAAGTTATGTCAGAAACCATTGTTTGCTGACCACTGATCTAAGGCATTAATGTCAATATTTATATATTCATTACTTTATAACTAAATATATCTTATGACCTTAATTAGGGGCTTATGTTATAAGCATCCTGAAAAATCATGCTAGAGCTTATTTCCTGGTTAGGTCTTCTTTTCAAGAAAACACAGTACTTCAAAAATAAACAAAGCATTGTTAAAATTTAATATGGCCATCTTTACATCTTTTGTTATAAGTCTAAGCAAAATATTTGACAATCAATCGAAAGACAAAATTTTGTATGAAGTTAATCTCAAGGACATTTTAAAAATGAAATCAGTTGCACAATAGGAAACTCATCAACAAATTGAACTATTTCCAATATATTAATATTCATGGATGTCAAATAATATGCAATATAAGCCTTATAAAATATTAGTATTACTTGCACAGACATTCTACATATAAATCAGATCATTACACAATTGGTAGAGCTACCAAAGTCATATTAAAGATTTTAATCAAAAAAAATTTTAAAAATTCAAATACGCAATTTCTACAATTTATTAGAATTAATGATTAAAAAAAAAACTTCAACAAAAAATGTTCACTATTTATTGAAATTTTTGTAACCAATTAATTTGTTTTCAAAACTATATTTGATATGAATTAAAATTGACAATTTCTACTTGTAACTAATAATTTCAACTACTATTATGATGAAAAAAAAAATGAAAATTATAATTTCCCAAATTTTTCAAACTAACAATTTTTTGCTATTGATTATAATTTTCTAACCAAACAACTTTCGATATGAATTATAACTGACCATTACTATTGAGAACAAGTCATTTGAATTATTATCCAAACTATAGAAAATTGTGCATCTTCACCAATTAGTCTTTGTCATGGGCACCAATTTATTTTCTAAAATAAACTATTTTCGGTAATATGAATTGAAATTAGCACTTTCTATCCAAAACAAATGATTATTGTAACAATTGTTTGGATAAAAGATAAATTTGTTTTATTGCAAATTTCATTCACCATGCTTCCATATAGAGGTCAGTGGCAATTGGATACTGTTGGTCATCAGTAAAATTACGTTCACACTAGTTTTTATAAAATTTTATTAGTATTGTTTGTTTTGGAAATGTTACATTCATATTAGTTTGCGTAACTTTTTTGCAAAATTATTCATTAAATTTTAAAATTACATTCACAATAGTTATGTGGAACAACTACATTCACATTAGTTAATTTCATTAGGACTGTTTTGAAAATATTATTTTTATTGATTAATATCTTTAGTAGCTTTACCTTGTAAGTAATACTTGAATATGATATGTACAATATCTGTGCAAATAGTACAAAAATATCTCTTGATATAAACTTATTTCATTTATCGCTGATAAGGTCTTCAATAATTCAACATCACTGCCTAGTTAGAGTTGTGATGTTGAAAACTTTTAAATACATAAATAATATTCCCAAAATTCATACTGATCATAATGTCCTTAATAAACCTCTCTACCATGCACATGACTTGGATTAAAATTCAAGCCAACTAAAATTTAAATTTTTTTTGCAATTTGTTTGTTTTAAATTAAAATTATAAACAATATAATTCTATTCTTATTTTTTAAGTTTCATTGTTTATAGAGGATTACATTTAAAATATTTAAGATTTCATTTTAGTATTGTTCACTTGATTGATTTGATTACTTTTAATCATATTCACTCCAAAACTTTGACTAATAGTTTTAATACCATTAAAGTTAAGAAAAATACCTAGCTACAAAAAACTAAAAAACAAAAACATTGCAAATTTAACTAATACATATTGTAGGCAGATCTTTTTTTTCCTGGAGCACAATAGCCAAAATAATATATCACTCAATGAAACAAGATTCAATTCATTAGAGATAATAATACAATATTTTTTTCAGTTCATTTTGTTCTTTTGCTTAGACTATTTCATCCACATTTATTCTATTATTCAATTATACATAGTGGAAGAATTATGGTTGGTCTCCCTTGATTTAGTTTATCATAAATTTCTACAAATTGCCAATATCAAAGAGTGCATTGAACATTAAGCCACACGATAATATTATTAACTCATAATAATGACAGTATGTTTGCAGTTGATAATATATTATCTAAATGTTAAACTTGCATGAATTATATACATGGCATCGTAATCATTATAGAACCAGATATACCCAGCTCAAACAGGCTGTGGTTTTGTTTAATTGCTTGCTTTAACAAATTTTTTTTAAGATTTAATGGTATTTTTAAAAAAAATGTGAAAATTGTATGCCGGCCTGAAAGACTGTCATTTCAATTTGAATTATATACTAACCAGAACTAAATGTAAATATGGTACTATAGCGTCAATTTTTTTTCCCCTTATTAAATATCACATTTCAAACATGAATTTATGTGCTGTATTCACATTTTCTTCACAATTTAAATACTATATTAATATAGTTAAAACAACATGTGCTGATTTTTTCCAAGCATTTTTTATTAAAGACAACTTCCTTTGCATAAACATATTTTTTTAATTGATTGTGAATTTGACATGTGACAGCCTTATGAACATACATTCACCAATCAGATAACAGAGAAAATAGAGATTTTATATATATCTTTATAAATGATTCATGCTGTACTTTTTATTGACATTCTATTTCTCTGCAAATCTTCACACAAAATGAATAAACATATATAGTATGTCCCAGTAAAAAGAAAAATGGATGCTGCATTTAGCAACATCTCTGAATCAATGTGGGTCACAGTGATATAGCTTAGCTAGTCACTACAAACATTCTGAAGTGCTAGCATATCTGGATCACAGATTATGACATAAAATATGAGTGTTTCATATTCTAAGGCCTAATAGAACAAGGTAACAATAAATGTTTTAAATTGGGTGTGTAAATAAATTTGTAGACCCTCCTTGATTGTTATTAGCAATAAGTATCTTTATTTTCTGTATATTCTTTGTCCTTGGAGATATAAATAACCTTATAAAATATAAAAAAAATTGTATATTTTCTGTAGTTAATTTAAATATTTATTACTTTTACAAAATATTTGTAAAATAATGATTAAAAATAAATATTGTCATGATTACACTCAGATTTTTTTTTTAATGTTTTATTTTTAAAAGAACAAGTTAAGCAATTTATAGTAACAGTAAAAAAAAAAAAAAACTACAAACAGTAGAACATAACTTTTGTAATATTTTAATAATTATAAATACAATTTAAAATTTTAGAACAATTTTATAGCTTTATGATAACAACAATAATTCATTGGCAATTTAAAATGAAGTTCAAACAATAAAAATGTTGATTTGGAGTGTGTTTTTTTTTTTTGGGGGGGGGGGGTAAGTTTTGTCGTAATTGCCAATAAGAACTATTGTTCTCAATATATATTTCACTTTTATTCTATATCTGCAACGTTCAAATATAATTTTATTTCTCATGTTTTTTGTTTGCAAACATACAATTTATTAATTCATAATATAAAATAATGGTTTTGATATTAAAATAAAATGGTGAACTATAATTCAAATTGCCACTAGGTGATGATGCAAAAAAATACTGAATGTAGAAAGTTCAAAAAAGATATGAACAAAATTAAATGTAGTATTTTAGCGGAATATTATTAAGCATAATTTATCAGTGAATACTGCTCAAATGGGATTAATTAAATAGAAAAAAAAAATATTTTTAATTCACTATTTACATATTCAACTGTAGAGACATTTTGTATTATACATGTGATAATAAATTTGATGAAAAAAGTTGCATATAGTGGAGCTGCAATATCCTCTATACTTTGTTCCAAGTCCCCGTAAGTATATGACACATGGTGTATAATAGCTCATGTTTTGTTGATAAACTTTAATTACAAAAGAACAGGGAATTGCAATACAACAATTTTCAATGTGCATATATATATATGACATTTTTAGTAAGCATGCATATATAAATTAAGATTGCAGTATAAACAAAATTTTAAAAATTAAGTTACTAATAAACTGAAGAGCACATTTATATATATATATAAACTCTGTAAATTCAGCCATTAAAAAAAATAATAAAAATTTACTGTTCCCTATCTTTAAAGAAAATGAATAGCAAAGTGTCGAATTGTCATCACAATTAAACATGCTCTGGTTATTTTTTTTCTTAAATAACTTTTTTTTTCTCTTATAAAATGTAACAGTAGTTTCAGTATTACAAGATTATGGCCTTTCTAGTTTTGAAATTTTTAGGTTTTTATCAACTTTGGAATCTATACTGTCAACTCTACTTGTTACTCATTTCAGCCTCTCAGTTAATTTCCTCTAATTTAAATTTTCTGAAACAATGCATGAATGTTTTACAATTCTTTTTTTTTTTTGTCACTATAAAAGCAATAACTTTGATTTTTTTTTTTTATTGTTAAAAAGATGCTTTACAAATTTTCTTAAATTTTGCAAAACTTTTAGCTTTATACTTAGAAAAAAATTTATTATGCTCTTTATTGAATTACATCACAGTGAAATATGTTTTCAACATAGCCTAAAGAAACATTAATTTTCTGCCAATATCACATAAATTAGTTACTGAAAAATCTTCACCATCTAGATAATTTTTACAAATTTTTTTAAAATGGTGTTTTATATCATATATATATATATTATTCTAATGTTTTAATTCCAAAAAAATTCCATGGATTTCAGGATAAGTAAAAATTCAGCAACATAACAACCCTGCCTTGATAAGTCTCTATTGTCTTTTCTATATACTTGAAGAAAATAGTTGGAATAACAAAAAACTTGATTGCTTGCAAGTTTATTAAAATTCATGATTATTTTTGTATAATAATTGTGAAATTATTATTAAAAATCAAGACTATAAATTCTTAATTATTTATTCTGAATGTAAATATTTTATTTTTAAAAATATTATATTTTTGGACAACACAAATTACCCAGACAGCATTTACAACTGTTTTCTAATACATAATCAGTGAACTCTGTGACAGTTTGTGTGAATATATTAAAATACTGTAAAAAAAAATTAAACTTTGAATGCAAAATTTGATTGATTTATGAAGTATTAATATTTATTAATTGACATTTTAAAAACAAATGTTAAATAAAGATTTTGTTTTCTGAAAATAGAAATGTTTTTCTCAGCAATGATGATGAAACATCAAATTTTTTGATTAAGTGGTAATTTTTTTTATTATTTCAAAAGTCAATTATTTAGAATTTACATAGTTTGTAAACAAAAGTATCTAACAAATGAAATCAAATTTATAATATTCTGATAAATAATAATGGTTTAATCTTAAATTTAATGCTGGTTGCTTATAGGAAGTGAAAACAATTAAAACTATCACCTGTGGGTTGATTAATAAGATCGTCTATGGTGTACCACAATAAAAAAAAAAAGGCTTATCATGTCGTAAAATTTATGAATTTTAATTTTTATATGTTTTTGTTCATGTACTTTTTTTAATAGTGTATACTGATGCAGCATGTATTATATTTCACTGAAGTTTCACAATCGTGGCTAACATAAATGAGTCCATATGTAAAATTCATTGTTTCAATTGATAGGATAAACATTTAGTGCAGAATTAGAAACTTTTTACATTTTTTATACAAATCACAATCAGTAATGGATAAAGTAACATAATTTTTTAACATTTCAAACTTTTCATTAAAAAATACTTAGATTTTGAACATACATTTTTATTATATTGTGATAGGTTATGAAAATGTAATTAGAAATTAGGATTTACTATTTTGTTGGTGACATTTTGAGGATTAACATTTGAGTGCAATCAGAAACATTTCACAACTACATTCCATACATAAATGAGAATCAAAAACAGATAAACTGGCATGATTCTTTAACAATTCAACTTTTTTTATAAAAGATATGAAAACCATATTCTTTGAAAACCTTCCTACATCATGACAGATATAAAAATGATCTAAGAAGCTTTTTCATATTTTTTCTTTTTTCATTATAGTTTTGAAAATAATTTTTTGTATAGAATTGCAAACTCATTTTTATATATTTTGCATAGTTGAAAAACTATGTATCACATACAATTATATAACACACAAATAAGCATGCTTTGACCAGCCTTTCTTTAACAATTTAATTTTTTCATTGCTTAGTACCCTACAAATATTGTAGTCTTTACATATATTTTTGTGATGACATGATGACAAATTTAAAATTTAAAAAAAAATTTGTGAATTTGACAGTATTCTTGTACTTTCAATTTTACTTCCTTTTCATGTTTATATTCAACTTAGTTGTAATTAAATATTTAAAGATAACCCAGAAAACTATGCAATATTAAGTAGTAATAAAATAAAATAAAATTATATGTTGCCTTTAAATAGAAGATATCAAATTTCTGTGGAAATGGTTTATTTGTACTTATTTGAAAAGTACTGAGTAATTTAAGCTATTTTAAAAAAAATTATGTTATATTATCATATAACTGTTCCATGTGATTTGGTAAAATAGGGGAATGACAAACTCAAAAGCTATAAAAATTCCTAAACTAAAATCTAATATCATTTCTGGAAACTTGGATATGTGTGAACAAAAATTTTTCATGTTAGACTAAATAATTATTAAATAACTGCAAAATTTAATTTTCAAATAAATAAGAACCCATGAAACAAGTTTACCTTTCATCCTTAAAGGCAAGCAACATAGAATGTACTTCCATAAACACCAATTAAGTGCAACAAATATTGTAAACTCCAAGCAAGGATGAAGGATGCCAAATACTTCTATCTAATGCTTTAAACCAATATGGAATACAAAATATAACATTAAGTATTAACTGTCACAAAGAATGTATATGATTGGCCAGATAAAATTAATTTCCTGTGATTTGAACAATTGTGTATAAATTAATCATGTACCTATTTCAGTCATTCTTGTTTTCTGGATAATGTGCAAGTAATATTGCATTATGTTACAGAGGATCCAATTATTGCTTAAAGCTGTAAATGCTATGTGTGAAAAACCAAACAATATTCAACACAGATTAGTAAATATATTTAATCAACAATTATAAAAGCATACAATGATTGCATAAGTTTATATAATTGTAGGTATTATAAATTAACTGATTAATAAATATAGTTATTTAATCACTCTAATTCAACCATAATCAAAAAAAAATATTTGTAAACAGCAACACATTTTCTCCTTGTTATGAATTTAATTTGTTATAAGATTTATCTGCAACAATTGCTGACAATGGTTAAGTTATTTCTTGAATTATGTAATGAATATTCAATTGAGCAAACAGTAAATCTGATTTAAAGTCAAATGCAAGTTAGAAAATATGTAGACAAGTTTGTTATTCTTTCTCTTATGTCAGGTCCGTTAAACTTGAAAAATGTTCCATAAAAAAAAAAATTCTCCTAGATTTTTTTTTTTTTTTACAAAAAGAAAAAATAGTTCTTTCAAAAACAATTAAGACTTTTCATTTCAAATAAAAAAATAAACTTTTTTGAATGAAGAATTTTTTTTTTTAAAAAAAAACAACATAAAAAACAAAAGTAATTTTCAAAGAAACAATATTTACTTGCAATAACAAATTTCATTATCTTTTATTTAAATAGATTGAATCCTCAATTAATAAAGTAAATCATACATTTTCAAATTAATCCAACTGCTTATTTAAATGTGAAAATTTATAATAGAAAACTACTACAATTAAAATAATTATTAGTTAATGTGAATATGATTGGTTATTCCAGGTATAAATTTATTGATTTACATATTCTATTTAAGAAAAATAATATGAATAGCCAGATAAATTTTTCTGAAGAAAGTGAAATAAAAAGTGTATTTAAAAAATCCATTGATCAATTAATAATGCAATTGTACTAATTAAAACTTGTAGTACTTGAATGTAAAGTGATGTGCCAAATAAATAATAGGTGTAAAATGCCCATCATCTGGCTGATTACAAAGCTAAGAAGTGAATTTATGCCTTGGGAAAGAATTGCTGTAGAATTCACAATGATGCTATCTTTGCCTTCTCATTAAGTAACCCAGTAGCAAAACTTTTAGTCAGCCACATCAGTTGGTAAAAAACTCTGAATCGACTTGCACTGCAAATTTATGGGTGGATACATATGAATCCAGATATACCAAGATTAGAATTCCATGTGATGAGTCCCCTCCCGTTTCTTTAAGTAAGCCATTCAAATTGATAAAAAAAACTGTTCTTCCGCAAATGCTAATCTTTGCTTGCTGCTCATCTCACTTTTATAAATATGCTTGATCATTCTTTTCGAGAATTGTTTTTACTTATCTTTTTGTTTCAAAAATTCCATTAACCATTGTCATCTTTATCCAAATGAAATTTTTGCGTACATTCAATCTGCTTTATTGTTTATGGTGTCTAATCTTAAGACATTTCTATAGCAACATCATGCCTAAAGTTTTATTTATCTTCCAGATAAAAATTTAAAAAAATAAACAACTTTATCTATTAGTCACTTCATTATCTCTTATTTTCATTTTTTAATTGTTCCTTCCCTCCTCCAATTCTAATCATAGTAAATTTAATTATCTAACCCTGGAAAAAGAATTGACATTTTTCTATTCCATATGACTTTTTAAGTGACTAGTTATATTACTAAATTATAAATTCCATACATCTTTATAGTTTTTTACTTACAGAAATCTCAAAATTGCTGCTCTATGATTGAACTTCTAAGTTATTTATACTATTCTTTTTCAAGACTTTAATAAAAACTGTCCCAAAAAACCCATTAAAGTCTAAATTACAATGTGATATTCATTTAAGTATATTTTATATCTTTAAAACTAAGATTCTAGAATTATTAAAATGGCAAAAAATGAACAAAATATAACCAATAATTATCAATTATCATCATTTATTAACTGTAATCAATTGTCCAGTTATTTTACTAATATTTGGATAGAGAATTTAATACATATAACACAATCTACAATTTAAATATTGACAACTGAATTTATATAATAAAAATCTTATTTCTTTCAATTTTAAACTTGGCTCAGTTATAAATATATAATATTCCAACATGAGACAACATTTTTGAAAAACTTTTTTTTACTAAACTAAACTTTGCAAGAAATACAAAATATCACCAATATATTATATAATCTTTGTCAAGGCATAATTCACATGAAACTGCGCTGTAAAGGCTTCTCCAAAAATCTTACCAAATCAATAGTACTCCAATAATATAAAATTATTAATTATTTTATGATGTCATTATAAAAATAAGATGCTATATTACGTTAAACAAGTAGTACACACTGACAAATCATTTACAAATGACAAAAGTATATCGCCATAATGGTAGAAAAAATAATATAGATACTGTGCTATGTACACATAAAAGAACTTAAAATAATTTTCAATAATTATCCACTTGATAAAATTTGTAAATTTTTAATTAATAGTGCTAATATAAAATCAATCACTTCTAAATTTCTTAAATAATTTTATATTTGAAATACAAGTATACTTATATACTTGGAGTTTAGATATAATATAAGGGATTATGGAAAATTAATAAGCAATACACTAATAAATGATTAATTAACACTGCTAATACAAAATTAATCATCTGAATTTTTCCAATGATTTTATGAATAACTGACATTCAATACTTAAATAAAATAGAAAGTTAGAAAAATGGGTCATTGAAAGTAGAGAAGAGTGAATGAAATTATTTACAAAGTTGCTTATATAGTTTCTACCAGCTGCAGATAAAAATTATTTTTCAATTTTTGAATTGCACTTCACCATTTCATGTTAACATTAATAATTTAATAGTACATCTTTGAAAAGTTAACTTATAAAATTGAAAATGCAGCAATTATAAAGAAAGAAAAAAGAAACTCTCCTCAAAATCTGAATTCAATTTTTACTAAAAAATTACAAAAACAAAATATTAACTTATCATTACTATATAGTATTTATAATTAGTATACACTCGTAAACAAGTATTGCTATTCTAATATCACAAAAAGAGAAAAAAAAGTTTGGTAAGTATTGCAATGATGGTCAAAATAATCTGCAAATAACAATTATAATCCTATAAATTACGCTTTAATCTGTTTAACATAGGACATCCTGCAATACCTTTTAATCTCTTTTGCAGCAAACTTTTCATCCCAAAACATATAAACTCCCTTGAATGTAATTCTGACTTCAACCACACTCTCCCAATGAAAGCAATTATCATTAAACCAATCACTGAATCACATTGTTTCCATATATTTCAACCTGTGACTTGTGATATCTTGCAATGACTTTTTAACCTCTTTCGCTGCAAACTTTTCATTCTAAAATATATAATCCCTCGCTTACTGAATGTTACTTTTCCACAAAATCATTGGGGAAATCCTGAAATGGATTAATTTTATATTAGCACTTTCAATGATATACAGTATTTTAATTAAACAAAAAAATATTTTAAGTTTCTCCCAAACTAATATTCATTGTCAAATAAGAATTCAATTAAATCAAAAGATTGCTACAAAACTTTAATGAGTTGAAATACTTTAAAAAAATTTTTTTTAATTTTTAAAAAATATTTGTGCCCAAAGGGACTACCAAGTTTTAATTCATTTTTAAATAACTATAATTAAAAGATTATCAATAAACCTGACCTTGGTATTTTTTTAAAAAGGGGAGTAGAGATTTTCCAAAATAGGCTTTTCAATCATCATTTTCAATCTCTAAGTTTAATCCAATTTCTTCTATCCATAAGCTTTTCTTCTCAGCATAACACCAGCAAACTTCTTTATTTAATCCATCCATTTCACTTGGTCTGTTCCTGGTCTTTAAATCTCTTAAGATCCTGTTTAAAACATTAATTGTCCATCTATTATCTTTTTTTTTAAAGCAATATGTCCAATCCATTTTCATTTCAGTGTCTTATGGTAACTGTTTGTTCTCTTACTTATGTATTTCATTTTCAATCTCTTTTTGTTATTTCTAACATACATTTCTCTATACTTTGTTCAATGATCTTAAGTCTTTGTATTGTTTTTTCTGATAAGTGTTCAAATCTCAGATCCATAATAAGAATAGGAACCACATTAAAAACTTTCCTTTTCAAATACATAGGATATTTCCTTTTAATATCAAATTATTTCAACCAAAACCTCTCCATCCAAGTTTAATTCTATAATTAATTTCATCAATTACTTTTCATCTGCATTAATAATCTAAGATATTTCTAATTGTGGACTTTTAATTCATAATTATCCAAGGAGCATTTTCTCTGAAAATTCTTGCAACATTTCCTGAAGCTCTCATCTGCAAAATCTAAGTTACTTAAATAATCTCCATTTACTTTTACTCCCTTGATTTCTCATTTTAATCCACAAAATGCTTTTTGTATAGTTTTGGAAATATGGAATCACCCTGTAGTACACACTTTTCAATGTTAATTTTCTTATTATCGTGTAATTTAATCACTGCTATGGCATTTTGATAGATACTCTTCACAGTATATCTTGAATCTATATCTTCATCCAAAGTATTAATTACCATGCACATATTTATAAAATCAAATGTCTTTTCATAATCTACAATTCCAAAGCATAATGTCAACTCATTTTCATTGGTCTTTTCTACAAATTCTCTTAATACTTGGATATGATCCATTGTGCTAAAAACCACTTTTAAATCCAGCTTATTCTTATTAGAATCCAAAATTGGCTATTGATTAGTTGTAATTAATTTTGTAAAGATTTCCTATAAAACTGATAGGTTTGTAATTTCTAAAATCTGCATTACCTTTCTTAAATATCAATATTATTACTGCATTCTAATCACAAGGTATGTCTTTATCATTTAGACATTTGGTAAACAGCTTTGCCAACAATTTGTCTGTTTCATTATCTACTTCTTTTAAATATTAATTATGAATCCATCATTTCCTAGACATTCCTCCTTCTTCATTAATTGCATGTTTCACTTCATTTAAAATATTTGGCAATTCAGAAGACTAAGTAATTGTAGGAGATACTTTGTTTTTTCATTACTAAATAATTCTTTATAAAACTCTCTTACACATTTTATATTATCCCTCTTTTCAGTAATGCTTACATCTTTTCTTCTTAAGATATTGTTTTTATTTCTGAAATTTTTATTTTCTTCTATAGCTTTCCTTGCCAAGTCTCAATTATATTTTCTTATATCTTTATTAACTTTTCTTCACACCATTAAACAAAACTCTATATATTTAATTCTTCTTAATGGGATAATATATTTTCATATTCCTTCTTTTCTTTGTCATCCCAGTAGAAAATTGGTAAATTGCTGCTTTTCTGTACCAACTATATTTTGTTCTTAATACAATATTAGTTAAGTTCAGTCAAGTCAGACCCATCTTCAAAATGTAATATTTTTAAATGATTTGCAAATTCTAAAACTTAAATTCATTAGAATGTTTCTAAAGATAGAAATATCAACTACTACAATTATCTTTTTTTAATATTTTCTCTCTCCAATTTTGCATCAACATCTTATATTTTACTAATTATAATACATATTTTCTGTACATCAAAATATAATTCAATTCAGCTATATCTTCATTTGAATGCTTCGATATTCATTTAGTATTTTTTCAAAGAAAGAATTCATAATATACAAATTTTGTTTTTCTACAAATCACAAAACTATGTTCTCTCATTTCTATCACCTTAATCAAATTTACCTACAGCATTTTCATCTTTCACAGCTTAACAATTCTTATTAAACTTTCTCATGATCATTTTAAAAAGCTGTTTCAAAAGCATTTTGTATATAATAAATAAAAATCCTCTATTTCTTTATCAGAATATGAACTTGTTGGAATATAAACCTGAATTGTCTGCATTTATTTTCCATTAATTTGAATAACTAATTTTACCTCATTTGATTTATAATGGCCCTTAGGTAAAAAAGATATTTGTCCATCTATATTTGAGAAAATAACATGCTCTAAAAAAGTTCAGAAATACTGACCAAAAGACATTTTAATATTTCAACTAGATATTATATAACAATTGTTAGAAAACCAAGATTTGAAAAAATAATAGCAATACTAAAATATTTTTGGCAGTTATGGAATGAGAATAGGCTAAAAATTATTATTTTACAAAAGATTATAATAAGCTGTATAAAGTGAAAATAAAATAAGTTATAAGATCACCGTGGACATGGTATATATATATATATCATCCATCTATCAAAAAATGATCAGAACAGATTACTTTCAGTAAAATAATTGGGAACAAAAATTGACTTGGATTCATAACATTAAAATATTTGAAAGTTTCAAGACAATAGCTAAGATATAGCAACTGCTACATTAAACTTATCTATTAAATGAATGCAAAGCAATAGCAGTCAATTTAAAAAAAAAAAAAAACTAGTGTAGGAAACTGTTCCTGTAAGATTGTTAGCATTGCCATCTAATATCCATTAAGTAAATCAATGCTTAAATAATTTATAGATGATTGCAGCAGAGACCATACTTTACAGAAAATCAGATTACCATAACTTATGACCCCAAATTAGCTTTCTTCCACAAATAAAAAATTTTATATATTTGAAACAATCAGCAAACAAGCAAGGTAAATGTAAATAAGAAGTTGCTAACAATGAGACAACATTCACTGTCAGGAAGTTAAGTGGTGATGAGTTTACTTCTATAAAATGAAACAATTCCTATTATATTCATTGTGTAATGGCGAATACTGATCACCATTAAATAAGTCAACACCCTGCTAAATACTGAATCAGCAACACAATTCTTACAACTCAGTGGAAGATCACTAAGTGGTAAGGAAAACAAATGAATATCATTTTATGAGGTACAACTAGTGCATTGAGCCTATAATAAAGATTACTGCTAGGCAAAGAAGGCAATGGGAAATCACTCTGCCTTATAATTCCCTTGTTTTTTAAGTATATCACGCGATTCATTCCAATAATTAAGAATGGTTTTGATGTCTTGCCAGACAGAGGTAGACATGAGACTACTCAGGCCATAAACCCATGGAATACTCACAAAAATCATCCATTGAAAGAAGATACATTGACAGTGAATACACGGAATGTAAGAATACTGAAAAAAGATAGGAAATTGATAAATGTGAAAAAGGAAATGAAAATAAATAACACTGATGTTATAGGATTATGTGAAGTAAGATGGGAGGAATGTGGAGATGTAAATAGCAGCCATGTTAAGTTTTTTATATTGGATATTTACTGTGGGAAAGAAAATTTGAATAATGTATCAAAGGTAGATTGTATTGATGATATTTATGATAATGAGGATAACTGCAAGTCCTAGGGATTTGGTATTCATACAAATGTATATATCATGATGATACTGAAATTAATGATCCACTTGAAAAGATAGACAAAATTATGAGGGTAAAAATGCATGTATATTGCTATGTGATTGGAATGCTGTTGTGGGTAAAGATAAAGGGAAAAAAAATTGTTGGAAAATAAGGTGTTGAAAAAAGAAATGAAAGAAGTAGTTGAGGAATTTTGCAAGGAAAATTAGTTGTGGTTGCTAACATTTGGTTTACAAATCATAGATTGTATACATAGAAAACTCCAGGCAATGAAGAATGATATCAAATAGACTATATATTGATTCAAGACAGATGTAAGAATCCTATTAAAGGTTTATATATATTGCCTAATGCTGATTTAAACTCTGATCATAATTTAGTTATGACCAAATTAAAGTTTTAAAAAAAATAAGAAGAGGGCAAAGATTGTAAAACGAGACTTAAAATGACAGAAATGGAGAAAGTAAGATTTGATTTAATATGACAATATAATAAAAAGTATTAACAAAGAAGAATTAAGAAAGGATTATTAAAAACAGCAAAAAATGAAATATGAACTATTCAGTTAAAGAAAGCTAAATGACCTTGGATAATGGAAACTAGTTTGGAAAAGATGAAGTACAGAGAAGATGGAGAATGTCAAAAGTGAAGGAGGGCAAAGAGCATATAGAAAATTAATAATGAACTAAAAAGAGAAACAGATTTAGCAAAAAAAAAAAATGGCTAGAACATGAATATAGAGAAACAGAAGTTCTTCAACAAGTAAAAGATATGATATACTAGTATTTGATAGAATTATGAATTTCACTTAGGAAAAAAAAGGGGGGTAATAAGTGGAATAGCTGATATGAATAGAAAACCATTTATTAATGGCGATGATATATTGAAAAGATGAAAAAAATATCTTCAATAAATATTTAGAAAAAAAAATTAAGATGATAAAGATATGGACTATTGACAGAGGATGTCAATTGAACAAATGAAAATTAACGCTGTCAGATTTGATACAATTCTTATAGAATTTTTGAAAGAAATAGAATTTACTATGAAGAAAATAGTTGGACTTTGCAATTTGATATATGGCCTAAAGACTCTTTGAAAACTATAATGATTCCAATTGTCAAGCAGAAAAAGTGTCAAATGTGAGGAGTACAGGACAATAAGGTTGCTATCTCATGCTTCTAAAGTTTTATTGAGGATTTTAATTCAAAAAAATTTATGGGAAGATAGAATGTTATTTGGGGAAGAACACTTTGATTTTCAGTAAAAAAAAAAATACAAGAAATGCTATTGGTGTTGTTATAGCAGTTGCAGAGATATATATTGAAAAAGATAAAGGAATTGGTATATGTTTTATGGATTTGGAAAAAGCAATAAATTTATGACCATCTTAAAAAATAAGACTTTTGGAAAAAGAGAAAATTGATTTGAAATATGTATACTGGATAAAGAATATGAATTAGACTGGAGAATAATGATACTGACTAAATGAATATAGAAAAAAAGTTAAGCAAGGATGCAGTATATCATGTGTGCTTTTTAATATTTATTTAGAAGACATGTTAAATAAATATTTAGACTGTGAAGAAGCAAATTTTGAAGGTAAAATAGAATGTATAAGATTTGCAGATAATAAGGCTCTTATAGCTGAGGATGAAACTGGAAGAAGGATGTTTGAAATATGGAATGAAGATTAATAATTAGGAAGGCTGTTAATGGATAGGAATGATTATAAAAAAAACTGCAAGTGGAAATCCATGATAATATAGTTCAACAGATAAATAGATTCAGATATTTGGGTAGTTGGTTGAGTGAGAATGAAAGAAGTGAAATTAAAAGAATGGCACTGGCAAATGAGGCACTTACTAAGAGAAAGAAAATATTTTGTGGACCGTTGATGAAAGAATTAAAGAAAAAAATTATTAAATGCTATGGTGGATTGTACTATTGTATAGTTATGAAATGTAAATGAGTAAAAAAAAAAATCCGCACAAATTGGAAGCCTTTGAAATATAGTCATGGAGATGGATGGAAAAAATTAATTGATATGAATAAAATGACAAAATAAAGTTTTTAAAAGAATAAATAAAAAAAGAAGACTGAATGAGACAATTAGAGACAGAAAGAGAAACTGGACTGATCATATATGAAAAATGTTTTGGAAGAAATAATGAGTGTAAACAAGAGCAGAAGACTGACTTTGCTGAATGAAATAAGAGATAGGAAGACATATGTGGAAGTGAAGAGCAGGCCAATGAAGAGAACGGAATGGAGAAATGGATATATTTGTGATGTGTCTGCTCTCTGGACCTGTCCGTGATTCATCAATTCAAAAATTTTTAAAAATTAATTTAAATGACTTTATTAAGATTTAAAAGTAAATAAAAATACTTCCTGTTCTGCCTTAGCCAAAAATAAAAAAGCTGCACTTTTTAGTGATGTATTCAATCATTAGATTCAACTCTTCCATTTTGTTTCTATAATTTAAAATCAGATATTACTGATCAATATTAGATAGCTACTAAATAAGCTAGAATGAGAACATTTGGAAAAAAAAATCCTTATCTCAAGTGAGAATTCTTATCTGAAAAATGGACTCCGCTTTGAATTTGAACTCAGATCATAGCCATAAGCTAATACATTAAACACTATTCCATTATTCAAATGAACCATATCTAAAGATTAAAGGTAAGACAATTATTTATAAGATAACTACATCAGTAAAATAAAAATTCTAATCAGAATAACAAAGCAATTTAAATGATTATTATTTGATTATAATACTAAACTGATATATTAATTCCTAGTTAATGCATTATTAGTTTTCACTTTACTGATAAAAGATAATGAAGATTTTTAAAAATATATCAATATTAATTGTAATTTAAATACAAACTTATTATATACCTATATCAATATATGTAATATATAGGGTATATGAGCACAGACTTTCCCACGACCCATCACTCTCCATTCTATCCCATAATATGATACACTTGAACACAAGTTAAAAAGATAAATAATCATCAATAAATGTATTTCATGCTAAACCAGCAATCATCAGTTGGTCCAGATTATCATCTCTACACATATATGCAATAAGTGCTCAGATATATATTAAGATGGCCAATCTTCATACTTTAATGGACAGGTTTCAATCCACTCCACACTCCAACTCTTCAACCGTCCATCCAATTGAAAATCTGATGATGGAATGCTCGAAGGTCACTCTTGAGGCTGAGATTCTCGTAACTTTAAGTCAACATGGGTGTGACAATAATCTCGGCCCCAGGGTGGTCTTTGAGCGTTCGTTCCATCATCAGATTTTCAATTGGATGAACAGTTGAAGAGTTGGAATGTGGAGTGGATTGAAGTCTGTCCATTAAAGTATGAAAATTGGCTATCTTAATATATATCTGAGTACTTATTGCATATATATGGAGATGATAATATAGACCAATTGATGATTGCTGGTTTAGCATGAAATACACATATATTGGTGATTATTTATCTTTTTGACATATGTGTTCAAGTGTATCAGTGTTATGAGATAGAATGGAGAGTGGTGGGTTGTGTGAAAGTCTGTGCTCATATACCCTATATATTACATATATTGATATAGGTATATAATAACCCTGTATTTCAATTATTACATAGTAGAGATGTCTGCCCATCCTTTGTATATGTACTAAATGGATTATGTCCTGTACATGAGGGGTCAGATTGATTTTAGGTCAACATGGGTGTAATGAGAATCTTGGCCTCAGGGTGGCCTTTGACATTCCATCATCAGATTTTCAATTGGATGGACGGTTGAAGAGTTGGAGTGTGGAGTGGACTGAAGCCTGTCCATTAAAGTATGAAGAATGGCTATCTTAATATATATCTAAGCACTTATTGCATATATGTTTAGAGATGATAATCTGGACCAACTGATGATTGCTGGATTAGCATGAAATATGTATATTGGTGATTATTTATCTTTTCGACATATGTGTTCAAGTGTATCAGTGTTATGAGATAGAATGGAGAGTGGTGGGTCATGTGAATGTCTGTGCTCATATACCCTATATATTATAAATATTAATTTATTTATTTTTTTAGTTTTGCAAATTAAGTTTGTAAATCCTAATCCTAAAGTGTGATTTGAAGTGTTTTCAAAAGATATTTTATATTTAAAATATTTATAATTACACAATCTGAAAAAAAAAATGCAAATAAATAAACAATTAAAAGAAAACTTAATGAACTAATATATTTTTTTAAATAGTGCTAAATGTGTAAATGCTTTCAAAACTTATTCTATATATTGCCATAATAATTCTTCCATATCAGAAAATAACTTTAAATTATAAATAAAATTCTTCACAATCAGAAAAAATATTTTAATTAATAAAATATTGTACCCTTGTTTTGCAGTTTTTTCTTTATGCAATCCATTTTATTAGTACTGCTTTTTACAGTTTCAACCATTTAATAATCATCAAAGTTTAAACATCTTTCCCCCTAATTTTAAAATTCTAAAGAAGATTACAAGACAGTTGAAACAATAATGATAAAAAAATTATAAAAAAAGGTGCAGAAAAAGGTGTGATATTTTATTACATATAAAAACAATGCAAAGAGATTAAATAACATCTTGAACTATGATCAACACCGTTACACTATCATAACACTAGTCCCATTATCACAATAAATGTGATTAAATTTTTTAATGTTTTACAAGAATTTTAGTACTTTTATATAAATGATTGCGTATAATTAAATATATATTAAATTTTTTAAGTTAATTCATATGAAAGAAATGATAATTTATTCATATGGAAAAGAATTGAGAGATGGATATACCTAAGAATTAACTTCTAATATGACTAAGATTATTTGCCAATGTTTCAATATCACAATTATTTATTTCATAACAAATTGATTGGATAAATAGATATCATCAAGTACATAAAAAGTTTAACATGGAATGATTACATTGCATGGATAACTTACAATAAAAGTCCTATTGTAAATGTGATTGCAGTTTGAAAAAATAAATAAATAAAATCAGCATATCCTTTGTATAGCTAGAAGATAAATATATGAAAAATGTAAGCATTTATCATTAAAAAGATGCTTCTATTTTCCTTATATAATTGACTCTATAAATTGCAAAATAAGAAAAAAACTTAATAATATACAAATATGGTAGTTGAAAGTTTTGTATAACTTTTGAAAACAAATAATTCAAAAAACAATATAATGCGATTATTTGAAATAATGCTGGTGGTTTGAGAATTTTGAAAGTCTTAGAATGTGTAACTTTCACTGATAAGCTAATAAATAATCGCTATTAAGAGAATGTCTGGAAAATATGGGTAAATATTAAACCTTTGGAGGAAATGATCAAGAAATTGCAACCAGTGTTTGAAAATATTTTAAATGTTAACATTTTGAATCTCACATAAGCTTCAAGTTGTATAAAAGGTGAACCTTTCATAAAACTGAAATGTGATATGGAAGACACTAAATAAAATTACACGAAAAAAATGTTTTAACGTGGAGATTATATAGAATTTAAAGAGAAGTGTAAAAATTTCATTCAGATCAAGAAGTTTCAGAATGGCTTACTTTGCTTTAATACAAATTTAGATAAAATTATCTAAATTTATATTATTCTAAATTTCTGCATATATTAAAAGCCCACATTTCATTAAGATTCCCCCCCCCCCTTCTGAGTTCATGATTCATTACTACTATGAATTAAGTTTTAGATTCACTATGTTTTAATCAAGTACAACAAGTGAAAAAATTCCTATAAAGCTAATAATAAATTGGTCAAAAACAATTAATTATCTCAGAAACTTCAGATAGCTAACAATATTGTATCAATATTGTTTTAAAGCTAATTATGCCCAAATAACTGCTAATAAATAATTTGTTTACCAAAATTGTGTGTCTATGGTATATAAATAGAAATGACTATATCCAAAAAGTCAAATATACTGTCATATTCAAAAGTGATCCCATGAATATTTAATGGGAAGCATGACATTGCGAGATAGCAATCAGCTGAGATTATGTCCTTTTAGATGATAATATATAAGAAAAAAGAAGATAAAAAACTTTGAGATTGTACAAAAGTTGTGGATGAATGCAATTGCTTTTTTAAGTTTCTTATTATAACTGTTGTTAACTAAGAATGTGAAATAAGAGTTTAGCTTTTATAAATAAATTATAAAGGATCTCATAAAAGCACTTTTAAAATCTAGATAATTAATAGTAAATCTATAATTATTGCATATTTTAATAAAGAATGTTTCAAATGCCTTTTGGTATTATTATGTATATATTAAAGAAAAATACTTAAAATTATTTTTACCAAATCATTAAATTCAGTTGTTTTTCTGATCAGCTCACATATGAAAGTTGATTTTACTATATACGATTTTATAAATTGTCCTCAAATGTCGGTGTTTCATTCCCTAGTTGGTGAAATTCTATTCAGTTTCTGCATATATCAATTTTTGCATCTACTATCTATTTTCTTTGATCCCGAAACTTGGAAAACAGTAGAAATGTTTTACCATTTCTATCACTTCCTCATATCAATCATTTTTATTTATTCTGGTATCTTAAAAAACAATGGACAGATCTAGACAAGCACAATATAAGATATGTATAATCATATTAAAAAAGACATATATTTGAAGATTTCAGGAAAAAACCAACAAGTATTGATGATTTAGCAAGCTATTGAACTCTGATCAATTCAGGAATCACATATTGAATTTTGTACCTGACAAAACTAAAGCAATGTTGAGGTTGCCATAAATATTCTACTATATATATTTTTAAAAGTATGTTATCAATTGTAATTAATAGTAAATCTGCTGTAATGTTTTGTTAATGCATTTACTAAGAAATTGGAGAAATGTATAGAATTATTGGATAAGAAATTAAAGAAGAGAGTAAGATGGATAGCAATCAAGAGCATTTTTTATCATCAAAAGTCTATTAATGTAAAAAAAGAGAATATTTTAAGGGCAGTGCACATATTTAGCTTTTGTGTCAAATTTTTTTTTTTTTTTAACAATCAGACATTTTCTATCTTTTCAATTTTCCTCTAAAGACTCAATTACATACTTTAATATCCTAAGTCTCAGATGATATGAAATGGAAAACTAATGTTTATAATTAGGAAAATAATACATTTCATGTTAGAAAAATCACTAATTTGGAACTTCTCAAAAAAAAATGTCAGAGATCCTAAGCTGGTTACAAATATTGATATATGTGTTTATAACAAAAAAAAAAATAATTGTATAAAATAAAAGAGCTAAAATTTTTAAGTGTCTTGTCTTAATTTATCTTTTCTGATATTGTTTTGTTTGTCTTGCGCATTTCTTTTTTAAATCAGGAACGAAACCAGCTTCCCGATGTAAAGTGAAAAAAAAAAGCTGAAATATACACTTGTAATGCTCATATATTAGCTGTAACTAACAGAAATATTCCTTAAAAAGAAGAAATATAATTTTTATACATATCTTTGCTATGGTTGGCTAACTATCAGATATGTATTCATTCTGACCTTCTACAATGTAGCTATTAATTGTAAAGAGAATGCCTTAAATCAAGACTTTAAAGTAAAACCATCACTTTTGAAAGATATTTGCTTTTTGTCTAAGATATCCATCTACCAAAGGCTCATCTGTTAAAATAAAATGACAAAAGGAAAAATATGTGTGTGTAAAACAAGAAACGAGAATATTGGATCTCTAATTAGGTAATATTGAAACTATTTACAAATCAATCCGGCTTTAACCATTAAATCATCCCATGTATATAAACGTAAAGTGAATTAGAAACCAATCAAGCTAATAATAATAATGGAAGCTACTTGAACTGAAGAGCTCCATATAACTATACTTTTCGCAATACCAGAGCAAGATGAAGTCAGCCAAGAAACCAGTTGAATGAATATTTTCATAAAAGTTAAATCTGTGTGAAATCAAGTCGCCACATATATGAACTTAAAGTAAGGATTCAACAGACATAAAATGTTATCATAAAATGGTTACTAAATGGGTAATACTTCATTATTCCATTTTATTAATAGGCCTACAGCATATACCTAAATAATAAAATATTAGAATTCACTAAAATAATATAAAATGATAGTGTGTTTCTGTAATTAATACTTTTTTTCTCTATTAAAGCTATATTTCACTAATTAATATTTCTTAAACTTTTTATTTTAATGTATTTTTATTTTTTTATTAATGTTTTTTTTTTTTTGTATTTTATTAATTTATTATTATCTCAGGTACTGAGTTGTGTAAATATATGTAAGTATTCAGGACTAATCTAATTATTACAGTTAAATAAATTTGATTTACTAATTCATTATAAGTAATCACTAGTTCTTTTTCCACGAAATTCTCAATCAGTTTATATAATTGTGATACAGAGATAAATGTTTTTCTATTATTATTATTTTGAATAATATAAACAATGATTCATGTTTGCTGCATCAAATGAAGTATCAAAGAAGTTAAGGAGGGTTTGAACTCAATCTATTCCTTATTGTAGAGGTGATGCCCTAATCTGTTATATGACACATAATTAAAAAAATATCTATAATGACAAGGCTCAGACCCTCTTTAATTGATCTCTCTGACCATCATAGTTAGTTAGAACATTCAGTCCAAATATAATTAACGTAGTTGTTCCTAACACCCATTAAACCCAGTGTATAAATCCTTGTACATTCTAGTTTATGTAAATATAAAAAGGGTAACCCTGTTCCCATTACAGTATATACATACACACACATACACAGTATAAAGTGACTTGCCACAATGAAGCATAAAAGTGCGATTGACAATTTTTCAACAAAGCATTTACATCTAAAATATTAAATAAAATTCAGTATCAGAACAGTTATATCAATCACCTATAATGCATACTATTTTTTGTTATTAAATTATTTAAATATCTGACTATTTTTGATTTCTTAAAAAACTATTTTCAGGAGGAGGAAGAGAATGTATTTTCATTATACTAAGACAGTAAATAAATGTCAATGCAATTTTGCTCATTGATAAGTATATATATATGCAAAGAGCATAAATTAAATTCTTGACTGAGGAAAATATGATTTAAAAAGGTCGATAACAAGCCAAATGAACATTCATTAATGCTCTAAAGCAAATGATTATATAATAAAAAAATAAAAACCAATTACAAATAAAATCTCATTTACATAAAAGTGCCTAACTCAAAACAGGACTTTATGTGAATAATTCTTATTAAAACAAGAAAGCATAATTTGTTTTTTACTTAAAATCTAATGAATATGAAATAATAATGGTTTCAATGTTATTTCATTTTCACTAAGGGTTAACTTGGCATTGATATTTAAAACTGCTTAACACAAAATATGGCTTTTAAATGAATAATTCTAATTAAAACAAGTAAAGTATCTCGTACCAATGAACATGCAGCAATGTTAGAATCCCTAACACTTTATGATAGAGGTTTAACTAGTACCAAAATTTTAAACTGATTTCCCTAAACTTTTTTGATTCCTAAGAATCATTACATCATCACTATTACCTGGCCAGAATCCCATAATCTCTTCCAGTCTTTCTGATCAGTTTTAACTATATACTTTTTGAATTTCATCAAATTTTTTTCTTCTACTTATCTTTTTTTTTTTTAAACTTTACAGACTTCGACATATCCTTCATAAATTATCATCCTCTTCTACAATGCAATTTTTCTGCAGCTTCATAATTTCAATAATCTCTTTTATATATTGACTTTAAACAAATAGATACTTGTAAATTGTATCTGTTTAACTTTTCTATTCTTCTTCAAATCCATACATCAAAAGCCTAATCATTTCATATCTTTTAATTATCCAAGTCTCTGTTCTGTATAAAGCAACATTCCCCAAAAAAAATATTTATCAACTCTTTTTATTAATTCCTATTTGCAATGGACTACAAAATATCTTCCTACTATTATTTAACCATGGAAATTTCAATTCCAATGTGTTTGTAGCCATTTTTCTTCATAAACAACTTCTTAAAGATAGGAAATATTAACTTGCTTTAAAACTGTGATTACATGTCATACTTTATGTTTATATCTTTTATTTATAATAATTGCTTTAGAACTATGTGTTAATTTTCATTTCAAACTTTCTATAAATATGATTAATTTTATTTTAATAAACTCATTCTTGATAACTGCAAGCATTGCCATCCATTGATATGAAATTGTTATGCATAGTACTTGGACTATTTAAATAACCATCCCAGTATGAATGCCGACTAATTTATTAGACAAAGAATACGTAAGAGACTTCAGACTACTTATTTAAGTACGTCTGGAGAGATGTATGCAAGGGGTAACAAGAAGAGATCAACACTAAAATACTTGGATAAAAGAACAAATATCACTGATATCATTGAAAGAATTAAGACTGAAATGGAGCTGCGCTGGTTATAATGCCTGAAAAGATGATGATAGGCAGATAGTTGAATTAAAATGGATCCTAAGAGATTGCAAATACTTGCAAAGAAGAAAGACTAGGAATCAAAACGTGGATTAAAATTGGAGAAACCTTCATCCTGCAATGGATTTATGACGACAAAAAATGATGATCATAATAAATGTAATAGAAACTAAGACTAGTTATTTATTTAGATCATTCCTGTACTATATACAACATGCTAGACATTGTAAAGAAACCAACGAAGTTAAGTTTCAACTCCTCAAACTTGTTCAACAAAGTTAAAACAGGCAAAACTCACTATATATATTGCCACACACAACAAGCTAGAGTAATCAATGGATGATTACTCTAGCTTGTTGTGTGTGGCAATATATATAGTGAGTTTTGCCTGTTTTAACAACAGTTATACACAAGCATAAGAGGTGATAGTCATGTGATGTTTATTGGCTTGTTCAACAAAGAATATCAAATACTACTGATGCCCCAGATAGTGATTATTATCCTGATATTTATTTAGAAATATAGAGATCATATGTGGTGTGACTTGATTTTGTTAAGGGCAGCAGCGAAGATTTATAAGTAGTTACACAACATCAACTGAAATTCAATATGGATCAGAGTAATCTACAATATTTTTTTTTATTTGTTCTGTGGAGATAGTTTCTATATAATTTCTGTATTCTTATTGCAATAAAAGAACATGTTACATAGCTGCCTTTTTAATGAATTTTAATGCTCAATGAAAAAGTTGCCACTGCTGATCATTGTACTTTTATGAATCTACCATTCACTGCTTTTACAAATAGAACTTTTTAGGAAAAGTAACAAGAAATTGAAACACAAGACCTATTCCTATTTGTTAGTTACTAAATATATGCTTGAGTAGCTCATATATATCTGGTATTATGTCCAACGAATGACCAGTTCTACTAATACTTTTGCAGTTAAAATTGTTGAGAACTAAGCCTTATAGCAATTATCTCATGTCTGTGGAGATCAAAGCACCTTCAAGAACTTGATGAGTTACACTGTTTATTGTTGAGTAAATCAATATTTTAATATTGGAAACTAAAACTTGTTCAGCATATTTTATTCTATAGCATTCTGTAGTAGAGTTGGAAATGGAGACCTTGGAAAAAAGATGTTCTCACAAACTGCTGCATGTCTTCAAAGATGTTTGCATTCTTGTAAGTGTATCTAAGATCTTCCTACAGATTAAGAAATAAAAAGACTGGGTAGCAAAATGATATTGGTAAAGGTATTTGGATAGTCATCATGTCTCTTATATAACTTAAACACTGAAGACAAATATTATAAAACAAAAGCCAGTCAATGGGATATCTAGATTATACATAATTAGTGTGAAATTCTTTGAAGGAAGTCATTTTACAACTATCTATGGTTTATGTTATTTTTTAAGTATAAATATCATAAAACTTAGTGTAACAACCAGACTCAGAGCTGATGGAATAAAGACATTCTCAGATGAAAAATCCTGCTTTATACCCCATGATTTATTTAAAGATGTTGCTATAGAATATCATAGTACAATATATTTCATTGTTAAGAAATAATGTTTATATATATGGCAAATACAGTATCTTCTTAGATTTCCACACATTGGTGTTACGTGGTTTTTTTTTTTCATGTAGCTAGCCAAGTGTAATTGCCCTAAATCGTAGAAACTTTTGCAACACATTTTCCTTCTGGATAGACAATCCACAGGTAGAAGACCTGGATGTTTTCATATTTCTAAAAATAATTTGTTTCTTTTGACTGAAAGACTCAGCATCTGTGACAGGGTATTGATGATCAAATGACCTAAGATCACTGCATTTTTTGCAGCATTTTCTTTCTTCTAGTAGGGCAATTTATCAGCAGCATTTCTTGCATCACAATTTCTTCCCTTAATGTTGGTATCTGGTAAGCTAGAAATCCCACAGATTAAGGCAATATTTATAATCTCTCCTATCTGACTAGATATTTTTAATATGGAGGCTAGTTGGATTAGCAGTTAATGTGTTTCTGATTAAGTTTGTAAAAACATACAACTTTTTATCTAATCCAAAAAGTGCATTCACTGATAACTTTAAGATTAATTTAATAAATGGATTTTTAAAAAATGGCAATCCTTAATAAAACTTTTCTCAGACTGATCAACATCTAACATGCTAAATTTTATAATATAAACATATTGTACAATTCTACTTTTATATATATAAACACACACCAAACAATGTACATTGCGGCTGAGGCTAAGCATGAATTAATAAAATAATAATAAAATTGAACCAATTTCCCTACGTAAAAAAAAACTACAAATGACACGATAACTGGCGTACGACGACCTGATATTACAAAAACATAACGATTGGAAAAAAAAATTACGAACAGAATTAAAACAATAAGCATTTATAAAATTTGAATATAAATATTTAAAAAGGCATATAAACGTGAGAGAATATTAATTTACACAAATAGATTGTAAACAAATACAAAAATTAAGACATTTAAATACTGGAGTTTTGAATAACCAAACTCAATACTACGTACAATCAAAAAAATAAACTGTCATGCAAATTACTCTTGCATTAAAAAAAAATTTAAATTTTAATAGTAAGTATTGTCTCAGTGAAACAAAAAGTGATATAAAAAAACGACAAATTACATACGAGTGTGCCATGCTTACACACATGGTAACGTAATTGTAAAAACACTAACATGTGACTTTGTTGACATGTTCGTATATGCTCACAGCTAAGTAAAAGCTATTTCATGAAAGCAAAGTACAATGAACATTAATTCAATTATAATAAAATTCATAATACCAGAAGAAATTATAACAAATATTAAAAAACTGTCAATGAAAAATATAAAAAAAATTAAGGCCCCAATTACAACTTAGTCACGTTAAGCCTCAAATTGATAGTATATTCATTCATACATTATAAATTGCCATTCATGATGTGATTACAGTGGTGACAAATTAACAGCTTAATAATTTTAAAATAAACGGGGGGCCATATGTCCAGGATTATAAAACTTTTTATGAATAATAGAAAATAATGTTATTTAATTAAAAACAAGAATTAAAAATAAAGAAATACAAAATCCAAAATGGCGGAAAACTCATGGGTAGTCATGTGACTTTTCAAATTTTACGATTCATGGAAAAGGCTTCCCTTACGGTATATCTACTCGATATCCCCAAACAAACAACGATAAAATACCATTAATTTTGTTATATCACTCTAATGACAATTAATATGTATTAAATATTTCTTCTGGATTATACAATTACGCGCCAAATTCACAATGACCAACCAATGGCGTTGCACATAGAAATAAAGTGTCTAACTTACTGATTCCTCCTCTTTTTCCATTCCCGTTGGCATTTGAGGCACTGCACGATTAATGGCTGCAAAATCCGGAAGATCGGGTATCTCTTCCGACCAAAATACAGGCATCGGCTTGGAGGCGTCCAGCGCCCTAGCTCGAAACGATAGCTTGCTCATATTGCTGTGGTGACTTCAAGCTATGCAAATTACTTGAATTTAAAGGGTAAATACAATACTTATATGCCAATAAATCCAATAGTTTCCCAATGGATATAATATATAAGGAACTGTAGTTACTCTATATATGACCAACAATGATCCATCCAGTCGTATTTGCAGAGAAAACTGATATAAAAATCATGTTCGGACGAAAGTTTTGCTCATCCATTATGGCGGATCCAACCATTCAATCCCGCTAACCTTTGCGAAAGGGGTAAAGCGAATACAGCGCCTCTATCAAATTTTCCTCTCTAAAAATATGCATTCCCATTCAATTTATTTTAATCTGTAACTAAAATAAAATATATATATTATAAATATAAAGAATAGTTTTTTATATGCATAAACTTAAACATTTTAGTCATATATATGCAATTCTAAAACAAAATAATGTATTTGATAATACATTGACTTTATTGTCAATAAACAATTGTTTTCCTATGAAGAAGATGTAATTGATTTTTTTTAATACTATAAATAGAAACATTTATTAAAAACATTTAATAAATTGTTTAAATAAATTTATCCATAAAGCATGTTATTTGTGCTTACTTTTTCGACACGTCATTTTGTAAAATTTACTTTGAAAAAATTTATATAAAAGATGATGAAGTTCTAAAGTCAAATATGGGATGACACATTATAATTAACTAAAAATAAAACTTAATGCTGTAAACGTATATATATATATAATTAACCTCAATCATTTCCTACATACTGAATTACATTTTAAATTTAAAAATATTCTTTTAGTTTTTATAGCTCAATCCCATATAGTTTGTTTGTTTTTTGCCCCCATTACTTTGTTTTTAATTTACATTTAAGTGTTACCAAACATGAAAAGATTTCTATAGGGAAAAATATTTCCATTAGCCTCTACAAATTTCTAATACTAGTTTCCTCAAAATAATGCAACAAAGATTTTCATCTTATCAACCCATTTTAAATTATAACTTATCCCACAATGATTTTAATTTTTGATATTATATATCCAATGAGTAATGTAACTTTAAATTTGAAGACTAGAGATTAAAAATGTAAGTGGACTCTTGTATATATATATATATTGTACTACAAGTGTCATATAAAATTAAAGATGAATTATGATCGATTTACATACAATAGAAATTAATTTAAACTATTTGATTCTATAAAAAGTATTTATTTGTTTCCAAAGAAAAGAGAAATTTATTTAAACTTTAAATAATAAATAACTGAACAGTGCTTTCAACCTAGAAGGTCATATTCATAATACTCAAACTCAGTAGCTGACACCATTATTGATAGAAAATAACTTAATAAAAGGTAGTTAATATATAAATTTGTTGATTTACATATTCCACTTTCTAAACAAAGTGATACCAGAGCATGTATTCCCTCGAGCATGAAATAGAATCTGGCCATAACTTCGATCCACATTATATTAACATAGTGTGAGCAGAACACAATGATTGGAAAAGAAATTTAAAGTGGTGTGGTTCATTGCTAACAGACTGGAATTGCTTTGTATAGAAAATAGAATATGTAAACCAACAAATTTACATATTAACTATCCTTTATCAAGTCATTTTCTGTCAATAATAGTGTCAGCCACTGAGTTTTAGCATTATGAATATGACCTTCTATGTTGAAAGCATTACACTCAGCTACCTATTATTTAAAGTTTAAATAAATTAATATATATTTCTTTAGAAACAAATAAATGCTTATAAAATTACATAATAAAAGAAAATTATATTCTATTCTTGGAAGAAGCTACTTTGTTTATGTTTTCAACAAATATGACAATCATTTAAAAGCTCTTTTTAAGATAGTGGTATCTAAAAATGTTGCATATCTTTAATTGATATATTTTTTTATTTGTGGCAAGGTTTATTTCAAGATCAGTGAATTCGGAAATGATTCACTCGTGTTAGTCACATCATTGTGATTTTCTGGAAAAGTGATTTATTAATTGAATCTTTTTTATATGAGAAGAATATAGATTCTCTTTGATTAAAGTATATTGTGAATGAATGCAAGTTTCTTATGATATTATTGCAAGGATAAGAGTAGTGGCCTTTAAGAGTTAATGTTTTCTGTATTGATTCCTTGCTAAGTAAAAATAAAATTTCAAGTTTGATTAGATTATTTCTCTGCAGGAAATAATATGTTAGGGTTGTCTACTAATAAGCTTTGTAGCAATTGATTAATATCTAGGGAAATTAAAACATCTCTAAGACTTTGGTTTACATTTCTTAATTTGTCAAACACTTTTTTTTTAATTGGGATGTATAAATCTTATTCAGCACATTTTAAATATTTTAGGGGCATTTGCTTGCAGAATTGCAATGGGGACTTAGATTAGGAAAGTTCTTGCAAGATATTTACTTGTTTTGTTAATTAATACACTACATGCCTACACACACCTGCACACATATAATGTAATATATAAGGGATTCGAACTCAGAAATTCACATGACTCTCAGCTCTCCATGCCATTTCATATTACTGACCTATCTGATCATACACATGTTGAACAGCAATATGAGATGGCATGGAGAGCTGAGGGTCATGTGAATTTCTGAGTTTGAATCCCTTATATATTGTTTTGTTAATGTTTTTATTTTTTTAAGTTTGTTTAAAGCTTACAGCCATGATACAAAAAAGATTGTTAGAAGTAGTCTCATCAGAAAAGATGTTTAGATAGGTATTCTACCTTTTATATATCTTACATGTTGGTAGTTTAACATTTCTTTTTGCTTGCATAATAAAGTATTGTATCACACATGAGAATATGTGCCAATTTGTTTAAATATTTTTTAAGATTTTAATTTATTTTTAGCAATGACAATATGAGTGATAAAACTCGAGTTTGAATGATATGGTTATCATATGCGATAGAAAAAAAGTCAGTCAATGGGATATCTAGGTTATACATAATTAGTCTAAGATTCAATGAAGGAAGTATGGTGCAGAAAAAAATAAAGATTGTCACAAATATTAAATTAAAAGACCATGGAACTAGTAATTGATATATATGTGGACATTCATTTACATTGTATAAATTGGTTCATGTATTATCATTAAACTCATTTCCAATTTTTTATTATTTTTCTTGCTCTTAAAAGTCGCCACATATGATTATAATTAACTGCCTTTCTATCAACCAAATATGCATAATGCTAAACAGAATATTATAAATTAATGAATCCTAATAAAATTTAAATAATCTAGACACTCAATTTGCTAATGATTTATATTTACGAAGTAAGGTGTACAACTTAAAGAACTAAGTAATCAGTTCTCTTAGTACAATTGAGTTAACTAGCCAATTACTACAAAAATAATTCATAAACCTTTTACTTATAAATATTGGATAAAGACTGCCAAGATTATAAAATAATCACAATGCTGCTTGTTTTGATATGTATAAATAAATGAGTGTATTACATTGGGAAATAATAAGCTAGTGAAATTTTCTGAAGCAATTGTTCTGAGAGAGCTAATTGGCTATTTTTTTTACTGAACTATCTAAATTTGTAAATATAAATTTCTGACAAATTGATTGGCTGAATTTTTAAATATTATAAGAAGTCATTAATATATATATATGTGTGTGTGTGCGTGTTTTCTAAATTCATTTTTATAGTTTTTAATAAATATATATAAACAATTTATTTTATATACTTAATTTTATTACGACAGAATACTTATAAATATTGTATATCAAACCAATAAAACATCACAGGACCAATATTTCCTATACTTATGCAAGCTGTTTATAATGTGATGTGATGCACTGTGACTTCTCCTAAAACAGAGTCAGGAATCTCTTAGCAACTATGCCCAGAGAAACTTGTTAGCTACTTTACCTTCCATTCCTCATTCTATGTTTTTCCATATTCTGCTCCATCCAATTTCCACAACATAATCTTTGTCAACTCTATGGCCTTTATATTTAAATCCCCCTTATCTTTTCCCAAACTCAGCATAAAAACCAATAATCTACTTTCTGTATAATTACTTTTTTCATATTTATTCTTTCATAACTTCATTATATTTACCCTTTCTGTTTTCAAGCATTTATATTCAATTAATAATGGCTAATATTTTCTATTCCTTCCTTACACAATTTTACAGACTAAATCACCCATATTTTTCCATTTACATATACATTATCTTGTTACTAAAGATTCTGTTCGAGCCTTAAACAGTAAACTACTTTCCTTACTATTATCATACATTAATTCGCACCTATGTTCTGTTTACTTCTATACATATTTCTTTTTACTCTCCATACTAGTTCTCCATCTCTCTAACTCCCTATTGTTTATCAATGAATCTATTTCTTTATCCCATTCCTTACTACTATAACACTTAACAATCCTCCTTACACAATCATCCAACCTTTGTACATATATACTGATATAAATTGTTTATCCAAATCTTTTGCATACCGCAATACCTTTCTCACCCATATTGTTGCCTGCCCTTTACTCATAACCCAGTTAAATACTCTTTTGGCTATTCTTTTATTATCCACAAATGGCAATCTACCAAACATTTTAATTTTACTTTTTGCATCTCTCGTATAAAAACTTGACCATCCCATTTCTCCTTGAATTGCCTCCTTTGCTGTTCATACATCTGCATCAAATGTATGTCTTCCTGCTTCCCTTTGTACTTTTTCTAAGTAATCTAATACCCCTTTATTAATACATCATTACCATATGTTAACCCTGCTACAGCAACTCCCGTATAATTCTAAGTATATCATATTTATTATATGAAAACACTGTTAATTTCTTTATTCCTTTCTTTTCTTTGCTTCATTTATCAATTTTTTCTCCCATTCATCCAAACAATTTTTTTGATTATTTAAGATAATTCCCAAATAACAGCAGCAATCTTATAGTAGTGCACCTATTGATCAAAACCACAAGCTAATCTGGGGATATTGGATGAATAGGCACTAGATATGGATTTTCTGCAGAAACCTGGCATTCACTGATTACTATGGCTTGCACTGCATGGCACTACTATATGGAGAGTTTGTTCATGTTAATACTGTATTTTATAATATACCGTATATTCCACAATTTACACTTTACAATGTATTTTATCTATGAATTATTTTTAACTCCTCTTGCCTACAGTTTCAACAGTCCAGCAGACATCATCAGAGCTCTAATAACTTCACCTCTCCTACTCCTCTAACCGAAATAACTGTAGAAAAGAGGAGAAAAATAAATCATATATTAAAAGTGCATTATGATGTGTAAATTGTGGAGTATAGGGTATATTGTATTATATATAATTCAGCAATGCAAATAAGGAGAAGGAAATTTTAATATTGCATTTCACAGTGCTGAAAAAGTCTGTTCAACAGTCAAAACTATCAGCTATTCTTGTATGTTTAAAATAAAATATGTAATTTCATTGTAAAAAGTACATAAAAGAATGTGTCATTATTGCTTGTTTATATAAATATATATTAATAATAAAAAGTCAGATGTCACATGACATATATATAGCTTGCATTTATATATATATAATATTACAAATCGAGGTCTGTATTTCTTCAAAATAATATACGTAACTCTATAAATAAATATTTGAAAATACAGTAATTAAAAGTCAATAAAAATTATATGTATAACTATAACTTAGAAGCACTTTCACTACATTGTAGCTTTGTCAAATATCACATTTAAAATGTCAACTTTCCCATAATTCAATGTCAACTTTCCCATAATTCTGTTATCTTAACGTTTGCTGCTTGCCGATTAATTAAATTTTGCTTGTATTTATATATTAACATTGCCTCTTTAATTTTTCTTTTATTGTTATTTCTTTCAGTTTCCAATATTTTTACATTGTTATAATCAAAATCAAAACCATATATACATGATTTATTATGGTCATAAAAAACAGAAGCTGATAAATTCTCACTATTTTTAAAATTTTGTTTCGTATTTTGAACCCTTTTAAACAATAATATGTGCTCTTTTGTTCTTTTTTCCAATGTGCACCTCGATTCACCTATATATCCACTACCATACCTACATGTCCATTTGTAAATGATACAATTTTTATTTGTCAATAAAGTTTTATCTTTTGAATTATTTATTAATTTATTCAATGTAGGTGGTGCATAAAATGCTATATCGCATATTCCTTTATAAATTTTCTTAATGAAACTTGCCTGTTGATTCGATATATATGGTATTGATATCCACAACTTTTTATCAGAAAAATTAACATTATTATTAATATTTTTATATTTAGAAGTAAAATTTTTAACAGTATAATATACACAATCATAATTGTATCCAACGTTTAACAACTCATTACAATAAACTTCAATATTTTTAGTTTTATCTGATGCATATTTACAAAGGTTATCATTTTTAAATAAGAAGGACTTCAAACCTGCCATTTTATGTGACATTGGTACTTTTGATTCATATGGAATATATCCTCTTTTTGCTATTGGTTTAAGAGCCATATAGTAAATATGCATCAGATAAAACTAAAAATATTGAAGTTTATTGTAATGAGTTGTTAAACGTTGGATACAATTATGATTGTGTATATTATACTGATAAAAATTTTACTTCTAAATATAAAAATATTAATAATAATGTTAATTTTTCTGATAAAAAGTTGTGGATATCAATACCATATATATCGAATCAACAGGCAAGTTTCATTAAGAAAATTTATAAAAGAATTTGCGATATAGCATTTTATGCACCACCTACATTGAATAAATTAATAAACAATTCAAAAGATAAAACTTTATTGACAAATAAAAATTGTATCATTTACAAATGGACATGTAGGTGTGGTAGTGGATATATAGGTGAATCGAGGTGCACATTGGAAAAAAGAACAAAAGAGCACATATTATTGTTTAAAAGGGTTCAAAATACGAAACAAAATTTTAAAAATAGTGAGAATTTATCAGCTTCTGTTTTTTATGACCATAATAAATCATGTGTATATGGTTTTGATTTTGATTATAACAATGTAAAAATTTGGGAAACTGAAAGAAATAACAATAAAAGAAAAATTAAAGAGGCGATGTTAATATATAAATACAAGCAAAATTTAATTAATCGGCAAGCAGCAAACGTTAAGATAACAGAATTATGGGAAAGTTGACATTGAATTATGGGAAAGTTGACATTTTAAATGTGATAGTTGACAAAGCTACAATGTAGTGAAAGCGCTTCTAAGTTATAGTTATACATATAATTTTTATTGACTTTTAATTACTGTATTTTCAAATATTTATTTATAGAGTTACATATATATATATATATGATATACCTAGCAGATTTATCCGTGTATGGTTTTTATAATTAATATATCATATTGAAATACAAGTATAATGTATATACTTAACCTAGATGTAATTATGGGGTTTGAACCAGACTTTCAAACTCCCTACAGTCATTCACTTTATCCAATATAACCAACACACGTGACCACATAAATGAGAAAAAGATAAATGATTTCAACATTTTGGTATATTAATTATGAAAATCATATACGATGAATTCACAAAATATATGAATTATATCTATAAGCTATGAAAATCTTTGTATCAACATATATATATAGAGAGAGAATAGATATGAACGAACTTTTTATGAAGTTGAATTTCAATATTTGGATTGAAGAAGAAAACTAGAATGTATAAGTCAGTAGTCAATCCGAATATTTAAATTCTATAACTTCATAATGGACTTGTTTTTATGACTCTCATTTTCTCCCCAGGCAAAGTTCAAAAGCTTGAATCCTGCTTAAGATTTATATCTGCACTATAAGTTGATCTAAAAGCTTAATCATAAACTGCACTAAGATAATGCCCCCAAAATACATCATTTAATCATCATCCATCAGACTACCCAAAAAATGACCGTATTGATCTATCTTGATAATTTCGAAGTTGGGAAACTTAAGCATTTTAGAAAACCATTACCTGATCATATTCTTGGATAACTGTTTAGTTATGAACTGGCTATTTTTTTTTTTTAAAAAGTGCTAATTCTGTTGAGAAGAAAATATATTCATCTCAGAATAAAACACAGATTATAGACTTAGCATGGATATGCATTACTATTGCACATAATGCTCTTCAATATTTATATACTTCAATCAAAAAAACCAAAAAACAAAGATAAAATGTTTTATATTCAGACTAAGATGAATCAATTATCATAATTGCCATATAGTACACTTCGTATATTTATTTTAAAAAGGTAATTATAATTTTTAAAAAAAAAAATTTTATAACTTATATGCCTGTACTATTATCTCCTCCACCACACACAGTTATACATTTAAAAGCCATTGACATAAAAAAAAAACAAGCAGAAAATCTTTTTGATCATTGATGGTAGTATAGGATTTCCTTATTCTTTTGATATAGTTTATCTTAGCATTTCCTATATGGAGCAATATCATAGCAATATGTAATCAAAGTATAAATAATAAGCTTTTTTATATGTTATAGCATCGGCCGGGTCGCGAACCCACAACCGTCTGCAACCAACTACTTGCTTGCAAGGCAGCTGTGATGACTTCTCGGCTAACAAAGCTTGACTAAATAATAAGCTTAGTAATCATTCTTTTCTAGAACTACTAGGGAAACATTATCATCCCATATTTTATTATAATAATGACACTTACCACAAGGTAATTTGCATAATATTTATTTTTATTTCTTGATCTTAAAGGTAAAAGTTAATACGGTGTCAGCATTAAAAGAGCTTGCAGTATATTAGAATCATATTTTTATTTTATGGATAAGTATTACAACATTTATCTGAGAATCCTGATTAATAATCTTGGTATTTTAACTCTCCCTCACCAGCTTAGAATAATTAAATACCAATTTACTGACCAACTATAGGTTACAGCAGTGCATGTAAAAATGTATGCTAGTTTAAAAATTTTCACTTACCTGAAATAATGTCCAAAGTTTCATTAATATCCTAACCCCTAGATCCGCATGGCTTCATAGAGATGACATTATTCTAATAGTATTTTATTTCAATGTTGCACTTGTGTTATATTGTTTTCTTCAGATAGGTCAACTACTTACTTAATTTTAATTATCTCCATGAAATCAGTACAGCCGTAAGCTATCAATGACCATTTAATGGTAATACAATTGAATCATGATTCTATAGCTAGTCGTGAATAATTCAGAAGAAGGGAAATGGTAGATGAAAATTTATTCATTCATTAAGTTTTATTAATTGCTATACAACCCAAAATATGAAAAAGTTTTACCCAGCTACCTAGTCTTGTAGTATAAACATTTTGTTAGGCAAAATAATTTGTTTTTGTTTTTAAAAAAAAATAAAATTAAAATATTTATCGTAAACACGTAAACAAAATTTTAATGTAGTGGAATGCATTTTTTTTATGCATTTTTTTTTTTTTTGTAAAACTTATTGCTGTGTGCTGTGTGAAAATATATGTGCACACAAATTTATAGAGGTTTGCCCTGATACCGAGATGATTCAAATCAGATTGAGCATGTATCACAGCAGACCAATAAGCAGAGTGATAGATAACAAATGTCCAATGAGATAAATGACCAATATGCTATTTTGGGGTACCTAATAAGTAACTAGATTGTAGTGATCAAATCTGAGCTTGAACATAGCATACAATTTGGCATAGTGGATAGTCAAAGGGAGAATGAAGCATGGTAAAAACTCTCATTATACTACCAGAGTACAAAAAGCAGTGGGTTAAAACCTAGAAAGAAAGATGTAACTGATTAAAAGGGTTACTTAGTGAGTCGCCAAGGAAGATGACTATAACATAGCTAAGTATTGGCAAATTCGATGTTAAAAGTCTCTCTGAGTAGCCACAATCAAAGATGATGTGATGAAAAATGTCATACTACTACTTTTTGGAGGACCAGGAATTACTGAAGTCACAAACCAGTTATGCAGACTCAAAGAGCCCGAAAGACTACCGTACCCTGATCTGGTTAGGTGGTTTAACAACCATTTTAGCCCGGAGCCATTAAAGCACATTGCTCACCTTCATTTACATAATAGATGTCAGGTAAAGAGGGAAAGTTGTAGAAATTTTGATACTGCCTTACAGAATTTAGTGTAAAACTGTGTATACAGAGACTACCTAGAGGAAGCCTTATTAGAACAATTTTTATGGGGTATGAATGATAACAAGCTCCATCAACAGCTATTGACTATCAGAACTTACATATCTTGAGGCCATAAAAAGAGGGGTGACCTATGAACTGGTATTAAGCAGCTCCAAGGAATTCCAACAAGCTAACCTGGAGGCTACAAAACAAACATTATTTTACGAAACAAGCAAAGCAGAAGAGCTACCAAACCCAAAACTGGAATGTTATTGTTGCAGAAAAATTGGACACTTTGCACCTGAATGCAGTTGAAAAAATCTGAGATGCAACAAATGTGGGAGGATTGGCCATGTAGCTAAAGTTTGCTGTACTAAAAATAAAACAAAGGCTAATAACAAATTACCAGCAAATAAGTATAGCAAATTGGAACGTTTTACCAAAATAAACAAGGTGGAAATCAAAAGCGATCAGCAAATAATGTTGGCAGTAGAGATATACACAACATATCTATAGAAATGGAAATAGGCAGTGGAGCCAGGGTATCCATCATATCACAAAAGGACTGGTCTGACCTAATCAAAAATGTCAGGAACCAACCAAAAATAGTAAAAATGAAGCTCAATGCAAATGATGCAAATGATCTTATTCAAATAGTTGGGGCAGTAGAAGTAAAGGTAGCCATAAATAGTCACCAGAAAAAACAGCCTATATATAGTCAAAAGTAATATAGCATCCCTATTACATAGAGAATGGTTTGCTCCATTAGGTACTAAAATCTACATGATAAACAAAATTAACATAGAGAAATAAAGACTTCAGTGCCTTAAACTATTTACTGAAGAACAGGGAAAAATCAATACTACTGCTGTGGAAATTAAGCTTTGCAAGGGTACAAAAGCAGTTCACTGCAAGCCTAGGCAGATACCTTTTGCTCTGAGTCATGAGTAGAAGAGACTTTAGATGATATGGTAAAGAAAGATGTATTGACCCTGGTTGAAGATGCAGAATGGGCTACTCCTATAATTATCATGACAAAACAATGGACAAATACAAAAATATTGCTAAAAACCCATACCCAGTTCCAAATGTTGGAGAAATACTAACAGAATTGGAAGTAGCAAACTACTTCACAAAACTGGACTTAAATGCTGCATTTAACAGATTCTGGTGACAAAGGAAACTGTGGTGCTTTCTAACTATAATAGCTCACAAAGCACTGTGTATCTATAATCGCCTGCCTTTCGGCATAAAAATTGGCTCAAATGCATTTCAAGTTAAAATAGACATGCTGATGGAAGGATTGAAAAGAACAACACCATGTTTTGATGACATACTAGTAAAGTTGACTCTGAAGCAGCATTGCAAAGTAAATCAGACAAAGCTTGTGAATGCATGGAAAAATTTGGAGCAAAACTAAACATGAAAAAATGTATTTGGAGTGCTAAAGAAATAAAGTTCTTAGGTCATATCATTTTGAGCACAGGAGTTAGACCTGCTCCCGGCAAGATTAAAGCTACCATGAATGTGCCAGCCTGCAAAAACATCAAAGAAGTTCAGGATTTTTGGGGATTGGTTAATTTTTTCAAAAACTTTCTTAAGGGAAAAGCACACATAGCCACTCCTTTGATTGAACTGCTTCGGAAAGATCCACAAGAGGGCGCTTTTCAGAAAATGAAAGTGTTGTTATGTCAAACCAATTGTTAGGGCATTATAAAAATTACCTTGGGCGTAGTACTCGGTCATCCATCACAGAATAGTAAATGACTAGAATTCATCACAGAATAGTGAATGACCAATAGCGTACATGTCTGGAATGTTATCAAAAGCTGAAAAAAATTACAGCCAACTGGATAAGGAGACATTGGCTATCATAGCAGCAGTTTGGGAAGTCAAATAAAGCCTGCAGATGCCCTATCACAAGTACCTGATGTAATTGAGAAAACCAACACTAAAGTTGACATCAATTATTTGTACCATTGGAGGCTGGAAATTATAAATAGCAAAACTATTTCCAGTTGGACTCAAGAAACAGCAGGATATCAAATGCTCATGCACTGGATTAGGAAAGGATGGCCAAGAAAACAACCCTACTATGTACGTAAGTCTTTATGGAGTATTCATCAACAACTATCAATGTTAAATGGATGCATAGTGATGGGCAATAAAGTATTGGTTTCCCCATATGGCATTCTAAAATATTAGAAATATTATATCGAAGGCATACAGGCATAGTCCATGCAAAAGCATTAGCCTGCAGTTATGTGTACTGGCCAGGCATGGGCATGAAGATAGAAATGGTTATTAGAAAATGTAAACCTTGCCAATTGACAGTGAACCCACTGCCTAAGAAATTCACATCATGGCCAAAACAGATAAACCTTGGAGCCATATGCACATAGACTATGAAGGGCCAATAAATGGTAAACCAATGTTGGTATTGGTAGATGCTGCCTCCAAGTGGATAGAATACATCCTTGCAAAAAATACTAGTTCAGAAGAAAACCTTCATATTTTAAATGAAATATTTTCATACCATGGGTAAAGGAATTTTGGGTTTTATATAATGGGACTGGATTTTTTTTTTTTTTTTGAAGAGTTTGAATCATTTTTACAAGAATGGGGAATACATCACATGTGTTCTCCACCACATCACTCAGAATCCAACAGTATTGCAGAAAAGGTGGTCCAGTATTTGAAACTGGTATTAAATAAATTAAGCAATACAAACCTAGCTGATGCACTAAACATTGCAATGCTACATCAACACATCACCTCTACCACATTCACCAGGAAATTACCTGTGGAGATATTGATGAACAGAAGATTACACAATAAATTGTCCATTCTAATGCCAGACCATGGAAAACTACCAAGAAACAAGAAAAATATGTATTCTGGTGGGGAAAACATATGGGTATGGGACACACTACGCAAGTTTTGGGTAATAGGTTGTATAACTAGGATTATTTCTGACCAAGTAGTTGAAATACAAACCGCATCAGGGGTAAGTTACTGATGGCATGTAAACCAAGTCTGAAAACTGAACTGAATTTTGACTATAATATGTAAACTCAAAATGATGATCTACCCGACAATCACAGCTTAGTTAATAAAGACAGTGCAGAAGATGCTCATACAGAATTAGAGAATGAAGAAGTGGAATTTTCTGATGAAGCTAGGATAGTTTCTCAAAATGAATGCAACTGATGAACAGGAAAAAAAAAACAGACTTCGCCGTAAACATCATCTGTCTGCTTATCTACGGACTATATATGTGACTCCTGAGAGACACACAGTAGTATTTCGTTTGATAAAATTACATACATGAAATATTTTGTGTTAAAGTTTTATATATATATATATATATATATATATATGTTGTCATCTATAGAATCTTAAAGTGATTACTGATTTTCCTTAAAAGAGAACTAAACTTCCAGAAATTCGCTGTTATATTAAATCTCTATATATGTGACTCCAGGGAAGCATGTGCTGCTTCTCAGGAATAGGGAGGGATAGTGCTGTGTGAAAATATACATGCACACAAATTTATAGAGACTTGCCTGGATCCCGAGCTGATTCAAATCAGATTGAGTATATATCACCACAGACCAATAAGCAGAGGAATAAATAACAATGGTCTAATGAAAAAAATGACCAATAGGGGAGGAAGGATCTGAATACTCACAGTCTAGAAGGTGAACTGCATATAAAAAGGCCCACCATGTAAACTCAATTGACAAAAGAAGGACCTGGACTGGCCTTCATAACCAGTTAATTCCTACTGAAAGTGTAAAAGAGGTACCTAGACAAACATAAAAGCCAACCTGGTCTATATTATTATTTGTCAATACGCCTTAAGGACATAATTCGACATATGGTAAAACTACTTATGTATTTATTTATAATAATCTGTGTACAATAGTTATTTGTAGATAATTGCTTACTGTAGCTTGATTTAACCTTTTTATTAAAATAAATTTAACTGTACTGTGTGCTTTTGAGAGTTTTATTTTATCAATTCACATATGCTATTTTGGGTACGTAATAAGTAACCAGATTGTAGTGATCAAATCCTAGCTCAAACATAGCACTTATAAATGTGCATTTTTTCTGTAAACAAATATATATAAAAAATTGCATTTTATGGAGTAGTTTATGGAGTAGTTTATATAAATTAATATAAATGAAGTAGATCTTACTGCTTAGGATATATTATTCTATGGATTTGTAATTTAAAAAGATATAGGTAAGCTATAGCTTCAATACTCTGAAGAATGGTAAAGACTACTTTATTCTCTTTTTCTCTGACTCTCTTTATCATCAACTATAACTAGTTATTTAATTAACATGGGTGAATGTGATATCTTTAAAAATAAATATATACCAATCAATGCCACAATTTTTAGCTAGATTGAATTCTGTCTATGTTAAATTAACATGAGATTTTCCCTGCAATAACAATAGATATGTATCCAATTATCTTTTCCTTGGAACAAGCACATGAAGCAAATGAATTATAATAGACCACCTAAGAAAGAGTTTTATAATACAATTTATTGGGAAGAGAGTCCATTTATGTCACAAAGATTATCTCAACAAACAATGAGGCACAATTTTGATTGTTTTCAGTGAAAAAGTATGCTAAAGATAGAATGCAGTGAAGAACCACAATTAGGAAAAATGATAAAGCTTTTCAGAAAATACTATTTTATTACAGAAATCAAACACGAGTGCCACAAGGTGTTAAATAAATGGGATAAATAAACCAGTATGTGAATGTGTTTCACATGTTGGTTTGGATAATTTTTGTAAAACTCATCTTTATCTCCTTTATTCTTTTGATCTTTTAATATATATATAATTAGCCTCTAAAATTAGAGCTGTCATTCTCATTCGCAGCTGTCATTCTCATTCGCCAATGGGTGATCCACTAACTGACCAATATTAGATGGCTAACTAGATTGATCATGGGCTGACTTCCTAATAAAAAGAAATCGTAAATTTGCCAGTGACCTGGAAAATTTGTCTAAGATAGAATTAGCCGGATTTGAACTCCAGATCAGATCATGACATTTGTATGTGTAAACACCAAGTCCACAAGAACCTTAGAATTTAAATTTTATTAATTAAAAAATAGCTTCTTTAAAAATCACTTAAAAAATAAAATAAAGAGTCTAAATATTTAAATCAATGAATAACGTTTTTTTTTTAATATATATATATTATTGAACATTGATTTTAAAGATGCAAAAATATTAAAAGTTATTTATTTTAGCATGATTACAAATTGTATCTCTTATTGCCTAGCTGATCTTTATCTGACTTAAGTCTTAATTGATAAAGCATTGAGCTTTGGGACATAAAGTTCTACTTTGAAACAAAAAATGCAAACATAATGAAACAAATAATAAGGTATTTGTTTTTTTTTTTCTGATAAATTACATAGGAAAAAAAAAGACGCAAGATAAAAATAACATCAAAATTATAAAAGATTGACCGGTTCTCTCTCCAAACTGCCGGCAGTGTTATTCTATAATGATATAGCTTAACTATTCTTCACAAAACTTTAAGATGCTACTATGTCTGAATCATAAATTAGAAATGTGACAATAAGTTTTGTATCTTTTGTAGACTAATTTCAATGCATTGCATGTCAAAATCTTGAAGACAATCTAAAAATATTACTGTGACTCATTTCTTTACTGTTGTACTTAGTTTGAATCATTTCAATAACAGTTTTGCACAATTTAAAACAAAATTTAATACTAGCATATTATTCCATCATGGGTTATGGTTATGAAATGCACAGTCATTTGCCATGTTGTAATTTCACATGATCACCATTTCATTTGCATGCACATGCAATTAATATAAGTATGTGATACAATATGATGCACTGGGTCTTCTCCTTATATAGTCAGGAATCTTTCAGCCATTATGCCCAGAAAAACTTGTTAGCCATCAAACTCTTCATACAGTAGTGCCATCAAGTGCCAGTCTTCATAAGTAATCAATGGATTTAGGACGGTTTGTGCATAATATCCCTATCTAGTGCCTATTCATCCAACATCTCCAGATTAGTTGCATCTCCAGATTAGTTTCTAGGTTGTGGATTTCTTCAGTGAGGAGCCTTGGATTTGAGAGCACTGCATTAGTAAAATGCTAAGATCTATGTGCTGTGCTTCCAAATACAAGGCCCCTGACTGATGAAAGCCCAACTTAGAAACTAATCTGGGAATGTTGGATGAGTAAGCACTAGATAGGGATTTTTGCACAACCCTTCCTGCATTCATTGATTACTTACAAAGGCTTGCACTTGGTGGAACTACTATATGAAAAGTTTGGTACTCTTATTCATGTTATAATTTATAATTCAAACACATTAGCATCTTAACATATTTGTCATGAGTAGCTAAACTATGTCATTATATAACACATGTATTGATTTAGAGGTAGTAGCTTGAAGAGAAAACCAATGCCAATAACCTTTTCCTTTGGCACATCATTTATATTGTCTAAATTGAAAGAAAGTGAGATATAGTTAAAATACTAGTACTAATAAATACTAATAATATCTGGATCTTTACTAGTTTAGCAATGTTCACATGGGAAGCAATGGAAAATCTTTAGATAATATGAATAAGCAAAATACGTTTTTTTTTTTTGTTTATAAAAACATTAAAATAAAAACATATTATCACTTTAACTAAAATAAAAGAACTTATTCATCAGATTCTTCTAATTCATCAAGTTTACACATGGATGTTACATTTTAGTTGAAACAAATTTCAATGAACCTTGGTCTAAACTCAATGACAGTAAAAGTCACAGTTATTAGATGCAAATAATGTGTTAATGCCAGCCATTCATCTTGGTATGATATATGAAATAGTTATTAAGCTATAAATAAGAGTATTGATATTTTTTTTTTACTTTGCATATGAAATATGTAATATATTTGCATTGCAATAGAATCCTGTATTACTGAAACTGGTATGGTCATTAAAAAAATAATTGATTGGTTAGTTCCTCAGAAATTCCAGAAATGATGATGTTGCCTCCAACTGTAGATATATTAATAAGTTTTGAAAACCCTGTTTGCATTTATAGAAAACTTATTGATAGAAGATTTATTTCTAAATAGCATAATAGATATGAATCAGATTGCTTTCTTCTGAATTTTGTGATGAACTCTAAGTATATATATATATGTGTGTGTGTGTGTGTCTTGTAAAGATGCAACAAATGAGATACATGTGATAAGGAAACTGATGTGAAGAAGAGAAATATAGAGTGAATAAACTAAACATTACATTGTTCCATAATAATTGAAAATGATATTATGTATAAAGGATTTTTTTGCACTAAGAGATGTGAACAAATAACAGAAGCTTTACAATCAATTTCAATTGGACTAATTTTCAAACGATCATGTGCAAATACGTTATTTTTACCATAATCATCATCAAATTCTACTGTTATCAAATCACAGCAGACTGCAAGTCTTTCTGAGTTTAATCCAGTTTCTTTAATTTATAGTTTTTCATATTATTTTAGCAAACTACATTTACTTTATCCATCCATCTCAGATATGGTTTTCTTCTAGGTCTTTGTCAATCTCTTGCAATCTAGTTTAAGATTTCAGCTATTCATCTTTTGCCATTTATTTTATTTGACATGATATTGGCCTCCTAATTACTTCAAGATGTCAGTGATATATGTTTATCCCATCAAAGTATTTTCTATTCAATCTTTCATTACATTTCTCTATACTTTAGTATCTGGTGTCTAGTCTTTGTATTGTACTTATATGAAGTGCCTAAGTCTCGGATCCATAAAATAAGCATTAGTAAAATACATTATTAACAAAACTTCTTCCAAATATATTGGCATATTTTTATTTAAATACCCCCCCCCCCCCAGCCTCCCGCCAAGCTTAATTTATAATTAAGACTTTCATTAATATATAAAAATATGAGTGCGTGCATATTATATGATCAAAAAACTCCCAAAGTATACGTAATTGCAAAAAAAAAATTGATTAAATCTGGATATGAAAATATAAATAAACAATCTGCATTTCATTGTCAGAAAAATCGGGAATAAAATGATTTATCGAATAAAAATTGATTTCTTTAGAAAGCGCGGGAATAAAATTGAATTTTAAACTCAAGCTAGACTGAATGGCGAAAATAGTGATTTGAACTTATACTTAAATAAACAATAATAAGAGATTAACATTTCATTTCATATACCAATGTAAGTAGCAAGTAGAAGTCAAATAATTATAAATATTTTCACAAACACAGCATTAAAGTTATATGTAAAATGAAAGAAAACTATTGTATCAGTTTATTCTGGATTTAGTTGACAATGAACTGTAGATGTATCATCATCACCATTTCAGTTATTATTGATTCATTGTATGGAAAAGCTTTCCATAAGTTTAATCTAGTTTCTCCAACCTTGCCTTTCTCCTCCATAACTAAGCTGCAAACTTCTTTATTTCATCCATTTAACTCGCAGGTGATCTCTTTCTAAATCTTTTCCAATTTCCAGTTTAAGACATCAACTGTTCGTCTATTATCATCTCTTCAAGAAATAAATCCAGCCTAGCTTAATCTCTTAATTTTTTTTTTGATATCAGATATTCGTTTGTTCTCTTACTCATGTATTTTGTTTTTGATCTTTTCTTGTTACTTTTAACATACATCTTTTCATATTTCATTGAGTAGCGTGAAGGATGTATGCTGCTTTTTTGTTAATGCCCAAAGTCTCAGATCCATAATTAAGAATTGGTAAAGCACATCTATTAATATTTTTCCTTTTCAAACATATAGCATATTTCTTTTTAATATTATGTGGTGTTTTTTTGCCAAAAGCAGTACATCAAAATTTAATTCTACCATTCATTTCATCCACTATATTTGCATCCGTATTAATAATCTGAGTACGATATTTGTAATTGTTACTTACTTCTAATTCGACATGGCTGAATACATTTATATTTTCACAATCAGAAATTAGGCAGCTTTCTTTCATTTACATGTACATATGTGTATGTATAGTGGATTATCCAGCTTGAAAGACTATAAGACTTTAATAATGAATTGAATGAATGGGTATTAAGAGATTATGGAATACCAGATGCCTAACAATCTTTTTCTATAATAGTATATTTTCTCCTTACATTGACTCTTATCTTTATCCTTAAATTGATCAATTTGAGTATTAAATCCAAGTCAACTATCCTGTAGAGCTATAGCATTCTGAGGTAAGTTTGTTATTTAAAATATAAAATGTTGAATAGCAACATAAAATTAAAGAATGTTTACCAAATGAAGAATAGTGCAAATCCCATGTTTTTTAACAGAATGTCATATGATTAGAAGAGTCCTACAATTGTCAATGAATGTAATCTGAAGAATTTATGCAAATGTGTATTAATATTTTATGTAGCCTTATTACAAATGGATTTTTATAGTGAGAATAGAATTATCATTAGTGTCAATTTTCATGAAAATCCATGTGTATATATATATACTTTCAGTGCCATTTACTAGGAAGATTAATATTGAAAGGGGTGTTTGACAAACAATATCAAATAATAATCGGGTATTGTTTAGGTATAGATTGTTTTCATGTATTTACATTTATAAACCATTCTTGATTTTAGCATTATTAGCTTTATTGTCTGAGTAATATGTTTCAATCCAGTTTGAAAGTTAAAATTGACTATTTGTTAGTCTACTTTCAAAAACAAGTTATATTTGTCTGTAGGTTTATAAGTAAATTCATAGAAATCAGTCAACATTTAGACAATCCCACTATCAATAACAATCAACAATCTCAATCCACCTTTATTGTTAAAAGGAAGTTGCCTTGACAACAGATTGAGATTGTGGATTGTTCTCTAAACGTTGACTAATTTCTATGAATTTATATATATATAATAAACTCAATGTAAAGTGGTTTTGGGGGGGGGGATTAGAAGAAAGACATCATCAGTGGCATGATGTAAGCTGAAGACGAAACCAGGATATAAATTAATGGCACTTTGGTATTATTACTGCAGAGACATATTATTCCTGGAACATTTGGGTCCAATAATAATTATTCAAAGTTTCCAATTATGATGTTATGACATCCAAAAATCCTGCCATGACTAATTCATGTTAATATTTTCACAATACCAACTTATCACATATATGCATATCACCAAGTTATAAAACATGATGGTCTGTATTCAGTCCATCACAATGACATTTTCTCTGCACAATATAATGTATCTTTTGCATCATTTGTAAGTAATATGATTTTATATTTAAAAATACATTTACAACTAAAACTTTTTAAATTTGTATGTGTTTTTTTTTTTGCTGAAACTTTATATATATATAAATGATTACTTTCTGGGCTAAACCATGTGTTATTTTCCATTACATACTGATATTTCGAAAAACTAACATCCACCATTGTCAAGGTTAACTTTCGAAAGAAAAATAGTTAGATCTCAAACAGTAACATGACTGAGTGCATTACTGTTTGAGATCTAATGATTTTTCTTTCAAAAGTTAATATTGACAATAGTGGATGCTAGTCCGTTGAAATATTGGTATGTAATAGAAAATAACACATGATTTAGCCCAAAAAGTAATCATTTATCTATATCATACAATCATGAAAACATTAAATATAATATATATATATTGAAATATATGCTACGAAAGTCACATATCTACATTATATATTTCATAATTTAAAAATATATGACCAGATTTATTAAAAAAGGATATTTCATAATTTAAAAATATATGACCAGATTTATTAAAAAAGGGAAAAAATCAAATAGGCGAGAATAGTGAAAAAGTAATAATTAGTTAAGAAATGGTTTTAAAATGTAGTTTTAAAAGTAAAAGAGTGCGTTATATTATGCTTTTAAAATAGAATAAAAATATTTATTAAAAGCGAGTGGGAAAAAGAATTAGAAAAAAAAAGATTTAAAGAAAACTCTCCTTTTTATAAATTGCAAATAAGTTAAAAGAATAAAAGTGTAAAAATAAATGTTAGTGAAAAATAAAAAATAAAAAAATTAATTAATTAATTAGTGAATGCCATGGCTGCTAATAAATATGAAATGTTTAAAAATAAAACTGACAATAGAATTAATTACAAAGTATGTACACTACCTGTGATGAGATAATAGATTAATCAAAAAAAAGATTAGATTAAGGAAAAATATAAAAATCAATTAGATTAAAAAATATATAAAATTTAATTTTAAAAAATAGATTTAAAGTAAGATAAAAACTAAAGTTATGAAAAGGAAAAGAACAATGGGAGAGAAAGGATATAAAGGTCACAATTGTCTATTATTATTTAGTCCACTCTTGAGTCTGTAAATCATTCCAATATTCATTTTTGTGATTGATGCATTACATTATTCATTGCTTCAGAGATTCAGAAAATCTAAGAACAGAATAGAACCAATCATTACAGCTGCAGGAATCTTATTGCAGAAGCCACATAACTAGCAACATGCATTGCTAGATTACCTTAGAAGTTTGACTGGGCTTCAGGCCCCAAGGTCTTCTGCAAAATTGACTGTATCTGCCTTGTCACTGAAAATCAATGCCAAAATGATGAAATAGACATTGCCACAAACTCTCTCTCTCTCCCATCATTAAGCTGAAGAATGAAAGACAAGCCCTGAAACCATTGATGGAGATCAAAAAGCCAATGGGTTGGAAATTGACAATCATGAAAACCTAGATAAATATATTTTGATCACTGTCTATAGACACTTTATTTTTTCTAAATGAAATGAACTTTAACAAAGGACTATGATAAAATTTAACCTGATTAATCATTTATATTTTTATATTAAATTTCCATATTATGTTATATTATATTGTAATGTGTGAGCTTGTATAAATATTAATGTTTGCTTAATTATTATTTGGTCTATTCTCTCTCTTGTCACTCTGTCACCATAGTGTCACCGTTAGTTTAAAGTTATAAATAATTGCATATGTTAAGTTAAATGCACTGGACCCCTTGATTAAGAGTAGGAACTAGCTTGGGATATTTCAAGCACTGGATTGTGTGCCTATCATAAGAGCATGCTGGCTATGTAATATATAGTTGGCTGGTGCCTGAGTTTGATCCTCAAAACAAATAAAATGCTTTGGATGGCAGGGTTTTTGTTCCAGCAGTCGAGGTAGGCCAAGGTGGACATGTTATGCATTGTATAGTTTGATCTGATCATGGGTATCATTGATGGTTATGCTATCAATAGTATTTTCCTCTTCACTTGAAGGGCTGATCTATTCCCATAGTATTAAAGATATAAAATAATAATTCTCAAGAAGTTATGTATTAAACATGATAATAAGATTAGTTAATGTCAAAAGATATTAAAGTAAATGTTAAAACTTATTAATGTTTAGATTCCAAAATATATAAAGTTATTTTTAAAATATTTAAATCTATTAGTAATATGGTAAGTTTGAGGAATTCGGTTCAATATATATTTAAAAATATTTAGAATATAAGGTTAAAGTTAGAGTTCACCATTTTTAGATAAAGCTAAAACTTTATCTTATAGTTTACTATTTTTTTTAAGTTAAAAAAAATATAAAGCTAAAACTTATTGTTACAGTTCATCTTTCAAAAAACATTTCCAGGTTCTTTTTTTCCTTTTTCCATAACATATCTCTTCATCATTGGAAATAAATGTGGTTTTTTTTACATTAGAAGTTTGGTATTACACATGCTGGATGTTCACAATGACACAAAGTGAATATTATGCCAGGTGTAAAAAAATTCACAACTACCTGTTTTTATTTAGTATCATATTGTGTTTTTTTCTTTTTCCATAATGAATATATGACTCCATTTTTTTTTTTAGATTTGAAATTTGATATTACACCTTGTATGATATATTATTTCTGTGACATATTATTCTAAGTTTGTGATATGTTTAAAACAACACCTCCACAGGATCTGCGGAGAATTTTTATTGATTAACTTTGTCTGCACATCTCTTGGATGCTTTATTTTAAACATATTACAAACTTAGAATAATATGTCACCGGAATAATACATCATAGTGGGAATAATATCAAAGTACATAGATTTTGTAAACTATATTGTAGAATAGCTTGAAGTTGGAAGAGAGATGTTGCTAGTAACAGTTGCTGAGACCTGAAAATGAAATCAACATAACAAGTCTGTACATATATTTGTTTATACAGTGGCTTTTGACATTAGAAGAGAGATGTCTCTATTATCAATTAATGCAAGCTGAAGAAAAATTTAGGATAGGAATATCAATATATAAAATACTTGTAAAACATCAACAAAGTCCTTATGTTTAAATAAACCAATACAATATTAGCAATTTTCTAAGCAACACTACAATTAAGTAATAAATGAAAATCTATGTAATTATAGTGTTTCCTTGATAAAAGACTTATTATATTTTATTGATATATTTAAGCATGAGCGTTGTGATGATATAAAAATATATTGTGTGGCTTTATAGTAAAGCAGCTTCAGGAATTAAAGTAAAGATGTCACTAATTTCAGTTGATATAAGCTGAAAAGAAAGTTAGGGTATAAATATATATATAAATAAATCCTCACTGTATAGTTTTCCATTCTAGTGATATGAGAACTAAATAATTTTTATAAATAACTGAATATTCATTAATAGATGCTATTTAACGTAATTATTAAAAGCATCTATTTAAACAAAAATACTGTACTGTAAATGCAAAACTACGACTGTTCAATAAGATTCTTTTTTATTGTTTCAATTCTACTTTATCTTGAATTATTTCGACTTTTTTTTTAAATTTGTAAAAGATTACTATCGAGAAATAGAGAAATGTCTATAGAAAGGCTAATAATTTCAACCTACTTGAAATACTATACAATTATTTCTTTTATTTAACTGCTACTTAAACCATTTGATACTAAAGATAATTAAATTACTGTCATCGTTCCAGCAATTTTTAACCTTTTACTATTATCTTTTATAACATCTCCATGATAAAATTATCCATTAGGAACGTATCTTGAGCGAAGAGAGATTCATTGCCCCCAGGCTTGTTAGCAAAATGAGCCCACTTATCTTAAAATAACATTTAGCAAAATTAAAAATAAACTGTTTAACAATTAAAGAACATTTGACCATTTTCTAAGCCCATCAAGTCTCAAAAATAGATCCTGGTGGTCATATAATCATTGTTATAAAATATATAAATAACTGAATGGTTTATTGCACAGAAGTTCATAAGAAATTTGAACATTAGAAATGATGGAGATGAGCGTTGGCCTGTGGACCTTGGCTCCATAACCTGCCATTTCGCCATTGCTGTAAATCATGAAGGAGATCATTATTATTGAAGCATACCATATTTCTAAGATTGATGGATAAACAATAACAAACAGACCATACAATAATCCACCCAGTGCAGGCTTTAGTAATCAATGGATGCAAGAAGGTTTGGACAAAAAATCCCTATCTAGTGTATACTCATTCAATATCCCCAGACTAGTTTCTAGCTTCATCAGTAAGGAACCTTGGATTTAAGAGAACTACACCTAGATCTTAGGATCTAATGCAACCCTTCAGCAACCACCTTTTACCTATTTTGTTAACTATAAAGCTAGGAGCTCAAGATGAAAACACACTAATATTTTCAATCCAAGCCTATTTGCTAGCACACTTCAACAGCTATACATTTTGATGTCTTTGGTTTTTCAAAAACCACAGTCACCATTATCCCATAGGCAGAATAGGTATAAAACCACCAAAAACATCACATGGTCACTATTTTATATACTTACACAGACTATTAATAATAGTAGCAAACTCACCTTACACTAGAACCACCAAGTACCCATGCAAGAAGGTTTGTGCATAAAATCCCTATATAGTATCTACTCATTCAATATCCCCAGAATATATTCTAGTTTGTGGCTTTCATCAGTGAGAAGTCTTGAATCAGAGAGCACTGCACCTAGATCTTAGGATCTAATGGAACCATCCAGCAGCCATCTTTTACCTATTAAGTTACCTATAAAGCTATGATTGATAGATGTTCTCAATAACATATTTTTACAATATAATTTATAAGGTTTTGGAGAGTCCCATAGTTTAGTAATAGACACATTCACATGATATGCCAATGATCTGGATTTGATCTTGACCAAATGAATATGGAAATTTTTCCAGATTACACATCCACAGTCATCACAGCTAGCCTTCCAGTTACCATTATTTTCAACCAGTACAGGGTAAATTTATTTCAACTTTAGTCCAATTTATCTACATCTTGGTTAGCCACTTTCCATCAGCAAATTTACTTATCTCATCTATCCATGTCATACATGGTGTCTTATTTCTCCCATCACATTTATACCACTTAAACTTTAGTAATCAATAGATTCCTTCTGATATTTATTGATTACTAAAGTTTACAGTAAGTAGCATGAATGTGGTGAGAAAAAAATATTGTTGAATAATATTTCTGTAAGCAGGTGTCATACAATGATATGGTTCTTTGTACATCTGACACAATCCTTGGGGTATCCAGTTTAAGATTTTAATCTCACCTACAAACATGTCCTAGCTTCATTCAGTTTTGCAATTCTTTCACTGACATCAGATATGCCCCTTTGTCTCTCATTCGAGCATTTCCTTTTCAATTACTCATTACACCCGACATATATCTCTCCATACTTTGCTGTTTGGTTTGAATTTTTTCTAATTTTTTTTCTGCTGTGTGTCCAAATCTCAAATCCATATGGAAATAATGATAAAACACATTAATTAAAAAATCTTTTTCAAGCACAAAAGCATTTTTCTTATTACTATTGTTTTTGCCAAAAGCTATTATCCAAATTTAATTATATGACTAATTTTATGCATTATCCTTCTATCTTCATTACTAATCGAATACATTTATAACTGATGACATCTTCTCATTTATTAGTATCAGTTTTTATTTGCTACTTTTTTGAAAAACATTTGCATCATTTTAATGTTTTTAACATTTCCTTTAATCCTAATTTTTACTTTCATGTGATAATTGTTATAATTCTCCTTAAAATTCTGAGAGATTATTTGCGAGAATAATCACATCATCTTCTAAATATAGAACACCTCAGAAATCTCCATTTATTTCTTTATCTTCACATTTGAATGCATAAAATATTTCCTGTAAAATTGCCATAATATGTTTGGAAAGATAAAATTACCCTGCTATACACCCTTTTCTAATATTAATCTTCTAAATATTTTTCACACATTGGCAATATCTTAGGTCTCCATCTTGGTGTTCCAAAACATTAATCATTGAAGAAATGTCTGTAAGACCAAATGACTTTTGGTAATCTGCAAATTTGAACATTAATAGCAACTCATATTCATTGTCTCTAACCTTAAAACTATGTGCCTAAAATGTGACTGTAGGGACCTTTACAAATCTAAACACAAGATCAATGACTTTAAAAGACAAGAGCATTGATCTTGTGTTTAAATTTGTAGAGGTCCCTACTGTCACATTTTAGGTGCATAGTTTTAAGGTTATAGCCTTAATATATATTACTTATGTAATGAGTATGCGCTTTACAAATTATCAATTATAACCCCTATTAGTAAATGCATATAATTTGTAGTTTTAAAACAACTTTTAATTCCAGTTTATTCTTTTGACTGATTTGACATCAATGTTTTCTGCAGATAAGTTATAATAATAATCAAATGGTGTTGTTGCTCAGAAGGTCATATAATGTTAGGTGCCGAAACTGTCAGTACTGGAATTGATCCAAGGAATTTGCGGTCTAGAGTTTGGCACTCTACCATTGGACTAAATCATGCGTGATAAGTTATAATGCAATTAATTGCATAAAATTGTCAAAAGTCCAATAGGTATATAATTTTTAATATCTTGCTTTACCTCTTTTTTAAATATCACCATTTAATATTTCCAATCTTCAAGTATATTTTTATTATTTGGATTTTTAGTATATAGTTTTGCTAACATTTTTTTACTATCCCTTCACCTGATATTTTTAAGATATTAATTATAACTCTTTTTTAGATAAAACTAGAACAGCCCATCTTAGCTTATTTATGGTTTCATAAAGTTTGACTAATTCTGCAAGAGGGAAATTTGGTTCCTGGTATTGGGAAAACTCTTCCAATTCTGAATATTTTGTGAATACCTGGAGAGACTGTGCAACAGTAGAAACTGATTACTATTTATTAACTAGAATTTGATGATAGAATTGTGATGTACTGGGAGGTATTTGCACTTTATTATTGCACTAAGGGGAATGTCTCCTTCAACTGTACTTCCAAGTGTAGCAATAGTCCCATAAGATTAATAGGGTAAATCTTGAAATTTCTTGATTTAATATATAAATAAAACTTTTATTTGTAATCAGTATATATTTAGAGAAAGAGAGAGCACTATTTATATACTGATAAAATTATTCATATCAGAGATGGAACTATTTCATTGTAATTTGAACAATCAACTCCATTAAATTGCTTCTAGTTAGCATTCATTAAGATGTACTATTAAAAACAAACACCGAAGACTGCGACAGGTTATATGATGACAAGATATCAACTATAATCCTATCATTTCCTGGAACTTCTCTACTCTTCATAAATTTAATTACATGTTTGAAATTTCAAAAATATTGTCACGATAATAGGATTATAATGTTTTCTTGTTCTTATTAACGTAGTTTTTTATTTTTTTTACACTTGATATTTAACCCTTTTAGTTAACAATGACACTATTCTTATTAATTTATTTCTAAAACAACATTTCTTCCATATCTTTTTTTTTTTTTTTTGTCATTTTATAATTATATTTCCTTGGGTCATCACTTATTTTTTCCACATCATTTTACACGATTTCATATATTTTATTTCTTTAAACATTTTAAAATATGTTCACATTTCCCCCTCTCTGTTTGGCACCTTATCTTGCCATACCTGAAATGTACTAACAAATTGCTGAGAGACTGTTTCTGCCACTGTTCTTAATAATGTAGTTTCTCATCTTCTTGCTCTCATTCAAATCTGGGCAATATTTAAAGTCTGTTAATATTTTTAAAATTTGCAAATTTTAGTGGAAACTCAATGGAGGATTTGCAAAAGTTGGAAATATTAAGTATTAGCATTATTTTTCTTACTAGCTTTTGTCTCTTTAAGTTTTGCATTAACATATATCTCACATCGCATTATTTGATGCTCATTTTCTATGTTGAATATATTGAAAAAAAAAAATACAATCTTGATATACTTTATTTGGATGCTTTCAGATCCATTTCACTTGTCCTCCACCCCCCTGAAAATTCTAAGGCTTATGTCCTCTCTTATTTCTGTCTCTTTTTCCTTACAGAATTTTATCTTTTAATTATTTTTCAATTCTAGAATTAAAGTCTTCCTTTCTTGACAGTTTTTAAAATGTTTGATTTGATCAAAATCATTTTGCACATCTGTATAGCCCTTGACTAATTTTCTATCATAAAAAAAATCTTGTGAGGCATATAACTGAATTATTTGCAATTGCTATGTTTCATTGTATTAAATAACTAATTTTATCACCGTTTTGATAGATTTTCGATCTCCACAAGGTTGTTTTTTCTATTTTTACTTGTAATAAATATTACTACAATTGTTTTTTAGTATTAAAACAGGAAAAACTCTCCATACAGTAGTGCCACTCAGTGCACACCAGAGTAATCAATGGATGCCAGAAGGCTTTGTGCATAAAATCCCTATCTAGTGCCTACTCATCCAATATCCCCAGACTAGTTTCTGGCTTATGGCCTTCATCAGTGAGGAGTAGGCACTAGATAGAGATTTTATGCACAAGCATTCAGGCATCCATTGATTATTCTGGCTTGCACTGAGTGGCACTACTGTATAGAGAGTTTTGCCTGTTTTAATAACAGTTATGAGCAAGCATAAAAATGGTGATCATGTGATGTTGTGTTTTTTAGTATGTATGTCTTTGTAGTAAAGAATGTGTCCATTTTTGTGATCAATCATTTCGTCTAAATTTTACAAAATCAAACATGGTTTTATTTAATATTAAAAAGTTTTTCCTTTTTTAAATAAAAATTATGCATAACTGTATAATATTTCTTTAATTAAAAGAAATTGATGTACAATAGTAGGTAGCTAAATAAAAGGTTATCATTGACCTGCAGTTTAGGTCTGCAATCAGAACTGTCTTAATTATAATTTTAAAGACACATTCTAATGAGCATCACAATTTTTTATTTATTTATCATGATTGTAAATATAAAAGAGAAATAAAAATCACATATTCACATACCATTCATTCTACTTTCAAATAACACAACTGATGTCTTAGTTAAGAATTATCAACCATCTATGTTTTTTTTTTTAGTTTTAAACTCTGAGATAAAATCCAATAACATCTTCGCATTGGTGTGCATGTAATGATAAGCAGTTCTTCCATTCATGTTTAGCATAAAAATCCCATGACAATAATACATGTAGTAGTAAAAGCATATCAAGTAGATATTAAGAGTTTCCTCCGCTAGATTTTTAAGGCCTCAAAAAAAGTCAAACGATTTTCTTTGAGTTACTAGCCAAATATTTTTCAGTATATCATCTAATTTTGGTCAATAAATAGATCTCTAGTACTTATTAGGTAGAAATATATTTCAGGTTAATCTAGATTGGTTAGATGAAAATTATTGCAATTGCAATATTATACATCACACTAAAATTATATTAAAAAATTACTTTTATTATCATCTTTAGTCCAAAAAGAAACAGATGGAATATTGAGATCTTAATACCTGTTTTATCATTCCATTTTTGATAGCATCTTCTTAATTACCATAATCATTAATAACCTTTACTTGCCTGGAAGATATATGATTAAAGGTACTACTATATCATCACAACTGGGTTACAGGTAGTCAAGCATTGTTAGCCGAGAAGTCAGTGCAGCCACCTTGCAAGCAAGCAGTTGGTTGCAAACTGTTGTTGTGGGTTCACCTCCTGACTGATGCTATGACACAAGGGGAAAAAACCCTGGGTTACAAGTAAGAAGAGGTTTAGGATTAATGCTATGAGATGGTTCTCTGAGCTTTATTATTTTTAATAAAATAATTTCTTTTATTAAAAGTGAAAATATATTTATGACTAAACTGTCAGAATAATGAAATGTTTTTTTTTAATTTGAGTAATCATTATTTTAAAAATTTAATCAAACTGATCGTTGAATTTTCACTAAGTCACATTTCATTAAAAAAAATTGACAATCTATGGTAACTTAATATTAGATCATTAAAACATCACATAATTGCCATTTCCTATGTTTACACAAGCTGTTAAAACAATAGCCAATTTTCCATATAGTAGTGCAGTGCTCTCAGATCCAAGGCACCTCATTGATGAAACCCACAAGCTAGAAACTAATCTGGTGATTAGAGTAGTATGCACTATATAGGAAACAAAGAGCTTTGCTAATTGCTCAACAAGCTTTGTGATCAATGCTTAGAAAGAGAAAGCATTTAAAATATCTCTATCAGAAACCACACCCTAACCCCAGACCAATGGTTTCATGCTCTGGCACTCCTCAGTGAGGCACTAGGATAGTTTCAGACACTAGATCTAAAAATACCAACCCAAAGCCAGCATTTATCTAAGAGTTAACCATTGAGTAGAAAATCTGAAATTTTCAGGCACTTAAAGCTTGTAAAATATAAATAAACAAGCATACAAAAAAAGTGGGATCATGTGATATATGATTCTATCCCACTTCTTTTTTTAAGCTTGTAAAATATAAACAATCAAGCTTAAAAAAAGTGGAATCATGTGATGTATGACTCTATTTTTTATATTTTATTGACTATTTATAGTCTTTGCTTTAAGTCTTAAGTGATGTTATATTGCTAAGACTACTAATATATGGTTTGGCTGAAGATCTCTCAGCACAATATAGCTATTTGAGTTAGATAGCTGGGTTTGAGGACATTTAAATGTCTGAAAATTTCAGGTTTTCTACTCAATGGTTAACTCTTAGATAAATGCTGGCTTTGGGTTATTTTTAGATGTAGTGTCTGAAACTATCCTAGCACCTCACTGAGAGTGCCAAAGCATGAAACCATTGATCTGGGGTTTGGGGGTGGTTTCTGATAGATATTTTAAATGCTTTCTCTTGCTAAGCATTTATCACAAAACTTGTTGAGCAATTAGCAGAGCTCTTTGTTTCTTTCTAGAAGAATTCTTGTCTTGGAGTCTAAATGATCATATTTGTTTGTGAGTTGTTGCTACTAATGACATATAAAAAAGCTTGCACATACTAGATATTATTGTGAGTGGTTTATAATTGCCCAAATCTCTCCAATTTGTTCCTTTCATTTAAAAATTCATCTAATTTTTATAATTTTTTATCCTATTTTGATAAAAGAATCCATTAGTGATTTCAAAGATCTTTGACTGAATCTTAACATCATTTTACCTGTTATTTCATCTAAACTTTTCGCATATTCCAAATTTATTTTTCTAAAAGCTTTTTAAAAAAAAAAACTTTACCTTTTCCTTAATTACGTCATTTTACTTAAATGAAATTTAATCTTTTTTTCATTTGCTTTAAATTCATTTTTTAAATGAGTGTTTTTTTTTTCTCTCTATTTTTTTAAATGCATATTTCTTAACCTAGTTATTTATCATTTATAATATTTTTATTCAGTCTGCTTCTATGTACAATGAACTTTTAAAATTTTCCACTATTATCTCTTCTTGTATTATTTAAAAACTTATTCTTTCTTCATTTAATCCTAATTATGCTATGTTTTTCTCTTTTTTAAATATTTTTTACTTTTTATTTTCAATATCAGTCTCTGGCGTTGTGTCCTTTACCACTTATTTACATTCCTCTTTTTTAAATCTTTTCTTTATACTAATTAAATTTTGTTTTTGCAAATTTCTATTAATTTTTCTTTTTTCCCACAATCATTAATCAGTTGTTTTCCAAATTAAAATGGCCGCCGAGCGCATACTATATCAGCACCGAGTAGTCCATCCTAGTATTTAAGGTACATGAATCACATTTACATCTGTAACATCCAGTTCTTATGAGCTGTTGTCCGGGAGAGCCATTCAATTATTTTTCTTTATTATCCCAAAATATTGCTAATTATTTTTAATTCATTTTTCAAAATTTCATAATATTCTTTTGTTCAGTTTTATAATTTACATTTTACCTGTGATTTTTAATTCTGTTAACATATATTTTATCCTTTCCCTGTTTATTCTTAACTTTTGATAATAACAAGTATAATCACTTAAACATGTTTGTGTTTACTCATCAAAAAACTTAAATTATTTGCACCCTCTCACTTTCTTTTTATGTACAATAAGGATGATCAGCCTTTTGGCTTCTCTGGACCCATTGGAAAAAAAGAGTTGTTTTGGGCCACACATCAAATACATAAACACTACAAAAAGCAGATAAACAAAAAAAAAAGATCTATGCTTATTTTTTATGATATCCACCAAGTCCTAACATAAAAATCCTAATTAAGCAGTGATCTATTTAGAGAGTCGTTTAGTCAAACAAGTTCAAGTCAGATGTCTCATGACCTAATTTAAACAAGCTAGTATTAAAAATGTTATACAAGAATGCACAAATAAGCTATTAAAAAGTTTTGCAGAATATCCCTAACCCCAGACCGGTTTCTGCTACTGGCTTTTTCAGTGAGTGCTAGGATATTCAAGCATTAGATTAAAAATACCAGGACAAGCCCAGCACTTTATCTAATGGATAACTATTAAGTATAAAGTCTAAAATTTTCAGACATCCATATGTCTTCCAATCCAGCTATCTAACTTAAATAGCCATATGGGACTGAACTAAGTTCAGATACTCCATATATTAATAGCTTTAGCAATATAAAAGCGCCAAAACCTTAATAGCAAAAAATAAAATTACAAAAAAAAAAATCAAGTCAGGTGTCACATGACCTATTTTAAACAAGCTTGATTTTTTGTAATTTTATTTTTTGCTATTAAGACTTTGGCAATTTTATATTGCTAAAGCTATTAATATGTGGTGAGTCTGAACTTAGTTCAGTCCCATACAGCTATTTAAATTAGATAGCTGGATTGGAAGACATATTGATATCTGAAAATTTCAGATTTTCTGCATAATAGGTATCCATTAGATAAATTGCTGGGCTTGTCTTGGTATTTTTAATCTAATTCTTGAACATCCTAGCACCTCACTGAAGAAGCCAGCAGCAAAAACTGGTCTGGGGTTAGGGATATTCTACAAAGCTTGGTAAGAGCTTATTTGCGAGCTCTTATATAATATAGAAAATTTACATAATGTCATTGATGTGTTTTTTTAATTATAAAAATTAAAAAAAGGGGCCCACATAAACTATTGGAATATTTAACATTACATTTGAGAAAATAAGGCATTTATACTTTATTTGTGAAAAAAAATTGCAATTCTCAGTGAATTCTGGTGTTCATAAGATATTTTAGTTTTAATTTTATTCTTAATGTGTTTCATTTTTGCAAATAGTTGTTCACAAATGTAGGTGCTATCAAAAAGTGATGACATGAATAAAACATGATTGTGAAGCAAGGGATATTTTATCTCCAGGAAGATAAGATCTATAAGAATCCAGTGAAGAGACACAATCAATTTTTTTTAAAAAGTTGAATGTCAAATTGCAGCCCTATGCACTCCATTCGAAAATTGGCAGATGCCATGAAAATGGAGTTACTAATATGGAAAAATATTGATTATTTTCCCAGAAATCTTGAAATCTGTTTTTATGTTCTTGAATCAAATGGTAAAGCTGCATATTTTTTATTATTCCCACAGTTGTGTTTAGCCAACAAGTCAAAATGTGTAAAATTGTCTGCAGTAATTTGAGCTTGCATAGTAATAAGTTGGCATTTACCTTGAAAATGCATATTTAATTCATTTAAATGAACAGTAAAATTCACTAAAAATAGTGTATCTGTAAATCTGCTTTCATCATCAAGTTCCAGCACAATTTTCTTTTGATACCATAAGTGACTTGATAACATGTTGCACATCATAAAATCTTATCAAGATTTGGCCTTGAATTAGTCAACTTACTTTCAAAAGTAAATGATGTAACCAAATTAACTTCAGTAGTTTTAAAGGATTTCTTGGCTCATATAAAATTCAATACATACTTAAAACACTAAACAGCACATTGGCACCATTTTTTTATGCTTGCTCATAACTGTTATTACATGCAAAACTCTCCATACAGTAGTGCCACTCAGTGCAAGCCAGAATCAATGGATTCCAGAAAGCTTGTGCATAAAATCTCTATCTAGTGCCTACTCATCCAATACATATTTTTGATAAATTTCTGGAATTGGAGATGATACAGTTTCTTGACTCTTTTGAAATTTAGAGTTTGATGTTATCAATTTATTAAAACTTTTGTGTATAAACCTTCTTGATGTGATATGCAATAATATTTCAAAAATTTATTTGGACATTAATTGCATGGTCTTCTATTAATTTTACAATTTCCTCTCTTATATCTATAAAAAAAGAGTGTGATTAGCAACTAAACCAGATATGTTGACAATGGTCTAAGAAGATCACTTCATTTTTTTAATGCTTCATATAAATATCTTCAATTAGTTGTGTCTTCTAATGGCATTAAAGAAGCCATATCTTTAGTAGCATTATATCCAACACCAATACTTCTGATAAATATCAACTTGAACCATTTCTGTAGCATCAGTGAAATATCCATCATCAAAGCATAAAATTTAAAATTAGCAGTTTCAATTTCCAAACTTCTTTCAATAGATTTTTCAATTTCTTCAATTCATCTGGTTTTGAGAAACTCCACTTTTTTTTCTGGAAAATTTATATCTGTCACGCTTTTTATACATTGCTTAATATGCTCACCAATGATGAATGATTTAGATTTTTTATATATTAAATACATTATGCCATAACTATCTTCTGTGATATAATCCAGCCAAGTTGCAGACTTTTGAAAAAAAATTTGAGATGTTAGACTTTTTTCAGTTCCCTTATTTGGTTCTTACAACACAATCCTTCATACACATTGAATGCAGCAGCATGTTTTTGCATATAATGTCTTTTCTAATAGTCTTTGAAACTTGTGCAGATTCTTTACAAATTAAGCAAAGTGATTTCCTGTTTGCCTTGACAAAAAATAATCTTCTGTCCACTTTTCATTGAACAATCTTTCTTTATCATAATTTTTGGGGATTCTTTTATCTTTTGTGATGTTGTGCAAGTCGTATTAAGATTTAAAAAAATATATTATGAAAATTAATTGACAGGGCAATGTTTGGGTCCTTCCATTAATCTCTGTTGCTGGTATAGGATGAGGTGGACAAGATTTATAAACATCTTATTAGACAGCCTAAGTCCATCTGTAAAAGAAAGCTGATCTCTTTGCAGAGCCTATTATAAGGCTTGCCTAACATGTGGAAAATATTGTGCTTTCCCTATTATATAGGGAATCCATAGCTGATGGCCAATGATTTTTTAATCTGTCAAAATAATTCAATCAGTCAACAAATGAACAAATATTCATTCATTGCTAATCAATAGTTCTATTGCACAGGCCATGTATAAGATGGAAGTGCCCTTAATAATCAAATAAAAATGCTTACTTGATTTCTAAATAAACTCCAAATCTCTAACAGTATAGTGGATGGTTAAAAATAATAATAATTGCTACCTTTGTCAAGTCATTGTGAGTGCATATAATATTTGAGTTGTCAACTCTACTGTCTATGCTCTGCAGGTATGTAAATAGTGACAACATACTTTTTAGACAGAAAACAACATGTAATTACAAAAAATTTCAAAGCTTGCAATTTTGTTTTGGGCTACATTCAAAGGCATTCTGGGCCCTAGATTGAATATCCCTGATCTATAGTGTGCTTCATCAAAAATGCAACCTTTCATTCTCTAAAATTTCCTGGAGCACAATCTCTGAATAAACACATGTGATATGTAGCAACATAGCTTATCTATTCCCTATAAGAATTTTAAAGTGATAGCATATCTGAACCTTCCTGCCATCACAAAATCATGAAAAATACTTGAAAAATATTCTTGCATGCCATGGATCTACTGTCATACACAGTTTGAATTATTTCTAATGGTTCATTGGCTATATTGCCTAATTTAAAGAAAAGTTTTATGTCAGTGTGTTGTTCCAGCTTGGTCTAAGGTACAAAACAGTCACATTTTGTATTGTAATTTGTGAGATAGACATGCTAGTACCTAAACATTTTGTAATGAATAGCCAAACCATGTTACTGTGTAGCACATGCATTAATTCTAAAATGGTGCTTCAGATAGCTTGGAGAAAGAGCCAATCACCTTTCCACTGGAACAGACTGTATATATAATACATAATCAACAGTTTATTTTAGATCATTTCTTGACCACATAAAATTATCAACAAGTTGTTATTTCAGTCTCCTATTTTCATTTTTTGTAATGTTAAGCTTTTCTATATACCTATTAAAATACTCAGACCCTGTTCCCAAAATTATTAACATTTTTTAAAATATAGCTATAAATATTTTTATTTCAAATAATGTATTTTCTCTCTTTTGGGACTATATAAACAATCCTATAATCAAATTATTTCCATATCCAAAAAACTTTATCTACTTATACAATGTGTGCCAGTAAAAGGGTGACTGGAATTCTATCCAAAATGTCACAACCACACCTGAATCAATATATATATATATATATATTACATAGTGACAGTTTAGATATTCAGCACAAAATTTTTAAGGTAGCTGCATGTCAGAACCATGAGTTCTGACAGGAAATATGACAAAGTGTTTCATATTTTTGTGATAAAACCAATTTAGTTTTTTTTTATTTGTTTAATATCATCTGATCAGTTTAAATGCTCCCACAAAAAATCATCTCAACTGAGTCTGATTATTTTTTTACATCTGTTTCTGCAATTGTTATTTAGTCTAATTTATCTTTCCAAACTCTCCATACAGTAGTGCAACCCAGTGCAGCCTTAATAATCAATGAATGCAAGGTTTTTGCATACGATCCCTATCTAGTACCTACCCATCCAATATCACTAGACTAGTTGTCACTATATAGAGATTTTATGCACAAACTTTCTTGCATTCATTAATTACTAAGGCTTGCACTGACTGTCGCTACTAAATGGAGAATTTGCTATAGAAAATGGTATTCATGTGATGTTTTAGTGATTCAATTAATCTTTGCCTATTATATTCCATTCCTCAAATTTCTTCCCTCGTGCAAATATAAAAACTTAATCCTAATATTTTCATTTCTTCTTCTTCTCCTCCTATTATAACTTATGATTTTTAAATTATTACTCTTTTCTATTTTATTTACTTGTTATACTGTATCTAATTTTATTCGTCTCATTATACTTTTAATAACCATTAATTCTTAAAGTAGAGATTCGATAAGTCTATTTTAATTAACCGAGTCGGTCCTGTTAGACGTCCTATCTCGATGTCTCAAGGGAACAGGATAGCAAATTGTCCAAATCTATCACTATCACGCAAAAACTGATATATATATATGTTTAATAAATGTTTTGTTTCGTTCTATCACCAATGCACAAGAATTGCAATAGTATTTGTTTACGATGTATAATTTTTCTTTCTAGCATATCCAAATATATCATAAATCTTAATTGTGCAACAATTTATTTTGGGAGTTGATAGTGGAATAAGCAAAATATTTGTACGAATATTAGGAAAAACAATAAATGCGCACATCTTCTTACACGTTATTTCCACTCTTACGTTAACTTGCGTTATGCTTCCGTGTTTAAAACAATTGTTAATGTGTAAAGATGCTGCTTGCGGAAGTGAAATATCGTTGGTGCGATAAAGAAAAATTTGTATTGTCAGTACAATTAGTTTTAACAGATTAAACATGCAAACAAACTTTTATGATTGAAGAGGGTGTATATTTCACAGAGTAGATTTTGAAAAAAAAAAACTTTCAATACCAAGCGTCTAATTCTAGGTTTTCTAGAAATTCATTAATATCATTTGTGTTTTTATATTATTTTAGACGCATTATGCATAACAATTAATGGAATTGTTATTATATTTACGTGTTTTTTATTTTCTAACACTTTTTACATTACTCAAGTAGCATTTTTTAATTTTCTGCAGAATTGAAATCGCAATAAATAAGAGGAAAAATTTATTCACTTTGCATTTGTGATGTTCCGTTTTTCTGTTTTATAGTTCTGAAATTCCTACCTTAAAGCACTAATTCTTTCCTGCTTTTTCTATATTATTTTTTTTTACTAACATCTTCTTACGTAAGTCTATTAAAAATTTACCCCACCGCCTCTTCAGCATTTAACCGCAATCTATTTAAATAATCTCTCATTTATATATATAATTCTACAAATATTATTTAGCATCTATACACATCGTTCAACAATCTGTCTTGATAGAATACATTCTATAAAATCAAACAAATAACACATGATGTCATGTTTGCGTATTACTTTTCGGAAGCAAACTCAGGTGTATATAACTATGGTAGTAAGTTGTCTTAGATTCAAACAAGTTGTTTTTGAATTTCGGTCTGGCAAACTTGTAAAAAAGGGTAAAAGTTGACTGCTGAATAAAAAGTGCATTAGTCCCAAAAACATCTAGGTACATCAGATACAAGTTCAAAACTCCTCCCTGACCTGACAAAGATGGTGAACCAGAAATTTTTCAGGGGATACACTGGATAGAGATTTAATAAGCATTACTATCAGGTAACTTATAATGACTCAAGATTTCCGTAAATAAAAGAAACTGGAATAGCATAAATCTGAGTTTGCATTTGGAAAATATACCTGGCTTTACAAATGATTCATTATCAACTCTCAACTAAACAGGTATTATCATCACTTGTGATTATATGTCTTAAAACCAATTAGCTATTGATAAGTGGGTTTAAGAAAATAAAAACAAATTCTCTATAAATTCAGATATAAAACATTAATTAAACTGGAGTTGATTAAACTCTCTTTAGCTGTGAAATAAATTAATAAATTCACCATCTTTATGTAACAAATTATACAAAGAGAAGACCAACCATCTATTCCTTGTGTTTTCAGTGGTGTTATACTTAGTTTGCTAACAATATTGAGGTTTCAGAGTGGAATTGATATTCAAGTGTGGAATTTTGACGCTATTAGCAAACAAACTTTAAAACCACTGAAAGCACAAAGAATAGAAAACCACAGTATTCTTTATACAGTTTGCTTATATAAAAATAGTGAGTTTGTTTATCTATTACACAGTTAGAGGGAGCTTTATCAACTTCTATTCAATTTATACATGCTAAATTCTATACAAACTTGATATTTATATATATAAACTGCAGTACTACTTTATCACTTATAATGTTAATAGTAATAATAACAAGTCAGATGTCACATGACTTATATATAGCTTGCACTTACAAATATGTAAAATTAAGAGTATTATTTTGCTGTTGTGGCTTTAGCTAAATTAAAGAGCTAAGCCTACTAATATATGGAGTATCTGAATTAAGTTCAGGCCCATATGATTTTTTCAGTTGGAGAGCTGACTTTAAAGACATGTAGATATCTAAAAGTTTCAGATCTTCTTCTAACAATTATCTTTTAGATAAATGCTTTGCTTGAGTTGGTTTTTTAGATCTAATGTCCCAACTCCTCACTGAAGAGACCCATAGGTCGAAACCGGTCTGGGGATGGGGACAATCCAAAATAAAAATGATTTGAATGCCTTCTCTTGTAGTAGCATTTATCATAAATAAAAAAAAGCTTGTTTAGAGCTATTAGCACGCTCTTAATTTTACTTATAATGTTAGTAAATAAAATTGTAGGATTTCCATGTAATTATTCTCTACTGTAATTGAGTGAAAAAGATTACCATCAAGTAATTAAAAACAGCAATTTTATTTTGTATTCAATGGTGAAAAATGTTAAATGAGTACCAGAGTTTATTTACATGCTACATTAGTCATGACTATATAATACTTAAATAAGGCTAAAACCTTAATACATGCGCCTTGAGTGCTTAATTTATTACAAGTGAGACCTCTACAAATCTAAATGCAAGATTCGACTCCATAAAGATAAGAGCGACCTCTTATCTTCAACCTATTTTTCTATATATATATAGGCAAATCTAAAGCTTGTAGAGGTCTCACTTGTAATAAATTAACACTCAAGGCACATGTACTAAGATTTTAGCCTTATTTAAGTATTACGTGCTGACATTGCGCTTAATAAGAATTAATATTTACAACTTTAAATTGATTCAAAATATTTCTAAATTTAAGATCTGACTATTAACTCATTGTAAATCAAAAGATTTCATGATCGTTAATGTTTACCAAAAATAGTGGACTTAATCAGTGAAGAATTTATTAGCTTCACGCTCCCAAATCATAATGCTTTAGATTTGCCTATATATATATGGAAAAATAGGTTGAAGATAAGAGGCCGCTCTTATCTTTATAAAGTTGAATTTTGTGTTTAGATTTGTAGAGGTCTCACTTGTAATAAATTAAGCATTCAAGGCACATGTACTAAGGTTTTAGCCTTATTTAAGTATTACGTGCTGACATTGCGCTTAATAAGAATTAATTAATATTCACGACTATATACTAATGTTTATATATATGCAAAGCATTAAAAATGGGTAGAAAACAGTCCTTATTTGCATGTGAGTGATATAATGGAAGATATCAAATTGTCAACATGGGATGAAAAATCAGACATTTGATATCCCTATATTGAGGAAATTTTTTGTGCTCATGGGTGGTTGATAGATGGTGGAAATTGGATATGGCATGCAGTAATAAAGAAACCAAAAAAATTGAAAATATTTATCTGCAGTATAATGGTCATTCATTCTCCCATAACAATTTAAAAGTAAAAAATTCTTAATGTGCATAAGAATGGTGTAATGAAAGGGTGTCAAGTTGTCTATATGGTTTGAAGATTTGGATGATTGATATCTCTAGATCATCCTGAAGAGCAAAGATTGTTCCCTAAATGTATGCTTGATGAGAAAGAATAATCTGAATTTCTACACAACATTATAGTTGCAATATAATGGAGTTGAGGTGAGAGAGATATTGATGAGAAGAACCAAAAAATTTGAAAATATTTTCTAAAATATTCATTACAACTACTAGAACTAATCACAAAATCATATTATATGTAATAATACCTTGCACGTTTTTCCACAATTGGTAGTGTTGATTTGAGATTCTGGCACTCACAGTCCTGACCCTCGAATTTCATATGAACTCCTGAGCAATAAAATGAACATATATATATATATAATAACTATACAATTCAATTTCATTCTCAGTAATAATACAACTATAATATACTTAACAATAATAACATATAAAACAACCATCAATAATAACTTGTATAATTCAGTTAATTCTTAAATCATTATTTATTTTCATATAGTAAATTCCATTAAATAAATTAAGTAAAAATGTGTGATGTATTGGTCAGAGCATCTGATTGTTAATTCTCACAATGCAGGTTAAATTCCAGGATGGATGAAACAATGCCCAATAAGTAAACTATTAATGGTTGGTAAATGGGTATTTGGTTCTTTTCAACTAGACACTAAAGATCCCAAGTTAATTTGGGTTGTTATTATGAATAAGAATATGTAGATTATTTGAATAAAAACTATGATTGAAGTGCAATATTATATTCAATACTGAGTGTGAGTATAGAAAGGAGGTTTATACACTTGTAAAAATACTGAACCCATGGTTATATTTACTTTTATATTAAACTTGATAAAAAGTAAGTCACTGAAACCATAATTTCGACTATATAGATTAAAAAATGGACAAGTAAAACTTGGTTTTCTGGAAGAAAGCTAATGAATAACACAATAACAAGTTTTATAAGAAATTCAGTCTGAAATTTTATTGCAATTATACATTAATCATAAAATTAACACCAAAAACACCACACCTGAATTTCTGCCTACTTTATTAAAAAAAAGGGAAAAAAAAGAAATACAGATACTGTAATACCAAATGAAAATTCAACATAATTATTACTTTTTCATTATCTGCACTGAAATTTTGATAAAATATTATTGTTTATGAAAATTAACAGCATTCTGGTTTTTATTATTAATTCAAATACATTTAAAAGTGAAGACAGTAAAGATAAAGGTTTGTGTTTTTCAATGCTCCAAGATTAATAGTAATAACAACAAATCAGTTAATATGATAAAACATGTGATGTGATGTATTGTAGCTTCTCCTTAAACGAAGTCAAAACCTGTTAGCCAATTATGCCCAGATAAACCTGTTACCCACTAATTTTTCCATTCCCCACTTTATTTTATATAGCTTTCTCATCTGCTGCCATCTATTGTAAGCTTCAACAATCAGTGATTACTAAATGCATATTGGTTTAAAATGCAATGAAGTATCTAATAATCAAAGGATACCCAAATTTGCAATAAATTTCCATAAAGTAAAAAACTACTTTAGTTTTTAATAACAACAACTACAAAACAAAAATAAAACAAATAAATGAAAATCAAAATGCAGTTGATTGGAAGATAAAAAATAAAAATGAAAATTTTCATCAAACAAGTTTCATAATGCAGGAGTCTTTCTGCTGCTATCAGTAAAATTCAATTAATAAGAAGGAATTATTAATTTGGATACAATAATAGCAAAATTGCATTTTACTAAGAAGATAGTTTGCGACCTCAACTTCTGAAAATTTCAAAACTCATTGACTTTTAAGTACTCAAACAGGGTAACAGTATTGCAATCAATTACCTGTTTTTTATTTTTAATGTAAAAAAAAGATCTATATTTAATTTATTATCATAAGTAAGGAATTCCTATGTTGCTCTGTATGATTTGGCAGAACTCTTTGCTGCTCAAAGCCTATGGATCACTATTCTAGTTACTACCTTCAATGTATTATGTTTTTATGAATTTTAGAGCAATAGACCATTTGAATATTATTATTATTAGTAGTAGTAGTAGTGTAGTGATAGTAGTAGTAGTAGTAATAGTAGTAGTAGTGCTGCTGCATTACATGATAATATTTTATGGTCTACGATATATGAACTTTTCCAGAAGTTATTTTAACATCTTTGATATCTAAAACTTTCTAGGTTCCAACTAGGCAAAATGATAATTTCAACAAAACTATGTTTAAAATATCCCTTCACATAAATTTCAATAGCTGGAATTAGTTTAAAAGATACAATTGAATTTACACCAGACAAAATAGAAAAAGAATAAATGGTATCATCAAAACAAAAAAAAATTCCAGAATAAGGGATCAATCATCATCAACATTTTCAACCATAATCAGTTCCTTGTATGATGAAAGTTTTTCCAAGTTTAATCCAATTTCTTTGATCTATAGTCTCTCTTTTCATCACACAAACAAACTTTTTTATTTCATCCACTTATATATTATCTTTTTCTAGTATTTACAAACTCTTGGAATCCAGTTAAGACTTCTACATTTCCACTAACAATTCTATTTCAATCTCCAATTCTTTTAATAATATTACTGATACCTGTTTGCTCTCTCAACCATGTATTTTGCTTCCAATTTATTTTTACTCTCAACATCTATCCATAATTCATTAAGTTGTCTAAAGTCTTTATTGCTTTTCTGTTAATGTCTAAATCTCAGTTCCATATGCAAGAGCCATTAAAGTACATCTAATAACAAATTCCTTTTCCAACACTTGGACATATTTCTTTTTAATATTATTTTATATTTACCAAAAGCACTCCATGAAAGTTTAATTTTATAATTAATTTCATCCATTATGTTTTCATCTGTGGTAACAATCTGACCACAGTATTGGTAGTTGTTGCCTTCCCTCTAATTCTTAATTGTCTGTTTTAACTTGCGTCTTCTGTGAAATCCATTGAACATTACTTGAGTTTTTTAGCTTTTACAGTTAGAAATATTTTTTTCTTACTATTGAGAGATCAGTACCAATAAAAATATATATTGGCATTATCTGCTTACATTCTATCTATGCTTTTGGAGATAAAATGTATTCTGTCTATTCTGCTTCAAAGTCATCTATGATAATCAATTTACAATAGATAGTTCTGTTATAGAGGGAATAGAGTATGTTATTTCACTTAAAGTGGGTGTTGAATGTAAATAGATAACATCGTGTGAAGTTTTATGATGAAAACCACTCTTGCAAAGAAATTAAAGGTGTTTACAAGTAACATGAGCCTAAAGTCATTAAATTTATGTAATTATTAATTTGGCATCATATCTGTATACCTATATTTGAGTTCAAAACTTTAAGGTATTTTTAAAATACAGGTTATTGGCTTGACAGTTAATAGAGATAAAAGTAGGGGCTAAATCTACAGTCATAAGAGAAAGCTAGTTCTTAGTGAAGGTGACCAAAAGCTACAAACAAATGTGGAGATATGGGTATAGCATTATTATCTAGCATCAAATGATTACTCATTTATAATATATGCCTGTGGAGTGATGTATATAGAATAAATACAAAAATAGTCCGATGGTTTTATTGTTTGAGAGTTCATAAGAAGTTTGAGTATTGGAGGTGACAGATTAGACGTAATGTGGACTTTATGCTCCAGAATATATATTTTACTATTGCATCTTACCATATCGGGTATTAGAAAGAATTATTTCTAAAATACAAAGTGACGGAATCAAGGTATTTGTCATAATATTTCAAAGTCAAGATCTCTTTTAATAAAATATATGCTGGTAAAAACAAAACAAAAAAAGTTAATTGCATGCAATAAAATTTTTAACAAAAATAATATATATTAACAAACGTGAATATTGTAATCGAAGTGCATTTACAAAAGTAGTAATGCATTTGAAATATATTACCTCTTATATTGTTGGCATGGAAACAGTACAAAAGATCAGATACTTTTATAATTTGCATTTAGTCAATCATAACAGTAGAATCTTCATTAATGTTCTTGAAATCATTTCTGTATTTTTAGATCGGATTTGTGATGTTTAAAAACCAATATTAGTTTTATTTTTGTTTCTGTGCTCTTTATTGCAACAATAGAGTATCAGTCTCTGAAATTTGATGATTTACGATCATTTCCGGTGCTGGCATTTCCGGAACTCCTTTTTGAAGAATAAAGCCATTTGAAAGCTCTTTTATTTTATAGAGTTCGGGAATATTTTTTAAAATGAAGTATAATTAGAAGGGATTTGAGCTCAGACTTTCAAGCTCCCTACAGCTATCCACTTCATCTTATACAACTGATACATATGACCACATACATGTGAAAAAGATAAATGATCTCCAATATAGGCATTTCATGCTGAAACAGCACTCATCAGTTGGTCCAGATTATCATCTCCTACACATATATACAATCAGTGCTCATTTTATATTAAGATAGCAAATCCACAAACTTTAATGGATAGGCTTTAATCTTTTCCACCCTCCAATTCTTTAGCCATCCATCTCATTGAAAATCTGATGGTGGAATCTTCAAAATCCTCATTGATGCCAATATTATTGCCATATCCATGTTGACTTTAAGTCACTTTGACCCCATAGAATTTAAAGTCAGCATAGGAATGATAATAATACTGGCAAGAGCTTTGAACACAGATTTTCAATGATATGCATGGCTGAAGAGTTGGAGGGTGGAGAGGATTAAAACCTGTCCATTAAAGTTTGAGATGCTATCTTAATATAAATTGAACATTGATTATATATGGGTGTGGGAGATCATGATCTGAATCAACTAATGAATGCTAGTTCAGCATGAAATATCTATATTGGAGATCATTTATCTTTTTTATGTGTATGTGGTTATGTGTATCAATTGTATAAAATGGAGTAAATAGCTGTAGGGACATGAAAGTCTGAGTTCAAATCATTTCTAATTACATTAAGTTCAGTATAGATAATATACTTATATTGACATGAAGTATAACCAAATACAAAAAATGTAAACCTTATTATTTTTTAAAAAAATACTATTATAAAATGAAAATTAACATACTACTTATTGTGTAGTAGTATATATGTATGTTGAATTCTGTAGCTAAAGACAGGAGATGGCAAGTGATATAGTTTAATAGCTGAACATAGGTGATTAATCTATGGCTGAAGACATATGATGTACTTTATTGATTAAAAGCTGTGGCTGAAGGCAGGTTACATAGTTCTGTACCTGAAAGCAGATAACATAGCTCTGTGACTGAAGCCAGGCGGCGATGTAATGCTGTAGCTGAAGGCAGGTGCGGTATTTCGGTTCCACAAGACAGCTGTTATTTAGCTGAAGGTCAATTTAAAAAAAAGTAAGTTTCCTCTTCAAAACTGAGCAAGGACACCAGCAACAAGAAAATATAAATAAATAATTAGGAACATTTTGTAAATTATGGAAAATGCATTGAAAATTAAATATTTTCAAAAGATATTATCACAACAAACATTTTCACCTGGAAAGGATCACAGCCATGGATTTATGACAAAGGAAATAAAAATTAAGTGAATAAGCAATAAGTATTTAATTAAAGGTGATTTTAACCCAGACTTTCAGTTCCCTACAGTCATCTACAATTGGAAAGAATGAGAATGATGAATTTATGAAAAAGTAAATAAAACATATTTAAAATATTTAATCAGTTGTTTTTCTAATGGTGACAATAATGATGATTGAGACGATTCTAAAAGTAAAAGTTATTGAACAGACATAGAATGATGTTGTGAAAATAGATTAGATTGAAATTTTAGAGGTTATGAAGTTTGAAAATGATAAGAAAGGAGTGTGAGGGCTAAGAAGTTTATTTGGGTACTCAGAAGTTCCTAATTCATTTTAAGTAAATGCCAAGTCTAATAGTGTCTTATAATCCAAATTGTAGACCTGTTTTATATACAGTAATACACTTAAATATTTATTCTGAGGGACTTGCAAGAAAAATAATAATTAAACAAAATCAATGTCTTTAGTAAAGGTAACATATTAAGCTCTAACTTTTACTCTGATGGTATTTTTTTTGCTTGTCATGTATACATTTATTATATATAGCAAAAAATAAACTTGTTACAAAAATATAGCCAAGATACTTATTTAAAACATACTTCACATTTGAAATGTATATATATTTAAAAAACATTTTTATTCACATAAATTGCACTAAAAAGTAAAAAATAATATTTCTTCAGCTTTCACAAATAAAAATATATGATAAAATTCTTAAAATCACTTAAATAAATATGCAACAAATAGCCACATTGAATGAATTGACAGTGGTACAAGAAAGTGGGTTTGAGAATGTGACTTGTAAAATGTGTAAACATAATCATCTTATGCTTTAAAGCTGAAGAAAATTTATTTTTTTGGTAGATATTTTTAATGCTGTGAATAAAAAAGCCTTTCTTTAAAATTTTGTGTATATTTTATTTTTTACTTTTTAGTTTAAAAGAAAGTTAGATGCAACTTAATACCACTAGATGGCAGTACCATAAATAGTACATTCAGTATAGTAAAGATGGATTGCATTTAGAAAAACAAGAAAGTGAAGTTTTAGGGAGTCTGATATTTAAAGAATATAATTCGGGAAACTTTTAAAGGGGGGGGGGCTTTTAAATTGTAATATTATCAAAAAGAAGAAGAATGGGTGGGATATAAGAAATAAGCAAAAGATGGTTGATTTAGATATAAATGTAGATGTGGAGAGGGAAAGATTAATAGTAAGAAAATTTGTTAGAAACACAATGGAGAAGAAAGAATTAAAAGAATTTATAAAAGAGTAGTTAGGAAAGAAAAATTGTTAAAATTGAGTTTTTGAATATGCAAGGTGGTAGGAAACCAGAAAAGTGGCTGGAATTAAATAAAGCAATTGAAAATGAAGAGCTTGAGGTATTAGCAGTAGTGGAAACTCATCTAAGAGAAGAAGGAGAACCTATTTTGGAAGAGGTGATATGGCAGGGTATAATCAGAAAAAAAAGAAAAAAGGGGTGGTGGTATAGGTATTATATGGAAAAAATATTTAAATATTGTTAAATGTCAAGAGCATTTGTGGTTTGAAATAAGGTTGGGTAGAAAAGAATGTCCGGTTAAGGATAGAGTTTTAAAGAAAAGGGGAAGAGAATAATGGTTATAGGGAATATGAATGGACATGTTGAAGAAATTGATGATGTAGATAATAAGAATGATCAGTTTTTGAAAGAATTTTGTCAAAGAGTAAATTTGAGCATTGGGAATTTATCAAATATGTATGAGGGACAATATGCATGGTCTAGGAATAATGTATTTCACACAACAGATTATGTATTGGTAGAGAAAGAGGGAATGAATAAAATATGAAAAATTAAGGTGTTTGATAATGAAGAGAGAGTATTGATCATAACTTTATTTTAATAGGAATGGTTAGTAATGTGGTGGAGGATAGAAATAAAAGTAGAAACAGTAGTGAAAGATGTGGATGGAGAGTGAATGATAAGAATAAGTTGGAAGAGTATAAAATAAAAGTTGAAGAAACTATGGAGCAGTTGGTTGGGGATGAGTATAAGGACTGGTGTGGTGAAATAGAAAAAATGGCAAATAGGGTTTTAGTTGAGAATATGCACAGGAATAAAAGTAATAAAAAAATGAAAGTTAGTAAAAGTGTAAAAGAAGCATGCAGAGAATATAAATGTGCTATTAAGAATAAAGAAAGTGAAAATGATATTAATGCTAAATGGGGAAAGTACTTAGAAAAAAAAAAGTTGGTTAAAATGGATAATTATAGAGAGAGGATGAAGTTAAATGGTAAATTGTTGGAGGATATTAATAAAAGTGGAAGAGATGGGAGTAAAAATTTTGGAATTACATTAAAAGGAGAAATATAGAGGAAAGAGAGATAGTATTAATAGATGATGAGGGAATAGAGTGCAGCTCTAGAGAAGAGGTTCAGAGAATCTTAAATAGATATGTAATGGATATAGAAAAGATGTTAGATGTGAAGTAATTAGTGATAGAAAACTTGAAAGCCAGTAGTAATGGGAATATTAGGTTTACAAAAAATGAACTGAATGAGGCAGGGAAGAGATTGAAAAGTGAAAAGGCAAGAGGTTTAGATGGATGGGCAGCAGAGATGGTAATGAATTTAGGACATAGAGCAAAAGCAAAGTTATTATCATGCTTTAATAAGATGGCACAGAAGAGAGTTTTTCCAGGTAGTTGGAGTAATACAAGAATAAGATTATTATTTAAAGAAAAGGGTAAGGACTGTAGAAAGTTAAATAATTATAGACCGATAGTGGTAACATCAGTTTTATATAAAGTTTTCTCATATATGGTAGCTGGAAGAGTTGTAAAATGAATGGAAGAGAATAATGTAGTGGGGGAAATGCAAGAAGATTTTAGGTCAGATAGGCATATAGGAGATAGTTTGTTTGTAGTTACACAACTTATGGAAATGAGTAGGAATTCAGGTAGATCATTATATATGAGTTTTATAGATATAGAGAAAGCATATGATAGAGTAAATAGAAATAGAATATGGGTAAGGTTAGCCAATTTGGGAATGGATGAAGCTTTAGTAAATATTATTAAGAAATTATATAATTATTATACTTATCAATTAGGGGATATAGAATCAGTTAAATTTAAAAATGGGATGGGATTAAGGCAAGGATGCCCTATGTCACCTATTTTGTTTTTGAGTGAAATGGAGAAAGCAATAGAAAGACTAGGAAGAGGGATAGAGATACCATTAATAGGTGGCAAAGGAGTATATACTTTGTCGGGTCTTTTTTTGCAGATGATATCTTTTTGTGTGCAGAAAGAAGAGAAGATATGGAAATTATGTTGAGGACATGTGCAAGGATGGGTAAAGAGATGGGGATTAAATTTAGTGAAGAAAAATCAAATATAATGATGGTTAATACTGGGGAAAGAGAAGATGTAGAATTTTTATTGGGGGATATAAAGTTAAGTTTGGTGGATATTTGGGAATCATCTTATGTAATCAGGAAAATTGCTTGGATGAATGGGAAAAAAATTGGTAAATGAAGCAAAGAATAGAAAGGGTTTGGTAAAAAAAATTAACAGTATTTTCATATAATAAATATGATGTAGTAGAATTGTATGGAAGGGAGTTGCAGTAGCAGGGTTAACATATGGTAATGATGCATTATGTGTTAGTAAAAGGGTTTTAGATTATTTAGAGAAAGTACAAAGGGAAATAGGAAGACATGCATTAGATGCAGAGATGTGGACAGCAAAGGAGGCAATTGAATGAGAAATGGGATGGTCAAGTTTTTAGATGAGAGATGCAAAAAGTAGAATGAAAATGTTTGGTAGGTTGCAGTTTATGGATAGTAAAAGAATAGCCAAAATAGTGTTTAATTGGGTTGGGTGAGAAAGGTAATGTGGTATGCAAAAGATTTGGATAAAGAATTTATATCAGTATACTTGTATAAAAGGTGGGATGATTGTGTTAGGAGGATTGTTGAGTGTTATAGTGATAAGGAATGGGATGAAAGAATAGAAGCTTTAATAAAAAATATGGAGTTGGACAGCTGGAGAACTAGTATGGAGGGTAAGAAGAGTTTAAATATATATAGAAGTAAACGGAATATTGGATGTGAGTTAATTTATGATAATAGTAAGGAAAGTAGTTTATTGTTTAAGGCTTGAATGGGATCTTTAGCAACAAGAGAATATACATGTAAATGGAAAACTATGGGTGATTTAGTGTGCAAATTGTGTAAGAAAGGTATAGAAAATATTAGGCATCTGTTGATTGAATGTAAATGCTTGAAAGCAGAAAGGGTACAGATAATGAAGTTATGGAAGAATAGGTATGAACAAAGTGACTATACAGAAAGTGAGTTAGTAGTTTTTATGCAGGGTTTGCGAAAAGATAAGGGGGATTTAGATATAAAGGTGATAGAGTTGACAAAGATTATGTTGTGGAAATGGGATGGGGCAGAATATGAAAGACTTAGAGTGGGGAATGGAAAATAAAGTGGCTAACAGGTTTATCTGGGCATAATTGCAGAGATATTCTTGACTTCGTTTAAGGAGAAGCCATATGCATCACATCACATCAGTGTTTTTTATACTGGGTTTGGAAAAAAGATAAGGGAGATTTAGATATAAAAGCCATAGAATAACAAAGATGATGATGTAGAAATGGAATGGATCAGGATAGAGAATATGGGAAAAACTTAGGTTGGGAAATGGAAAGGGAAGATGGCTAACAGATTTCTCTGGGCATAGTAGCTGAGAGATTCCTGATTTTGATAAAGGAGAAGCCATAATGCATATACATCACAGATGCAAGATTTCTCTGACAGATAAACTGACAAAAATTACAGTGTAAGTTAAACAAAAGCATATAAAAACATTGAATAAATGTGTAATTTAAAAAAATATATAAATGACATGAAGATGTACATAATTTTGTTTTCATTGATCCACCATACGTGATCACTAATAGTTAATTAAAAACTTTTTAATGTAATTTTTTTGAGGAAATACAAAAATAAACTATGATGGTTAATACTCATGTTGAGTCTCTAATCTTGATTTGACTCTTCAAAGAATTGAATTTATAAAATATGCAACACAGGCAAAAAAGTAATATTTTAATTAAAGCTTATTTCAGTTTTCTCCATGAAATAATGTTAAAATATTAATACTTTAAAATCTGACTGACTGAAATTAAAACAGGCAAAATTCTCTATACATATTGCCACTTAATTGCAAGCCAGAGTAATAATCAATGGATGCTAGAAGGCTTGTGCATAAATTCCCCATCTAGTGCCTACTCTTCCAATATCCCCAGATTAGTTTCTGGCTTGTGGTCTTCATCAGTGAGGAGCCTTGGATCTTAATGGCAATACATATAGATAGTTTTTTTCTGTTTTAATAACAGTTATGAGCAAGCATAAGAAATGTTGATCTTGAGATGTTAACTGATTGAAGTTACTACACTATTGAGCATGGCTTTCAGTTTTATTAGTTTGAAAGGCTAGTCTTTGAAATGGGCCTGGCCTATTCACTTTATGATAATGTGATCTTCAGTTCAGTGGCTAAGTAGTAATATTCTTAGGTTTCAAACTTGGTGCATTTTAAATCTGTTTATACATTTATACATAAATAAAATTTTTGATGAAGAATTATATAATAAGACCTGTATATAAAACTTTGCATCGCTGTTTTATTATACTGACATGTGACCTAAACCTTAGTAATATTATTCCTATGAAAATTTGATTTTGTATGTGATGTATTTTTCTGTTTGAAACCTGTTCATTGAGTTGTACATGTTGCATAAGTATAGCACTGGTTGCTTCAGTCTAAAAACACAATTTATCATCGGCAACTTGTAGTTTAATCTAATTTAATGCAAATTTATAACGAGACAAAATTTTGTAGTTTAAAAATAATAATTTGTGACATTTAAGTGCAAGAATGAGGCAGTATTGACTGTTTTGATAATATTCTAGTAAAATATTATTTCTACTTCAAATATCAGAATTTATAATTTTATGTCTTCAAAATTTGATTTAATTTCATCTGCATCTTCTTAAGAAATGTGATTAAACTAAGAGAATTGATGCATATGGCATCCATTTAAATTTATATGTAAATGGAATATTTTGATATTACTTTAAAAAGATTACAAGTCTTTATTTTAGTGCTTTCTACTATAGAACATAACAATTATAGTATTTTTTAGAGGAAAGAATATATTTTGACTTTTTTTTTCCTTCTAATGTTGGTATTTGATTATTGTTTGATGATAAAATCTGTACAAGAAGATGTTCATTAAAAAAAAAACAACCTATGTTTGAATAGTATGGGGTGGAAAAGAAGATTTTACAACTGAAATATTTATTGCTATAGAAAATAATCGGAAAAAGTTTACTGTTTTCTAACATTATGTTAGCATTAAGAGAATAGTAATAATTAGGCTAGTCGTGTTAAACAATAATTGAGTTGAGAACTAAAGAATTCTGGATCAAAATTCAATGTCATTTTGGTGCTTGAACATCATGAGTTACAATCATTAGATTGTTTTTATTTAGGGTGCAATTAATTTTTCAAAAAAAGTCTAGATCTGTAAAAACTAGAAACTGTGTTGTAATCTTATTGTTTTCTGTTCAGTACTCCAAGACTGGTGCTAAAATTAAAATGCTGCCTTTAGAAAATACATCATTTGAATGTAATAGGAATTTTAATTTTTTGCTTTCGATTTTTACTATTAATTTTTGTAATTATGATTATGCATATTACCATCATTTTCAAACGTTATTGAGCAACAGCGATATAAACGTTTTTCTGTACTTCATTGCTTCTGATTCTAACTCTTATCTACATTGTTACGATAAACTTCATCATCTCATACATCCATATGGTATGACTTTATATTTTAGTTTTATCATTGATAAAGATAATTTTGATGAAAATAGTTACTCAAATGATGCGGTTTTTATTTTCTGGGAATCTATAACCTGGAAATGGAATTAACTGAATTTAAAAGTTCTTTAACTTGTGGTATTAAATTCAAAGAAATATGAGAAAAATTGAAAAAAGTTCCAAATATGAAAATAAAATTGTCTTCCCAAACTGTTTTCAACAATAAAATTTATCTGTAAACAACTCCCCCCTCCCTCAAATTAATTATATTTTAAATTCGTTAAGAAAATTAGAAGTTTTGTGCTTGCATAGAAGTGTCAACTTGCAAATTAGAGATTTTTTGCTGATAAAAATGACGCCAAGGAATCACTGCTCTAATTGTATTATAGTTTTTGTTTCTTTTTCCTCATGTGTCATAGCATCAGCCGGGAAGCGAACCCGCTAACCCGGGACAACTGCTTATAAAGCACCTGTCGCTGACTTCTAGATCACCAATGCTTGACAATTGTATTATAGTTTGTAGCTAAAATTTTAATTTGTAACAACATAACTTTGGTGTGTTTCTACTGCTTTGTATTTTTTAAAATCAATTTGATAAAATAATATATATATATTTTACCGAGTTCTTTTTTTTATAATTGAGTTTGCTTTGTAAGAATAATGTACTTTTTATCCACATTTATATATTAATGCATTTTTATTATTATTTTTTCATATTACATATAGCCACTAAACATCACTAGATCACCATTCTTTATGCTTATATATGCTGTTTACACAGAGGCAAAAGTCTCCATACAGTAGTGCCACTCAGTGCAAACCAGAGTAATCAATAGATGCAGAAAGGTTTGTGCATAAAGTTCCTATCTAGTGCCTATTCATGCAATATCCCCAGACTAGTTTCTAGTTGTGGCTTTCATCAGTGAGGAGTCTTGGATCTGATAGCACTGCACTTAGATCTTAGGATCTAATGCATCCCTCCAGCAGCTATCTTTTACCTTATTAACTAACTATAAAACATTGAATCCAAAATGAAAATATGATGTTTTCAATTCAAGCTCATTAACTTGTATAGTCATATAGATCTGAACCTAGTTCAGCATCTATACTTTTTGGTGTCTTTGGTTCTTTAATAACAACAGTCAGCACAATCCTATTGGGCAGAATTAGTATTAAATCATTAAACATCACATGATCACCATTCTTTATGCTTAAACAAGCTGTTTACACAGAGGCAAAACTCTCCATACAGTAGCACCACAAGCTAGAAACTAGATTTGGTATATTGGATGAGTAGGCACTAGACAGGGGTTTTAGGCACAAATCTTCTTTCCTCCATTGATTACTATGGCTTGCACTGAGTCATGCTACTTTATGGAGAGTTTGTCACTGTTTTAACAGATTATGTAAGTATAGGAAATGATGATCATGTGATATTTAGTGGTTTAATGTGCATGTTACAGATCTGAAGATGACTGTTGGACAGTCAAAACTGTCAGCTAATTTTAGAAGTGGTAAATAAAATGTTAAACAATTCAAAACAAAGCAAAACTCTCCATACAGTAGTGCCATCTTGTGCAAACAAGAGCAACCAATGGATGGCAGAAGGCTTGTGCATAAAATCCCTATCTAGTGCCTACTCATCCAATATCCCCAGACTAGTTTCTGGCTTGTGGCCTTCATCAGTGAGGAGCCTTGGATCTGAGAGCACTGCAGCTAGATCTTAGGATCTAATGCAACCCTCTAGCAGCCACCTTTTAATTCTACTTAACTACAAAACCATGAGAATGAAATTTAAAACACAATAATATTTTCAATCCAAGCTCAATAGCTTATATAGTCATATGGATCTGAACTCAATTCAGCACCCATACATTTTGGTGACTTTGGCTCTTTAACAACCATAGCCAATTATGTGCTAGTATGAGATAGTGATCATGTGATGTTTAGTGGTTTAAATAAAATATTGTTCTTAGATTGTATAAATTGCAAAATAATGTGTGTTATTATTGTTCATTTTAGTCCTTCCCTCCTTGTTAATCCCATCTTATATCTACGCCTAGTTCATATGTAATCAGCAGTTTTTGTAAAGCTTTTCTATTATATGTCTAACTTTTAGATCCATAAGTAAGCATAGAATAAACATATTTATTAAAGATCGTTATTTTCAAACATTGATTAATTTCATGTTATTATTTCTATCTTTAGTTTTATACCTATTTTTTTGTTTTCATCTGAGAGATAGCCTTTATTACATTTTCAGCATTCTTGAAGCCTTAATTTTGAATACGATCATATCATTTGTAAAAGCGAGGCATTCTTCATTTGTGCACGCACACACACAATATTTATATAAAGACAAATATACATGTATCAGACAGAAACAATATTTAGAAAAAGTATACACAGTAATATTCGTCATTTACAAACCAAACTAAAGTAAGTTTAACAAGTATATTTTATCTATAAAGAATAATTTTATTTAAAATCATACAAACTATTATTAAATTTGGGCTTTATAAACTCTTTTATATTGACAATAATATAAAAATTACGTTTACATAAATCAAAATTGTATATATTCATGAAAAATAAGTGGAAAGGGTCATCTTTGGTTGTACGCATATACACGCACCAGTTACGGTTATATCGATTTCCTAGTCGTTTTTCTATTTTTTCGTTTATTGATATTTTATAAGAGAGATCGTTTTCTTTCCGTGACTCACCGATTATTCATCATTTTCTTCAGTCATTCTTATCTCATCATCGCGTGGAGCACGAAATTTAACTTCGCTTATTTAATAAAAAATAAATTAAGCGGACACAGAGTCATTGTTAAAAAAAAACTTCAACAAAAAAAAATTAAAAAGTAGTTCTATTGTAGAAGCTTTTCAAAAGCCGAACGTTAAAGGAAAATAATTGAAATCAACTTCCTGTTGAAGTAAACTTCGACTGAATTCCCATACAAGCATTTTTTAAAAGCCAATTAAAAGCAAATAGGATTTTTCTTTAGATTTCTTTTTATCTCCAAATTACAATTCTGACGAAGCTATTAAAATATAGACAATTAAAGATACCTAGCCGTGAGAAGATAATCTTTCTCTGCACATGTTGATTATTTATTTGCATATAAGCTATCATTCGGGGCGGGCCGCCATTTGAAGAGTGGGTTACATTATTTATTTTACTTTTCGATATTTCTAAAAGTAGTTATACAAGATTACAATTTATCTCAGCTTTGTAATTTGTTAAATTTACACTAATGATTACTGCATTTAATTTGACAAAAGATTGGTTATTGAAAACGATAATAAAATGTATATCCAGTGTGGCTATCTGTTTATTTATGTTTATAGATATAAGAATCGAATACTGTACATTATAGGTTACGTATATAACGTTTTTTTAAAAAAAAAGTATTTTGCAATCTTTTCAGGATGTCTGCCTCGCAACAGAATGAAGCAAATGTCTAGGATTTTAGTTATCTCTGAATCATTGATTGCTTCCCCCATTTTTTGAGAATAATAATATTTAGATAACAATAGCAATTAAATGCAAATCCTTAAAAAATAAAAAGAATTTTTAACGGTCATGACAAATCTGGTTCAATAATTAAGTTTTCTCTTACTTCAATAAATATCATCATCATCATCAATTATTAGTTTAATCCAGTTTTTGCATTTAATAGCATCTCCACATCATTCCAACAAAAGTTCTATATCTCATCCGTCTTTTATAAATATTATTTATTTTGGCATCTTTCAAAATCTTTTGAGATATAATTTAAGACTTCAGTTGTCTATCTATTAATATTTCATTTTTCTATCATACGTATTCAGTTCATTTCCATATCAACTTCTTAATTCATTCAATTTTTTTGGTAGTAATATCATTCTTTATTCATTCATTCATGCAGATTAAATACAGATCAAAATATACGTACACAAACGCTAATGTTATTCTTCTCCTACTAAGCTCTAGTAAGCTCTAGATGCACTTTTATGTAGAAGAAAAGTTTCGTAACAGTTTTTATATTTACATTTTCTTTTGATTTTAAACGTAATATAAAATACGCTAATGATGATAACAACAACAAATTTTATTTCAATATATTAATTATATATAATAAAAATATTTATTATATCATCATCATCATTATCAACCATATATATTCATAAATATTTTGCTATCATCATCATCATCATTTTCAACTATTATCAATCCACTGCAGGATGAAGATCTCTTCAAGTTCAATCTATCTTCTCCGATCTCTAGCCTCTCTTCTGCACATCACCGCAGCACACTTCGTTATTTCATCCATCCATCTCACACGTGATCTTTTTCTAGGTCTTTTACAATCTCTTGGAATCCCCTTTAAGATTTTATCTGTCCATCTATTATTATTTCTTCTAGCAATATGTCCAGCCCAACTCAGTCTTTTAATTCTTTCAATGATGTCAAAAATACCTGTTTGTTCTCTCACACCTGCTATTTTGTTATATACTAAGTTAATTTTTACGTTTTCCCGTCTTTAGTATAATTTCTTATTTGATTTTATATTTTCCCATAACGTTGCAAGTGTTTAAATTCAATAGGTAAATTATTACATAATTTAGAAACAGTGATTACTTATTCTAGTTTCATATTTATTGCAGTATGTTGAAACTATATATATGTATCCGTTTTTCTTAGACACAGTTCGAACTGTTTTATATAAGGTTTTTTGAAAGTACTACCTTATGAAAAAATGTTTATTTATAAAGTTGATTGAATAATAAAATATTATTTTTGTATCCACTCTTTTTCTTTATATATATATATATATTTCTAGTAAATCAATTATTCTTTTTGACAGTAATGCTAATCTATTAATATTAGAAAAGCTTCTCATAAAATGTTATTCCACGTCTCAATAAAGATTCATATCAGATTTTCAATTGGATGGACGGTTGAAGAGTTGGAGTGTGGAGTAGATTGAAGCCGGTCTATTAAAGTATAAGGATTGTCTATCTTAATATATATCTGAGCAGTTATAGTATATATGTGTGGAGATGATAATCTGGACCAACTGATGATTGCTGGTTTAGCATGAAATACGTATATTGATGATTGTTTATCTTTTCAACATATATGTGTTTGAGTCTATCAGAGTGGTGGGTCGTGTGAAAGTCTGTGCTCATATACCCTATATATTATAAAGATTTATATAACAATAAGAATATTTTAAAAAAAAATTCTTTGATGTTATAGAACATCGTAATAAAATATGTGAATTATTAATTAGTATATTAGTATGATGCAATTTTTTCATATATCATCACACATTGGCAATATAAACTAATATATTTATTTTACTTGCTCTATTTTTGTATATTTATTATTATTAACCATTACATTTTTACCATATATAAAATCATTGATATCTATTTCTTTTATTAACTATGTATTTTGTGATTATTGTCAATATACATCTCATCATATATTGCTATGTGTCCTCTGTCACTTATTTTTCTTTTATTAAGTGTCCAAGTTTCAGATCCAAACTAAATACTGATAAAACATTTTTTATTACTTTTCAAATATTTAATCATAGCTTTTTTAATATAAATTATTTCTAATAAAAACAGTCTTTTCAAGTTAAATTTTACAATTAATTTCATCCATTATGCCATTAAGATCTCATTTATTGCAGTAAAATCTTTATTGAAAAATCATAGAACAGTATTTTACGTTTTAGCATTTAGTTCCTTTCTTTCCTTTTATCTAATAGTTTTTTATATAAGGGATTCAAACTCAGACTTTCAACACTATCCTCAAATCTCCATGCCATCTCATATTGCTAACCCACCTGATCACACACATGTTGAAAAGATAAATAATCACCAATATCATATTTCAAGCTAAACCAGCAATCATCAGTTGGTCTAGATTACTATCTCCACACATATATACAATCAGTACTTAGCTTTATATTAAGCTAGCCAATCTTCATACTTTAATGGACAGCTTCAAACTATTTCAACCCAATTCTTCAGCCGTCCATTTCATTGAAAATCTGATGATGGAACATTCAAAGCCCACGACAATGCCAAAATTGTCATCCTAATAGTTTTTTGTAATTTTTTTTTGAAGATTTGAAGTATTATTTGAAAAGGTACCCACACCATAACAAGTAATCTCCATTTATTTGCATTCCTGTATCATACCTTTTTAATCCACAAAATACTTCCCATAAAACAGCTGTAAAAATTTTTTGATAGATGGAACTATCACTATTAAACTTTGTTATAGATTGTTCAAGATGTGAAAATATCTTGGAGTTATGCCTTGATATTTCAAAGTTTTAATTATCAATGAAATATTTACAGAATCAAATTTCTTTTCATACTTTACAAATCTAAAGCATAATGACATTTCGTACTTATTAATCCTTTCTGTATTTTCTCTTAATTCTTGTGTATGATTTATTATTCTAGAGTTAGTTTAGTTTCAACGTTTTTTATAGATGAATTGTAATGAATTTAGTAAGAATTTTGTATAGAATCAACAAGTCTGCTAGACTCGGGTTTCTAATATTTTTCTTTTCATCTTTTTTAAATGACAATATTATTACTGCATTTTCCCACTCATATAAATCATCATTATTTAGACATTTGGTACATAGCTTTGCTAAAAATTTCTTCATCTGCTTTAATTTCCTGGTACTTTTCATGTTTTTTATTACTATGTATTTTTTATAGAATTCTTATAAACAATTCATGATGTCACATTGCTTTTTAATAATAATGCCATTTTTTTCTATATTGCTGAAACAATTTGTTTTCATTAACAAAAAAAATATTTTATATTTGAGATTTTTGTTATCTTTTTAAGTTTTCTTTTTACCAATTCACAGTTATATATTTGTTATGTCATCATTAACTTTTTTTCCTACCATTCTTCAGAACTTCAGATATTGAATTTTTCTAAATAAATTAATTTTAAACATTTTTATATTGTTATATTTTCTTTAGTCTGAACCATTTTTGAAATCTTTTAATATTTTAAAATGAGCTGTGCATTCTGGGTAAAATTGTTGAGGCCTTTTTGAAAGTTAGCAACTTCCAATGTTAATATTATCTTTTATAACAGCCTTTATCTCTTTTCAGTTTTGTGTTAAGACATATTTTATATTTCACAAATAGATAATCCCTTAGTTAAATCTATTAAATATTCTATAACAAGGGTCTGCAATCTATGGGTTGAAGGCTACATCCAACCTGCAAGATGGTTTAATCTGGCTCGCAACATGCCGCATTGCTCAGAATGAAAACGTTATCACTAACAAATGAAGTAAAACATTATCTTTCGATTTTGTTATAATCAACAAACGAAATAAAAAGTTATTTTTCGATTATGTAATTTTGGCAAACAGAAAATGAAATTAAAAAAACCTACACATTAAGCAGTGGAAGCTAATTGTAAAAAATATAAAATTGTGCATACCAACATCATGAAATATCTTAAGTAAGCATAAAAATCATAATTATAAAATTTTATAAAATTTTGCCTATTCAAATAATTTGATCATAGCACCTATAATGATTAAATTGGCAATGAAGACTTAAAATTTGTTATCCAATTCTTCAAAGAAAAAGTTTGCCAACTCTTATTCTCTAGTTTGAAATACATTCAGTTAGTTGAACAATAACCAACTCTACTGAACTGTCATTTGAATGCTTTCATTATCTTTCATTTCAGACCCCCTCTACCCTTCTTAAAAAAGAGTATACATATACCCAAGTAAGGTTTGAAATGTTTTTTTTTTATTGACATATAATAAGAAAAGTTAAAAAGGCAATTTTATTCCCATAAATTTACTGAACATTAAAAAGCAAATTTTCTTAATCTTTTCCAAATAAAAGTGAAGTTACCAAAAATCATTTCCATAAACTTGCAAAAACACCCACTTTCTTATACCAAAACCAATCTATTCACCAGATAAAAAGGAATCTTTTTAAGTGATAATTAAATAATTCACAAGTCTAATTTTGGCATTGATATAAGAATGAGGGCGCTGTTTACAAGTTTATTTAGCAAAATTAAAATCATTAGAGACGAAGTGTGAGTAGATGAAGGAATTATTGAGTAGTAATGATAAAAAAGACAAAGGTAAAGAAGTCCAGAAGGTGGTAGAGAATGTTATGGATGAAACAGAGAAGGTAGACTATGAGACAGTATTGATAGGAGATTCATTAATTAAAGAATTTGTAGATATAATTGCAAGGGAAAATAGAAACAGATATGTAAGAATATGTCTTCCTGGAGCTAGAATTAGGGATATTACAGATAAAGTAAAGAAGCAAGGGAGTAGAGATGTGTATGTTATAGTAGGGACTAATAATTTGTCAGACTATCAAAGAGAGAGATTAGGAATTTGAGTAAGATTAAAGGAAGAGTAAGAATAGTTGGATTATTACCAAGATTTGACAAGAGGTATTTGTTAGATAGAACATGTTCTATAAATGAGAGATTGAAAAAATTGTGTGAGAGAAATAATGTCATGTTTGTGGATGTATGGGATTTTTTTATTGGAAAGAGGAAGTTATATAGTAAAGATGGACTGCACTTAGAAAAACAAGGAAATGAAATTTTAGGAAGTTTGATTTATAAAGAATATAGTTTGAGAAACTTATAAAGGGGGTGGGGTTTTAAGTGGCAGTGTTATCAGAAAGAAGAATGGAAACAATGCAAATAATAATCAAAGGGTAGCTGATTTAGATATAAATGTAGATGTGGAGAGGGAATGGGTCTGTAAAATTAATGATAAGCAAATTATTTATAAATGTAACAGAGAAGAAAGAGTCAAAAGAATTTATAAAAGAGTTAATTAGGAAAGAAGAAATTATTGAAATTGGGTATTTGAATATTCAAGGTGGTAGGAGACCAGAAAAGTGACTGGAAGTAAACAAAGCAATTAAAAATGAAGAACTTGAGATATTAGCAGTAGTGGAAATACATCTAAGAGAAAAAGAAGAACCTATTCTGGAAGACTTAGTATGGCAGGGTATAAATAGAAAAGAAAATGAAAAAGGGAGTGGTGGTATAGGAGTTATGTCAAAAAAATATTTAAATACTGTTAAATGTCGAGAACATTTGTGGTTTGAGGTAAGGTTAGGAAGACAAGAAAGGATGGTGGCGATAGTGTATATAGTCACTGGAGATAATCAAATTATAATGGAGTGGAACAGTAGCATATATGAATACTTAGTTAAGGATATACAGAGTTTCAAATAAAAGGGAAGAGAATAATGGTTACAGTGGATATGGATGGGCATATTGAAAAAATTGATAATGTAAGTATTATAAGAATGGACAGCTTTTGAAGAGTTTTTGTCAGAGAGTGAATTTGACCATTGGAAATTTATTGAATATTTATGAAGGACAATACATATGGTCTAGAAATAATATATTCCACACAATAGATTATGTATTAGTAGAAAAAGAGGGAATGAATAAAATATGGAAAATTAAGGTGTTTGATAATGAAGAGAGAGTATGTAATAGTGATCATAACTTCTTTATAATAGAAGTGGTTAGTAATGTGATGAAAAATAGTAATAAAAGTAGAAAGGATAGTGAAAGATGTGGATGGAGAGTGAATGATGAGAATAAGTTAGAAGACTGTAAAATAAAAGTTGAAGAAACCATGACAAAGTTGGTTGGGGGTGAGTATAAGGACTGGTGTGATGAAATCAAAAAAGCGGCAAATAGGGTTTTAGGTGAGAATATTCATGAGAATAAAAGTAATAGGAAAGTTAATAAAAGTGTAAAAGAGGATAAATGCATGCAGAGAATATAATTGTGCTATTAAGAACAAAGAAAGTGGAAAAAATGTTAACATTAAATGGGAAAAGTACTTAGAAAAAAAGAAGGTGGCTAAAATAGATAATTATAGAGAGAGAGAGAGAGAATGAAATTGAATAATAAATTATTGGAAGATATTAATAAAAGTGGAAGAGATGGGAGTAAAAAATTTTGGAAATACATTAAAAGAAGGAATATACTTATGCAATTTTTTTTGCATGCATTAGTGAAGCTGTAATTATACTATAATGTTTAATATGCTTGCTTAATGCTTTCAAGATTTAGTATTCCAATCTCATACTCATAGCTTTATGAATGAAGACTGTTATAATTTATTGTACACATATGCAAATGAGCTTGAATTTTTAATTAGTTAGTCCATTGTTGGAGAGAGCAAAGCATGTCTCTCTTTTATTAATGGCACTGATATCATTTGCTATGTAAAAAGCTTCTTTGACCTTTCTTTTGGCATCACTCTTCTCTATGCAAATTATTTGGGTAGAACTGGGTTGAATACATGGCCTGTAGCCGCTTGGTGGTACCAGAATATTGATGTTCCTTCATTTTTATTTTTAACCCTGTTGGATGCATACCTGTGTTGGTAAATTCTTGTGTTGATGTTAGCCCAAGTCTTACCATAGTAAGATGTCTGGCACCCTAATATTTATAGACCATCTGAGGGGCTTGATCTTTTTCTATTTTATCTTTGGAATTATTTATTAGTCGGTTAGTGTTAGGAGGTGTTCTGAAGCTAAATTTGAAATCATTAGTCAATTTTTAGTAATATTTGAAGTTACATGGAATAGTTAAGTATTTCATATTGCCTTTAGGCTGTTTATTATTGAGTTTTTTAGAAAATGTTTTTATTCTCTGATAGATAGTACTGGGTTTAAAACCTGTGTTGGTCATTTCCTTTATATATTTATAGATGTTGTTTTTCCTATCTACTATGTATTTACATAAATGGTGATTTCTGAATAGGAAAGAATTCATAATTGACCATTTACATGTGTTAGGGCTATTAAACTTTGGACTTGCATAACCTCTTATGTGCAGTGGTTTAATTATCATTTTATAATCTAGGTATGTGTTCTCTCTTTTTATTATCAAGTCTAGATATTTTATTTCTTGTTCCTTGTTTTCATCCATTCTACTGAGAGTTAATCCTGATATGGCTTGAAATTCATTTTGTATGTCGATAGTGGTGGAAGGTTTTGCTGCGATAAAAATGTCGTCAACATATCGAGTGTATATGAGAGTTGGTTCTGTTGTGAATTGTTTCAAAAGAATTTGTTTCTCGTAATGATTTATGATGATACTAGCAACAATTCCATTCATTGGCAGTCCCACTGGCCAACCGTCATTCATAACTTACCATTTGTTTTCAAGTTTAGCCAATATGTTGTTATCCAGCAAAATCAATTCGATTTGTTGGATAATTTTTCTTATTTAGTTCATCTTTGATGATGAAAATGGAGGTTTTTCTGTTATTTGAGCCATAGAGTTCACTGACATTGCATTCAGTCATTTTGTGTTCTAAATCTATTTTAACATTTTTTATTCTTTCTACAAATTCGAATAATGATTTGAAAGTATGGTTTCCAAATTCCAGGAAATGTATAAGCTATCGGTTGATCATTTTTGCAGTTTGGAAATAGTGGATGCCTCCAAAGTCGAGCATTAATCTGAGAGGAGAGTTTTCTTTATGCAGTTTTATGTTGGCAAACATTCTAGGTGGTATGGAAGATGATGGATAGATTCTAAAATATTCAGCCCTAGATAGTGTATTATCTTTATGAGTCCTTAATATATTGGATATGAATCTATCTTGTTGATTTTATTATTGTTTTCAGTTATGCATGTGAACTTAAGTTTGTTGATCTGCTCTTCCATTTTGTTTGTGTACTCACCTCTTGAAATTAAGACAAATCTATTGCCTTTGACAATATAAAATACTTAACTATTCCATTTATACCTAATGTAACTAAAAAATTGACTAATGATTTCAAATTTAGCTTCAGAACACCTCCTAACACTAACCAACTAATAAATAATTCCAAAAATAAAATAGAAAAAGATCAAGCCCCTCATGTGGTCTATAAAATAGCATGCCCTCAATTAGGCTGCCAGGCATCTTACTACAATGAGGCTCGGGCTAACATCAACACAAGAATTTACCAACACAGATATGCATACAGCAAGGTTAAAATTAAAAATAAAGGAACATCAATCTTCTGGGATGACCAAACAGCTACAGGCCATGTACTCGAACCCAGTTCTGCCCAAATAACAGTGATGCCAAAAGAAAGATGAAAGAAGCTTCTTACATAGCAAATGATCTCAATGCCATTAATAAAAGAGAGGTATGCTTTGCTTTCTCCAAACAATGGACTAACTAATTAAAAATTCAAGCTCATTTGCATATGTGTATAATAAATCGCAACAGACTTCATTCATAAAGATATGAGTATGAGATTAGAATACTAAATCTTGAAAGTGCTAAGCAGGCATATTAATCATTATAGTATAATTACAGCTTCACTAATGCATGCGAAAAAATCGCATATGTATAATTACAATTGTTACTGGTGAAGAGAAAAAAAATTTATTAAAAGGAATGTAGGGGAGAGAGAATTACTATTACTAGATGATGAGGAAATGGAGTGTAGCTCTAGAGAAGATTTAGCTCTAGAGAAGATTAGAGATAGTCTTAAACAAATATGTAATGGATATAGAAAAGATGTTAGATGTGAAGGACAGAGTTATAGTAATGGGAATATATGATTTACAGAAATTGAACTGAATGAGGCAAGTAAGAAATTGAAAGGTGGAAAGGAAAGAGGTTTGTATGGATGGGCAGCAGAGATGGTAATGAATTTAGGACGGAAAGCAAAATTAAAACTAGATATGTTTTAATAAGATGGCACAGAAGAGAGATTTTCCAGGTAGTTAAAGTAACGCAAAAGTGAGGCTATCATTTACAGGGTAAGGATAATAGAAAGTTAAACAATTATAGACTGATAGTGGTAGCATTAGTGCTATATAAAGTTTTCTCGTATGGTTGCAAAATGGATGGAAGAAAATAATATAGTGGGAGAAATGCCAAGAGGTTTTTGATCAGATAGGCATATAGAAGATAGTTTATTTGTAGTTACAGAACTGTTGATATGAATACAAATAGACAGTTATATATGGTTTTTTATAGATATAGAGAAGGTGTATGTATGATAGAGTAAATAGAAATAGATTATGGGTAAGTTTAGTAAATTTGGAAATGAATGGAGCTTTAGTGGATATTATTAAGAAATTATATGAAAATAATTACTATACATATCAATTAAGAAATATATACAATCAGTGAAAGTTAAAAATGGGGTTGGACTAAGGCAACGATGCCCTCTGTCACCTATTTTGTTTTTGTTGTATTTGAAAAAAATGGAGAGAGCAATAGAAAGACTAGGAAGAGGGTGGAGATACCATTAATAGTTGACAAGGAGTATATACATTGTCAGATCTTTTATTTGCAGATGATGTTTTTTTGTTTGCAGAAAGAAGGGAAAATATGGAAGTTATGCTGAGGACATGTGCAAAAGTGAGTAAAAAGATAGGGATTAAATTTAGTGAAGAAAAATCAAAAGTAATGATGATTAATACTGGGGAAAGAGAAGACAAATAATTTTTATTGGGGGATATAAAGTTAAGTGTGGTGAATAAATATAACTATGTGGGAATCATCTTAAGTAATCAGAGGCATTGTTTGGACAAATGAGAGAAAAAATGATAAATGAAGCAAAGAAAAGAAAGGGATTGATAAATAAATTAACAGTGTTCTCATATAATAAATATGATGTAGCTATTGTATGGAAGGGAGTGGCAGTAGCAGGGTTAACACATGGTAATGATGCATGATATGTTAGTAAAGGAGTATAAGATTACTTAAAAAAAATTATAAAGAGAAGTAGGAAGACATGTATTAGATGCAGAAGTGTGGATCTCAAAGGAAGCAATTCAAGGAGAAATGGAATGGTCAAGTTTTTATATGAGAGATGCAAAAAGCAAAATGAAAATGTTCAGTAGATTGCAGTTTATGGATAATAAAAGAATAGCCAAACTAGTATTTAATTTGGTTATGAATAAAGGGTAGGCAACAAGATGAGTGTAAAAGGTAATGCAGTATGCAGAAGATTTAGATAAAGAATTTATGTCAGTATACTTATACAAAAGATGGGATGATTGTGTTAGGAGAATTGTTGAGTGTTATAGTGTTAAGAAATTGGATAGAAGAATAGATGCATTAATAAAGAATAGGGAGTTGGAGAGCTAGTATGGAGAGTAAAAAGAGTTTAAATATTTATAGAAGTAAACAGAATATTGGGTGTTGGTTAATTTATGATAATAGCAAGGAAAGTAGTTTACTGTTTAAGGCTTGAATGGAATCTCTAGGAACAAGGTAATATACACATAAATGGAAAAGTACGGATGATTCTATCTGCAAGTTGTGTGAGGAAGGCATAGAAAATATTAGGCATCTGGTAATTGAATGTAAATGTCTGAAAGCAGAAAGGGTACAAATAGAATAAATATGAACATAGTGATTATCCCCAAGTGGCTTATTAGTTTTTATGCTGGGTTTGGGAAAAGATAAGGGGATTTTAGATATAAAGGCCATGGAGTTTATAAAGATTAGTATGTGAAAATGAGATGGAGCAGGATAGAGAAGAATATGGAAAAACTTGGGTTGGGGAATGGAAAGGGGAGTCAAAGTTACTAACAGGTTTCTCTGGGCATAGTTGGTGAGAGATTCCTGATTTTGTATAAGGAGCAGTCACAGTGCATCACATCACAATGATTTTTTGGAAATCTGATTTTTAAATTAGATATTCCATCCCCTACTTTTATTCGTAAAAGCAGCAAAAAATGTGTCGTTTACCTTTTTAATTCATTTATGTGAATTTTATTACTCTGACATAGAAGGTATTCAGATTGGTTACAGTTTTGGCACTTCAGTGCTCAGAATTGTCAACTCTCAAATTAAAAAGTTAGTGATTATTTTAAATTTACTACAATATGAAAAAACACTAGACAATTATCCATACAGTAGTGCCACCCAGTGTAGGTCATAGTAATCAAGGCATGCTATAAGGTTTATGCATAAAAGTCCTATTGAGTGACTACTCATCCAATATCCCCAAACTAGTTTCTAGCTTGTGATCATGTAATGTTTTAGTAGTTTTATACCAATCGTGCTCATAGGATGATGGTGACTGTGGTTATTAAAAAAACAGAGACATCAAAATGTACAGATACTGAACTCTGTTGAGCTTTAAATTACTATACAAGTTAGTTAGCTTTAATTAAAAACATTATCGTGTTTTCATCTTGGGCTCATAGCTTTATTGTTAACTAAATAGGTAAATGATGGCTGCTGAAGGATTATATTGCACAAACATTACAGCATCTATTGATCACTATAACTTGCACTGGGTGGCGCTACTGTATGAAAAATTGACTGTTTTAACAACTTGTGTGAGCATAGGAAATGGTAATCAGGTAATGTTTTAGTGGTTTTATGCTAATCCTACCATAGGATTATGATGACTGTAGTTATTAAAAAAAACCAATGATGTGAAAATGTACAGATATTACTACACAAAATAATTAGCTTAGATTGAAAACATTATTGTATTTTTATTTACAGCTTTATAGTTAACTAAATAGATAAAAGATGGCTGAAGGGTTGCATTAAATCCTAAGATCTAGGTGCAGTGCTCTCAGATCCAAGGCTTCTCACTGATTAAAGCCACAAACTAGAAATTAGTCTGGAGATATTGTATGAGTAGGTACTGAATAGGGATTTTATGCACAAACTTATGGCATCCATTGATTATAATATCTTGCACTGGATGACATTACTGTATGGACAGTTACCCTATTGTTTTAATTGATTTTGTAAGCATAGAAAATGGTGATCATGTGATTTTTAGAGGGTGAAAGTATCAAAATTGTATATGAAACTAAATGATGAACTAAGATGATATGGTATTCATTGAGTCTTCACTATCAAGACTGAAGATACAGTTGGTGATGAAATGTCTTACATAGACCTTTCAATAAAAAAAATTGATAATTTGAGCTATGAACATTCTTTAATAAAGATAAATTTTACCTATTAAAAAACTACAAAGGAGACTAACATAATATTCAATAGATACCATATCAATAAACAAGATTAATAAAAGAAACAACTCTGGTGACTGTTTAGTTTACTATCATAGATAAGAATTAGTAAGGAAAGACTGTAAAATAATTAAAACTCTCAATAACTGTCATTGTGGAAAAAGCATATAGTTATCCCAAGTGGATTTAAATGGAAGGACTAAAGTAATTACCCATATATCACAAAAGTTGCTTTATTTAAAAAAAGTAATAGAGTGTAGGATAAAAATAAATATAAAATTAATGAGTATAAAATGTTAGGTTAGAAAGTAGAATGGAAGCTTAACAAAGCAAAAAAAATTATTCTCAATTCTAGAAGAGGATAAGTAGGCATTAACAATCCCATATATTATTAAGATAGAATACAGAGTAGTTAAATAAAGTAATTGTATAAATGATAAATGTTTTTTTTTTTTGTAGAAGTAATTTCCAGTAAAAAATGTCACATGTAACTTAAGCAAGAAAAGAATTATTGTATAAAAAGAGTATTATTAATATCAGTAATATTATTGAAGAATAATATTAATATCATCTATGTTCTTTATTACTTTTTACAATGCTTTTTTACAACCCACTATGCCAGTTTCGATTGTCCCAACAATCTTCTTCAGAACTTTTTATATTTACAAATATAAGTAAAAGATCTGAAGATTACTGGCTCAATTGAAACTATCATAATGGGTTGTACTAGATGGTATGCAATGCAATAAGAAAGATAAAGTTATAATATTATTGCAGGTAAAAGAGAGATGGGTGTTATAAATTTATTGTTGATTTCAAATTAATAAAGATATATAAAATGTAAATGATGCAATTAGAAAACCTAAGGATTATCAAGAATAGTACAACTAGTAACTTAGGAAAGAAATGGAGGTTTTCAATAGAATTATTTCATTATTACAAGTTTTATGACTGTTTGCTGGTAAAATAATGGTAAATTTGAAGAAAGGTATTAGCTTTAAATACATTTAGTTACAAGAAAATCTCATAATGCCAAGATTTATAATCAAATTAAAATATCATTTTCAGTCATTATAGATCCACTTCAAGATGAAGTGCTCTCCAAGTTTAATCCAATTTTTCTGTTACATAATCTTTCTTCTCCATGCCACACCAAGAAACTTTTCTTATTTGAGTTATCCATCTCACATGAGACCTCTTTTTAGGTGTTTGTATATTCTATTGAGATAGAGTTTAAAAGTTCAACTGGACATCTGTTATGACATTTTGTAAATGAGAAGGAAGAATCCCTGAACATATATGAAAACAGATTAGCAATTTATGAATATCAGGGAAACAAGTTAGGATTAGTATGAATAACATAGTTTAGAAGGCTGTAAAATTAGTTCACTTCTATATTGAAATTCCATATCAAGATTCCAATGCCCAAACTTATAACCTTTAATGACTTACCTAGCATTGCAAGTGATCTCTAAACTGACCAGAGAATCAATAGTGAGGTGATAATCAAAGAGAGCAACAAAAAATTATTCAAACACCAGGCTAGCATTGATAAGAAGTAATTTTTGTTGTACTTACTCAGTATCAATTTGTGCTACCTTGTTTAACATCATGGTAGAATGGCAGACTCTGAAGTTCAAGGTTCATGGGTCATGACCCAGCTCTGTCATTTCTGATGCTTGAATTTTTTATGAGACTCAGAAGTTCAAGGTTCATGGGTCATGACCCAGCTCTGTCATTTCTCATGCTTGAATTTTTTTATGAATTCCTGAAAAGTAAACCATTGGATTATTATTACTAATGGCAACTATGACTGAACTCATTTTCTTGGGTAACAGAATTACTATAGATTACTAAGCACATTTTATTTGGGTTATGAGTCTGCTGATCTGAAATGTAATTTCTTCAGATAACCAGGTATATCACATGACCTTATCATACCCATTGCTATTTTTTACCAAATTCTTTTATTCTCTCTACAATTATGTCATCTAGAGTAAGCTTTACTAATCAATAGCTGCTAGGAATTAGTGCTTGATAATCCAGTATTATCCTACCCAATATCTCTTGATTAGTTTAAGCCATAAGCTAGAACCTAGTTTGGAAATATTAGATAGGATAGCCCAGGATAAGGATTATTAAGCACTATCATCTGACATCTATAGATTACTAAAGCTGACACTAGATGGTATAATTGTAGGGGCAGTAGAAGAAATGTAATTTCTGAAAGTTTGCCCAGAGGAATCTAACTAAAAATTTCTATAAATACCTAACATATGATTAACATTGCAAATGGCGAATTCTAATTCATAATCTATCGAACTGAGTAAAGCTGCTAATTAGATATAGAGGATTAAAACTTGACATTGTATTGATAATGAAATAAATCCCAAACAAGAAAAGACAAACATGAAGGATTTAATTTTCAAAGAATAGACCATATGATGCCTGAAAGAACAAGAAATATGCATAGCAACTTTAAAGTGTGACAATCATTGTAAAATATGTTTTCTTCTTTTTAAGTAAAGCATTCTACAATGGAATACTTTTAAAATATTAATTTTTTTACAAAACAGGTTTTTTCATTCCTGCACTTCTATATGTAATATATAGGGGATTTGAACTCAAACTTTCACTCGACTCTCAACTATCCATGCTATCTCATACTGCAGACACCCTTGATTAACCACATGTCAAAAAAGATAACTTATCACCAATATACATATTTTGTGCTAAACCAGCACTCGTCAGTTGGTCCAGATTTTCATCTCCACACCTATATACAATCAATCCTCAGCTTATATTAAGATAGCCATTCTTCATACTTTAACGGACAGGCTTCAAACCACTCCACCCCACAACTCTTCAGCCATCCATTTTATTGAAAATCTGAATACTTTTATAATTATTTTGCTTTTCATAGAATACTTATCAGTAATTTTCTCTTATGTATATTGTGGGATTTAGAAAAGTGACTTTGAATATCTAGTTATTTAGAAAAGTGACTTTGAATATCTAGTTAAGGGTTAAAAGATAATGAGTGGTTGCCATATTTACAACTGGAAATAAGTCATGGACATTAGCTATCTATAATAATTAAGTATGTACTAATATATAGCTTATTGTAATTTTCTCATATTATTAGTTATTAATAAATTTTATTATAATTGTCTCTATGTCCATATATTTCAATCTTGATTTGCTTATGCATTCTATATCAAGCTATATATTTATTGGGTATGTGTGCCATTGTATGATGATACCTCTGGTTACAACCTCTTAAGCTATACTAGAAATTTCTGTTATAATAATGCAAGACAAATAAGGGAGCAAAAATGTTAAATTATCATATTATCAGCATTTTTGAAGAACTGAAAGTTGACACTCTCTAACATAAAGTTCACCTTATAAAATAAATATAACCTAGCACCACTGGACCAATGATAATGATGACCTGTAGTACGAACATCATTAAATCTGTGCCAGGAATATATTTATTGTTAAACTGTAGAAGCTGATTGTATTATTCTATGATTTTCCTCTCATTATCACTATATATATATCCTGTTTCATAGAAATATTGAATGTGTGAAGTTATCCATTTAAATTAACTTATTAGAAAGCACATAACTTAGAACAACTGCCCCGGGTCAAGAGTTTAAATAAACTGACAGGCTGATTGTATCCAAAAGAAGAATCCTCTATTAAATGTCACTCTAGATCTAATCTAAAAATCAATGCTCAGCAGTTACATTTATAAATATAAGAAATCAAAGTATAACAAACTTATCAATTTTCTTACCTATTATAATAAACCCCTCCACTAGTTGTTTTTGCATTGTAATACAATATTTTTAATGGACGTTTTAGATGGAAATATTGAAAATATGGAGTCATCCATTTAAAATAACTTAATTAGAAAGTACTTAACCTAGAACAACTGTCCCAAGTTACTTTTAAGTTAAACATTAGCTATCTAACCATATTTCTACATTTTTTATAGTCCACCACATATTGTAGTTGCACCAGCATGTGACTACATGTAGATGTTTAACATTTTTGACTTGTCTAAAATCCATTATGTATATATATATATGTGTGTGTGTGTGTATGAATTGCTGTCATTATTATATGTGACATAGACACTGTGACAGTGTGTAAATTAGTATAGTTTTAATGCAACTATATCAGTTGCATGATCATCAACATTATAACATCACCACTAAAAATCATCTCAACACTCCACTGCTTGTTTAAATTATTTGAATTCTATTTATTTGATTTTTCTTTTTCTAACATTTTTTTTTTCACAAACCACTTCAACAATTTGAAAAGAACATGAACATACATGTTTTTTTTTCATGTCATAGCATTGGCCGGGATGCGAACCCACAACCATCTGCAACCAACTACTTGCTTGAAAGGCAGTAGTGATAACCTCTTGGCTAACAACGCTTGAGAGGAATTTGAGAAATGTTAAAATGGTTTATGAAAAAGAAAGTGAAAAAAAAATTAGAAAAATTAAAGAAACCTGATTTGTTGCACAAAATGAACATGTGATGAATCAAAGAACCAATAAGTTTTTTAGATGTTATGTAAGATTAAATAATTATATTGTTGATAAACATAAATATGATGCTAACATGTAGAATAAATAATAATATGCACTGTTTTAATATCTTTATATGTAGGGTTTGCAGAAAAAGAAAAACTTTATATTATGAATTCATTTTTTAAAAAAAATGTTAAAAGGAAATGGACATGGAAGCATCCAAATGAAAGTACAGCAGAATTGGATTATATTTTGACTAACAGGAAATACATATTTCAAGATTGTAATGCTCTTAATAAATTTAACAGAGGAAGTGATCATCGATTAGTAAGATGTGAAATACATGTTAATGCAAAACTAGGGACACAAAAATTATTAAAAAAAACAATATTTACAGTTGATATTTCTATAGTGTTTGTAAAAATGGTAGACATTTTTGTGCACTCCAGAAAAACTAGAATTTATTCGTAAGGCTGTTTTTAGATCACGCTCTGATAGCTGAGGAATTTAATTAGTGCATTGACGTGATGGCGATCGACAATTCCTAGAAATATTTGCTGATTACAAATATTTCTAGATAAGAGGTGTTACTCTATTGGTCAGTGCATTGATTGATTGTTGCAGTTGTCAGAAAGCGATAGGAACACTGGGTAATAACTAAGCAGTGTAATATAGAGAGCAGTAGAGAGCAGTCATGAATTGAGTAAGCAGTTTTTAAGTAGAGATATCTCACGTTAGTGCTGGCAGTTAATGATCAGTGCCCAGTGGAAATGTAGTTCACGGGTGTAGCTGAAAGAGACCGCAGTGGAGATATTGAGACAATTCGTTGGAGAGTTTTGTTGCAGACCAATGCGTTGGAGAGCTTCGTTGCAGACCAATTCATTTGGAAAGCATTCGTGGCAGACCAATTCATGGAGAGCATTCGATGCAGACCAATTCAGCAGAGAGATTGCAGACCATTTCGTTTGGAGAGCATCCGCTTGCAGACCATTCATTGGAGAGCAGTCGGTGCAGACCATTTGTTGGAGAGCATACGCAGTTGAACATTAGCGAACGTTATTTGCTGACCGCACAGTATGACTTGCAGTTATAACCTTGGCACAGTCGTAAGTGCAGATTTAACAATTTCTAATCTTCAGAAACATTCTAATAAATTTAAATTAGAACTTACAAATCGGTTTCAAGTATTAGTAGATTTTGAACATGATTCAGATTTGAATGAAATTAATAAGAAAATAACTGATACACTTTTAAAAACTGCATCGAAGGTAGCTGGTAGAAAAAAGCAGCAATTGACCAATAAAATTTCTACTAAGACTATAGAATTTATGAAGAAAAGAAGGAATATGAAGATATACAAAAATGATGCATTAAAAAGGATTGAATATCTCAAATTTTGTGAAATGGTGCATAAAAGAGTTGAAAATGATATAAGAAAGTATAACTGTGAACTAACAAGCAAAGCTGTAGAAGAAATAAAAGTCTCAAGAGTTTCCAAATTGCCCAGAATTTTAAATGAAAAAGTGAGATATGCAATTAAATTTATGAAGAAAGAAAAGGCCCCAGGTAATGATGGAATTATAAGTGATATATTAAGAGAAGCAGGTGAAGAAATAGAATTTTTTTTAGCAAAGTTATATACTAAATATGTAAATGATAAAGAGGTTTCAGATGATTGGAAGAATGCAGTTTTAATATTAATATTTAAAAAAGGTGATAAAAAGTATCAGCCTTTTATCAATTTTATACAAAATTTTTACCAAGATAATTACAACTTATTTACAGAGAATATTGGATTTCCAGTTAAGAGAACAAGCTAAATTTAAAAGTGGTTTTAGTACAGTAGATCATATCCAAGTATTGAAAAAAGTTATAGAAAGGATAAATGAATATGAGTTGCCATTATGCTTAGGATTTGTAGATTATGAAAAGGCATTTGATTCTATAAACATTTCTTCAATGATTAAAGCATTGGATCATCAAGGTATAGATCCAGGATATTGTCATATTTTGAAGAATATTTATAAAAATGCAACAGCAACAATTAGATTACATAATGATACTAGGAAAGTCAACATTGAGAATGTGTAAGACAGAGTGACTCCATATCTCCAAACTTTTTACAGCAGTGCTGCAAGAAATATTTTGTGGATTAAAATGGAAAACTAAATGAAGATTGTTTAAGTTATTTAGATTTTGCAGTTGATGTAGATGTTTTTGCAAATAATGCTTTAGAGCTGTAGGAAATGTCACAGGAGTTATCAGATGAAAGTAGAACTGAAGATAAATATTAAAAAGACTAATGTTTAATGGATTTTCTCAAAATATGAAAATAAAGATTGATTATGATAAGTTAAAAGAAGTTAACTGCTACAAATATCTTGGTCAGATTATTAATACAGACGGAAACATAATGGATGAAATTAATCATAGAATTAAACTTGGTTGGAGTGCTTTTGGTAGAAATAACTTGATACTAAAATGAAATATGCCTATGTGTTTGAAAAGGAAGGTTTTTAATAAATGTGTTTACCAGTACTTACTGATGAATCTGAGACTTGGACACTTAATAAAAAAGCATAAAGAAATTTCAAACCATCCAAAGAAGTATGGAGAGATACAAGTTGGGAATAACAAGAAGAGATCAAAAATGCAATATATGGGTAAGAGAACAAACAGGTGTTACTCCCCTCATTAAAAAAATTAAAAGACTGAAGTGTAGTTAGGCTGGACATATTGCTAGACGAGATGATAGATAATACATGGGCGATTGAAATCTTAAACTGGATTCCAAAAGATTGTAAAAGACCCAAAAAGAAACCACATGTGAGATGGATGGATGAAATAAGAAAGTGTGCAGGAGTGAACTGGAGAAGCTAAAGATCGGAAAAGATGGATTAAATTTGGGGAGACCTTCACCCTGCAGTAGATATCACGATAAGTCCAAGTCTATCTAGATCATAAATCTTCATCTGCTGTTAAAGGCAATCTCTATGAGTAAAAGATGGATTCTAAGGTTTCACTCTGGTCTAAGTTCTTAATATGGATTAGAAAGATGAGATTGTAACAGTTTATATTTTTAAATTCCTACAAGTTTAAATCTCATTAAACACTCAAATATAGCCTGTTTTGGGAACTAGATTAATATTAATCATTTTAAAACTTTCAACTCCCACTGTTATTCTTTATTACACATATTAAGCTGATTTTTGAACAAAACTAGATGATTCACAAATTCAAATTCCATGATAGCATCCTAAGCTTATCAACATCAAAAAACCTGAGCTATTATCAAGGCAACATCTTTCAGTAAAAGGCAAATTCCTACCTTTCATTCTGTTTTAAGCTCTTAATATAGACAAGAAAGTTAATACTTGGACTATAAGAGATTGGAATAAACCCATCAAACAGGAAAATATAACCTGTTTTTGAAAATAGATTAACATTAATCATTTTTTAAAATATTCAAACCTCACTGCCTTTTATCAGATTTATTGTGGAAATAATGAATAGATTCGAAAGTTTTAAAAATGATTAATATTAATGTATTTGCAAAAGCTAATCAAGCCTGCTAAATGGTTTTATTGTTCTAGAAATTTAAAAAATCAGTCTGTTCCAGTTCAAGTGCCAATATTCTTATCTATGTTAAGAATTTAGAGCAGGGTGAAAGTGGGAATCCATCTTTTACTTACAGAAGTTGCCTTGTCAATGGATTGAAGATTTATGATGTATAAATAAACTTGGGCTATTACATGTGATTTACATTTGTTAACAATTTAGCTTTATGCAAAAGCAAGTTTATATATGTATATAATAGCCTCATCTTTACTTTAAGTGTGAAAAATGTTATAAACACAGAATTATTTATGGCACTTTTTGTTAGATTAATAAATTTACTGTCATAGTTAGCTATGTTATTATGTTGAGCAAGCAGTATTTAGCATACATTTTACACTTCAATTAATATGAAAATATTTCTTTATATATATATGTGAACAAATACAACTGGATTGTACAGAATGAAATTAAACTTTAGGATAGCTAATGAGATGTTAAACCGTCTAAATCATGTTTTTCATTACTTGTTTTCACTGTAACTTTTAAATATTTGATTATAATTGGAACTCAGTAGTTTTAAATAAATAAATAGAAATTATTATAATATTAAATCATAATTTTTTCATAGATGGCGCTTCATATTATATTTGAGAGAAATGAAAAGGGCAATAGAAAGATTAGGAAGAGGGATAGATATACCATTAGTAGATGGGTAGAGAGTGTATACATTATTAGGTCTTTATTTGCTGATATTTTTTTATACACAGAAAATAAGGAAGATATGGCAACTGTGCTAAAGATTAGATTGCACATGAAATTTTATTATTACTCTATATAGCCAAATTACTTTCAAGGATTTTGTTAGATTGCTTCCAGTCATGGAAGAATATCTACTAGATATTCAATGTCATTTTATAGTATAGACATAGTTTTATTACCAGGAAAATGCATAAAAAGTATCAGAAACACAAGTTATTTTTATACTGGTTTGGTCAATTTAACTCAATCGAGCATGAATAGGGCATTGTTTAACATTAATTCAGTTTCTGCATGCTAGAAAGAGAGAAAGTGTTAATACTGCAAATGAAAAATGTAAGCATTTGAAGTTAAAACTAGTGTAAGATGAAGACTAACTCAACTTAAACATTACTTTTGATATTTATGACTGTGGAACTGTTTATAGGCGGCTTAATAAAACAAAGATGAAGATATAATATAATAGTGGAATTTTTAATTGAATCGATTATAAGCAAATACAAAAACTTTTTATACTGTGTTGATGTTTGTGCTATTTTTGCAAGTTCAAAAGAGAATCTATGAAAGATATTTAATGTTTTGAATGCAACATATAAAAACTTAGATTTAGTTACTAATATTCAAAAACTTTAGCTCTTTATCAGCCCAGTGATATAAGTAAAATCTTCAACAATTTTTAGCTTAGATGGTTATATAAGCCAATGTAAATATTCTGGTAACTTTTTTTTTCCATGTCATAACCGTCTGCAAACAACTGCTTGCTTGCAAGGCGGCTACGCTGACCTCTCAGCTGACAAAACTTTTTATGTAGAAAAGTGGATTTAGATTTTGAAGTGCAGTATGAATTCAAATGTAATACTGCTGCTCTTAACAAGTTAAAAGGGTATTTCATCACAGAGAAATAACTATTGCAACTAAATTACATATATACCATTTTATCCAATTTATTGTACAGAAGCTCTGATGATGACTGCTGGACAGTTGAAACTGTAGGCAAGAGGAAATAAAATAGATCATATGTTAAACTGCTTTGCAGAGTGTAAATTAAGGTGTATTATATTATATATAATTGAGCAATGCAAATAAGAAGTGGAAGGAAATTTTAATACTTCAAAAAAACATATCGTTGTTGGAGCAACTAGAAAACAATTTCTATAACAGTGGCAGACCTCTTTACATTACGATTAAATATGATATAAAGAAGTAAAATAATGATTTGCACTCATTGGAAAGCTGAAATAAGGATGAAGTACAAAGAGGGGCTACAATTAAACATGAGTTGAAGTATTTCAGAGAGAAAAGTTTGCTGCACAAATGTATAGTGCATTTTGGTGAAAAGATGACTGGTTTTTGTCTCCAATCTGCCTGCAGCGCCACCTCTGTATCAGTGCATGTACTCTATAGCAAAGTAGTTTAGCTATTCATCACAAAAAATTTAAGGCATTACCATTCCTGGATTTTATGTTATGACATGAAATGTGACAGTGGGATCATTTACGTTCTCTGTCATCATGAAATCTTACAAATTACCTGAAAATGTTATTGAGCGCAGTTTGACTCATTTCAGATACTTTAGTGACAGTTTTGCCCAATTTAAAACAAAATTTAATGTTAGCTTGTTATTCCATCATAGACATACTGTAGCCGTAAATGTTTTGTGGAAAATAGCTAAATTATATCATTGTATAACACAAGTGTTGATTCACAGCTGGTACTGAAGGCAATATGGAAAGAAAAACAGTTGCCAGTCACTTTCTCACTACCATACAGTGTATTTCTGATTTACAGATTAATTTTTATATCGTCACTACAAAATTCAACTCTAGCTTATTAGTCTTATTCATTTTTTTACATCTGTAAGGTCTTTTTCCATTGGAATAGCCATATTCATTTATTAGCAGCTGATATACATTAATGCACATAACCTTTAAAATTAAATCGACATGTCTAAAAACTCATATTTCATTATTAAGCCTTTTCTTTAATAGAAGATCTACACTGCTCTCTTGAATCACAGTTATCAGTTAGTTTTTTAAAATACTTAGCGTGGTAATTACCCGCAATATAAGTTCAATCTATTCAATTTTCTGCATTCTACCATTCAAAATTTTGCAATTTATTCTCCATTAATGCACAATCTATTTGGTGCTTAGCTACCAAACTTGTGAAGTGTTCAATGTTTTCTGATAAAAATTAGCTAAAATTTTTCACACATTTAGTTTCCATTTAATAATTAGTTTCAACAGTTAATGCATGCAAAACTTACAAACCCACCCCCCCACCCCCCATTATGTCCAGCCTTATCTATTTACATCTCAGGATATTAATAGATTTTTAAAACACACAACAAACAAGTTTGAACATTTCATCATTTTCTTCTCTACTATTTCAATGATCTTCTCATTAAATTGAAGAATTTTTTAAAAATCTTTTAATTTTAAACACAATCTATGATGTCATCTGTTGCTTTCTTGGAGTATTTTCCATCTATTATTTGAATTTGTCAATTATTCTTCTAGCTAATTTTTTAAAATAATTTATTTATTTCTTGGCCCAGTTTCATTGTTCTCTTGAAAATTAATCTCAATTTCACCATACTATGTTGTAATTTAAATTTATACAAGTTTCCGTACATACATGTAGCCTTTACTTCTTTCTAATTGATTTAAAATCAATACATAATTCAATTAAAATCCACTACCGTTTACAACAACAGTGGCCAAATATGTGAACTGGAAATGTTTTGTGATTTACTGTAGCGATAATGTAACAATTAAAAAATATACTAGAATTACTTCTATAAGACAAGCATATAACACATTAGCCAGACATTTTTAAATGATCAAATTTATATGTATAATAAGTAGATTAATATATCCTGAATTAAATGTTAATAAATTTGAAGAGATGTTACTTCAAATTACACATAATACATTTTTTACTAAGCTTCTGTAGCTTATATTTTGGCCATTACTTCCTTAGTTAACACCCTTGGAGCACACCTATGCAAATATGTATCATGTTCATGCTGGCTGTAATGACAAACAACTTGGTTTCAAAGTGTGAATATTTAATGTCTTTCACAGAGGTAAAACTCTTCATACTGTAGCGCCACTAAGTACAAGCCAGAGTAATCAATGGATGCAGGGAGATTTATGCATAAAATCTCTATTTAGTGCCTATTCATCCAATATCCACAGAATGGTGATCATGTGATGTTTGAATATTTAATGTTACGATTGTTTACTGTAAGTTAGACTATTATACCATGCTTATACATTAATCAATAATCAGAGATTCATATTATTAAAAACTTTACTTAAAAAATCCTACATCAAAATGTGCTACAAACAGATTAATACATTTTAAATTAGATATAAATAAATATAAAGAGATATCAAATATATTTCAATGTTGGATTTCTTAATTAAGATTTTTCATAAGATAAATTTCTAATTTGGCCTAGGTTAACATATAATGTTACTTACAATAAATGATAGTAGATTATTACTATATTAATATTTGTGTGGATTGTTGTCAAGGCAACTGATGAAAAAAGTTATTCCTGAATGCATATAAAATGCAAAGTGATTTGCTATTTTTTGCACATAGAGCGAGAATCATTGTAAAAAATATATTATGCATGATGATTAGAGTTGACAAGTCTCCAGATTTATATGGATATTAATTAGGTTTATGTAATCTGATGATCTCATTTATATATTAAAAATACAGATTTCAAAACTCTCATTACGAAAATTAAAGAATGAGTGAAAAAATGGAATTATAGATAATATGAAGAAAATAAAAATGATGACTAACTGATTTCACACTTGATGATGATGACATTAAAACAGATAATAGGATGTATTCTTGAATCACTCATCATCATCAATGAAGACGCTAATAGTTAAGTGATGTCACAGATTAATGCCCCGCAGAATAGCACTGCAAAAAAAGAAAAAGATTTTAACAACTTAAGGACATGCAAAAATAGAATTATTCAAGTTATGGCATTTTCTATGGATATAAAAATTGGATGAAGAAGAATAATGGGAAAAATATTGATGTAAACGGATAATGAAGCCTCTGTCAGAATAGTAAGTGGATACACAATCATGTCAAATCTAGGTCTGGTTTGGAGCATGAATGATTAGTTCAAACTATTCTATTTTGGTCATAAATCAATGAATAAAAGTATAAGTGGTTGAAAATACTGGTCGTGAAAGAAGAGAACCAACAGGAAGATGAATTGATTATCATAATAATAATGATGCTTTGGATAATAAGTCACTCTGAAGAAATGATGATGATGATATATATAGGTTGACTTCAATGAAAGAGGAGTTTCAATTTTTACAATCATATTTAATTTAACATATATTTGGTTTTATTTAATTTTAAGAACATACATTAAATAAAAAATACACATATAAAAAAAAGTGAAGAAATGCTTTTATTTACATAAATACACTAAAAAGGTAAAAAAGAAATGCACTAAAAGATAAAAAATACATTTCTTCACTTTTCACAGCATGTGAATAAATAAAAGTACACAGTGCCAGCACGGCACTTTTATTTTGGTTCCATAACACTAGCATTGTACTTTTGTTTGGGTTCCATAATGCCAGCACTGCACTTTTATTTTGATTTCATAATGCTAGCACCACACTTTTGTTTTGGTTCCATATGCCAGCACAGCACTTTTGTTTTGATTCCAAAATGCCAGAAGACTTGTTTGGGTTCCATAATGCCAGCACTGCACTTTCATTTTGGTTCCATAATGCTAGCACCATTTGTTTTGGTTCCACAATGCCAGCACAGCACTTTTATTTTGATTCCAAAATGCCAGAAGATTTTTGTTTGGGTTCCATAATGCCAGGACTCCACTTTTATTTTGGTTCCACAATGCTAGTACTTCATTTTTGTTTTGGTTCCATAATATTAAGACTACTATGAAAAGAAGAAAATTTTTTTTTACTTTTTAATGTATTGCTTTTTTTTAAATTTATATTTTCTATTTTTCGTTTTATAATTTGTTAAAATTAGAGAGTGAAACAAAAATTTATTGACAAATTTAAAGCCATTTTTAAATGCCAAAGTAACTTTTTTAAATGCATCTATCTAATAAAATCCTTTCTTCCTTATTTAAGTAAAATTAATAAAAATTAGTTTAATTTAAAGTTAAATTCTTTCCATAATTCATAAACATAACATGGCTTTTTTTTTGTTCTATCTTAGCTGACCGTTTTCTAAATCAAATTATGGTACATTTAATGATATTAAAAGAACAGTGAAAAAAGTATGAAGTCTTGAACAAAATTTACAATTTTACAAATACCAGAAGATATATATATATTTTAAAAAAATACTTTTTGTAATTGTCTAACTAATGAGATAAACTGGTTTTGTTTAAGGATCAACATTACAATAATCTTCTTTCTCTGAGATTTATTCCTAATTATAATTTTGTTTAGGAAACTGTAATTTTATCATATAGAATAGGCGGTTCTTCAACCCTTGGTCCCGCGCCCCGGGGGGGGGCCGGGGTTTTTTTCTGGGGCGCGGGGGTGGGGGGGGGGTAGAAGTTTTTGTAATAAGAAGATATTAATTTTTTTATTATTTTTAAATTTTTTTTTTTTTTTTTTTTTCATTTTTATAAAAAAAAAAAAAAAAAAAAAAAAAAAAAAAAAAAAAATAAAATCTTTTTTATATTTATTTATTTTTTTTTTTTTTTATTTTTTTTGGGGGTGGGGGGGGGGGGGAAAATTTTTTTTTAATTTTTTATTAAAATTTTAAAAAAAATATTATTTAATATAATATATTATATATAAAAATTTAAAATTTTTTTTATATATTTTTAATTTTTTTTTTTTTTATAAATAAAACATTTATTTTAATTTAAAATAATTTTTATATTTATTTTTTTGTGGGTTTTTTTATTTTTTTTTTTTTTTGTGGGGGGTTCGGTGCCCCTTTTTTTTTTTTTGTTGGCGGGGGGGGGGGGGGGGGACCACGAATAGAATATGCTGTTTCAACGATGTTTTTCCCCTTAATACTTATTATTAATTTTTCTTTCCATAGTAATACCACTAGATGGCATAAAAAGTACTAAATCTAATATAAAATTAAAAAGTTTAATTTTTTGCTAAAATTGTTTGTCTCTAAAAAAAAAAAAGTTATCATCGGAGATACATATGTATGAAAAGTTTCAACAAGATCAAAAATTTGAAAAAATTGAGATACAAAATTTCTCAGGATAGACAAAAAAAAAAGTTAAATGAAAGCTCGCAACAAAGGATAGTAAATAAAATGACAATCAAATTAAAAATAATTTGTTACCCATTATAACTTCCTAACAATGACCAGCGATAAGAACAGTGCACTTTATTACTATTTTGAAAATCATAAATTTATAGATGATGACAAAGAGAAATTTCAATAAAAATTACATTTTGATAGCAATAGTTTAATTTAAGAATAGTATTAGGAGAAAGTAAGATTAGTAGTGCCACCAAGTGCAAACCTTTGTAATGAATGGCTGCAGGAAGGTTTATGCATAAAAACCCGATCTAGTGCCTACTCATCCAATATCATCATACTAGGTGCAGTGCTCCCAAATCCAAGATGGTCATTGATGAAAACCACAAGCTAGAAACTAGTCTGCGGATGTTGGATAAATAGGCACTATATAGAGATTTTATGCACAAACCTTACTGTGTCCATTGATTATGAAGGCTTGACTGGTGGCACTACTGTATGGAGAATTTGGTACTCATATATATATATATATAAAGTTTTCTCATATATGATAGCTAGAAGAGTTGTAAAATGGATGGAAGGGAATAATGAAGTAGGGGAAATGCAAGGAGATTTTAGATTAGATAGGCGTATAGGAGATAGTTTATTTGTAGTTACACAACTTATGGATATGATTAGGAATTCAGATAAACAGTTATATATGAGTTTTATAGATATAGAGAAGGCATATGATAGAGTAAATAGGAATAGATTATGGATAAATTTAGCAAATTTGGGTAAGGATGAAGCTTTAATGGATATTATTAAGAAATTATATGAAAATAATTATTATATATATCAATTAGGGAATATAGAATGTTAAAGTTAAAAATGGGGTGGGACCAAGGCAAGGATGCCCTTTGTCACCTATTTTTTGTTGTATTTGAGTGAAATGGAAAGAGCAATAGAAAGATTAGGAAGAAGGATAGACATACTGTTGATAGGTGGTAAGAGAGCATATACTTTGTCAGGTCTTTTTTTTTTGCGGATATATTTTTGTGTGCAGAAAGAAGAGAAGATATGGAAGTTATGCTGAGGACATGTGAAAGAGTAGGTAAAGAGATGGGGATTAAATTTAGTGAAGAAAAATCAAATATAATGATGGTTAATACCGGGGAAAGAGAAGATGTAGAATTTTTATTGGGAGATATTAAGTTAAGGGTGGTGAATAGATATAGTTATTTGGAAATTATTTTAAGTAATCAGAAAAATTATTTGGATGAATGCGAGAAAAAATTGATAAATGAAGCAAAGAAAAGAAAGGGATTGATAAAGAAATTAAGTGTTTTCATATAATAATATGATGTAGCTAGAATTATATGGGAATTGCAGTAGCAGGATTAACATATGGTAATGATGCATTATGTGTTAGTAAAGGCGTATTAAATTTAGAAAAAGTTTAAAGGGAAGTAGGAAGACATACATTGGATGCTGATGTATGGACAGTAAGGAAGGCAATTCAAGGAGAAATGGGATGGTCAAGTTTTCATATGAGAGATGCAAAAAGTAAAATGAAAATGTTTGGTAGATTGCAGTTTATGGATAATAAAAGAATAGCCAAAATAGTATTTAATTGGGTTATGAGTAAAGGGCAGACAACAAGATGGGTGAGAAAGTTAATGTGGTATGCAAAAGATTTGGATAAAGAATTTATATCAGTATATTTGTTCAAAAGATGGGATGATTGTGTTAGGAGGATTGTTATAGTGGTAAGGAATGGGATAAAAGAATAGATTTATTGATAAAAAATAGAGAGTTAGAGAGATGGAAAACTAGTATGGAGAATAAAAAGAGTTTAAATGTATATAGAAATAAACAGAATATTAGGTGCAAGTTAATATATGATAATAATAAGGAAAGTAGTTTATTGTTTAAGGCTCGAACGAGATCTTTAGTAACAAGAGAATATACATGTAAATGGAAAAATATAGGCGATTAGTCTGTAAATTATGTAAGGAAGGAAAAGAAAATATTAGGCATCTGTTAATTGAATGTAAATGCTTGAAAATAGAAAGGGTATAAATAATGAAGTTATGGAAGAATAAATATGAAAAAAATGATTATACAGAAAGTGGATTATTGTTTTTTATGCTGGGTTTGAGAAAAGATACGGGGGATATAAATATAAAGGCCATAGAGTTGACAAAGATTTTGTTGTGGAAATGGGATGGAGCAGAATATGGGAAAACTTAGGCTGGGGAATGGAAAATAAAGTGGCTAACAGGTTTCTCTGTTTTGAAGATTAGTAATTTAGTGGTGGTAGAATTGTGATTATCATTTAAAAGAGTAATAGCCAAGGCAAAAACAAAAAAATAGGGGAGGCGAGAGATTTAATGACAAATTGAAAAAAAATATTATGGAAAACTTTTTACGTTTATTATAGAAGAGCATAATAAATTCAAATAAAAGACGAAGTTATTAAAAAAAACTTTATCAATATGTTTAGAACAAAGTGGTTACAAAGGAACTGCAGAGAATTAGAGGAATTACAAAGAAAAGATAGGTTTGATATATAGTATAATAAAACAATATGATACTTGCGAGTTTTTCTGTAAAGAAATATGTCAGCCCATATATTTGATATAGTTTTGAGGACCTACCATCTTCCAAAGATATATAAGTTACTAATCAATTGTTAAATAAATAAAAAAGTAATAAATTCCAATAAATTTCATTAATAATCTTTATTTCAATTTTTTTTATTAATATTATAACGTGGAAGTGACAAGATGCTCTTAACATTGTCATACTTTGGTTTCAATTCAGCGTTTCTTTTTGTCAGCAGATTTTTTTGGTAAATTGTCATCATGATCAAAATTTGGGATTCTCCTGTCACAGGAGATGCAAAGGAGAATTTCCAAGAGTATAGATATGCGCTAATGATCATGATAAGAAACTTTACATTCAAACACCCCCTCACTGGCAATGCAATGTAAAATCTTGTTTTAAGAGAATATCCCTTGTAAAGGAACATAGTTTGAGGGCTCTAAAATTCCGTTTCTGACTGCACTCAGATTTATTTATTTCTCAAGTAGAGATGTAATATTAATTGAATGAAGAAAAGATCAAGTGAATTTACGTAACCACAAAGTGTAAATATTATATTTATATACATATATTTTTTTGTTAATAAGTTATTACAAAAAAAAATAAAATGTAAATATTAAATGGTTCCTAGCAGCCATTTTTTTGTAAACATTTTCTGTTGACTCCGGAATCAGTAGATTTATCAAAAAATACTGGTTGCTATCTTGGTTTACAGGAAAACTCACAAGTACCAACTAGATATATGAGAATGCTTTCATATTTGAAGATAGAAATGGTAATATATTTATAAAAAAGGTGGATATAATGAAAAGAATATCAATTTCAAGCATTCTCCAATTTTAATTCTGCTTTTTCTGTATTTGTAGTTTCTATTCTTGATATTACTCAACAACTTCCTTATCTGTCTGTCTCATATGGCATTTTGCTACATTCTTTTACAATCTCTTAGTTCAAGATTTCAACTGTTTATGTATTGGTAGTCTTTCTAACCACACTTCCAGACTAACTCCATTTTAGTCTTTTGATTTTTTTCAGTGATATCTGTTTGTTTTTTCACCCACATATTTCCCTTCAAATTCCTCCTAATTACTCCCAACATACATCTTTCTATACTTTCTAGTGTGATTGAGGAAGTCAAAGCTTTAGATCTGTAAATAAGTACCGGTAGGTTACATGTATTAGAAACTTTCCTTTAAAGCACATAAACCTTCTGCCTTTTAATATTATTTTTCCCAAATATAATCTCATTTAGCATTTTCCCATCTATATTAATAACTTGACAAAGTATTTATGTTAATTTCTAATATTCATTATTATTAACGTTTATTTTTTATTAGAAAAGCCATTGAACATTTTTTTAATGAAAAGAACATATAAAACAATTTGCGTGACAGAAGTAACAAGCTTTCATCTACGTTAATTAGAAGAAAAAATAAGTAGATATGGATGAAATAAAAAGTACAATGGTAAATATAGAATCTTTAATTGAATAAAAAGTGATAAAATATATAATAATGAGATTTCACTTGGATTTTTTAAAGATATTTGAGAGAATTAGTTAATACTTGTATTATAATCTATGATTCAGAAGGATCCTAGTACAGTGTTTCTAGTTAATAAAGTATAAATATTTTAGAACCAATGATATCTTGAATGTAGATAAGGCATTGTTGTAGGTCTTCAATAGGTAAATGAGAATCGTTGTAAAGGATCTTCAATATTTAGATTAGACATATTTATATCTAAAGAAAAGAGAGTTGTAACATATACAAATAGTTGCTGAGAATTATTGCTGAGATACATAGAAAGAGAAAATATTGCTTTATTGATTTTGAAAAGGCATTTAATAATGAATTCACTTATTTTCTTGTAATATTTTGATAAGGAGATGTACTGGAGAAAATATATTCATCAGAAAATTAGCTCATGAATGAAGATATTTTAAAATTTAAAGATCATCTTAAAAAAAAGGGGATAAAGTGAATTATAATGCTGCCGAGAAGTTGTATCTTTACTATTTTGTTTAAAATTTATAGCTAGAGTTGCCAAACAAGGATTGTTTAGATAGTGATGGAGTTAACATTGAAGATAGGAGAGTTCACCATCTTAGATTTGTTGAAGACAAGTCAGTAAAATAGTTTCTTAGATCTGCAACATTTGGTTCCATACTGTATTGCAAATACTCGATATTAGCAAACTATATAATATGCATTTTTTAAGTGCGCACATGCATACATGGCTGTCACAGGCACCAAATTGAAATAGGGACTAAAATGAGAGCATATATTTTGCAAATTTAATTTTTAAATAAATATACTTAATACAGTTTTTTCCCATTATAAGCTTAAAGTGCAAGACTGTTAACAAGTTTTGGCTCTTAATGGCAATGTTACTTTTATATACAATTGAATATTTTTTTAAATAAATCAAATTTGTAGAGGAGCTTTCGGTTGTTTACAATCTGACAATCAGTAATATACTTTTACAAACAAACTAAGATATAAAAGTGTCTAAACTGATTGGTGTTAAATTTGTGAGTGGAATTACAAGTTTTGATTTTTAACTCATTCGGCCAATTAAATAATAATCGTTGAAAGGGTTAATCATTACTTTGTTCAATGGACCATTGTAAAACAAGCTTTTTGAATAATTTTAAATAGACCCAAAATTGATTAGCCAGATTCTGTATACTGATACTGATGCAGACTATGAATTAAAATTTTTAACTTTATCAATTTTTTTTTTTTAATTATGCACAACTGCTGATCTATAGATGAGGTGATTACTACTCTACAGACAAACGAAACTTATATAGGATTGACTGAACTTGTAGAAGTTTCGAATGAAAGTAAACATAAGCAAAGACAAAGCATTCAAAAATAGGTGGCGAGATGAAAATATTAGGACACTGGACAAAAAATCCATAGCTAGTTAATGTCTTTGAACATTAGGAATGATGGGTAACAGATTAAAGAATGAAGATTCCATGACAACGTAAGCTTTCGATAAAAGTAGACATTGATCCACCGAAATTATACTTAAGAAGATTTGTAGTATGTTTTGCATTTGCAATTTGACTATAAATGAAGCAGAAATAGTGAACAATGAAAAAAAGAGAGCACAAAAGCTTTGGCGATATGTTGAAATGAATGATTAGCAGTTTTATTGCTATTTTCTACACGATACAAACCATGGGATTCTGAAATCATACATAAATTTCCAAGCAATCTTCGAATTTAATACATAAAGCCAATCCAACTAGTAATGTTGCAAAAACAGTCGATATTGAGTGAATTACAAGGGAGATCAATTGATCTGCACCTATTCTTAGACAGTAAATGAAAAAGAAATGGAAAGTTAACCAATCTTAAAGAAGTGAGAAGCCGTAAATAGTTTAAAAATATAGCAACGGTTTAGAAAGACTCTGAGAAAACAACCTGGTTGGGAGTGTGAGCTCTGTCTTAAGATTGATAACTAAGGGAGCCAATTTTATAAATGCTTTTTATCTAATTTAGATCAAAGCTTGTAATTAATTATTAAAACACTTCTATCAACGGACTTCCACTGACTGCTCATTCTGTCTAACTGTTAGTGAGGTGAATTTCAAACCGCACTGATATTATCAGTTCAGTAATGGCAAAAGATGGCAGCATACATTGAATTCCACGACTAATTAACTAAAAAACATTTAAAGAAAAAGAAATGAAAAATGAAATCTTAATTTCTCTTGATTGTTTATTTAAACTTACTGTTTTTTTTGAAAACGCTGCGTTCATAAACACAAAAACCCTGCAAACGATTTTAAATGCATGTGACTTTCATTTCGAATAATAGAAATACAGTGATTTAATACATTCTCAGTTTTAAATTTGAGTATGAAAGTTTGTTCAAAAATATCTGAATATTAACAAATAATACTTATAAAAAATAGTTTATAAAACATTTAATTTGAATGAGTAACGCCCTAAAAACCAAAAAATATTTTTTCTCAACCAGAATTGTGATTCTTAAACTGAAATAAAAGCATGGAGTATTCATAAGTTAATTAATTCTGTGACTGAATTATGGATTTTTTACTGCATTCCTCATCAAATTAAATAAGTTTCTTATAAAATATTTTTTATAAATATTACTTAAATACGTAATTAACTTTCAAATATTAAATCACCCCACATGGCTAAGAAATTCAGGACCACCCTCTGTGAAACAAATATATTATAGTCCACATTTCAGAATCCAAACTTTATTTATATATTTGTTTCACAGAGGGCAGTGTTGAATTTCTCAGCCATGTGGGATGATTTAATATTTGGATATTTATTTCAGTTTAGCGTTAAGCGCTGCAATTATTTCAATTAACCTTAAATGGAGAATTTAAAAGTAATTCAAAATAGTGGACACTTAAATGGAAGCATTTTCCTCTGATTAAAAATAATCATATTTTCTTGTCTAACGATATTCAGAGATTTTGTAGAATTCATAACAATTTATTTATTGTCAGTACCAGAAAAACGAATAATTTAAAATTTTTCTATTCCATGTAATTGATCGGTTTATTGCATGGAAGTTTGTGCATCTGAATTGATAGAGCAGAAGTCGTGATTTATAGACCTTGACCCCCAAAATACAATTCTACTATTTCACTATCAGGGTATTTTTCGATTCAGTTTGCTTTAGCTGATATGAACAGTTTAACAAGATGTCAATTATTTACTTATTCCATTCTCACCTATATCTTTTCACTATGAGATCTGAATCCATCTGGGACTTGGGAAATTTTTTTAAATCATTGAGAAATTAATAGGATTTTTTTCTATTAGTTAGTAATTGAATATTTAGCTAGTCGCCTTCATATTCTGAAGATGGGAAACCTTAAAGACCTTTACTGTTAGGGCTGTATGCAGATTAAAAATTTTCTCTTTTGCTATTCTTCTGTAAAAAGATCTGGAGAACCTTTTACTATGCCCTGTGTTATTTAAGTCTGTTTTATTATTTCCTTATATATTTATGAATAGTGTCATAGTAATATACTTGCCTTCCATACTTATGATCTGGGTTCAAATTTCAGACAAAATTTTTTAAGACATGGGAATTATCTTTGAGGCAACATAGCCTACTCAGCAAAAATCCAATAATGATAAGTAAATGAATATCTAGTTGCTGAATAAAACAAAATAATAAAAAAAACACCTTAAATCCTTCCTAGTAATTGGCAACAACTGCAGTTTCTTTTCTGCTCATTTATAACAGGTTGTTATGGAGGGTTGTGCAGTAGTAAACTATTTAAATGTAATTTCATCATATCATCATATATTCTCTGCTCAAGATGTTTTCTGTAATTAAGCCAACCTAATTGAGTTAACAATATACTTACTTTTCATGGTTGCTAATTCAGTACTGTTTTTCAAATCCTTAACATATATAACCTATATTTTCTATCAGTATACACTTTAGTTCTATTTAAAAAAACAACAACAAATAAACAGAAAAAGTAGTATTTATATACAAATAATTCATTTTAGTAACATATTTTTAGTGAAATGTTCCTGGATTCAAATAACATTCTTTTAATTTTCTTTATAAAAAGAGCATGATTTTTTTTAAAATGCGAGACTACAGAAAAAGATTTAAATTTTAGATGCACAGAAATTATTTTATACATTCCCTTTTAGTTATAACGATAAGCATAAACTGGGTCATTGGCAGAGATCAAATAGATAATCAGTCAAGTGTTAATCCTAAATGAATTGAATTATGGCAAAACATTTAATAACAATAAAAAAAAAAACTAGTAGATAAATCAAAAAATTGAAATTTAAATATCATCCCTATGATGGTTGATTTAATTTGAAAAAAGAAAATATGTTATATAAAAGTAGTTTTCAATTTTTTATTTGCAGGAGACAAATCCTCCATACTTTCGTCTAATTCAAATGAATCGAATATTTCATCCAAATCCATTTCATTATCAAAAAAATCCTCAATAAGGGGTTGTTTAGAAGTAGACTGATCAATGTTAGCCACGCTGCCATTTTTAAAATCGGCCCCACTAAGACCAGCTTTATTAAGCACGTCTAATTTACGCTGAATAAGAGGCCATAAAAAATCGTCAGCTGTACCTTTAGCAACTAAATAATCCACTAGAACGGAATCTTGCTGACCTATACGGTAAGCTCGATCCTCTGCTTGAATTAAGGCTCCAGGATTCCAAAACAATTCCGCGAATATAACTCTCGAAGCAGACGTTAGAGTGAGCCCTACATTAGCAGCTGTAATAGATAAAACAGCTGCAATATAATCCTCATTACATTGAAACTTATCACACAGTACAGTCCGCTCCTCGGAAGAAGTTTTACCGTCAATCCTGATATATTTAAGATCTTTAGTGTCAATAGCTTGGCAAATATCATCCAAAACTTTCTGATGATGCGCGAATATTAAAAATTTTTTTCCTGATTCTAATAAATCAAAAATATATTCGATCACGGCAGGAGTTTTGACAGGACCAGTAGCAGTAAAATATGTTAGCAGGGCCCCATGCCTTTCTGCTCCATTTCTAAGTTCCGACACAGTTTTAGCAGCAACTTTTAAACCTTTATGAATTTTTATGCAGGATGGATCTAAAAGTACCATGCGTCTTTGTTTAGGGGGCAATTGATTCATCACCTCACTTTTTAAACGACGAATTAAAACGCACTCTTCCAAAATTATTTGAAGCTCCGTCATATTTGAGGAACCGGAGTAATCCCATCCCCATGGATTCTGCTTGGCATTGCAATAGCGTAAACCAAAATCATGAAATCCTCCAAACAGCTTAGGAGAGATTGCAGCAATTTGAGGATATAATTCACAAGGTCGGCTTAAAGCAGGTGTTCCCGAAAGAAGAATTACTCTTAGACTTCTTTTAAGAACCGGCAGAATAGCTTTTGTACGTTTAGTTTTCAAACTTTTTAAAAAATGCGATTCATCTACTATCACAACTCGAAAATTTCTACTATTTAGTTCTTTTTCAAGTTTACAGAATAAATCAAAGCTTACAATGAGAACTTCGGCAGAAGGAGGTTTTTCCTTGCTGGTAGTGACTACATGGACAGAGGATTGTTTCAGTGACGGTACCCAACGTTTGAGCTCCTCGGCCCAAGTACATTTCACAGAAGACGGTGCAATAATCAACAAAGGCCACTGAGATTTATAATAACATGCTATACAAATAGCTTGAAGAGTTTTACCTAAACCCATATCATCAGCAATTAAAACTCGTCCATTTTTTGAAATTCCAAAACACACCCCGTCTTTTTGAAAAGGCATCAATGAAGTAATTAGGTACTGATCAATATGATCAAATTTGTATTCCACAGTATTATCCGTTGATATTTCTCCATTTAATCGCGATTTGAATGCATTTCTGACTACAAATGGCAACGGTTGAATTTTAACGTTAATTAACCGGCCGAGGCTTTCAGATAACACTTTGTAATCTTTCAAATGAAAATTCCACAGTTTTTTAACAGGATCGTAAAACTTGCTCGGTATTGTTTTGAAAATTTTTATAATGTCTTGGTTAAAACCAACGTCAGCTTCAAAGCGTTCTCTGCTTATTAATCGGCAAGTAACTTCAGTTTCCATTCCGGTTGCTTTACTTTGTATTTTGGATACATTTCCATTTGTTACTGGAGTTGCTTCGCTATTATAAAACGAGTGTAGTTTTGATGCGTTCAAGTAAGCATTATTATTTAGTGCTGTCGAAGAAGAAGCCGCGTTTAAACGTTGATTACGTTTCTCTAACGCTTTTCGCCGATTTTCTTCTATTCTTTCTTTTTGCTCAGCAGTCAAATTAGAAATTTTATTTTCCATATTGAAACCGCAATTACTACCAGCATTTAAAGTTTTGACAGCTTACGCCATCTATATGAAAAAAATAGCTGACTGATCATGTGATTTTAAAGCATTCTTATAATTTAACATGAAATACTTATAGCAATGTGTTTTTATTCTTTCAGGACAGTATTTATTTTAAATGTAATTTCATCTTAAATAAAGCTTTCATTAACATTTTGATTTTTAAAGTTAAATATTTGAAAGGCACCAGCTTTTTTCTCTGCTTATTATTGTAAGTTTAAAATGCGCCGCGTGCGTTAGACCGCGTTTTAGAAACACTTCCATAAATTTCTGGCATTGTTTTAATAAATAAATGCATTAATAAAATAGATCTGGTTTTAAACATTTGTGTTGTTTTATGAGAAGCTACATTTAAACATTTCTCTAATGGTCGTCGTTTTTGCTTTTTTCTACTCCGCAATCAAATTGGAGGTTTTAATTTCGATAATGAAAAGCACTTTACTATGCCCTTTTAAAGTTTGTTTGGGCATAGTTGCTACGAAAAATCTCGAAAAAAGTGGGGGGGGGGGGATAGCACCTTTAAAACGAAAAATCGTTAAAACTAATACTTTCTGCGACTCTAAGTAATTAATAATGCGACAAAGCGTTAAAAGTGAAACTATTCCCTATATCAAAGTATTAATATTCTTGAATTGTGGGCCTGTTGAAGATTTTTGAAAGGTCAGGCACAGCAAGGTCAATGGATCATTCATAACATAAATTTTAATATTTTTAAAAATTGAAAAATCAGATAAAAATAATATTTCTGTAATGTAATTTTCATACTCCACTCCCACGCAAGGTGGGGGGGGGTAATTCATTTTAAATTTACGTATTTTATTTTGTGTTTTCATTTAATTAATAAATGTTGTGATTATTTAAATTTGCCTAGCATTGGTTTGCTGTTGTCTGTTTATCAATTGCTTATTAAATAAGAATCTCTCTAAGCTGAGTTAGTTTAATGATTAACGAAGTGATAAAGATATGTCAAGCCAGTCATCATTTACAATATTCAGGCATGAAAATAAATTATCCAGATGTGATGTATTGTGGCTTCTCTTTAAACGAAGTCAAGAATATCTCAGCAATTATGCACAGATAAACCTGTAAGCCACTTTATTTTCCATCCCCCAATCTAAATTTTCCCATATTCTGCTTCATCCCATTTCCACAACATAATCTTTGTCAACTCTATAGCCTTTATATCTAAATCCCCCTTATCTTTTCCCAAACCCAGCATAAAAAACAATAATTCACTTTCTGTGTAATCACTTTTTTCATATTTATTCTTCCATAACTTCACTATATGTACCCTTTCTGTTTTCAAGTATTTACATTCAATTAACAAATGCCTAATATTTTCTATTCCTTCCTTGCATAATTTACAAAATAAATCACCCATATTTTTCCATTTACATGTATATTCTCTTGTAGCTCAAGATCCCGTTCGAGTCTTAAACAATAAACTACTTTCCTTACTATTATCATATATTAACTCACACCTAATATTCTGTTTATTTCTATATATATTTAAACTCTTTTTACTCTCCATACTATTTCTCCATCTCTCTAACTCCCTATTCTTTATTAATACATCTATTCTTTTATCCCATTCCTTACTACTATATACCAATATGTTTATATTTTATTTTTGAAAAAAGTAATTCAAACCCACAAGTCTATTGTTTTATTTTCTATAACCACTTTATTTGAAAATTTAATTTTTAGACTTGTTTCATAATTTATTAAAAATGTCATCATCATCATCAAACATTATCAATCCACTGCAGGATGATGGTCTCTCCAAGTTCAATCCATCTTCTTCGATCTTTAGCTTTTCCACATCACTCCTGCACACTTTTTTATTTCATTCATCCATTTCACATGTGGTCTCTTTCTGGGTCTTTTACAATCTCTTGGAAACCTGTACATAATATACTTTAATTAGTTTATACTTTCAAGATATATTCATGCACAACAATTCTAATTCCAATTTCTTTGTTTTTTAAAGCTCTTATTCTCTTTTCTGACATCTTGTTGTTGGTTTTTTGGAGTTAATATGATCATATTCCTTTTATAAATGGCTAAAAAAAAAATCACTTAAATAATTAAATACTTTGCAAATTCTAAATTTGCTATTAATTTAAAGTATAGGTGATTATACAAATATTAAACAACCTCAGTAAGAGTTAATGCAGAGAGTTAATCGATGGCATGAGAAGTTTACAACTAGCAAAGCTCTACACTACCCTAAGTGATTGAAAACAATAAAATAAAGAAAAAGAATAATGATTATTAATTTATGTAAATTAAGTCAAAAAGGTGGTAATTTTTACCTATCTTTCATTTAAATGTGTATTTTTTTAAATATTGATATAATTTCAAAAATAAATATTCCATTATTTCAATAATAATAAGAAGAGTATGCTATCATTTAACACGTAAAGAACTGCTTATACTGTACCTAGAGATATTCATTAAAGTAATTGATTTAACAACTTATATCATAGTTAACTAATGCGCTAATAGAGGGCGATTACATCCAACTCATTTTATTTAGTGTGTAAATATGATAAAAGAGGTGAGTAAATGGTTTCTAAGTGTAAATAGTCTAAAGTGAAAAGGGAGCAAAATGTAGTTGAGGAAAATAGGACAGAATATAGTTTTAGTGGAGTGTCAGGAGATATGGGTGGAGAAATTAGTAGTGCAGTGGAGATGATTAGCCAGAAAATAAGTAAGATAGAGGAAGAGGTGAAGGATGTAGAAGCAAAATTAACATCGTTAGAGATGAAGTATGAGCAGATAAAGGAATTTTTGAGTAGGAATGATAATGAAGAAATAGATAAGGAGGTCCAGAAGGTGGAGAGAATGTTATGGATGAAGCAGAGATGGTAGACTATGAGACAGTATTAATAGGAGATTCACTAATTAGGGAATGTGGGGATATAATTGCAAGGGAAAATAGCAGGTATGTAAAAGTATGTTTGTCTAGAGCTAGAAATAGGATGTGACAGATAAAGTAAAAAAGCAAGGTAGTAGAGATGTGTATGTTATGGTAGGGACTAATAATTTGTCAGAATTATCAGAGAGAGTAATGGATGAATACTTAGAATTGATTAGGAATTTGAATAAGATTAAAGGAAGAGTAGGGATAGTTGGATTATTACCAAGATTTGACAAGAGGTATTTGTTAGATAAAGCATGTTCTATAAATGAGAGATTGAAAAAATTGTTTGAGAGAAATGATATGTTTGTGGATGTGTGGGATTGGTTTATTGGAAAGAGGGAGTTATATAGTAAATATGGATCGTACTTAGGAAAACAAGAAAGTGAAGTTTTAGGGAGTCTGATTTATAAAGAATATAATTCAGGAAACTTATAAAGGGGGATGGGTTTAAAATTGCAGTATTATCAAAAAGAAGAAGAATGGATGGGATGTAAGAAATAAGCAAAGAGAAGTTGATTTAGATATAAGTGTAGATGTGGAGAGGGAATGGGTCTGTAAAATTAATAGTAAGCAAGTTATTTATAAATGTCATGGAGAAGAAAGAATAAAAATAATTTATAAAAGAGTAGTTAGGAAAGAAGAAATTGTTAAGATTGGGTATTTGAATCTGCAAGGTAGGAGGAGACCAGAAAAGCGGCTGGAATTAAACAAAACAATTGAAAATGAAGAGCTTGAAGTATTAGCACTAGTGGAAACACATCTAAGAGAAGAAGAACCTATTCTGAAAGATTTAATATGGCAGGGTATAAATAGAAAAAAAGGGAGTGGTGGTATAGGTGTTATATCAAAAAAATATTTAAATATTGTTAAATGTCAAGAACATTTGTGGTTTGAAATAAAGTTGGGAAGACAAGAATGGATGGGAGCTATAGTTTATATAGACACTGAAGATAACAATAGCATATATGAATGCCTAATTAAGGATATACAGAGTTTTAAAGAAAAGGGGAAGAGGGCAATGGTTATAGGGGATATGAATAAACATATTGAAGAAATTGATGATGTAGATAATAAGAATGGACAGCTTTTGAAATTTTGTGAGAGAGTAAATTTGAGCATTGGAAATTTATCAAATATTTATGAGGGACAATTCACATGGTCTAGAAATAATATATTCCACACTCTAGATTATGTATTGGTAGAGAAAGAGAGAATGAATAAGTACAGAAAATTAAGGTGTTTGATAATGAAGTGAGAGTATGTAATAGTGATCATAACTTCTTTGAAATAGAAATGGTTAATAATGTAATGGAGAATAGAAATAAATGTAGAAACAATAGTGAAAGAGGTGGATGTAGAGTGAATGCTAAGAATAAGTTGGAAGAGTATAAAATATAAGTTGAAGAAACCATGGAAGAGTTGGTTGGGGATGAATATAAGGACTCGTGTGATGATATAGAAAAAGTGGCAAATAGGGTTTTAGGTGAGACTATTCATAAGAATAAAAGTAATAAAAAATGAAAGTTAGTAAAAGTGTAAAAGAGAGGAAAAAAGCATGCAGAGAATATAAGTATGCTATTAAGAATAAAGAAAGTGAAAAAGATATTAATGCTAAATGGGAAACGTATTTAGAAATAAAGAAGTTGGCTAAAATAGATAATTATATAGAGAGAATGAAATTGAATAGTAAATTGTTGGAGGATATTAATAAAAGTGGAAGAGATGGGGAGCAAACAATTTTAGAATTACATTAAAAGGACAAATATAGAGGAGATAGTATTACTATTATGATGAGGGAATGGAACATGAAAGCATTTAGTAATGGAAATATTAGGTTTACAGAAAATGAACTGAATGAGGCAGGGAAGAAATTTAAAAGTGGGAAAGGCAAGAGGTTTAGATGGATAGGCAGCAGAAATGGTAATGAATTTAGGACATAGGGCAAAGGTGAAGCTATTATCATGTTTTAATAAGATGGCACAGAAGAGAGTTTTTCCGGATAGTTCGAGTAATACAAGAGTAAGATTATTATTTAAAGGAAAAGGTAAGGATCATAGAATGTTAAAATAATTATAGACCAATAGCAGTAACATCAGTTATATATAAAGTTTTCTCATATATGGTGGCTGGAAGAGTTGCAAAATGGATGGAAGAAAATAATGTAGTGGGGAGAATGCAAGGAGGTTTTAGGTCAGATAGGCATATAGGAGATAGTTTATTTGTAGTTACACAACTTATGGATATGAGTAGGAATTCAGGTAGACAGTTATATATGAGTTTTATAGATATAGAGAAGGCATATGATAGAGTAAATAGAAATAGATTATGGGTAAGTTTAGCAAATTTGGGAATGGATGAAGCTTTAGTGGATATTATTAAGAAATTATATGAAAATAATTACTATACATATCAATTAGGGGATATAGAATCAGTTAAAGTTAAAAATGGGGTGGGACTAAGGCAAGGATGCCCTATGTCACCTATTTTGTTTTTGTTGTATTTGAGTGAAATGGAGAGAGCAATAGAAAGACTAGGAAGAGGGATAGAGATACCGTTAATAGGTGGCAAGGGAGTATATACTTTGTCAGGTCTTTTTTTTGCAGATGATGTCTTTTTGTGTGCAGAAAGAAGAGAAGATATGGAAGTTATGCTGAGGACATGTGCAAGGGTGGGTAAAGAGATGGGGATTAAATTTAGTGAAGAAAAATCAAATATAATGATGGTTAATACTGGGGAAAGAGAAGACAAAGAATTTTTATTGGGGGATATAAAGTTAAGTGTGGTGAATAGATATAGTTATTTGGGAATCATCTTAAGTAATCAGAAAAATTGCTTGGATGAATGGGAGAAAAAATTGATAAATGAAGCAAAGAAAAGAAAGGGATTGATAAAGAAATTAACAGTGTTTTCATATAATAAATATGATGTAGCTAGAATTGTATGGAAGGGAGTGGCAGTAGCAGGGTTAACATATGGCAATGATGTGTTATGTGTTAGTAAAGGGGTATTAGATTACTTAGAAAAAAGTACAAAGGGAAGTAGGAAGACATGCATTAGATGCAGATGTGTGGACAGCAAAGGAGGCAATTCAAGGAGAAATGGGATGGTCAAGTTTTTATATGAGAGATGCCAAAAGCAAAATGAAAATGTTTGGTAGATTGCAGTTTATGGATAATAAAAGAATAGCCAAAATAGTATTTAATTGGGTTATGACAAGGGCAGGCAACAAGATGGGTGAGAAAGGTAATGTGGTATGCAGAAGATTTGGATAAAGAATTTATATCAGTATACTTGTACAAAAGGTGGGATGATTGTGTTAGGAGGATTGTTGAGTGTTATAGTGGTAAGGAATGGGATAAAAGAATAGATGCATTAATAAAGAATGGGGAGTTGGAGAGATGGAGAACTAGTATGGAGAGTAAAAAGAGTTTAAATATATATAGAAGTAAATGGAACATTGGGTGCGAGTTAATTTATGATAATAGCAAGGAAAGTAGTTTATTGTTTAAGGCTCGAACGGGATCTTTAGCAACAAGGGAATATACACCTAAATGGAAAAATATGGGTGATTTAGTCTGCAAGTTGTGTAAGGAAGGCATAGAAAATATTAGGCATCTGTTAATTCAATGTAAATGCTTGAAAGCAGAAAGGGTATAAATAATGAAGTTATGGGAGAATAAATATGAACAAAGTGATTATACAGAAAGTGGCTTATTGGTTTTTATGCTGGGTTTGGGAAAAGATAAGAGGGATTTAGATATGAAGGCCATGGAGTTGACAAAGATTATGTCATGGAAATGGGATGGAGCAGATTATGGGAAAACTTAGAGTGGGGAATGGAAAGGGAAGGTAAAGTGGCTATCAAGTTTATTTGGGCATAGTTGCTGAGAGATTCCTGACTCCATATAAGGAGAAGTCACAGTTCATTACATCACATTAACAAGAAAACTAATTTACTGTTTAAGGCTTGAACAGGATATTTAGCGACAAGGGAATATGTACATAAATGGAAAAATATGGGTGATTTAATCTGCGAGTTATGTAAGAAAGGCATAAAAAATATTAGGCATCTGTTAAGTGAATGTAAATACCTACAAGCAGAAAGAGTGTAAATAATGTTGTGGGAGAATAAATATAGACAAAGTGATTATACCAAAAGTGAGTTCTTGGTTTTTATGCTGGATTGGTGAAAAGATAAAGGGATTTAGATATAAAGGCCATAGAGTTAACAAAGATTATGTTGTAGAAATGGAATGGAGCAGGATAGAGAAGAATATGGGGGCAACAAGGTGGGGAATGGAAAGGGTAAGAAAGCTCGCTAGCAGATTACTCTGGGCATAGTGGCTAAGAAGTGCATCACATCACATTTAACATCTTGAGGGATAATAACCAAAGATATGAAAAAGATGTATGACCTCCCCCTCACACCCAAGATGCATACTTCACACTGAAACAGCATTCATCAATTATCCCAGATCATAATCTCTTATACACATCTTTATCATTGTTCTGTATACAGATTAATTAATAAGGGCAAATTTCACTGCTCTCACAACTTTGACACAAACATTGTCTTGCTGTAATTCTATAAAACGATCTTATTCATCAAAAAAGTATATAATTTTCTGAAAAGTTGATGGTGAAAGAAGGGATAATAGTGAGTGTATCCATACAATATCATTTATGCACTTTCTTTAACCACTTTTTGCAAAACGTTTTGTATAGACATATACAAATCACTGCATAAAGGAATAAGCGAAAATAAATTGCATTATGACAGTGAAAGGGATGGACTGGGTCATCTCATTAATTAATGGATGTGCTTTTATGCAGTCTAACACAAAAAAAACCTCAAGTGATAGCATTTAATGACCTTATAATAATACATATACAGAATTTATATTTTAATTTAAATACAATATAAAAAGCATTATTGTAGGAGTACTAAAAAAGCTAAGATTTTAAAAACTATTATCCTCCTGCTCCATAACTACAACTATAATATATCAATTTATTAAAGTATGTGTTTTAATTATAATTATATCACAATTCCATCTTTTATAAAAAATTGTTTGTATTAAATTTACATTTTAAAGTTAGTTTAAGTTTTTTAAAAAATTAGTTTCTCCAGATGAACCAAACTTTATTGTTTATTGTAATCAGCTAGTCTCAAGTAATACTTTATTTAATTTTATAAATTATACTATTAATGTACTTGACATAATCAAATTACAATTATATAAGAATTGGATATTAAAGTTTTGAGTATATACTATTTATATAGCAAAAAACAAACAAACAAACATTAGTTTGGATGGATATTAAACAATTGCAAATCCTTGTCTATAACACACCTATGTTATTTAATGCACTTAGCAAAGGTACAAAAATAGAAATGAATTAGATTATGTTTTAAATTGTCCATCTCTGGCAAAGGTCTCTCCAACTGCCTCTCTTAGAAGAGCACAATGCTGATAAGATTTGGCAATGGAAGGATAGCTCTCTCTCTCTATATATATATATAGTAGGTGTTCTAATCTCATTTTTCTTTAATTTTTTGTTTTTACTCACTAGATGTAACCTTTCTAGGGAAATTAATCGATAAATTGAAGATAAAAAGTATTTTACATTGATGCATATTTAAAGATGTCTAAAAATTTCAGATCTTCTTTTTAAGAGTTAACTTTTAGATAAATGCTTAGCTTGAGTGGGTTTTTTGAATCTGATGTCCTAGCTCCTCATTGAAGAGAGTCATAGCTCAAAACTGGTCTGGGGATGGGGACAATCCTAAAAAAGATGTTTTGAATGCTTTCTCTTGTAGCATTTATCATAAAAAAAACCCTTATTTAGAGCTATTAGCGTGCTCTTTAGATTACATATTTAAAGATGTAAATAGTGGAACATAGATTTTTATATAGCAATCTAATAATGAATATATAAAGAGCGTAATATAGATTTGTACTTTTACAATATTTATCTGTAATTCAATAAAATAGTTTTTAATTTTTTTTATTAAGTAATCTAAACATAAATTTATGAATAATTGAAAATTGAACATTTACGTGTGTACTTTGTAATTGAAAAATAAACATTTCCCTGTAATATTAAGTAAACATTCCATTGTTAATCATTGAAAACATTGGTGATTGAACATTCACGGATTGAAGCCCAACTCAAAATTCAGAAGATGAGACATGCAATCCCTGGGCTATTACAGCTTCATCTAGATATATATAAACAACAAAACCCTCCATACACTATTGCCCCCTGTGTAAACAGAGTAATCAATGGGTGCCAGAAGGTTTTCAAAAAAACCCTCTAATTCCTCCTCTCCCAAATTTCCCCAAAATTTTTGGGTGTGGGGCTTTTTCAGTTGGGAGGTTGGGGTTGGGGGAGCGGGGCTCCATATTTTATCTTTTTATTACCCCTTTCCCACCACCTTTTTCTTTTTATTTAAAATTAAAATTTAAAAATAGAAATAAAAAAAAAAAAAAAATTTTATTTTTTTTTTATTATTAAAGATTTTTTTTTTTTTTTTTTTTTTTTTTTTTTTATTTTGTGGAATAAAGGAGATGGGGGGGAGAGGGGGATTGGTGATTGGTGGTGAATAGATCATATATCTAGTAAATATCTCAGCAATAAAACAGCAGTCAAACAGAACTTCTTTCCAGCCTTTCTTTGGGATTTTACTTTGTTTATCAGTGGTAATCAAAATAAATTCTTTTTATTTTACCCTTTTTGCTACTAACCCAGTTCATTTTTATTGTACTGTGTATTGATTAAGTAACAATTTTTTGTATCAAAAGAAAATGTAATTCACAATTTATTTGTCTTTAGTATTGTACTTCGTAAAGTTTGACATTTATAGTTGATCTTATTTTTTATCCATTTTAATATATTAGGGGCTTTGGTGCCATATTGAATTTTTACAAAACTGACCTTGAGACACAATTTTCACAATAACTTCAGTTTTAATGATGTTAAAGCAAATTGCTATATATTGACAGAAAATAGAAAAACTAAAGAAAATAATAAGGCTAAGACAAATAGTGATTACCATTAAAAAAGTAAAAAAAAGAAAAGAAATTTCAACATCTAAAATAATTATTACTTTATTGCTTGTTCATAATTTCTAATTTATCATTAATTAAGTTTAAATTGATAATTTCTTTGTATTCCTCACAAAATTCTCATTCAAACCATATAGAATACTTATTACTTGAGATAATCCATAGCTTCAGAATCTATAAAAATAGTTACATAAGAATTCATTTTTATCTTGTACCCCAAAAATTAATTCCCTTCCAAAACCCCTTTTCAAAAGTTAAGATTTTAAATTGAGCTTGCATGGACTTGATACGTCTCACACTTATGGTTCTTACACCATTCGATCTGCCATTTTGTTACGTTTAAAATGACGGATAAATTTTTTTAATAACAATGAAATTTAGATTTATTTTTTTTGAGATGGAAGTTGTAATTTTTTTTTCTCTTTTTTTTTTAGATTTAGTATTCGTAAAATGTTTTTACCATTGAAATGGACTCTTTTGCCGCTTTCTGAGATTATACAATTGCCAATGTATGCATTCATGAGCCTTCGCTTTGTTCAAAAAGATATATATTTTGTTTTCTACGATGAAATTAAAAATTTTTTTTTATGACTTTTTTTTTTTGAAATGCAATTTTTAATTTTTTTCCTTCTCTTTTTTTTTTAGATTTAGCATTCATAAAGTGTATGGACTCTCACAGCTTGCTTCAATTGCTTGCTCTAATTGTCAACATATGTATTCTAAGCCTTCTTCCCTGTAGAAGCTAATTTTTGATAATTCAGATCTAGAAACTGCATTGACCAAAAAAAAAAGTTAATGAAGTCATTTTATTTGCAGGATAAGCATGGGAATTGCATCAAGGCCTTCTTCATGACCAGAGTTTGAACTTGGAATCAACATTGATGAGTTGTGCTGGCCAGGAATTCAATGAATAGTATTATTATTATTTGTTTTTTATTATTTATATTTTTACATAATGAAATATGTGCAGAAAAGCAATAAATATGCTGTAGAATTTTAGTCAATTTACATTTCAATGCCCAAAAGCATGTGCCCTCAGCTATCCACTATCGTATATCATCTCCAACACACATATATAATCAGTGCTCATAATAAATGTATTTATTTTGATGTTTATTGATTTAGTTACAGTTTTTATTCATTTTATCTTAGACAAATTTTTATTTATTTATTTATTTTTGAGTATACTTTTTACTTGAAAAGGTCACATTCCACTTTTCAATAATATAATAATTAATATATAAAAATACATTGCAATTTACTAAAGTTCTCTTTGCATAATATCTCATAAGCTCTTCTTACAGTTTGATATTTATTTGAATATACTTTTTACGTAAAAAGAATACATATTTTAGTTCACACCCATTTTTCAATAATATAAAAACTAATATATAATAATACATAATATAATACATTACAATTTACTAAAGTTCTCTTTGCATAATATCTCATAAACTATTGCTGTTACCCCCCCCCCAATAAAAACAAACATATTTCTAACAGATACCCTGCATGGAAGGACAGCCAAACATTTCTAGCAGATAATATGATATGGAAGGACAGGATCTGGGTCAGCTACTAAAACTGGAAGTTACCAATTGGATTGTTTTTGTAATTTTTACACTGAAAAATTACCTCAGATAAGTCATATTATATATCTTTTTCTTCCAGCATTTTATGACAAATGTGATGAAGCTGTCTATGAAATTGTCATTTTAACATATAACTTTCAAAATTTAGAATTTGTGAACCAATGAAAAAATAAAAATGTTTAAGTGTTAAAAATCTCTTTTTTTTAATTTTTTTTAGGTAATGACTATTTTATCAGTTTTATTACATTCTTTCATATTTGCTCTTTCTACCAATGTTCATATTTTTATATTTATCGTATTCAAACAGAAGATATGTTATAAATTATATTTGTTATAATTTTTTTTTAAAATTCAAGATGGCAACCTGACAGTCTAAGAGTTTTAATAAATCTCAAGGTGTCTATAAGAAAAAGATTTACCCTAATAAAAAATATAAAATAAATCATTTCCAGAAAGTGGATATGCATTTGTCATATCAATTGGCTTCTTGTCTATCCAAAACTAGAAATTGAAGGCTACTGTCTGTATTAATGATAAAATGAGTTCATCTCTTCATTTTATATGTTTGGTGCACACCAGTGATGCTTTCTTGTTATATTTATTGTCCCACAGAGATATAATTTATTCACATATAGCTCATTTACTAGCTGTAGACTTGAAAATAATGTGATGCAAGATGTGGCAAACTACTGACTCCATAGCATGAGTACCAAGGAATCAGCAAAAATTAGGATTTGATTCTTTGCCTGCATACATGTTCATGTGGTATACATAACCATTGTGGTTATCACCACACATGCCACTTGAAACTTCCCTTTATTGGTTTTAAGAGTTTATATTTTCACATGGTATTACATCCAGTAAATTTTGTGATTGCTCTATCAACTGCAACTTTTCTATATATCTGATAATCAGTCTTAAAATTTACATTTCACTGCTATATAATACCTTAATTTTATATATAAAAATCATTACTTGTTATATAAACACAGACATGCAAGTGCAAACACAAACACACTAATATAAATATACTAATAAATTATTAAACCTTTGGAGAATCATTATGACTATAAAATAAGGTTGCCTCAAATGAATCAGAGCCCCAAAATTACATTGTACATAAACCACTATGTTATATTTGAATAAAAGCATAATTTATATATTACACCCACTAATACAAATGAAAACACATTAATACATTACACTTTAACAAATAATAAAAAAATGTAAAATAATATTATGCAAATAAAAAAAAAACTAAAATTGAATCCTTTCGATATTACATATTTATCGGGATGAAGGCCTTGAATCATCAAGACATTTTTAATCCATTTTAGTAATGAGTTTAATCAATAATAAAATTCTGCCTTTGTCTTCTTTGTGTAACCTAGTAAACAGAGCAGAAAAGAAAAAAAATTAAATGAATCTATTAATAAAAATATCCAAATTTTGTTCCATTTTAACATGTGATACACCATTTTAAAAAGAAACTCAAGCAGCAGAGAAATTCCTAGCTTTTTTTGTAAACATCATGCTTATAGTTTTCCCATGATTTTAAAAAAGAAAACATTTCAACAAATCAGCTGCTTCTAGCAGCAATCCTGCTACTTCCATTGAAAACATTATTAAAAGACACATCTCAAGAAATTAAAAATTTGAAAAATAAGAATATTTAAAAAAATATATAAATTATAATTAATAGCAAGCTTTAAAAGTATGTAATTTACAATTAAGTATTCATTATAAATAGTTATATCTGTAAAGCACATGTGCAGTGGTTTTAGCCATTCGTTAGTATTATAACTTTCATATTTTGTATTTTTACGAGAATCAAATTTTCTACATGTTCAATTTATTGTATAGTTTTCACAGTATGGCTTCAGTGGCGCCACACAGTGAGAAAAAGCAGAAACTGAAATAAGTGAGCATAGAACAACTATATTAGTATTAGTTTTAAAGGCTTGTTTAAACTAGAAATAAATGAAATGGATTAGCAAGAATGATCAGTTATGAAGTAACATGGAGATCAGATATGTGAAATCATATAATGAAAACTGTTTAAAAAATTATAATAATGCAATATATTTGTATGTATGTTGACAGGATTATAAATTGTAGAAGTTGCCATAATTTATTTCAATATTACTGAAATATATAGGTAAGGGGATAAAAGAAGATGAATAAACTAAGCAACAAATTATTATAGTTGAAAGGAAGTAGATATAACTGCATTGAAATTTCTTGTTATAGGCTTTGAATTGATAAAAATTTTGAAATACATGTGTGTTGTCAAATTAATATATGCATGATAGCAATGTGGAAATAATATGACCGAGGATCTTAGAATTATTTAAAAGCAAATGATTTAATGCTAAAGCATAGTTTATTTTTAAAATGCATTAGTCTAAATATGCTTTTCACTTTTCAAAGTAGTCTAGAAACTGTTGCAATATTGCCGTCATCATTTTTTTCGTCCCTACTTCTAAGTCCACAAAAAAAAGAGACATTTTTTAATTTGAGAGAATAAAAAGAAGTTGCACAAGTGAGATCAAGCAAATACGGCTTGATGGATAAGCTGAATCTTGCTGAATTTAATTAAAAATTGTTTCACAGTCAAGGCATTTTGTGCTAATGTACTGTCATGATGAAGCATGCATGCCTCACTTTGCCACAAAATGAGATGTTTACATTTTACCGCATCATGCAGAAGTTTCAGAACTTGTAGGTTTTAAACACCTGATCATTACAAATGAATTCTGAGCAAACAATACCATTTGTATTCCATCCAAAAAATTTACATCATCTTGACATTGGACTTCACATGGCATGCTGTTTTGAGATGTGAATTTGATACTTCCCTTAAATTTCCCACTGGTAAACTTGTGTTTTGGCCAGAATAACTTGTTTGTAACTTGTTTCATGCATTATAACAGTTTTCCCTGGCATTTTCCATAAAAGAAAACAATTTCGTGCTGTTCCAACTTTTCAGCCATTACAAAAAATCGACTAATACATGAAATACAGAAAAAAGGGCTTTATGACTATATAATTTTACCCGGTGATGTCATTTGACAAATTGATGCAATGGTCTCAGCAAGAGGTATGTAACTGCAGAAGTATGTGCTACAACCGGCATGCTTACTGGAGGACAATTCCGTTTATTTTTGACTCCCCCCTAAAACAAATATATTTTTCATAACTTTGTAAGATTAGTAGTCAGTAGAATTTTAAAACTGTGGATATTTATAATATTGATATATCATAAAGAAATTATCTAATATAAAAAAAGAATTAGTTTCAATTTTCATTTTGAAATATATATGCGGTAATATCTTACTGAATTAAAATAGCATTTATCAGTTTACTTTCTTTTTATATACTGGTTTAATTACAAATTTATTTTTATATTTGCTGTCTATATTCATTATTATTTTACTCATAAAATATACTCTTTGTACCCTGACACCTCTCTGAGGAGTGCCAAAGCACGAAACCATGGTCAGGGGTTGGGGGGGGGGGGTTCCTGACAGAGATATTTTAAGTGCTGGCTCTGGCTAAGCATTTATCATAAAGCTTGTGGAGGAATTGGCAATCCTAATTGTTTATGACTTACAAGCTTAAGAGATGGGGTCATGTGATCTATGACTTATTTTGACTATACTCTTTGATACCTTCTTTTTTTTTGCCGATTGATTATCATTAATGTTTAGGTACAATGGTTAAAACTATTATAAATTTCCGTATTTTTAAATTTCTTATCTTTCTTGTATATTCATTTTATTGTTTCGTTATTTTTCCTTTCACATAATTTATTAATTAATCTAATAGGATAATCATTTATCTTTTATTATAGCAATTTTTTCTTTTAATTTATGTAATAGAATATAATCTCATTGTTCCATTTATTCTATTGTTAATATTTATTTTATGTATACAATTTATGCATGATCCATAATTATTTAATAAACTATAAAAAAATCGTTTTTCTGAAAATACTTGTTTCAAAATTTATTTTATTTATTGTTCTTTTAATTCTAACAGCCATATAACAAATCATATTATTTATTTGCTTTTCCATAATTAAACTGAATTCTCTTATCTATTTCATTTACATATTTTATAAAATAATCAGATATTCTTTTATTGTCATTAAATATAAAAAAATGATAGTCAATAATCCTTACATAAAATATTGGTTTATACCTGTTAGAACAGGGATGGTGAGCCTTTTTTCTGCCAAGGACCATTTGGTTATTTATAATATCATTCACCAGCCATGCAAAATTATAGATTTAAAAATCACCCTGCTATATTTGACCAAAAATATAATTAATTTATTCTTAATCATTATGAGTGGGCGATCTTCTTAACTGGTAGGTCAATTTTGGCTTTCTCTTTTTAAATAAGGGTCATAATTTTTCTTTTGAATTAACTTTATTATTAATGAATGTTGCATATTAAATGACATCTTTTTCATTTGTCTTATATCTATTATTATATTCTATAATTTCTTTTACATTCTGGACCGATTAATTCTTCAGCAGCTAGGATGCAGTCTTTTACAAACTCCTCTTCAGAAAATCATTTCAAATTTTACATTTTCACAGAATTTCTGATTTGTTTGTACTTTTTGTGGAACAGATCAATTACTTAATTGTTATAATCTGAATATTTTGATAAATAGTGTTTCTTAATATTGTGTTGTTTATTAAATGAAATACTTTCCAGTCATATCAGAAAAATCAATTTACTATTTCTTTCTATAACAAAAATATGTTGGTCCATTTTGTTCAAAATGCTGATTTTCTATGTCAATGTTTTTATCTTACTTCATATAATTATAAATTTTATTAAACGCATATTATTATATTAAGTAATATTTACTAAGGCTGTAACCTTAGGAATAATTGTTGAAAAATTCGAAGGTAGGGACCTCTACAGGTCTTAAACACAAGCTTACGCTATGAAGAAAAGAGGGAATCCTTCTTTACTTCAACCTACTTTTATATATGAATCGGTGAAGCTGAAGTGATTAGATTTATATATATAATAATGTGTGTTTAATAAAATTTATAATTACAACTTTAAATTATCGTAATAAATTTCTTACTATAAGATCTTTCCATTGTCTCGTAGTAAATCACAAGATTTCACGAGTATTAATGTATTATAAGAATTGTGAACTTAATTAGTGAAGTATTGAATAGCTTCACACTCTTAGATCTAACCACTTCAGCTTCATCTATTCATATATAAAAGTAGGTTGAAGTAAAGAAGGATTCCCTCTTTTCTTCATAGCATAAGCTTGTGTTTAAGACCTGTAGAGGTCCCTACCATCGAATTTTTCAGATGCTTATTCCTAAGGTTACAGCCTTAGTAAATATTACTTACTTCATATAACCATCCTAATAAAAAAAAAAAAAAGGTAAAAAAAGAATAAAACAAAGTAAAATTCAAATATTGCTTTACCTAGTATATATATCCCTTTGTCTGTGAAAAGCACTATAAAAAAATGCCACCAGCATCATAGCTTAAATCCATAATCAGACAGATCACATGATATAACAAATTGTTAGAATATTGTATTTCTGATAGAATAAACTAGAACAATGATAAAGATTGGAAAGATGTAATTGTGGAAATAAATATTTTATTTTACTTAACTCTTAATTCAGTATTTGCATGTGCGTGTGAATAGAAGTTTTATGCAGGGTTATTTCACTTACATTTAAAAAAATATCTGGGGCCTTATTGGAAGTTTTCAAGAGCCAGAGGTGACCCAGGCGCCAAAGGTTCCCATCTGTGTTAGAATAAAAATATTTATTTTCAAAATTAAACATTTATAAGGCTACTAGAAATCCATTTAGATTATTTACCATACTAAGATCTTTTATTTGCTTGTAAATATTCTTTTCACATTTAAGTACTATATTTTTTCAACATATATTCAATAACTCATGTAATAGTTTATATTCTATTCTAATCAGTTTTTTTCCTCTTTAACATATACTTGCATAATCACCTCAACTGCTTTATCTGAATCAGTATTTGTGCACATATTTTTAATATCTAATTTTATAAAATATATATTTCTATATTCCTTCATGTTTACAAATTTATTTAACAACTCAACAAATTCCTTAATAAATAAATAATAAATTGAGAGGGCACATTTACATATATTTTTCATTCATAGATAAAATAAAAATGAGAATAAAAAACTTATTGTACTATATTTTTATTATTTAAATAAAGTAATTATAAATTTTATTATTAAATAAAGTAAATAACAAACTTAATAATATTTCTGTAGTGTAATTTTCACTACATCTCTCTCACGCAAGTTAAGAACTGGTTTCTATCCACTTTTAACACCTTGTGGAGGGATGCATTTTTAAACATATAACCAAAGACATGAAAAAAGATATATCCCTAAGGTGCACATTTCATGCTGCAGCACTCATCAGTTGGCTAGACTGCAATCTCTTACATGTACCTTTATCATTGTTCAGTATATATATATATAGCAAATTACTACAGTTTATTTCATAAGTGTCAAATGTGCTTCCCTCACAACATTAACAAAAATCACTTAATGAAAGCATATTAATAATTTTTATTAGTCATTCATTAGACTAAAAGTTATCCAATAATGACTCACACAAGTTAGGAACTGTTTTCTATCTGCTTTGAACACTTCATATGTCCAAAGATGTGAAAAAGATATATGATCCCCAAGATCAGTTGGCTCAGACTGCAATCTCATATATATTTTTATCATTGTTCAGTAGTTATATAGATAGCAAATTATTACACTTTATTTGAAGAGTGTCAAATGTGTCACCTTCACAACTTTGACACAAATCACTTAATGAAAGTACATTAATAATTTTTATTAGTTATTCATTAGACTAGAGATTATCCAATATGAATAATACTTCTATAGTCTAATTTTCACTACACCACTCTCATGCAAGGTAGGGACTGATTTCTAACACTTTGTGGAGGAATGTATTTATAAACACATGACCAAAAACGTAAAAAAATATATATGATCACCAAGATACATATTTTGTACTGAACCAGCATTCGTCAGTTACCCAGATCACAATCTCTTACATATATTTTTATCATGGTTTAGTATATATAGATAGACAATTACTACAGTTTGATGGATAAGTGTCAAATTTACTGTCCTTACAATTTTGACACAAACCATTTGATAGAAGTATATTAATAATTTTTATTAGCCATTCCTTAGATTAGAGATTATCTACTTAATGAATATTTCTATAGTCCCAACCTTGTATAAGAGTGGCATAGTAAAAATTACATTACAGAAATATTATTCATTAAATGAATAATCTCTAATCTAATGAATCACTAATAAAAATTATTAAAAAATAGCAAAATGTCTGACTTTCATTGCAATTAGATATGCTCTGGGCATTTTTTTTCAATAACTTTTTTATTTTATAAAAATATAAACAGATCTTGTTATCAAGAATTATAATTCCTCTAATTGATTTGTAATAATTATCTTTTAAATAAATCTTGTGTTAAAGATTTGCAGAGGTCCCTACTGTCGTTTTTTCAGGCATATAGTCTTAAGGTTATAGCCTTAATAAATATTATTCTAATTGATTTGGTTTTATATCATTAACTTTAAGTCAATTCAAAAATTTTGTAAAACTTGTAGCATTATGTTCAGTAAATACTTTATTCTGCAAAATATTGCACTTCAAATTCAGTCAGAATAAAATGGATGTGCTTTCAGCATAAACTGAAGACATTTTATTAATGAACATGATTGTTTATAGAACTCCAAGACAGAAAAATGGCTGATGGCATAATTTAAAATTTATTTATAAATTTTATATTTTAAACGTTATCATATATGGTGTTCAAAAATAGAAAATGGCTACTCGAGTATCATAAAATTATTAAACTAATGAATTTTAATATTTTTTATTTGTTTATTTATATTTTTGTTTGCTTGTTTACAATTTCTTTTGGACAGTTTTTAATTAGAATCATGTATTTTGATATAGCGTATTTTGTGGTTTTAGATATTTCAAATTTTACAGCACTGACCTTGAGATAATAATGCAAATATTAGTTAAATCATTGGACACTAGATGGCAATACAGACTACTGTGAAGTGTGAAAATGATGGCAATTTGAAAAGAAAGCAAAAAATAAGTATGTTATTACAATTCAATATTTTGATATAATTTAAGATTTGTAATGACTCAATACAGAGTAGTTTTTTTAGTGAGATTAATTACAGTTTATTAATTTTATTAGTATAATTTTTAAAATTTCCAATAGTTGGAAGTTGCATTTTATGAGATGGAAGTTGCTATTCATGGCTTGAGTCATCTTAAAAGTAGTGATTTGAAAAAGGTAAAGAGGTTTCTTGATTAATTTTAAGCTAACAAAAAAAATCTGAGTTTGATCCTGTAAAAGATTTAAATCAAAGTAATGACGTAATACTGAATGGGTGAGCACTAAGGGTAAAGGGTTCCAAAGATAGAATTGATAATTGTAAGTTGATGAACAAACTTTAAATTGCCTTAAAATAAAATTGGAATAGTGAAAATACTCCGATTTCTTTATATCCCATGACTTTCAGCTTTCAACATTTTCATTAAGGTTTGCATCTATTTTAGAGGTATTTTTTGAAAGCTTGAAACCGTATGGCAGTTCACTTCAAAACCAATATCAAAAACTAGTCTGGGGATTTGGGTGTATCATTGAACGTCCAATTATTACTTAAGCTTGGCATAAATAGTTTTTGATAAACATGTGTGCAGTAAGATCAGAGAAAGGCAGAAGTAAATCCCTTCTTTTGTAATTTGATATTTATTTATAAAATAGCATTTATAAATTAGTTTATTTAAAAAACATGAAATTCATTTTTTTTAAAAAATCTTCAATCCTTTTGCATTTTTTTTGATTATCTCATTAACTTTAGTCTTTAACTGACTCCCCCTATTCTATGTTTCATATATGCAAGTCTGAGATCCTATATTCATTTATCTATCATTTGAAAAAAACAAATATCCCCCTAACTGATAAATTTTTATACTTCAGCTTCCGTTGTGCTTGATCTTATTATTATTGAGAACAAACTTGGACCAGTGTGTATGTATATGTATACTTTACCCTTTTTATTAGGGCAGAATGTACTAAAAAGCTAATTTTTTAAAAAATTTAAATTAAGATAAATATAAGTACTATAATTGTCATAATAATGTTTATAGGGATTTAAATTTTGTTAATATGAATTTATAAGTGGTTAAAAATGTTGTAAAGCTATTTTAAAAGTTAAAATAATAATAAGAAAGCATAATAAATTAATATTGTATGGTTGGGATGACTGGTCTTAATTATACTTAAAAAATATATTGAATATCTTGTTAAATAAACCTTTAAAAAACCATTAATTTTAATATGTGTAATATAATTGAATAAGTTATTAAATTTATCTTTTAAATTAAATTTATATTATATAATAATTATTTATTAGAGTTTTTGATTCCTATAGTGTATCAAGTGTTTTCAATTTTAGTAATGTTATAAAATGTCAAAATTTATTAGTCTAAATTTTTATTATTATATTTAATATTTTTTGTAATTAAATATTTATTTAGTTGTTTGCAGACAGTAAATTCAAAATTGCAACAATTGTCTGGAAAATTAGATCACATGATTGCTAATATATATGTATTGCGCAGGCATAGTTTTAGAGAATGTTTTTAAATACTTTATAAAAATCATTTACAGAAACACTTTATACATGATAAGAAATTTATTAATAAACATTATTTAATTATAAAGATATTCTAAACTACTAAATGTTAGCTAAAATTGCTACATTTGGATTAAATGTTGTAATTTCATAAAACTAATAAGAATTAATAAAATATATCATTTTAAAATATTTGTTTGATTATAAAATTGAGAATGAAATATTTATTATATTTCTGATTTTTAAAAGTACATAATTGGGAAATATGTAAATGGGTCTCTAATCTGATGATCTGTCAGCCAATTAAAATTGTCTAAAAAATAGGTATAAAAACTGTGTGTAATTAAAATTATTGGTTATTCTTATTGTTAGTATTATTCTTATTGGTTATTGTTTTAAAATTATTTTTTATAAAGTAGTATCAATTTGTTAACAGTCAATTATTTTAAAGTTTAATATAATTTTCTTTTATAAAAGTCAAAAGAATTAAATTAATGGTGTCGATTTGGTTTGCGCTCACATCCATTTTGAAATCTAAAGATCAGCCAAAAATACCATTAACACATCCAACTGATAAATGATATAAATATTGAATAAAAGTACTTTAAATACATATTTTAGAAATTATACTCTAGTAAAAATAATATGCTTTATTTCATATGGGCATATAGTATAATCTTTTAAAATTTGGAAATTATAAGCTTGGTTTGATCAGACTTCTGTAACTTTTGACGAATACTTCGTATTGGCCAAACCATCATCCCCCCCCCCCCTGCAAATTCTGATACTTTGCACTGTCATATTACAAATATTTTATGAAAATAAATTTTTAGAAAAAATCCTTAATAAAATAAAGCATATAATTTTTACTAGCTTATAATTGCTAAAATATGAAATTGAATTACTTTTATTCAATATTTATGTCATTTACCAATAAAATGTGTCAGTGGTCATTTTTAGATTTCGAAATGGCCATGAGCGCAAACTAAATCAGGACCGATTTTCGGTTTTATTTAGTGAGATAAGCTATGAGAAAATATGCATATATTTTTTTTATTATAAAGATCGTTATAACTTTATTAATGATCATAATTTTTATGATTCTTAGCTAAATAAACTATATTATATTTATTTTAAATACCTGATAGTAAATGAATATTTTAAATCCAACTCATTTGTATTTGTGTATAAGTTTGTGTGTAAAACCTTCTTATAATAGTCATGGTTGGATTAAGTAATGTGTAACTTTGTTTATTATTGGGAAAATTGCATAGTTATTTTACAATGTTGATTGTCTAAATCGATTTGAAATTTATAAAGGTAGTGACAGGGAAGTAAGAAAATGAAACCCTGAATGCTTATATTTATAGGATGTGTTAAGAAGATAGAATTAGCCTATATTATATCTAAGAAATTATTATGCAAATACAGTTAACGTAGGCCTGTACTTTGTGTTTATTTCCATGGACAGTGTTTTGATATTTGTATTTAATTGGTCTGTAAGTGATAAAAGAAAGGAAAGACATTATTTCCTATAGTATTAGATGAGATAGTACCAGTTTCGTCACACTGACTTCCATGTGGATTATTGAATTATTTTGTACTATTGACTCTTTACTCTAGTTATTCTTTCATCTCCTATGCATTGTATCACTATCGGAATTTCATTAGTAACACATCGTGTAGTCTTGTATTTTTAAAAGATGAATAAAGGATAAATTTAGAAAGATGAATTGTTTTAAAAATGTAAGATATATTTTTTTGGTATGAAAAGAAAATACAAATGATATTGAATGCATAATGCTAAAAATAATCAAGGAATCATAATTTTGCTTAATATTTTGATGATAAAGGAATTATAACTGCTCCTAATTTATATTTTTCAAATATTTTTGATGCTTTCGATTTTCCATAAATCAACAACATCATGTAGAACAATGCATATTTTACAATGAAACATCAAATGAAAAATATATTAATGTATGCTTATATTTTATTTAATTTTTTATATTTTATGTTTTTTGAACACAAAACACACATCATAAACTTAGAATAATGCCAAGCAAATTATTATTATTTCATGTGTCATAGCATCAGCCGGGAAGCGAACCCGCCAACCTATCGACAGCCAATGCTTGACACAAATTATTATTTTTATATATGAATAAACATTATTTTATTAGTTTAGTTTTCATTAACCTAGAATAAACCTAAGAATATGTTTTGGTTAATAAATATTTATGCTAAATATTTTATACTTACTGAAAGTAAAATAATATTTATTATTGACTGATCTAGTAATAAATTTAATATATAGTAAGTGAATAATAGAATTAGAGTAATTCTACATGATATGTATTCCTGAATAAAAATTCATAAGCTGGAGTGAAGGCTTACATATTTATGATTTTTAGATTGGAAATCTGTAACTCAATCTTTCTTTTATTTTTCAGTTTTGTATATTTTGTTTTAATTTTAATATAATATTTGTGAATTTTTAAGATTGTAAATATTTTTTGTATATAATTGTTTTATAGTATAGAATAAATTTGTTAAAGTTGTTTTTATAAAAGTTGTTGTCCGTGTTATTGTTGATCTGCTCACTACCACAAGATTCGATCCACAGAATTCAGAATTAAACATATATTTTGCACATTATAAATTTAAATGATTTATTTAATGATAAGTATTATTCAAAATATGACACAGCGATATCCTATAGTATGAGATTATTTTAATCATGATTTATTATTTAAAATACTGCCATATAATTAAGCACATTTCTTATTGTCACATATTGTTCAGATTATACTATACTTTTAATATGCCACAGGATAAATAAGAGAATCTTATTATTATTAGTGACCAGATTATTGAACAGTAAATATAGTACCAATTGTTAATTAAATTAAGTATAGGAGTATTATTTTTTATTATCTTTATTATTATTGTTTAGGTGTAGTTGAGAATGATACAAAATCCCTCATCATACTTGGCTACAGGATATTATAAACTAATTAGAGATTTTATTTGAAGAACCTGTGAACTTATATTTTAATAACAGAGAATATAATTTATTTAGTAATACTATATTAAATTATTTATAATATTTTTAAAGTCTTACGAATGCTATGGACTTTATATTATTATTTGAAATAAAAGGGGGGATAGTTAGTGTTCTTATGCCATTGAGATTGTATCTTTTGGGATATATGCTCAATGTAATCCTATTACTTTACCTTTCACCAAATGCCTCATTATTATTATTTTATTTATTTAAATCAAACCATATACACCTGGGTCTCGTTTTATGCGGATTTATTTAATGCGATTCATGTTTCTTCTTAATATCTTTGTATGCGATTTTCTTTTATGCGCTAAAAATTATTAGATCAGAAGTCGAGCTCCGATAATGCGCTATTACTTTAAATATAAATTTCGCGCACTCACACGTCATATTTAAAGTAATAGCGCATTATTGGAGTTCGACTTCCATCTAATAATTTCAATATTTTCAGCGCTTTATAATAGTACTGTAATAGATTTTATGCAATAAAGAAGTTCAAAATTCACTTAAAATCAGGATTTCCCCATTTTACATACACACATTAAATTTTACAAGATTATAATGTAAATCTGTTCAAACATTATAGATGCATATACTATGCATATTGTTGTTTTTGCATTTTAAATCACATTCTATTTTTGCCTTTTTAAAAAAGAGTACGTAATCAATTAATCATTTAGTGTCCGCAAGTAATAAATTTTACAAGATTATAATGTAAATCTGTTCAAACGTTATAGATGCCTATACTATGCATATTGTTGTTTTTGCATTTTAAATCACGTTCTATTTTTGCTATTTAAAAAAAGAGTACGTAATCAATTAATCATTTAGTGTCCGCAAGTTTATTTTTAAAAGATGAGTAACAGCGTTGGGCACAATTAAATTTGACAAAAATTAAAATCTGATTTTTAATTGTAATTAAGAATTTAAAAATTACATAATGTGATCTGAAATTAATGAGATCGTGAAACAATGAATTTGATTTTTAAACGAAATTGAAAAGTAAAAAATTAAGACAAAAATAAGAATTTAATTTTTGTTAGTTTTAATTAAATTTTGCCCAACAGTGGTGAGTAGATGTCTTTTTATTATCATAAGTCTAAGTTCTTATTTTTATTTTAAACTTTTAGTTTACCCTAATGGAGAGGAAAAAACACTCAAGAAAGTGAATTTCTTTGGAAACAAAAATTTCAATTTTAGATTGCTTAGTGAAATGGGAAGAATCAACAACGATTGGAAAACGTTTTACTTTGGGCGAATCCATTATAAGAGCAATTTATTGGGATTTAGATATAAAGGCCATAGAGTTGACAAAGATTATGTTGTGAAAATGGGATGGAGCAGAATATGGGAAAACTTAGATTGGGAAATGTAAAATAAAGTAGCTAACAGGTTTCTCTGGGCATAATTGCTGAGAGATTCTTGACTTCGTTTAAGGAGAAGCTACAGTACATCACATCACGAATCTGATGTCTCAAATAGCGATAATGTTTAAAATACCGTATATGTATGAAAAAGATGTAAATTACGCATAAAAATATGTTGTTTTGAATAAAATTAAATACTGTAGTTAATAAAAAAAGTTTGTCTTCTATCAATTTTTTTCAAATTTGAAATTTTTTATTAGTCATATTTTATTTCCCTATTTTTTTTTAATGCAAAGTTTAAAGTAATTTTACATTGTTGCTTTGCTTTTATGTGATTTTTGGAAAATTACAGTACTTATCCCCCATTTTTCAAGATAAGTCAAGTCTATTTTTGTGCGATTTCTTTTGTGCGCATTTTCTGAGGAACAGTTATCGTAAGATATTACTAAGAATTGTTTCTATTATATTAAGTTCGAAAGTTTTAGCCGGAGCATTTATTTTATTTATGTGTATTGATTTGAGTGATCGATGGTGAGGATACAATACCTATATTGTAATGGTAAGTGCCTTATTTAACAATTGGTAATGAATTCAGTTAATTAAATACTAAAAAAAAATACAATATTCGGCAAATTAAATTTTCATCTAGAAAATTTAACGCCAACTAATGGGCGACCATGTACATGGTGGAATAACTACATCAAAATTTTTAATTTACAAGTGGATAATAGTCACAAGCAACAATCAAATTGAATATGCATAAAAACAAGTTTCCATACACATACAATTATATTTCATGATCATTACTCCTCTCCACCTAATAATTTATTACACTAACAAAGATTGGGATGAAAAGTGACAAACAATAAAATTATTAACAAAAACAATAACTTTAATGAAAGAATGATAATGATTATTAAAAAAGTATTTATTTTTTTACAATTAAGAAAATTATATGGTGATCACAGGTGAGAGGGAAAAAATCTTTGCAACTTACAATCTCTTTGAAGATATCTATAGAAAGTTCAGTTGATTTACTTTACCATCTTTGTGAGTTCATATGTATATTTTGTACCCATAAACATGGGAACATGACCATTAATCATTAAATTTTAATATTTTCTGGCAATGTAATATTTTAGTTTCTTTTGGTTCCTTGGGTGGTAGTTTTCATATGAGTTTCCATTGCAATTTTCTTCTGAGCATTTAAAATGGGTAGATTCACAGATTAATTTACAGAAATACATTTCCAGGAGATAATCCCTTTAGATGGCTAGTTTTCCTTTTACAGCAAATAATTGCTAAATATTTCCTTAGCATTCAATAATGGTGAATAAATCGGCAGAATCAAGATGAATTTTTAAGTATATTTTTGCCTACAGCTCTATATTCAGTTACACTACTGGAAACGTCAAGGAAAGCATCCAGGAGGATTTTCTACTCCATACATAATATAGCTTTAAAATTTTTATAAAATTTCATTGACTTCTTGACAGTAAGAGACATTATGGTGAAGTATGTTCCAATTCTTTTCCCAGTTTCTTGAAAAGCAGATGAGTTTTGAAAGCTTCTGTTGGTTCCCATAGCAACGTTTTTATTTTTTTTTGCAGTCATTTTCGACTGGTTTCCATAGCAATGTTTCTTTTATTTAAAGTTATAATATTAGTTTTTAAAATAAAAAAATAATAACACATTTTATCTTGACACTTTTAAAACACATAAAATTTATTCTATATACAGTGACCTTTAGTATTTTGTTATATGTTATAATGACATTCAAAATATTAGCATACCAGAAATGCCTGTAAACTCAGATGTGAGGGTTACTATATAAAAGGCATTTTGTGAGTTCATCCATGTTAAAAAAATTAATATTAATGTACCGATGTTTCAACTTGATCACACAAGTCATCTACTGGGTGATAAATGGTAGAAAGATGATTGTAGAGGCGCTACAATCACTGACTTGAAAAAAAACATTAAAACTCCACCAACAGCAAACATATTAAATTAAAATACGTTCTTTAAAAAAAATCTTTCCAAATAGAAGGGAGTTTGCATTTATCATCTCGCTTACTGATACAATCTGGTCTTTTTAGTATCTCAATGGCTTCTCTGATTTTACACTGGTAGAGATTATCTCATCTGAATATAATCCTGGTACTAGAAAAATCAATTTTATGACCTGAATCTATTGTATGGAGAGTCCTGATGATGAGTGTTGCTTAACCGCATTAGCATGGTCATCTGATGCGACAGTTGCTCATACCTATGTAAGAAGCTTTACAATTATCACGAGATTTCATAAACATCACAAGATTCAAGAGGGATTGAATCCTTAGTCTTGGTTATTATGTTACTGATTTTTTGATGAGTAGAAAATGCTGTATTTATATTATAGCGTTTTAATATATGTCGAATACTGTCTGTGGTTCCTTTTACATATGGAACACAAATCCTAATAGCTGATCTACTTTTTGTTTCCTATTTTGGCCATTTTGGGTTTGCATTAAGGTTTTTTAAATAAATTTATCATTATAACTATTTGTTAATAAAACACCATTAATATGATTTATTTCTCTCAGATGTGACTTATCTGAAAGGTTAAATGTTCTATTTAAAAGAGTTTTGGCTACAAAAGCAATTTGGATTGGGTGATGATGAGAATGTAAATATCTGTCTGTGCGTATATTCTATCTGTAAATGGAAAATGTTAGACTATTTGGTATCCTGGTGACTAGTAGATAAAGAAAATGAAGTTTTCCATCAGACTTTATCTCCATTGTAAACTTGATATGAAGATGCATATTATTTAAATGTGAGAAAAAATGATCTAATTTATTTTTTCCATGTGGTCATATGACAAAAATATCATCTATGTATCTGAGCTGAAGATGGATATTATTTAAATATGAGAAAAAATGATTTAATTTATTTTTTCCATGTTACCATATGACAAAAATGTCACCTATGTATCTGAGCTGAATAAGAGGTCTTAAAGATGATGATTTTAAAGCACAAGCTTCTAATATTTTCCATGAATAAATCAGTTATTACTCCCGAGATAGATGAGCCCTTAAGAGTACCAAAAATTTGTCTGTAATGCTGTCCATTGTACACAAAATATGTGTTTAAAAGACAATGTATAATTAAAGCAATAATATGGTTTGGCAAATTGCAGTGTTGGGAAATTACATTTAAAGCTTCATTAATTGGAATGTTTGTGAACAAAGACACATCAAAACTGACCAGAATATCATTAGCATTAATTTAAACATTTTTTAAAACAGAAATAAAGTAAAAAGACTTTAATATAAGATTTGATAGATGGAATTATAGGTTTAATGAAATCAGATAAATATCTAGCTAGAGTATGAAATGAAGATCCTATTGCACTTACTATTGGTCAAAGGGGGGTATCTGGTTTGTGAATTTTTGGTAGTCCATAAAATTTTGGACAGACACCTGGTTTTTCACGAATTATTTTATTTTTTTATCTCTGTTTCAATAGGCGATTTATTAATAATGGCTTTTGTTATTTTTTCCAAATAAGTAGTATGATCTTCTTTTGATGGCTTATAAATTTTATTATTAAGTAAATCTAAAATTTTATTATGGTACATGTCACGAGCCATAACAACAGTAGCATTACGTTTATCAGCTGGAAGTACAACAATTGATTTGTCCGATTTTATATTATTTAATGCTTGTCTTTCTTTCTTTGAAATATTTTTAGGAAGCTTAGCCTTTTTTAAAATATTGCAAATCTCGGCTCTAGCCAAATCAGTTGTTGAAGAATCTATTTTATCAAGAGTTAATTCAACATTACAAACAATTTTCTTAAAAGGTATCGGGGTAGGTGCTAATGCAAAATTAAAACCTTTCTCTAAAACTGAAACTTCATCTGTAGAAAGGGCTTTCTTAGTTAAATTATAAACGATTTTTTGATTTGGATACGTAATGATTGGTGATTGTGTTTCAATTAGCATTTGTAATTTTTTGTTTTGTTTGCTGTTACAAATTCTGAATCTTTAATGGATCTAAAATTCGCAATACAATCAAAACAAGTCCACAGTACAGGATATGTTTTATTACTAAGGAATAAACGTAAATCTAGCAATACTTTTATCACTTTTGTCTAGTTTTTTCCTAGTTTTTTTAATAAAAGAATTTAAAATAATATTGCTTGTTTTCCTTAAAATTTTACTAATATTGTAATTTTTCTTATGAAATATAATTTTACAACAAATGGGTATAACGTCGTGATTTCTACACGCCAATAGGAAAGATAAATTACTAAGTAACTTACATTTCTTAATCCACGTTCTTTCAAATATTCGAAGCTGTTTAAATATTTCCTCCCCATAAAGGTTAATATTGTTGATACGAAGATTTTCACGGGTTGCACATATAAAAGACATATTTTACGGGTTCATCCGTGTTAAAATTTTTTTAATATTAATGTACCGACGTTTCGACTTTATAAATGGTAGAAAGACGGTAATAGAGGCGCTGCAATCACTGATTTGAAAAAATATTAAAACTCCACCAATAGCAAAAGTATTAAATTAAAATGTGTACTTTAAAAAAAATCTTTCCAAATAGGAGGGAGTCTGCATGTATTATCTCACTTATTGATACAATCTGGTCTTTTTAGTATCTCAGTGGCTTCTCTGATTTTACACTTGGAGAGATTATCACATCTGGATATGATCCTGGTACTAGAAAAATCAATTTTATGACCTGAATCTATTGTTTGGAGTGAGAGTGCTGATGATGATGAGTGTTGTTTAACTGCATTAACTTGTGTATCTCTCCTAACACTGATGCGACGGTTACTCATACTTATGTAAGAAGTTTTACAATTATCACATGAGATTTTATAAACACCATGAGATTCAAGAGCGATTGAAACCTTAGGCTTGGTTATTATGTTACTGATTTTTTGATGAGTAGAAAATGTTGTATTTATATTATAGCATTTTAATCTATGTCCAATATTGTCTGTGGTTCCTTTTACATATGCAACACAAATCTTAATAGCAATCTATCTTCTTTTTGTTTCCTATTTTGGCCATTTTGGGTTTGAATTAAGGCTTTTTTAATAAATTTATCATTGTAACTAATTGTTAATAAAACACCATTAATATGATTTATTTCTTTTCTCAGATATGACTTATCTGAAAGGTTAATTGCTCTATTTAAAAGAGTTTTGGCTACAGAAGCAATTTAAGTTGGGTGATGATGAGAATGTAAATATCTGTCCGTGTGTGTATTCTTTCTGTAAATGGAAAATGATGGACTATTTGGTATCCTGGTGACTAGTATATCAAGAAAAGGAAGTTTTCCATCAGACTTTATCTCCGTTGTAAACTTGATATGAAGATGCATATTATTTAAATATGAGAGAAAATGATCTAATTTATTTTTTCCATGTTGCCATATGACAAAAATATCATCTATGTATCTGAGCTGAAGATGGATATTATTTAAATATGAGAAAAAATGATTTAATTTATTTTTTCCATGTTACCATATGACAAAAATGTCATCAATGTATCTGAGCCGAAAATGCATATCATTTAAATATGAGAAAAAATGATCTAATTTATTTTTTCCATGTTGCCATATGATAAAAATGTCATCTATGTATCTCAGCCGAATAAGAGGTCTTAAAGATGATGATTCTAAAGCACGAGCTTCTATATTTTCTATGAATAAATCAGCTATTACTCCTGAGATAGGTGAGCCCATAGGAGTACCAAAAATTTGTCTGTAATGCTGTCCATTGCACACAAAATATGTGTTTAAAAGACAATGTCTAATTAAAGCAATAATATGGTTTGGCAAATTGCAGCATTGCGAAATTACATTTAAAGGTTCATCAATTGGAATGTTTGTAAACAAAGACACAACATCAAAACTGACCAGAATATCATTAGCATTAATTAAAAAAATTTTTAAAATAAATAAAGTGAAAAGAGTTTTTAATATACGATTTGATAGATGGAATTGTAGGTTTAATGAAATCAGACAAATATCTAGCTTGAGTATGAGTTGGAGATCCTATTGCACTTATTATTGGTGGAAAGGGGGGGGGTATCTGGTTTGTGAATTTTTGGTAGTCCATAAAGTTTTGGACAGACACATGATTTTTCACTAGGGATTATTTTATTTTTTTATCTCTTTTTCAATAGGCGATATATTAATAATGGCTTTTGTTGTTTTTTCCAAATAAATAGTATGATCTCCTTTTGATGGCTTATACATTTTATCATTAAGTAAATCTAAAATTTTATTATGGTACATGTCACGATCCGTAACAACAGTAGCATTACGTTTATCAGCTGGAAGTACAACAATTGATTTGTCTGATTTTATATTATTTAATGCTTGTCTTTCTTTCTTTGAAATATTATTTTTTGGAAGCTTAGCCTTTTTTATACCCACTTGTAAAATTATATTTCATAAGAAAAATTACAATATTAGTAAAATTCTAAGGAGAACATGCATAATTATTTTAAATTCTTTTATTAAAGAAACTCGGAAAAACCTAGACAAAATTGACAAAATATTGCTGAATTTACGTTTACTCCTTAGTAATAAAATATATACTTTACTGTGGACTTGTTTTGATTGTATTGTGAATTTTAAATCCATTAAAGATTCAGAATTTATAACAGAAAAAACATTATAAATGCTAATTGAAACACAATCACCAATCATTACGTATCCAAATCAAAAAATCGTTTATAATTTATCTAAAAAAACCCTCTGTAAAGATGAAGTTTCAGTTTTAGAGAAAGGTTTTAATTTTGCATTAACTCCTACCCGGATATCTTTTGAGAAAATTGTTTGTAATGTTGAATCAGCTCTTGATAAAATAGATTTTTCAACAGCAGATTTGGATAGAGCTGAGATTAATTTAAAAAGGCTAAGCTTCCTAAAAATAATATTTCAAAGAAAGAAAGACAAGCATTAATAATATAAAATTGAACAAATCAATTGTTGTACTTCCAGCTGATAAAGGTAATGCTACTGTTGTTATGGATCGTGACATTTACCATAATAAAATTTTAGATTTGCTTAATGATAAAACTTATAAACTATCAAAAAGAGATCATACTACGTATTTGGAAAAAACAACAAAAGCTATTATTAATAAATCGTCTATTGAAACAGAGATAAAAAATAAAACAAAATATTATAATATTTGTTAGCTTATTGGTATAATATTTATTGTAAATAATGCTTATAATAAAAAAAATCAAATTTAGAATCATAATTATATTATAAAATAGTATTTTTTTAAGGAGCAGTATCAAATACCAATTGTAGCCTTAACATTATAAAACTACAGTTGTCACGAATAATGAAAAATATATATGAATTCAAATGTGCTTCTTAAAAGCTTTTACCTAAATAAAGTAAAAGTTAGGTAAACAACTATCCCTACATAACATAAACATATTTTATTCATCTAACATTGTTATAAAGATTAGAAAATAAAATTAAGATGTCACTTACTGCTGTATATGATTTTTTTTTTAAAAAAACCCATCAAAATATCTTTTTAAAAGACCTGTTGTACATAATTACATTATTTCAGAAAAAGTGTTTAAAGCTATTTAATTCAGTATAAAGTATACAATTTAAGAAAAGAAATATAAGTTCCAGTTATTACTTTGGGTGAATAATGGCCATTAATGTATTTTATTAAAAAATTACAATCTTCCAAATTCTGATTTACAAAGTTTATGATGTAAAATGGCTTCTTAAATGAATTTAGATGTTTCTGTAAAGAAACCATACCAATCAAAATCCATGTTTCTGTAAAAAAACCATACCAATCAAAATCCTTTTATATTATAATAAACTCATCTAAAATTAATTCTTAATATATAATTATTTTCATTCTGGTACATTTCTTTTTTAGATCTATCCCACTTTAATAAAAACTGTCTTGTGAGTTCCTCAATCCTATTGCACACACCCCAATTTTTCTATATAGAATCGAAGAAATTTTTTTTACCTCTTTCATTACCTTTGCTTTTAAATTTGTCCTAATCTTCAAACAGTTTGTCCTGATCTTTCTCCAAAGAATAAGTGTTCAATACTTTCCCATTTCCTACATAAACCACATTTGCATTTCAAACGTTCATTCTTGGCTAATATAAAGCTTTTGCCTTCACCCCAAATAACAAACACCTTCCTGTAATATTGTCATACGTCCTTTAATATTTGATATAATTTTTATTCTTACATAATACAAACTTTTTTTATTTATATTTATTTTATTTTTATACAGCTCCATCTGCTGTCACTTTTTCCAATTAAATCTTCACACTGCATTCAGAATATTATCCAAATTTGTACTAGTAATGGCTACATGCAGTACATTTTACCACTGTCAATTTTTAAATGCCCTAGTTTCATATTATTTTTGAATTAAACAGATGTCCATCTCAGTACCTTCCTAAATATGTCTCTATTTTACAAAAATCAAAATAGTGTGAATTTTCCTTGCATGATTTAAGTTTTATGTAACTTTGTTTTGGACTTGACCAATGTCTTATTGCATGGAATCTACACTTAAGTAATATAATACCTCTGTTTTGTGCGATCTATAATTGTGTCTTTTTTAAATAAATATATTTTTTATAAATAATTTTTAAAATAATAAAAATCAAATTTATTTTATCACATGAATATATTTTTTCTAAAAGAATTCATCAACTGTATTTTAAGAAATTGTTTATGCGGTATTGCTTTTTGTCGTCTAAGGTTTTCATGCATGTGTTTTAGCACTCAAAAATATAAACTGATTGCAACAAGATGTTGATCAATGGCAACTTTTTTCCAGATAAATATTTCAACTGCTAACTTATTCATGGTATATAAAATTTTAAAGAAAATTAAACAGTTGGATTTTTTAAAAACATTAGTAAAATTGCTTGCAAATCCAAACTTAAAGAAAAGGTTCTTAACATATTTAAAGAATAATAGGAAAATTTGAAGCAACTAATAAGAACAGTGACAATAATGTAGCTGACAAGATAATTATTTTTATTTATTTTTTATAAATGTCTATTTGGAACTATAATTTTACAATAAAATACTGCTTTTCTAGTGAGTGGTAATATTTACTTTGTGTAGGATTTACATTACAAAATTTCATGTAGCCATTGTGGGTTAAAATATGTTTTAAATTTTTCTTACAGACTATTACTCTTTTCATAAGATTCTACTTATGTTATATTTATTATAAGAGAATAATGATAATTTCTTAATTCATTTGTTCTTACAATTTTTTCAGCCCTCCTAAGTATACAGATTTCTTTTTCTATTTAGTATTTTATTTCCTCATCATCTGTCTCATTGTCTATTTTATTTATTATTATTGTTTCCTTTCCGTTACTATGTTTTTAAAACTATATTTAACAATATTTTTATTATGTAAAGGAAGAGAAAATGTGTGTGTTTTTTAATAAAATCAATATAAATATTTAAAAAATAATACTTTTTATAATTTAATTACAAAACTCGGCAGTTTACAAGTTTTTATTATCTTTTTTTAACGATTTTACTAAACATATTTTATTAATTGCTAACAAGTTTTCCATGGCAAATTTTCACTCTTAAATTCAATTATCTTCCATTTGCTTTTGCTCTTTTCCAATATTGTCAAAATAAGCGTTGGCATGGAAATGCCTATCTTGGACATAATCGCATCAACAAATAACTGTTCATCAGTATGGATTTACCTTATTTTGGATGCTGCTCTATCACCCTCATCTTCAGTTAGTGAATGGTTATCATTAAGGCTATTTTCAAATTGAAAATATTTGGGTTCGGTCTCTCCAAGAGATTATGTGATAGCCAAGTAGTGGAAATGTTAACTTGATCTTTGGTTTTAGAACCTGTAGTTCTACTATGTGTTCATATTAAAACAACTGGATTCAACTTGCTTTTGAACCATAGAAATAACTTAAGTCATTCCTATTAGACTCATTAAAGCATTCTTTTGCATCATGTAAAACATTTATTACTGCTTTTTATAAGTGTTCACACATGTTCTTAATTTTGTTCTCTATTTTTATCTAATTAATTAACTTTGACATTATAATACATTACTCATTTGTCTTAATCTCTCTATCCCTCAAATATTCACTGCATATAAATACATTCTATTTATCTAAAATACCTGCAACAAGCATCTTATTACACCTATAATAAATCAAAACCAAAGTAACTCATACTTATTTTCCTTGGATGAATATCATTTGTGGCCATTCCATCTATCATATTTAAAACTGTAGACACTACATAGATTTCCATTCCTCTAGGTCAGGAAATGTCAGAAACAAAATTTTATTAACTTAATGGCTATATGATAAATATAAAATAATATTTACAATGAGATGTTTTCTTTTCTCCTTTTTTTCTTCTTTATATAATAAATACCAACTTAGTCTTTTAAATATTTTAACTTAAAGTTGAATTCCTTTGATGATGATGATGATGATGATGATTATTATTATTATTATTATTATTTAAAAAATACAATTTAAATATTCTCTAATAGATACTGTATTATTTTGAAAGTGACAAACTTCATTTTCCTATTGTTTTAAATAATAAGTACAAACAATATATATGTATATATAGTATTTAGTAAGTAATATATTGTATTTAATTGTTTTTAAAAATGTTAGATGCTTATATTAAAATAAAAAATTCAGAGGTGATATTAAAAATGCAATTAAGATGGTTGGATAAAGTGAATGAAAAGTTACTGTAATAAAAATGTGGGTCACCAAAATTGGTCATTTTAATTGGTTTATTGTTTGGGAATCCATAAAATCTTTAAGCAACAGAAGGGGACCCACTGGGTCACAATCCCTAGATCTTGAATTCAGAGTTTGCATTATGAAGAATAGTAATTCATTTATGGTTTAATTTAAAACCATAAAATTAAAAATATGTGGTGGTTACTCAGTATACATTGTTGATATAGTCAGCAAGTGTTCAGTTATGAAAAGTACTAAAAATTCTTTTAGATTAGTAGTATTCTTTTTTGAGTGTGCAAGTATGCATGTCCATGGTAAGATATGCAAAAGCATCATATAAAAACTTATAACATTTATTAAAATGAATTTTAAATGAATTTAGTCCATGGAAGACTGTTTAAATTAAAGCAAAAGAGCTTGAAATTATATATTTTTTAAAAAAGTTAATTTGATTAGATTTGTAGATAACAAAAATGAATCTATAAATTTGGTTAGTATTAGTAATTAAAAGATAAGAAAAACTTCAATTTATTATGTATTTTCAATTTCTAATCTATTGAGTATTTTAGTTAAAAAAAGAAAAAGAATTTGTAAAAGTGATTAAAAGGAGATACATTCTTTCATCAGTGCTGGACTAAGAATTAAAAAAAAATTGAGTGTAGTTCTAATTTTTGGGAAGAGCAGAGGAAACTTTTTGATTCTGTGAACTCTTCTAACATGGCTGAAATATATATATATATATTGCTATGATTAAATATAAATTATCTTTGCTAGAAAGAGAAACTTTTGATTATGGATGATAATTATTATTTGTTAATACAGTTACAGAAAATGCATTGTTAATTAACATAGTGTACCACCCATCATAGTTATATAACAATCTTCTAAAAAACTACTTGAACTTGACTTCAATGCCATAACTCTGGATTAATTATAACTTACATGAAGAATATGTGCCTCTATTTTTTTTTTTGAAAATGGAACAAGTTGGGGGGGGGGATATCACAAGTTTTTATGCCCTTGCTGATAAGGAATGGACTTTTATAAAAAAATATACCATGGTAAGACCTTTCCTTTTGAATCTTTAATGACAGAAAATAGAAAGAGCTTTAATAAGTCAGTATAATCGGATTACTTTATTAGAATTTATTTCATGTGTATGCTGAGCCACGTGTGATTTAATTGTAACTGTTAAATATATGGTTTAGTTTTCAAAATTCAAGTTATCAGTGCCATTTTATATACAGTTTTCACTTCAAAGGTCTACATTAGCACATATCAGTTCAGTGTTAAAAAAGTTAAATTAGAATGTTTAATGACTAAACAAATGGTGAGTGTTATTGTGAATTGAGATTATGGAATTTGAAATTGACCCATTCAACAGTTTTTATTATTTTTTCACAAATGAAAAGATTGGCACCCTCCTCTGAATAAAGACTGAAAATGCACACCTTTTTATTTAAATCAAATTACTTTTGAGTGGTAAATCTATTTTGAATCATGAGTATTGATTTTGAGGAGATGATTGGAAAATATAACATGTTTTAAGTTCAATCATCTCCATTATTATCTACTTCATAAATGATTCTATGAAAATTGCATTGATTAGTTGTATTTTAGTCTTCACAGATTTCTGGTACATAATATATATATATATATATGTACAATTTTATAATTGAACAAACCATAGGGAATGATAAAATGTTTTATCAGAGATAAGAAAAAAAGATACATATTGTAGGATACTGTGAAACAACTGGATCTTGGGAAAAGATTGTAGAAATAAAAATAGAGATTATGATATATTAACAATGAGCATTAGCCAATTGCTCAACAAGCTTTGTGATAAATGCTTAAGAGATTTGGGTCATGTGATCTATGACTCTTATTTTGACTGCTCAACAAGCTTTGTGATAAATGCTTAAGAAATTTGGGTCATGTGATCTATGATTCTTATTTTGACTATTATGACATATTGCTTAAGGTCCAAGAATAAAAGAAATTTTATAGTTAGTACTCTGGTAAAGAATGGATTAATGATGGTAAGATCTAAAACATTTCCAAAAGATAGTACTCGGGTATATTCGCTAACTAATTATGAAAATGATACAAAAACTCGTATAAAAAAATAGAAAAGCATTAAGAGAAATTAAAATAATTATATAACAATAGAGAAAAATGACAAAATTGTTGGAGTTAAATTTGAATGGAGAGTTGGTTTTCCATATCATATGATCTTTTAAGAAACCGCCATACAATTTTTTTTTTATCCATTAATTTTATTTGCTATACAATCTTATTTTACACTATTAACAATAAAATAAAATAAAAAACAACAAATTTTATGGATAAAAATTTTTTCAACAAAAATTTGAAGTTGGCATAAATTAAATTTATAGGGTTAGTGTTTGTAAAAAGTATTGTAAAATTAAATGTGCATATTTCTCAAATCGAGTGTCCAATCTTAAGCCACTTTACAAATAGAAATACATGCAGTAATTTTATTTATAATACTTTATCTATGTTTAACTTTATTTTATGGTAACAAAGCTTTTTGTAATCACAAAGCATAAACCCTGCTATTGGTCAGAAAAAGTATAATTAGTTAGACAGAATTATAACAATATCATTGATATTTTATATTTGGAAATTTATGGGTTTCTTTAGCAATTTCCACACACATTTTTTCCCAGCAGTTATGAGTAATGCAAAAGATAATTTGTCAGATCATAATATATTTCCCTCATTCTTGTGAAATTGTCATCCCATCGCTCCATATATATGGTTAATAGTGAGGATAAGGGATTTAAATTAAAGCATAATTTTAAAGTAAAATATTGTATGATGTAACATGTATTGAAAAATGTATATATAAAAAGTTATATTTATAATTTGATAATGTAATACATTAATGTATTTTGTATATTTTACAGCTCTGAAGAAGACTATTGTGTAGTCGAAATTGTAAGCATAAAAGAATGCATAGAGACAAGTGCTTAAGTAAAGTGATTTATTTGTATGTATGCATGAATAAATAGAAAATAAAGAAAGGATAATTGTTTCAATTTAATTTTACCGACTTAATCAAGTAAAATTTTGTATAGATCTTTTTTTTTATTATAGTAATCTGTTGCAAATAGTTTTGCCTCATATGCTGAATTTGGTCCTTCAAAAATTCAAACCCCTGCAGTGAATTGCCAAGTCAAAACCTTCCAGTTAGGAAAACTATAATGATTTAGTTAGCTCATATTTAATACTTTTACCCATGTTTGAATGAGAATTATTAGATTGCTTTGATAATTAGCACATATTATATTGTCCAATCTATGAGAAATATAAATGTCAATTTGTCAGAACACGTGTTATCCTTACTATTCTTGTTTCACGTCATAATTCCAAATATTTATATTTTTCAAATAGAAGTTATTTTTGATTAACTCTTCAGACTAAGCTAAATTCTTGAAATTGTAAGTAATCAAATAATTTGTTACTTGAGAGATCTTAAGACATTCAAATACCAGTCATGACTGAATTGATGTGATCCACAGATGTTGAACTCACATCTACAACTCTATTGATACTGCAAATATTCATTTCCTTATTAAGTGATTAAATATAACTAATTGACTTGATATGAAAAGTTTACTTTAAAATTATTGTAATAAATCGTAATACTTTTATTAATTTATCCCAAGATACTTTGGTATTAAAACTGCAGTGACATCATCATCTGGTGATAATTATTTTAACTTTGCATTTTCCTAAAATAACATCTGCAAAGAGATCTTTGGACAAACTTAACTGATCAATTTCTTTATACCAAAATGGCAACCTAAAATTTTATTTTAAAAAACAAACATTTATTTAGCTTCTAACAATGAGCACATTTATTATAATGAAAAAATGACAATCACTGTGTCAATGGACGTTTTTGATGCCATTCAATATGGAAATGAAAACATTCTTTTGTTTGTGTAATTGCCTCTACATAAATTTGACCAAATATGAATCAAGATGCTGATGCACATTTCCTTGTTTTTATTCCTCCATTTGGCCAAACCCAAAGTCATTTTACATTCTGCATGTGGATACTGGTTTCTGGGTCAATAAAGTTATAACTATGGTTTACTGAAAATGTTCATAGTCGGCGGCTCACAGTTCATCCATTTTATATGATTTGCAACAATCTGAGTAATTTGTGGAGTTCTCGACATTCTCTTTGATGGCTTGCATTAGAGTTGGCAGTGCTGTTGGGATTCTGATAATGAAGCATTGATCCATCTCCCATAATTCTTCAAACATCCATTGCCTTAGAAGTATTCAGCCAATCTGGTTCTTCACTTACTAAACAGACTTTCATCAATTTTGACAACTTTCTGGGGGTCTCCAATTTTGTGTTTCCCTCCAGCTAACATGGTAGACAAACACTTAGTGGAGTTAGTTGTTTCAACCAGTGATGGTTTTGGCTGTCATTCTAGCTGGTCTTTACACAATTTGATAGATGTCAATTGTCACAACCAGTTGTAGATGAATCTTAGCATCCTGACATACATGATTCTGGAGCCCTGGAACATTCTCTTATGCATGATCATTTTCTTATCATAATCTACAACATAAGATGTAAAGCTTATATTATTTCCTTTGTCACACACTTTTTTAGATGGCACCATATTTGTGGAAGAAATGGACTGTGTCCTGTTCAGTGATGGGTAGCTCCCAAGTTTTAATACTCTTGTTGTTGTATACATAGGTTGAGAGTAGAGAAAAAAATCAGTCAGCATTTTAAGAACATGGTGACCTATATATGTGACATGGATTAGTCATGCCAGGATACTTGGATGACATCACAGCATAGTTTAAAATGTAAAATTAGCAGCAAAAGCAAGATTTTCTGTAAAAACTTTAGCGGATTGAAATATTAAGTAATATTCAGGTAAATAATTATTTATTTTGTCTTTTTAAAAGATTGTTTAATTTGGTATTTAATTATAGATTCTTTTGTGAGGTCGATTTTCAATCACAGCAGCTTTTGTACCAAAAATACAATAAACAAAATCAGTCTTCTAAGTGTTAGCAAATTTTAAAGCAATCTTTCGCTTAAAGACTTCTAACTTTATGTTGAGGCAGAAAATTTTCCTTATGTGCATTAGTTACATCCATTATTAATTCAAGCATTGAATAGTTTGTTTACAAAATCAAAATTTCATTTAAAAAACCTTTATTATTATTATCATAACTAATCATATATTCCCAAAAGATTAAAAACATAACTTTCCGCATTTATATACTACTGCATTCAGACTCCCACCATAATTATTCTGGAAATCAAATTTTTTTTTTTTTATAAAAAAACCCATTGATGTTGCCATTTCGCTGAATCCTGGCTCTAAAAAACTGACCCCCCCCCCTTCGTATTACAGCTTCTCAATGTTTCAGTATCGAAAGAAAAAATATTCCTATTAAACCAAAAAAATCTTATTTTTCAGCCCTCATAAGCTTAAGTAAAACTAAGTTCAGGTAAACTATCATTAATCCAAAATCTCTAGTTTCAGTGCTTTTGGGGATTTGAAAATCTTTTGGATTATAGCAACATCCTCTCTCCCAATTAATTAAACTCTGCTGAAAATGTAAATAAACACAAAATTTTATATTTACGATTTATTTATATTGAAATTAATTTCACTATATACGTCAAGCGTATTAACTCTCAAATGTAAATAGTGGGATTTGAATTCAGGATCTTTCAGTCTATTTATTTTCCACTCTATCTCAAACAAGCGATACACATGATCAAATACGTGCGAAAAAGATAGATGATCTCCAACATATGTATTTCATGCAAATCCAGCACTCATCAGATCTAGCCCAACTGATGAGTGCTGGTTCTTCACAAAATGCATATATTGGGGACCATCTATCTTTTTCACACGTGTGGTCATGTGTGTTGGCTATTTGAGGTAGTGGAGGATGAATAGATTGAAAAATTCTGATTTCAATCTCTATTTACATACATAAAAAACATTCAGTGTAAGCAAATTACATACTACTTTAGAATTATTTTATATGTTAGTATAAGTTCAGCACATCCCTCTACTATTAATCAATATGGATCCAATAACATGAAGGGTTAGATTGATATAATTTCTACGTAGGTATGACTACGTTATTGGTTTTCAATGAAATGAATGGTTGAATAGTTGGAAGGGTGAGAAGATTAAAGACTTTCCATTAAAGTTTGTGGAATTGCTATCTTAATATAAATTGAACATCGATTGTATATATATGTGGGAGATGATGTTCTGGTCCAACTGATGAGTGCTGGCTCTGCGTGAAATACACATTGGGGATCATGCATATTTTGTACATGTATGTGGTTATGTGTATCGGTTGCTTGAGATAGAGTGGATGGTGAATAGACTGAAAATCCTGAGTTCAAATCCCTCTATTTGTATATATATATATATATAGGAAACATTTAGTATAACGAAATGACCTACTGCCTTAAAACAGAATTATCTTTGTACATTAATAACGATAACCATAACTTAAAATGTTTATATAGAATCAGAATTTTTATAAAGCAATAATTAAAATAGTATTTAACTTGCTCAGATAATAAAAGTTTTTGAACTACGGTTTTGGATTAATGATAGTCTATACCTACTGCTCTCTTTAAAGAAAACATATTTTAATGTTTATATAATCCCCCCCCCCCAGAGTGTAACTAATGTTAATAACTTTTAATTGGGGTCTAATATTTCATTCATTCTTCTGTAAATATATTTAAAGATCTTAGTGAATTTTTTTATCCATTAACAATACTAAATAAAATTATACCCGGCAAGGTTTTCTTTAGAGCATGCAGTATTCAGATCGATTCTGAACTCAAACTTGAGCAATAAAGCCATTTGATTACGTAATAAAATTGCAAATAATAATATGCTATACAAAGAAACTCTTTGCTGATTGGTCTTTCTTATAGCTGTTAACATTCATTGACTCTTGACTTTTTTCCAGTAGTATGTCGTATTAGTTTATCTTGAAACTTTAATTTTTAGCTTAGATGCAATATCTAATTTGTATTTACTTTGGTATGCAATTTAGTGTGACATCTGAAAAGGGGTCTTATAGAAACTAGTTCAAAAGCAGATGAAAATCATATGAGATAATTTATCTTTTACTAATGTAGATATCATTTTTTTTATCCTCGAACTGTAAGTCACATTTCTAAATCCAGATTTGTGGCAATCACTCCAAACATTAAAGATAGATTGAAGCAATCGAAATAGCTTGTAACGAATAGTTCTCCATCTCTAAAGTTCTTATTTGGTCAAATGCTGAATTTCACAATGAGTCAAAAATATTGAGAAAATCTTCTAAGATAGACTACATAGATACAACCTTCACAGTTAGGTTTGAATACAATTCAATTAAAAAATAATTTTATTTGTACCATCAAATAGCACAATGAAGCTAATTTTAAGGTGTCAGCTCAACCTTTGGAATCATGCAAATATTTTTAGGCATTCAAGTTATGATTTTTTTTACTGACACAGCCAATGCTCTGTGAAATTTAGAGCAATAGTAAATGGATAAATTTAAAAGCTAAAAGTCCTTGATTTGAACACAACCTGATACTTGTAGTGTTTAACATCACAAGATCTATCTAGCAACTGATTGCGGATCTGTCTCCTTTCAATGAGTCCTTAGAATTCAAACTAAAACTAATGCAATAAATGACTCTACAGGAAAGCTCTTGAAAACATGACATCATGTGATATTGTAGTTGATAATTTGTTTACTTTGATCGGTAGCTAATAAAATTTCAATACTTTCTTTTTTGGGGTAAATTCATGTGGGATCATTTGAGATGGCCTTCGATAATCAAATGTTCACACAAGCATCTTTGAAGTATAATTTTAATCAAATTTACATATTTCTTAAGTATCTCACATATAAGGCCAAGTACATAAATTAAACAATTTAGATGTTTTTACTTGTGTTGAACATATTAGAATTATTCCTTCATCACTTATATTTCTGTTTTTGATTACCTGTTTTAATGAATTCAATGATCTTTTAATGCATAGTTATGGGTAATACAAACTATTGTGCTGCACAATGGACACACGGTTTAGATCTATTTATGGTTATCTGTTTGATAATGAGAGTAGCAACATTGGAACAACTATGCTGTTACCTTGCTTTGTCATTTCATTGCACAGTATTTTATTATCCAGTTTTAATAGTTTACCTACAGAACAAAGTTTTTCATACATTTATTTATACTGTCATATTTTTATTTTCTGTATATCATCTATAATCTTCATTACTTTTTACAACGCTTTCTTACAACCCACTATTGACGGTTTTTATTACTCCAGCAATCTTCTTCAGAACTATAACAAACACAATACAAATATATGAACATATAATTGTACATTATATATATTCTATCTTATAGTCATATGTCTTTATATACTTCTCTATATAATTATCACCTTTTTTATATTCTGTATAGATGACATTAATATTATAAGGATTTGGCAATGCGATAAAAAAGATAGAGGATTATTGAAAGTTAATGAAAGATTTCTAATGTTAGATTTTTAAAAAATTCATAGAAACTACTCTATTTTTATACAATTTTATTTAACCTATTCTGTTTAGAGTCTAGACCAAATCTCATAACTTAGTTTTAACCTATTTTTCAATCCAAGTGAAATCATTTTGCATATTTATGTATTACAGCAGGGGTCCCCAACCTTTTTGCACTTAAGAGCACATTCTACAATACAGGCCAGGTGGTGGGCACCATTTATTTTTTTTAACCAGATGGCAGGCACCATTTATTTTTTCAATGTAAATTTATAGTTGGATATTGTTAATAATACATATAATGTACAAAAAAATATTTATTTCAAAAATAAAATTTTAACATATAATTAACGTTTATATTTTTACACTGTAAAAGTATAGTATGCCCTACAATTTGATTACAATATAATACAATAATTTATTAGAAATTTTAAAAATTAAATTTATTTGTATCAGATGAATAATTTTTTATCATGTTCGGATAGTGGCGGGCACACGTAAAATGGTCTGTGGGCAACATGGTGCCTGCAGGCATAGGGTTGGGAACCCCTGTATTACAGATATATATATAGTTTACAAATAATTTTGCCGAAAAATTAGCAAAAATTTCTAATTTTTCATATAATATTGATGCGAGCAGTGTCTATCAGCACTCTTTGTAATTTAAAACTAAATATTTTCTTGAGAACTGATTTCCAGAATTCGGTAATATGAAACTGCCAAGAGGTCAGCGCAGCTGTCTTGCAAGCAATCAGTTGGTTGCGGACGGGTGTTGCCGGTTCGCATCCCTGCCGATGCTATGACATATGAAAAAAAAATTAACTAATTCTTTTATTTACACAAATGTATTAAAAAGTAAAAAATAAATTTACTTCACTATTCTTAAATAATGGCATGGGGTAGACCAACTAATTCATAAGCCAGATTTCCAAAGTGTCATTTAAATACATTTGCAATTAACATTCCTTCCCCTTTATATTGATGCCAATCTCTCTCTTAGATTAAAAATTATCTTTTTAAAAAAAAAAAGAATTGGAAAGGGGGCATTATTTGTAAGTTTATTTAAATTATTGAGAATCTACTCACATTTTCATTTATGAATCAAGCTTTAACTTCCAACAGGTGAAAATCTTTTTTTTGGTCGAAAATAATATTGCTAAGCCAAACACACACACACTATCCATGCATTATAGACTAATTTCCTGGAGATTTCACTTGGAGTTCCTGGACAATTTGAAAAATATATTTTGGCTTAAGTTTCAATATATCAGACCGAGATTTAATATTCTGTGGCATAACTATGCCAATTTCTGTGTATCTTATTTTAAAATAGTGGGAAGCATATAGTTTCAGAAAGAGTCAATATGGTGGTGCCTAATAATAATCATCATCATCAACAATAATCAGAGTTCCATGTAGAAGTATGACATTTGATTTACCACTAGTATGAATTGCATTATATTATATGCATATTTTTGCTTTATAGTCAATGCAAACAATATTGCTCTCCAACAAGCTATTATTTTTATTCTCCAGTCAAAAATAGCTACATATTTATTTACTGACTTTAGTTCAACATTCAGGCAAGTTGCTTTTCTAAAAAAAAAAAAAAAAAAGCTATCTAGATTCAAACCTAGAATCGTATGGCAGGTGAATACTTCAAGTATTATACCATGTGGATCTTTTTTTTGATTTACATAATTGTGATTTTTTTATCCTTCGAAGACTATACAATAAAATAAAAACTATTTTATTTTTAAAACAGAAGCAAAACTCTCCATACAGTAGTGCCATCCACTGCAAGCCAGAGTAATTAATGAATGCAAGATTTGTGCATAAAATCCCAATCTAGTGCTCACTCATTGAGTATCCCCAGACTAGTTTCTGGATTCTTAAATCTTAGAATATAACGCAACTTTCCAGCAGCCATCTTTTACTTTTTTAATTAAATATAAAGCTACTAGTCCATAATGAAAACACACATATTGTCAATCTAAATTCATTCGCTTGTATGATCTGAAACCAATTCAGAATCTATACATTTTGGTTCTCAGATCTAATTAGGTTCCTCACTGATGAAAGCCACAAGCTAGAAATTAGTCTGGGAATATTGAATGAGTAAACACTACTGTATGGAGTGTTTTTCCTGTTTTAATAGCTTGTGTAAACATACGAAATAATGCATGTTATCTGGTATTTTTAACTGAAACTTACTTTTTGACATATTTTATTAAAATGTAGAATATAACAAAGACAAACTCAGAAATTATATGATACCTTGAGACCAAAAACAAGATAATTTTATGCTATAGGATGTTAAAATGTCAATTTTATTTTATAAATTCTTTCCAATTTACTGTGTGTTAAATAACATTAAATAGCTCATGGCAGTCAAAGGTCTCTCTAGTATTTCTTCAGTGAGCATTGGAGAAAACGTGTTTATCCTCCAACTAAGAGAAGTTGGATATCCATTTACCGATCGATAACTAGATGGTTTTGAACTAGCAACCTGAAAGTAGCTAAATTGGAGTGATACATGATTGAAATTCTGACATAGAATTAATTTTAATATTTGCATTTTTTTCAAGAGTTATTTTTTAAACATAACTAATTAGTAAAACATTTTTATTAATTAGTAATGCAGAAAAACAAGCAAAAATGAAATAAAACACGACAATTTATTTAAAATTATATTTATTATCAAAGTTTAGAATGTCCTGCCATCTATCAAAATTACTAGAATTATTTCTCAGATTTACTGTAGTATTTTATTTTTTGTAAAAAAAAAACATTTTTCATAATAAAACTAAATTATGCTAATTATTTACAATTGAAAGAAATATATATGCATTTAAAAACATAAACCACAATAATCAGTCTAAAAATACAAATCTTGTATTTTTTTTAAGTGTGTGTGCGTATATATTTATTTACGCTGTACATAACGCTAGATAGTGTATCTAACCACGAATAAGTTTTCGGTCGAAAACACGTATAATATATTCAGACAAAAAAAATAATTGAAAATTTTCTAGACTTTCAGTTGTCCGGTAGATGTCAGCACGTCTAAAAAAATGAATTATTTTCTCCCATTCAAATATATAAATTAATATCTTAAAAAAACACAGAATAAACAAAAATATAAAAGTTTGAAAACTAAGATTACAAATAATACAAACAAACTTTAAATGAAATTCTTGCGAAGTATAACAGACATAGAGTGACCAGTTCTCATCATTTAAAGATATCATTCATTTTTAGTTGAAATGCCTATTAAAAATTAATTAAATATATAGGTTATTATCTCACTAGAAAGACAATTAAATTTTTTTGTAAGTTGGATTTTTAGATTTGTTTCGTTTTCAGTGCAAGTAGTCTCAACTCAGTCTATGAGTAATATCAGAATTTGATCATTTATTCTTTTTAAAAAACGATTTTAAGTTGACAATACTTTATGCAGAGTGATGGATATAAAAACTGGACTTTTGGACTAAAGCTGAGCTTCCTGATGCTCAAACACCACAGCTAACAGACTATGTAATTATATTAATTAATGATCAATAAAATTATTATGAACTCATTTATGAAGTTCAATTTATAAATTAAATTCATTTTGACAATATCATCTTGGATAAATATATTAAAGATCATTACTAATCACGTTTTAAGGCTATAAATTATATACTGTTTAAACTCAAAAATTAATGTACATTAAAGTCTATCACAAATATTAATCATTTAACGTCCACATTTTTGCCTTCAAATAATGTCACAATTATAAAGTGAAGTAGTTTAAAAAACCAATAGAATAAATCCATCTTTCATTTATTGCTATAAAATGCTTAGTTTCAACTGAGCAGTGGTCTTCTTCAGAGTTAACATATATATTTTAACCCTGAAGACTGCTAGTTAATCAAAACTGTCAGATTGATAGAATATAAAATAAAATAAGCATTGTCACAGTGATAAAAGAAATTGGAATTATTGGTTTTATATTTTTATTAATACATGAAGTAGTTCATTATGGATCAATACTAAACTATGCTGATGATGTGTGGACGAGAATCTGGGATTACTAATGATGGCCGGCTCTTCTTGAAACACAAATTGGGAATCACATGCTTTTTTCATATGTTTTAAGGGTGTTTGGAGTTGTTTTACTATATCTTGAACTGATATATCCATTAAAAAAGATGAAAAACCAATAACCTGCATGGTTATCACAATAATAAAAAATATATACAATTTTCTTTAAATATACAAATGGAGTGGATCACCATTTGCTAAACATCTATAAGGGTACAAGGCATGTTTATGGTGCTAAGAAGTTTATTTCAAAAAATGTATTCTATGTCAAGGTTTCTGGATTAAGTAGTAAATACCGAACATTTTATTTATCTTCTATAAAAAAAAAAAATTCTTAAAAAGTTTGAGCATCAGAAATTACACAGTGGAGTTCTGATTCATAGACTTTGAACTCTAGTCACCAATCTACTGCTATAAGAAGCCACACATTCTACCAAAGGGTTGAATTCATCTTTTGAGGTGACAAAATTGATCAAAAAATGAATGCGGATTATAACTTATATATATAATTTTCTTCATTATTATTCTACCATCATACAATCATTTACAGAAATATAGTATATATCCATGCGTGAATGAAAAAAAGAAAGACATGGAAAGAAACTCTTTAATTTAGATTCCATTAAATATCCTCTGCAAGAAATGTCCTGTTAAAACAAGTCATATGGTTTTGGTTATAGTGAGTTAGTAAATTATATAAAGATCAAAATTATAAAGTTTGGTCATAAAATTAATATTATCTCATCTTTTTCATAAAAATAAATATAAAACAATTTAAAAGTTGCAAATTATGATTACGATATTTATTTTATATAGCGCTATGTTGTATAAACTATAATATTAATAATTAGCCATTATGCTAATTAACATGCGCTTTGTGGATTTTTAACTATAAATGAATACTCTCATTTTTCAAATTATGATTACATAAATTTCAGAGATTTTTTTAAAATTGTGTTGATGGAGAAGGAGGTGGGTGGGGGTTGTCTTATGTAGGCAGAAAATTAAAAAAAATTCACGATATCATTTTTAATGACACAATATATTTACATAATGTGAACCTTAGATCTAAATAATTTTTTTTCTATGGGTGTTAAGTTTTATTTAATTAAACTGTATATAATGTGATGTGATGTATTATGGCTTCTCCTTAAACGAAGTCAAGAATATCAAGTGATACACAGCGCCATAATCACGAATGTGTCAGAATTCAGAACTAACACTATCATAACTTAAATATCTGGATAGAATATGAAGAAAAAGTTTTTGAGAATTATATTACTGGGCACCTTAAGAGATTATATATTTATCCACACATTATTATTACATAAACTTATATTGTATGAAAGTAGTTATGAAATACACACAATATATATTTTTAAGATACATATGCCTGCTTTCACCATAAAACACTACATATCCACAATTTATATGGTAACTTCACTTATATATGAAGTTTTGATTTTGTTTTATTTTAATGTCAAAAATAAAAACATTCTCAGAGTTCTTAATGCATATATATATTTAAGATTCATCCCATGTATAAATCATAAGATTAGTTGATTACTGAATGATAGAAATTTGTTTCAAGACTATGTTGACTGTCTTCATATACTTAGAAATTCTATTTAGACCTCCAAAATGCTTAATAAATACATACAATCTACAGTAATGTATGATCCACATTTATTCATGTGCTTAATGATATGTGACTATTCTCTGCAAAATCGTAATGATGTAAAAGTTCAGCAAGGTTTAGCTGAGCAGCTGCCCAATTAAGATGCTAGAACAGTTAAGAGTGGCAAGCAGTGGTAATTACTGATGATGATCAAGTGTTGCTTATTCACAGACACATCACCTGTCTTCAAATAGAGAATTCAATATACATACAAAAAGTATATGAAATTAAAATAAATATTTATTGTAGATATCAAATTAGTATAGTTGATAAAAGGTCAAGAATAAAATGGATTAACTTATTCTTTAAGCTTTTTTGATGTTTATAAGCTTACTCTTACCAAGACAGATAGAAATACATTGAATTCATTATATCACCCAGATAATAACATGATCATTAAAAGTGAGAGTCAGTCTCCATCTTTGTAAATTAACTAATAATTAATAATTGTGTATTTTCATCTGGCTTCTATATTGAATTCCCTTTGAATTTCCATCAATATTCATAGGATCCTTCATTAATAGATTATTATTTATTCATAGTGTGAAGGGAATTTACTCTAATAAATAAGTACTTATTACAAAATAAAATTGCAAATAAATGAAACAGGTTTGACTAAAAAGATCTTTTTAAATATTGAAAGTTTTTATTTATTGAGATATAAAGATAGCTTTGATAATAAAGTGGAAGTCTTTTCAAATATGAAATGAAAAAAAGATCTTCAACTTCTGAAAGCTACTATTTTTTCTGCATATAAAATAAATTTATAATCCAAACTTTTATAGGATCAAACTGTATTTTTTTTCTTTTGGACAGCTGCCATCTATTATACATTTGAATAATCAATGATTGATAATGCTTATTAAATCCATCCAATGTTACATCCCATAGATTTAGTATTTTTTGGTTACTGAAGCTTACAGTAGATGGCAGCAGTGAAGTAGAAGCCATAATACATCACATCACATGACTGATTTACACAATGGAGGTTAAATGATGCATGTTTTTTTACATTAATTTTGTTTTGAGCCGCTTCTCTTATCAGGGTATTCTGGTCACATTTATGTTTAGTGTTGCACATATTGTAACAATCAACTAACATTTAATTGTTTACTATGTATATAAACAATTCGATCACCCAAAACTGAATGTGTGCATGTTTTAATAGTAATCAGTCCTTGAGTTTTAGTTATAATTGTCCCTCTTCCTGCTTTCAAAACCCTTTGTGGTTCAGTAGTGATAGATGGATTCTGGAGTTCAAGATTTATAGTTTGTGTCTCCATTTCGTCATTTCAATTTCCCAAAGTAATAAATCAAACCATTATTTGCTGCATTCAGAAAGATACGTTTCTTTTTTTGAAAGTATAATAATATTTTTAAAATATTACTTTTCACTCCAACTTTGCTCTGTTTTTAAATCATAATCTTTTACTGATTAAAATAATTAAAAATAATTTTCTTAATAGCTACAAAGTCAAATAGAAAAAATGAATAACCTGAAAATAAAACATAAAAGAAGCCCAAGGCCATGAAATGCACAAAAGGTAATAAAAAAGAAAAACTGTAACAGACAAAATCTACTTGCTTTTTAAGAAATCTAATCAAATAAAAAAAAAAGAGAAAAGATTAAGATACGAGCATACAATATGACAAATGCTGAAAGAATTAATATAAAATAGAAAAATTGATTACGTTAAATCAGTAAAAACAAAACAACATAGTTGATCAAGATTTTTTTTTTATGTGTCAAAGCATCGGCCGGGAAGCGAACCCGGGACAACTGCTTATAAGACAACTGTGCTGACCACTCAGCCACCAACGCGCTTGTTGTTCAGGATTTGTCTATACATTGTGGGGCATATTCGGAGCACAAACTTAATTCCCAAGAAAAGTAATAATTCTCGGCTCTGAAATATGCAGAGGCAGTGAAAATATATAAAGTATAATCAAGTTTGGAAACAAAACAAAAATATATCAAATATTAAATGTCCGAAATGCGTAAAGGACTACTTATAAAAGACAAAATACACAAGATGAAAAATGAGGGAAAAATTTGTATGAAATACTAATACGTCAACGATCAGAAAATTGGAGTTAAATCGGCCCAATTATTTTTTGAAAAACTGTTTTTCTATTAATTGAATTTAAAATAAATTTAAATGACAAAAGTAATAGATAAAATATAATTACTCGTACTGTATTATATTGAATGAACAATTGCAGAGGAGGAAAGTGATTAGATCAGCCTATTCTTTATCTAAGACAAAATTACAACGTGTGTAAAATTTTCTATATATTTTTGCTTAATTTTATCCACAGACAGATTTGCTCGGTTATTCAATCTTTACAACATAAACTAAGCAGTAACTGAGTAAGGAATGTAGTTGATGTTATTTTATCAATTATTATTAAAGCTTTTAATAATATCATTTTCTCTTGTATTTACTAAATATATATATACTTTTGGAATATGTTCAATTTACTGATGAGTGAAATAATTTCTAATCAAATATCGCCACTTTTCGTTTTTAACGACTTTACAAAAAGCAACAAACATTAGCTCGAAATACTTCCATAATTGGCTATTGGTTAAGGAACTTTCATTCAAGCATGGAAAATGATCAATAGCTACATATTTATATTAAGCTATCTAAGGTAATGGAAGACCTTTAGTTGGCCACTCAATTGGTGTAGTACTACCTTCTGCCTGAATGATTACCGAGTAGATAGATATTAGTTCCCAAGACTGATGATCATTGAGAAGTGATAACTGTACTGCTAAAAAATGCGTCTATATATATATATATATACTTTATAAAGTGATCAGAGTTGTTCAATGTCTTTATGGATGTGAATAAAGGACATTAAAGGAGTAAAAAATTAATTCTGTATTTAAACTGTCACAGTGGAGTTGTTGGAATACTACCCAGCAATAGGTGCAAATGACCAAGCTGAAATTGCCTTACTTTAATCATTTTGTGAGGTAGTCTAATTGATCAAAAAAGTGCACGAGGTTTGGTCAATGGAAGAAAGAAGTGATCAGGCTGTAAAAGTGACCTTGTTTTCATTTTGATAAAAAAAAAACAACACACAAACAAACAAAAGATAAGAAGCCACTGTAGAGAATTACCACTCATATGAGAAGTAGAAAAGACTATCAACTTAGTGGCATCTATAACAATAATAGTGACCTGAGTAATGGTATGATGACAAATTCTGGAGCCAAGATTCCCAGATCTTGGCTCGTTTTATTACTTTCTATATTCAAATTCCTTGTGACCCCCCCCCCCAAGCAATAAATCAGTCAATGTATTTATTTATACTAAACATATATTAAGTTTTCTGCTGAAATTCAATTGACAGATGTCTAGAAAGTAGGATATTACAAATGGCAATGTGCTGGGTTATCACAAATAATTTATCATTGCGTGTTTCGCCTCCCCTATATATGAGCATGTTTTACAGTCTCGTAGATTAGCAAAGACCGGATCTGTCATAAAATATATAATCAAATAAAAGATTTCGCTTCTAAAGGATTTTCATTCGTTGTAACTCGGGAAGAAAATGGAAAAAAATGATAAATTACCATCGTAACTAAAACCTGAGAGAGAAAAGATTTTAAAAATTATTGTAGGATTATTTAAAACGCGATTAGAATTAATCTTGTCAGTACTTAATCATAGTAATTAAAAAAATATCACCAGCAGATAAAACATAAAAAGTTGAATTGTATCATTCACGAAAAAGCCGCATCAGTGAAATAAAATGCCAAATTATTTAACTAATTGTGACATCTAAGAAAAGTATTAAGACTTTTCCTAATAAAAGAGAAAAACCTTTAAAATCATTTTCTTAATCAGTAATTGATTAAATTAAAATTATTTTTTTAATACAAAATCTGCTATAGCAAATATATAAACATCGATTAATGACATCAATATGGAGAGGGACGATTTACAATTAATTAATAAACTTCCAAGTCATATGGTGCTTGGCATATGATTTGTTTAACACAGGTGTTGGCGATTTTATTTGGGCAATAGCCCTTATGAGATATTGTAACATCAATCCATAACTATTCATCCTTTTTTTTTGATGAATACCCTTTTTTTAAAATTACGATAATGTGCATAATTTAATTTTAAATTTCATTTTAATAAATTATATTTACACGCACTCAGACCATTTAGATTTAGCACGAAAATGATTAACATCATGTACATAGGAAATCATATTTATCTATACACATCATACAAAAAGATGTGCAGTCTTCAAACATCAATTATACTTGTTACAAATAATTAATATTAAGCAATGCTATAAAGAGTCAGTATGGTCTACATACATTCTAGAAGCAATTGGTATGTCCCCCCCCCCCCATATTTACAGCTTTGTATGAATAGGCTATTAATTATAAACAAGATCATGGCAAGAGAGTAGAAAAGGGTGAAACATGGAAAAGCTATTTCCATACATCTAGAAAAAGAATATTATAGATGTATTGGAATGTTACTAAAACTAAATTCTGCTAAATAATATTATGTAATCATTTATGTATTTATGAAAGATGAACTTATATATATAAAAATAAACTTGAGTACAAGGATGGGTTTAAAATTAACAGCCTAAGTAAAGAAATATAGAAGGGTTCAGAATTAATATAGAAGAGTAATATAACTTGACTACCAGTCATCCCTGACCAATCCTTTAACATATAATCATAATAATAAATATATCACTGAAAGACATGAAAAGTCAATCATTTAAGAAGTTATTCTAGAGAAATGTCATTTATATACTACTTTTTCAAATGACATAAATTGATGATGAAAAACGAAATATAAAAATTGAATGATTTGTTGTTAGGGAGTTCATATGATATTTGAATGGCAGGCTGGGTTATAATCCATGAATCTTTAGTCCGAATCCACCATTCTACCAAATAAAATAAACGGCACAAAGTACTACTCGACTATTTGTTTAGGATATTAATGAATGTCAGAAAATGCCACAAATATGCTAAATTTGTAACTGAATTCAGTCTTTGATCATCACTAGCCACCAAGTGGAACTTTACAGTACTAATTTAATACAGTTTTTACAAGATCCTGGATGTTATATAATATATGAGGATTGGCTATTTTAATATATATCTGAGCACTTATAGTATATATGTGTAGAGAAGGTAATCTGAACCAACTATTGATTGCTAGTTTAGCATGAAATACATATATTGGTGATTATTTATCTTTTCAACATATATGTGTTCAAGTGTATCAGTGTTATGAGATAGCGTGGAGAGTGGTGGGTCGTGTGAAAGTCTGTGCTCATATACCCTATATATTACATCTATAGACACAGATATATAATAAGTCTGTGTGTTTCAATGATAAGATCCTGGATGTTGTAAGATAATATTATATTAGTGATGCAAACTTGCTTCTCTTATTAGAGATAAGTACAGTGTCAGAATATTATGAAATTTAATGTTTTTTGGAGATCTTGGATACATTTGTAATACTAGATTTAACTAATTCTGATTTTTTAAATATTGTTTCCAAAACATTCATTTAAATTTAAAGTGCTAAAAATGTTATTTAATCAAAATATATATATTATTAAAATGACCCTTTATTTTAAATCAAAGCTGTATTAGTAAATTGTTGGGTGCCTGGAACTTCTACTTAAAAATTCCAGATCTCTGATTGATCTGTTATCTCTGATATTATTAACCAACATGAAAATTTATATTACATTTTATAGATCAGTGTTTCCCAACCTGTGGTACGCGTACCACCACTGGTGGTACGCGAGTTGCTGGTTGGTGGTACACGAAAAATAATCAATAATGGCGGACATAAAAAAAAAAAAAATCATAAAAATATCATAGAAATGTTTTTTCCTATAATTCATAAAAATTATTTTAATTAATAATATTATACAGTAAAGTTGTTAATATGTACAGTCGATAACGATCTTTAATGTTAATGATAAAATTGAAAGTATGATTAAGAAATTAGATTTTTGGAAACAGTAATACATATAAGTATCGAAAACAATCAACTGGAAGTATTCGAAACTCTACATATTTTTTTGTTTGAAAATAAGGTTAGTCTGTCTCAAGATATACAAGAAAATATAATAGCACATTTAACAGGATTAAAATTCTTTATGGAATATTTTCCAAAACCCGAAAACACAAATGATAATTGGATTTCAAACCCCTTCTATGCAGAAAATTTAGAAAAAGCTACATCATTATCAATAAAGGATAAAGAAAATTTAATAGAATTATCATGTGACAGAACTTTACAAGTAGAATTCAAACGACACAATCTAATTAATTTTTGGTTAAACATTAAAGAATATGAACAACTTTCTGAGAAAGCTCTTAAATTATTATTACCGTTTACTACGGAATTAGTAGGAAGAGCTTTTTCTTCATATATTTTTAAAAAAAATAAGTATCGAAACAGATTGAACGCAGCTGTAGAACCAAATTTCAAAAAATTATGTTGTTCGAAACAAGCACAAAGAACTCATTAAATTTATTTTATAAAAATATTTGATTATGATAAGAAAATATACTAATTGTTTTTTTTTTATAATTTTGTGTTTTTATTAAAACCATTTATTAGTAAACGAAATATGACAAAATAGTAGATAAATAATGAGTCGGATCAAGGCAAATCAATCTAAATTATTTAATTTGAAAGAATGTATCAGAAAAGGATCATACCCAGAAATTAGAATCTCATTAATTCTTGATCATCTATTGTGGATTACTAGATGTAAGCTAGTATTTAATCATCAAAATTTTAATCCTATTAACTTCATGCTGAACAATATAAAGAAAACAAGAACAAGAGATAGCCTGATAACCCCTGAGGTTATTTTTACCATGACTTGGGACATGCTGGATTTATCCTCTCCATGGCCCAACCATTAGCAAGATGCTCCAAAAAAGAGAAAACAGACTCAAATTCAGGAAAACCAAATGAAGGAATGAGAAAACACTTTGAACAAAATATGTACCAAATAACCTTTAATGTAATAATGTAATCTTTAATAAATTATTTTAGAAAAAATATAAAACCTTGAACAAACACATACATATAAATATGTTACAGTGAGTTTATAATTTCAGTGAGTTTATAATCTGGTGTGACGTTTAGGCGTGTTTCAATGTAATTTGTCTCATTATGAGATGTGAATACATACATGGTCACCCTATAATATATATAATGCAAATAAAATAACACACAATAACAAATTTCACAAAATACAATCATTTTTATGAAGTGGTACAATTTAGCGTGATGTACTAACAAGTGGTACATGAGCCAAAAAAGGTTGGGAAACGCTGTTATAGATAATAAAAAAAAATTTTTTTTTGTTTCTGGAATATTTAAAACATTATTAGAGAATCTCATAAAATCGTAGAAAGAGATTATCCATATCCCACTTTAAATAATTCAAATTTAAAATACTTTAATTTAAATTTTTATCAACAAAAATAACAAACACGTGATTGGCCACACGGAAGATCATGTGACGATCGAAAACCAGAAGTGACAAACGGACTTTTGATCTGGTTGTCATTCTGTCACGTGTTAAATTGCATTAGTCAAAAACACAGTTCTACACCATTCAGAAATTTCTAAATAATTCCTATCCAACAACTGTTTCTTTGTGCTTGACTTCAGCAATTAGATGGGACCCACGTATTATAATCAGAATTATTATCTAAAGTGTCCCACGGTTCTACAATTGCTCCTTATAAAGTCCACTTGCGTTCTCATTGTGTTCTTTATGTACAAATTAATCCAATGTGGTATGGCAGAATAGATTAATTAAAAATAAAAAAAAATATCGAAAACTTCAACCTAATCTTCTATTTACTGTACTTCGACTCAATGCTAACACCCCCCTCCCTTACAAATATTTTGACTTGTAAATAATTGTTTTAATATATATATTTAATCGACCGCCGAAAAAGATTTCTGTCAAAGTTTATTTCACTTTAAATTTAGAAACCTTATTTTTGGAGAAAAGAATGGTTGAGAAAAACATGCAATTTTTAAGTCCATCGATTCTCATGTGATAGATAACTTTTTTTAAAAAATCCTAATAAATTATGATATATCCCTAATTTAAAGCCATACAATTTTAGAAAGTCTGCATGAAGTTCGATAAGCAATAATTATACACAGACCATGAAAAATATGCCTTCTTCGGACTGCCCTCTATGGTGATAAAATAAATTAAAATTTGAAAATTTTAATATACAGTATTGCTCTGCTTGTAATAAATTTGAACTTTCATCTATATAAGGGGATTGGGGGGCAGGGCTAACACAACTTTTCTATCTTCTTTTTATAATTTTATATATAAATATTTTTTATGATTCAATTTTGTCATTTATTTTTAATCTTAAATATCACACTATTATTCTAGTCACGTATGGATTTTTTTAAAATAGTATTTCACTATTAAATCGATAAGAAGTAATTACTAATTTTAATTATAAAATTTATAGCAAATGCCATGAATAAAAACGAAAATAATCTTTGGCCTACCATATATTACAATACTGAATGTTAAACCATAAATTAATTGCCAATAACTAACAAATAGAATCAATTTTTTATCCATAGGCGTTGCCGTAACAACAAATTGGTGTATTAAGTATTGGCTATTGTGCTGTGAAATATTGTATGTATGTATAAATATATATGCTCAGACTTAATGAAAGTTTAATAAGATCTTCCATATATTTTTTAATTACAACTCAACTAAGATGTAACCAATTTAACAAGCAATCAAAAATTGGATAGGCAAACTGAATCACTTTATTCAATAATAGCATTTGTATTAGTCTGATGCATAGACGCTAAAAATACGAATTATAAGTGTCAGATTAACAAGAATACTTATGCCTGGAAGATCCAGTTTTTAATTGATCATCTTCTTGACGGAGTTCTAATTCAAAAATAAAAAATATATGGTAAGCCTCATTAAACTTTCAGTAATAAATTCCATTTCTTAAGCAATTATAATTAACATTTAAGTTTTTAACAGTGAAACTAGTCTGAGGATATTGGATGAGTAGGCATTAGATAGGGATTTTATGCACAACCTTCTGGCATCCATTGATTACTCTGGTTAGCACAAGGTGGCACTGCTGTATGGAGAGTTTTTGTCTGTTCACTAAGTTATGTGCTAGCATGAGATGGTGATCATGTGATGTGTAGCAATGTTAATATATCATGCTTAGCATGCTTTCAGTACCTATGTTCTAATATTATAATCATTGCTATGATTTTATCGTGACAAAGATATTAAAAGTATGCCTAGCACATTTTATTAAGCCTGTTTCACTGTTAAACTCTTCTTATTCAAGTTCTCCAAGTGCTTAAACATCAATTATAATTATCTCTTAATGAGAAAAGATTGTCTCCTTATGGGAAATATTTGAAAAGTCATATTACTTTAAACTTTTTCACATTATCTGAAAACTTTCGCTTATTTAAAAATATAGGTGCAATTAAAAGTTCCATTTTTGGCTCTCATGCGTCAGACTAAACAAGGCAAAACTCTCCATACAGTAGTGCCACCCTGTGCCAACCAGAGTAATCAATGGATACCACAAGGCTTGTACATAAAAATCTCTCCATACAGTAGTGCCACCCTGTGCCAACCAGAGTAATCAATGGATACCACAAGGCTTGTACATAAAAATCTCTCCATACAGTAGTGCCACCCTGTGAAATCAATGGATTCCAGAAGGTTTGTGCATAAAATCCCTATCTCTCCATACAGTAGTCCACCCTACCAACCAGAGTAATCAATGGATGCCAGAAGGCTTGTGCCTAAAATCCCTATTGAGTAGGCATTAGATGGGGATTTTATGCACAAGCCTTCTGGCATACATTGATTACTCTGGTTAGCACAGTGGCACTACTGTATGGAGAGTTTTGCCTTGTTTATAAACAATTATGTGCTAGTATAAGAGATGGTGATCATATGATGCTTAGTGGTTTATGTGTCAGACTAATACAAATGTTACTGCTGGATGATTCAATTTTTTATTGGTTGTTTACTTGGTTATAGTTTGGCTGAGCTCTAATTAAAAAATGAAACTCACAATAATTTAATATACAAATGCCTCAAAATTTTTCTATTGTTGTAAATTACTATACAGAAAAAGAACCAAAAACAGAACTAATTCCTTTTTTTGTGTTGTACATCAAGTATTCGATAGTCAATAATATGTTAAAAAATACATATCTACAAACAACAAAGATTACACAAAGTATATTTCATATTTGCCTAGAGTATATAATATATAAAATAAAAAAAGTAAAAATTATATAGCTTAAATACATTAATGTGGGATGGGCTAATAACAAAAATTTAGAGAAATTGATAACTAATTGTAGGTTAAAAGATGAAGTGAAATACAAGAGAGGAATGGTTTATAAAATTAGATGTAATTTTTGTAATATGGTATACTATGGCCAGACAGCAAAGCAATTGGGAGAAAGAGCTAAAGAATGTAGTGATGCTATTGCTATGAAGAATGATAGATCTGCGTTATATGTTCATTATTTACAATACAGACATAAAATAAACTGCATTGATAATATAAGCATTCTAGATTATGTTAAAAATGTTAATAGACATAAAATATATGAAACAAACTATATCATGTATAATAAAGACACTTATATGAATATATACAAAACATCCATTAAGTTGAATAATAATGTGGTTAATGGATAAAGAATGGATAGTTAATTAATATATGTGGCTATATATCCATTCAATTTGTATAATAGGTTAATGTTGTAATATGACTGCATAATTATTACGTAATAGATCATGCCAGATATCCATTTGTTTATCTGTCTTCTTTCGTGTATTGATATAGATGTTGCTGTATGTGCTTTAAATCGTGGTATTCTGGAGACATATTGAAAAGGGCAAAAAACATAATTTGCCGAAAAAGGTTTTTATGATAATTATATATGTCTATAATCTTTGTTGTTTGTAGATATGTATTTTTTAACATATTATTGACTATAGAATTGTTGTAAATATATATGCTTGTCTGCATAATGTAGCAGAAATGTTGAATTAATTCTGTAATTGGATATATTTATATGAAATAATTATACACATAATTATTAATCACCACACATATATATTTATAATATCGGATTACATGTAAAAGCATTTTATTTACGCTAATTTGTTATTATCATTCTTACTTAATTGCAGGCTGTTATGTGTTTTTACATAGAAACTTGTAAACGAATAACCTTTTGCAGTGTAGTATAATGCAAAAGAGACGTATTACATTCAAAATGAAAGGTTCCAAGATTGATTCTCAATTGAATATTGGAAAACCAATCAATTGAGCTCAACCTGGTGCTCAAGTGTTTAAACATCACTTTACCTCCCAAGCAACTACTCATACAACTTTGTTTATAAAGAAATTGCTTTATATGCTTCAGTGTACTTTAACATTGTAACATATACTACTTGAAAATCATTTTTTGTTTACAAAAAAAAAAAAAAAATTGTTTTAATTCAAAAGAAATGAAGAGATACTAATGCGAGATAAGATATTAATGAGGGCCCAAATGAGAAAAACAATTATTGTGAATATACATACTTATTGGTACACATAATAATGATTTCACCCTCTCCAGATAAATACCTGGTTTAGCATGAAAGGCATCTTGGGGGAATTTTATTTGCTTTTTACAGATGTCTTTATTCATCAGATTAAAGTATATGTTATAAAAACAAATCATCTGGGTTCAAATCCCTTCTAATTACATCTAGATTAAAGTATATATACTATACTTGTGTTTAAAAAACAAATCACCTGAACTAGTTCCACTCAAGTTCAAGTTTTCACTCGTCTTTGCTAGGAGAATGTTTGCATTATATATCTCCAATGAATTTTTGAATTTACCATATATTTGTATATGTAGTAGAGCCCCTTACCACCCACCTCAAAAAAAATTTCAACAATTTATATATGAATATTTGTTTCTATCAATGCATTTGAATTTTCACCACATTACCATTAGGCAAGATAATAGCTTTCTACCCACTTGTAATACCTTGTAGAGGGGTGTGCAATCATTTCACGATAATATGTGTTGTAAGTTTTTAATTGCATCAATCCGTCATTTAACTTTAACTCAATTTTATCATGACCATATATCAGCCCCTAAAAGTAAATAATGCACTGATAAAATCAAAAACGTATATATAAATATATACGTGTTAAATTTCTCCCCAATACAGATTCAGCAAATTCATATTAATATAATACTAACATTAAGTCAGTAATTCACTTAATCAATATTGATGATTGTTGTCTTTCCTTACCTCTCTTCCTTAATATAATTTTATTTAGCATTTTGTACTTAGTATTACATTATAACTTTATTGAACTCTGGACTTAAAACTTCACCGTTAAACAATGGAATTCCTTACCTTATTGCAACAGATAATGAAGCCTCTTATTAAAGTGCGCATCCATAAAAGCTATAAGTAATAAAAAAACATACGACTATTTTTTCAAATAGTAAAGTTTGTTATAATTAATTTCAAAACAATAAATAATTTTATGACTTCAATTTTTATTTTATTTATAAAAAAAAAAAAAACTACTATAAAAATGTTAAAAATGGCTTGCTTAAAATAAAATTGTCAAGACCAAACACAATTTTTTAATGTAAGTGAAAAATTTGCTTTTCAAATAATTTTTTATATTTATTTTTTAATAAGTGTAAACTCGGAAAATTGACAAGTAGCTACTGTGAGAAGGAAAAATGACAAAGTACAATTAATTTTACTTTAAATTATTAAAAACATCGAAATTAGTGAAACAAAAAAAATATTCAAGTTTATTTCCACAGCAGCTATTAAACATTTTAGTAACAATATCATCGAAGAAGGCTATGGATGTATATCTATATACACATTTTCCCTTTGACATAGATAATTAACTTATGCTTGCTTCAAACATGTATTCAAATTTCAATATGTAATGATGTTTTTAAAACCATAAAACTTTAAATAGAATATATTAGCCTTTTTTGCTTTTTTTTCATTTTCAAATTTTCACCTTCACACCTGCAAAGGCAGGAGACATGCTCCAGGGCATTAACTTAATGGAGGGGGGTATTAGTGCCACGTTATGTTGATGTGAATTTATTTCACCTATTTGAATTTATTCTATCAGTGAACATGCAATATTAACCCATTCATTATATTTGGGTGCTAATCAGCCACTGCTTATTTGAGATTAGAGAGAGAAGGGAAAGGGTGCGAAATGTTTGGCAAATATCAGTGTTTAAAAAGATAACTTCAGTCATCTTTTATAAATAAATAATAAAAACCATCTTATGAAATCTAAATAGAAATAAAATAAGAATCCCTACATTTCATTCTTATTAGAAGATTTTCCCTTTTCTTAATGTTTAGGTTACAGTGTTTTTAAAGTTATTTTACGAAAAAACATGATGCAAATTAATAAAAAAACAATGAATACTTAGTTTTCACTGTAATTAGCATCATTACACATGGAAATCGAAGTACTGTAAGTATTTTGTTTTAAATTTTTATAGTAAGAACCACATACTAGCTATGTCGAGAAATTTGTTACTCACATATACACGTATATCCATGTTTATTGCAATTTATATGTTAGCAAGTTTAATAATAATGATAGAAAATAAATATAAAGAAACAGAGAATGTTTTGTATATATATATACACACAGACATACAAAATTAATGTAAACAATGATTCAAATTTAAAGTTATTTATCACCTGCCATCGAAAAAAAAAAAACAAATCAAAATTTTATGAGTTTGAGATGGCATTATTGGCTTTTGACCAATAAGAGTTCACAAAGGATTTGATTCTCCTTAAGAAACTGTCTTTAAAAGTCAAGCTTGGATTCAAGGCTTGGTCCAGGTAATGGGAGATTTCTTCTATATTTCTCTCTTGAGTTTCTGGTCAGCCATTTGGTAAGAAAAATCACAGCCGGAGAATAAGTTGGAGAATATTAACATGTGACATCCTGTATCTAAAAAATAAAATAAAATGAGATTATATACTATAATAGGTCAGTACCCTGTCAAGTTGATGGTCATGCTTTTATATTAAAGAAAAAAAATATTCTAGAGAAGATCAGGATTATGTATGCATATATACTAAATTTATTGTCATACTAAAACTTTATAATAATTAATAAGTACTTTTAAAACAGGCTTTAATCTGAATCATATGTACCTTGAAATTTATAATAGTCAAACAATATCTTTAATTACCAATAGAGGGATCTCTCAAATCATGACACAAGATAGCAACTTTTTTTATAGCTAAGAGTGGCCGTCTTATCTTTAACCTAACTTTCCACTTATATAGGCCAATCTAAAGCATCTTGATTTGGGAGCATGAAGCTGTTATTCTCTCCACAGTTTAAGTCCACTATTTCTTTTACAAATTAGCCTTCGTGAAATCTTGTGATTTATAATAAGTTAATATTACGATCTTTGTACTGGAAATATATAAACTATTGTAAAGTTGTAACGATTTATTAAGCATGCAGAAAGTATATGTAAATACTTTTAAGACAGGCTTTAACATGAATCATATGTGCCTTGAAATTTATAATAGTCAAATAATATCATTAATTGCCAATAGAGGGACCTCCCAAACCATGAAACAAGATAGTGACTTTTTAAAAAGACAAGAGCAGCCATCTTAGATAAATAAGTGAAAAGTAATAAGTGTTTCCTTTGCTAGTTTTAGGTAAGTATAAGTTAGTAAAGGAAACAATTTTTAATCTTTAGCTGGCAAAAATAAAGATGCCATTCAAGTTTGCATGATTAAGAGATAGAGTGCTCTGCACATATCCAAACACAACTTTAGGTGTGTTATCTTTATAATTCTCTAATTATTTTACAATCTTGAAAAACAATGTAATAAAATTAATTTCATTGCTATTTCATAGTTCAATAATCCTCATTTTTTAAATATCACCAAAAAAATCAGGTTAAAGTTTGTTGCATATTTAATTTGCTGAAGAATTAAGAGTTGTGATTGGTTAATATATTGTAATGGAAACTATGCACAGAGCAGCCAACAAGTGATGCAGATAATTAAAAATAAGAAGCAAATGATAGTTTTAGAGTAATCTGTTAAATAAATCATCAATAATTATATAATGGTAAAACTGAAGAGTAATATTTGGGGTTTGATATATAGAAAAATAATCACAAAACAAGTATTAACAACCATTTGCTTTTATAATCATACATTCCAAACTTCAAACATTGGTGAGCATGTTTGTTCTCAGAGCTATGAGGGTTTTCCTTCTGTGAGTCACATGTGTGGCATTATCACTGTATAATTACTAGCCTGTGTTATATAAAAGAAAAGGTATTATGATTGTATGCTAATTTGATAAATTAGCTTGTGTATTTTTAAAAAATAGAAAAGCATTATATTCAATACTTGCTTTAGTATGTGCATAAAATAACAATCAAACAAATTAATAACTAATAAAATAATTTATTAATAAAAAAAATCAATAGACTACATTTGTAAATTCCTTCTTGAATGCTTCTCAAGTTGAATATCAGAACAAAAGTTCAAATCTTTTATCTTTCTAACTGTTCTTTATAACTTCTCACATATGTATATGAAAAAGAAATTATTTATTTTAATGCAACTTTCATTGAAATAATTTTATTCATATTATTCTCTGTGAATTATAACATAGTTTGCTCCATGAATAATTCAAATTGAAAGATTTTATTATTCTCATTATTCAAGAACAAAATATAATATAATATAGTGCTGGGTTTGTCCTGATATTTTTAATCTAATGCTTGAATACTGCATCTCACTGAGGAAGCCAGCAGCAGAAACCAGCCTGGGGGTGGGGATATTTTGCAAAGCTTGTTAAGAGCTTATTTGCGAGCTCTATATATAACATTTGTAATACAAGCTTGTTAAATTAGGTCATGTGACATATGACTTGATTTCTTTATAATTTTATTTTTTGCTATTAAAGCTTTGGTGATTTTATATTGCTAAAGTTATTAATATATGGTGTATATGAACTTGGTTCAATCCCATATGGCTATTTAAGTTAAATAGCTGGATTGGAATATATATGAATGTCTGACAATTTCAGATTTTCTACTTAAGTTATCCATTAGATAAGTGCTGGACTTGTCCTGCTATTTTTAATCTAATGCTTGAATATCTTAACACCTCACTGAGGAAGCCAATAGCAGAAACTGGTCTGGGGTTGGGGATATTCTGCAAAGCTTGTTAAGAGCTTATTTGCGAGCTCTATATATAACAATATAATGTCATATTTGACAATCTCAAATTTCAGTTTTCATTCTATATTCTTTTATAGTTCAATGTTTTTTTTATTTATTTGTCTTGAATATCCAAAAACAATACAAAACATTAAAGCTTCTGCCTTTTTAACTATCTTACTATTTTGTCTTGAAAGTCTTTCTTCTTCCTTTGAATATAATTATTATCACACAAACATTAAATATAGTAATATATAGTGTTAGTATTTTATTTTGCTTAAAACTTTCTTGGCAATTTATCTGCAAGATTCTGTTTCTTTCCCTCTTTAGCAGCTTCTAATAATTGAAAGAAAGAATACTGGACAATATATTAAAAAATATCTGAATATAATGAGGATTTTTATAACTTTTAATAAAACAAATTAATTAAAAAAAAAAGATAATCCTTGTATAAAATTTTAACTTGATAGTTAATTCTTTTCTTTTATACTTCTATAAAACAGGAGTGTGTGTGAGTGAGAGAGACAGAGAGAGGGGGAAGAGAGAGGGAGGGAGACTTATCTTCTTTGCATATTATCAACTTCTTTACATAGGAAATCTTTTTGCTTTATTTATATATTTTTGGGATTGTCTTCTCTACAAAAATTAATTAAACAATTATATCAGCACATATTTAACGAATAAATAAAATCTTTATTTACATACTCATTTTCTGCATGTTCTCATATGTTTATTTTCATTTTGTAAGCATATATTTGTGTAATCACATACATGTTATTTTATAAAATATATTCACAATGTAACTTTGACATCGCTATGACAACAGCTACAATATTATGATTGTTTGGGGAAAAAAGTTAGTATATTTTCACTTCTTAACAAAAGAGAAAAAAATAGTAACATTTTAAAACATTTGGCATTATTGCTCAGAAGTTCAAGTGCTAGACATGTGACTGCCAGAACTGATCCTGGAACTGCCCAATCCCCAGTCTGATGCTCTACCAATTATGCAAAAGAATATATCAACCAATCACAGAAGTACACCAAAAGGTGTAGTTAACTATTAATAAGAAAAAAAATAATTTTCTTGCATGTCACTTTGTAAAATAATTCTGTAATTTAAAAGTTAAAATTATTATTTGTCTGAAGGTTTGTAATGATGGTATATTATAAAACTTCCTTGTCCAGTTAAAAATGATCACTGCTTCAAGTCGCTCAAATTCCATTTTTAACGCTATGATAAAGAATTTAATGTCATTTTAAAGCTTAAAAAAAGTCCCATAAGATGCTGCCCTCTCTGGAGTTATTTTACAAGTAAAAAAATCAATAAATTTAGCATTTAGATTTCAACAATGGTAGAGGGCAGGCTTTCACTAGATGATGATTGGTTGGTTCTCATTTCAATAAAAGAAGAGGGCTGGTTAATAATTTTCATTGCTTCACCTTTTTTGTTTTGCATTCCAAAATGAATGTTTTAGAGTGCTTTTTTAAGTATTTTTTTTACATATTATAAATTATTTTCATAAAATATACTGAAAATATAATTATTTGAGAAAATCAGTAAGATTTTAGTAAAAAAATTGTATACTTTTACATGAACATAAATTGAAAAAGAAACCAGTACTAACAACAATTTTGATACCTGTCAACAGTTCACATTGTCCCAAGCAATTTATTTCATTTTCAAATAAAAAATAATGTTTTAGAATATTTTGCTGACATTTATTTACATATTATAATGTATTTTGGTAAAATATGCTGAAAATATAAATTATTTTAGGAAAATAGTAAGATTTTAGTAAAAAATTATTTAGTTTTATAGGAACATAAATTGAGAAAGAAAATCAGTGACATACTCAACATATTCTAATAGGTTAGTGAACGCTCTTTTTAAATTTGCCATTATAAAATATTTTTATAATTATAAACAGAAATTTAATCTGACAAATTATTAATATACTTTTTACAAATAAAACTAAAATGAATATAATATTAAAAGATGAATATATTTTTATTGCTGATTTGACCAATCAAAAGTTTAGAGTTTTACCTCACTCGGCCAACTGGAATTTTTGTTAGGGAAAGGGTTATAAGATCTGATATGTTGGACTATTTCCATCATTTATGAGTGAATGTATAAAAAATTTTAAACTTTATTTAAACTTTCCAAATACAAACAACTTTATTATGTTTTGCATTGTTATAAAATAATAACACAGTACAGAGAAAAATATTGAATTTATTATTAAAAAGACTAAAGTAATGTTTAATCGATTTGCTCAAAATATAAAAATAAAGATTGATTATGATAAATTAGAAGAAGTTAAGAGTTATGAATACCTTGGTCAGATTATTCATATAGATGGATACATAATGGAGGAAATTAATCATAGAATTAAACTTGTTTGGAATGCTTTTGGTAAAAATAACTTGATACTAAAAAAAAATGTGCCTATGTGTTTGAAAAAGAAGGTTTTTAACAAATATGTTTTATCAGTTCTTACTTACGGATCTGAGACTTGGACACTTAATAGAAGAGCAATACAGAGACTTCAGACCACTCAAAGAAGTATGGAGAGATTATGTTGGAAGTAACAAGAAGAGATCGAAAATGTAATGTATGGGTAAGAGAACAAACAGGTGTTACTGACCTCATTGAAAAAATTAAAAGATTGAAGTGGAGTTGGGCTGGATATATTGCTAGAAGAGATGATAATAGATGGACAATTGAAATTGTAAACTGGATTCCAAGAGATTATAAAAGACCCAGAAAAAGACCACATGTGAGATGGATGGATGAAATAAGAAAGTGTGCAGGGGTGATGTGGAAAAGAGAAGCTAAAGATTGGAGATGGATTAAATTTGGAGAGACTTTCATCCTGCAGGATTGATAATGGTTCTTGATGATGATATAATATAAAAAAAATGTCTATGCATTAATTAAATATTAAATTATGCATGTATATGTACAAACCATAAGTTAATTTTATTTATTGTGCTGAAGAAAGTAAAGTAATTCCTACCAGATTATGATTATTGGCACTATTTTGAAAACATTGCTATGTAAACTCCATTAAAATTGTAATTATGGAATTATTTGTATATTATTTATTTTTCTTTATCGACTGAATTGTCAACTAAAATAATTGTTTGAAAATGGATTTATCATTGATCTCTCTTTTTGATGTATGATTTTATTATAGAAGTGCTTTCCGAATTTTTATGATCCACTTAGTTTTATATCTAAATTGTATTGCATCTATGATATTAACTGATATTGCTTGCTAAATGAATGCAACTTGGGTAGACTGTTAACAAAAGATGGTTTAGGTTCACCATCATCTATATAATTTTACTCCTAGTCATCATCATCATTTTACTTGCTAGCATCTGGGCTGAATTTAATGGCATCATACTAGAAAGATATTCATTTAAACATTTATTCTATTACTGCATTTGCTTTTATAATTAAGGAAACAAATGAGTTTGTAAATTTATAATAGAGTATAGGAATATGAAACCTAACTCAAGGACAATGGGTAGAATCTGATCCAAGGAGTCTGCATTATATTCCAATGATCATCCAATTAGAAGGGAATTCTCTTTTTTTCTTAATTATTTTTCGCACTCACTATTAATTACACTTCATTATTCATTAATAAAATTTGTTTTTTTTTTGAATTACTTGATTGTTTGTTAGATAGATCTTAGTTGGGCTTTATGCTACTACTATCCATCGATCATAACATTTAGATCAGGGGCACAGATTTTTATAAAATATTACTTCACTTAGGATCATTTTAGTAGTGAGTAGATTCTTGGCCAGTAGACTCGGATAAATCTTCTTTAATGTCTGTCCCAAATATAACTGATGGCAAAGAAAAATATCACATTGTTTGAGTTTTAAATAATGATCAGTCAGTAGTCAAAATCTTTCTGTTACAATATCAACAAAGCATCAATTAATTTATTCTCTTGATTCTATATACAGATTCTGTATGATCTAATAATAAATGGACAACTTTTTGGTTTCTGACATAGCTTTTACCAATGATAAGTTTAGACCCAATGCATTTCCCACCCAGAAACCACCTCTTTTACATTTCAAGGTGAAATCAGAAAATGCCCAATCTTTTGATTCCAAGTCAAGGTATGATACTAGGTGCATAATAATGCATTTTATTGAGCACAAATTGAGGTTAACTGAAGGCACACATTGCCTTTTAAATAGGGTTGTATTATCAACAGAATGATCCATGACTATTTCCACTCACATTTAATGTATGCTTTGAAGAACTGGTATTCCATTTCTACTCCATTCCAGACATCCATTGTAAATGAGAGTAATTAAATGGACACTAGATTATAATGCTATCATATCCATATTCCCTGAATAATTCTTGGATGATGTCAGTGAGAAGTTTAGACTTAATGTGTCTAGCATTTCCTGATTATGCAAGTTACAATAATTGGACCTTTATTAGACTCATGAAACTATATGAAAAATCCAATCCTTTTCCCAAATTAACAGTAATATTTTGTAATGGTATTTCTCAAATCCTCTGGTGAGAAACAAAGGACTTTGGTTTTTTGATTAATATAATAAGTATTTATCTGTCATAAATATATTAATGTAATTTACTAAAAATTGAGTTATATTTTTACTCAATAGATGGAGCCTCCTGTTTTTATGTTTATCTGTCGTAAATATATTAATGTAATTTACTAAAAATTGAGTTATATTTTTACTCAAAAGATGGAGCCTCCTGTTTTTATGGGTTAGTAAAGGGGTATTAGATTACTTAGAAAAAGTTTAAAGGGAAGACATGCATTGAATGCAGATGTATGGACAGCAAGGGAGGCAATTCAAGGAGAAATGGGATGACCTAAGTTTTTATATAAGAGATGCAAAAGGTAAAATGAAAATGTTTGGTAGATTGCAGTTTATGGATAATAAAAGAATAGCCAAAATAATATTTAATTGGGTTATGAGTAAAGGGCAGGCAACAAGATAGGTGAGAAAAGTAATGTAGTATGCAAAAGATTTGAATAAAGACTTTATATCAGTACATTTGTACAAAAGGTGGGATGATTGTGTTAGGAGGATTATTGAGTGTTCTAGTGGTAAGGAATGGGGTAAAAGAATAGATTTATTAATAAAGAATAGGGAGTTAGAGAGATGGAGAATTAGTATGGAGAGTAAAAAGAGTTTAAATATATATAGAAGTAAACAAAATATTAGGTGCGAGTTAATATATGATAATAGTAAGGAAAGTAGTTTATTGTTTAAGGCTCAAACAGGATCTTTAACAACAAGAGAATATACATATAAATGGAAAAATATGGGTAATTTAGTCTGTAAATTGTATAAGGAAGGAATAGAAAATATTAGGCATCAGTTAATTGAATGTAAATGCTTGAAGTTATAGAAGAATAAATATGAAAAAAATTGTATACAGAAAGTGGATTATTGGTTTTTTTATGCTGGGTTTGGGAAAAGATAAGGGAGCTTTAGATATAAAGATCATAGAGATGACAAAGATTATGTTGTGGAAATGAGATGGAGCAGAATATGGGAAAGCGTAAGAGTGGGGAATGAAAGGTAAAGTGGCTAACAGGTTTCTCTCGGCAACTATGCCGAGAGATTCTTGACTTCGTTTACGGAGAAGTCACAGTACATCATATCACATCACATCACCCACAGTTCTAGAATGGAAGCCATTTTTCTATATTGGCTGCAAAATGAGCTAAATCGGTAAGCAGTTTTTTAAAAAATTTAAAATGTTACAAATACAATATTTAATAATGCTATAATTAAAGTTTATACACAAGTGGTAAATAGTATTTAATTATTTAGATTATTACTATTTTTTTTTTATAATGATAAAATCATAAAAATATAATATTTTAAGTAATTTATTTAAAAATTATTATTATAGATTCTAAATATAGATATTTATAATAGCATATTTATTCAAAAATTGCTATAAAATATTTATATATTTTTTTCAAATACATACATTATTAATATCATATATTGTAATAGAACAAATCCGACAGCAGCTCAAATTAATTATTTTGCAAAGCTGCCTTATAAAAAAAGTTTAATAAAAAACTCTTATAAATTGTCATGTGTGTATGCGTTAATACGATATAAAATACACATTACTTTAGTACATTGGTTTAAAAAATTAAAACAAAAATTAGTTTATACATTTAATCATACTATTTATTATTATATAATGGAAAGTTGCTTTATAATGAGTGAGAAGCAAAAAAATGACAAGTTGTACAGTAAAGAAAAAAAAGACAAATGGTTTTGATGTGCACAAGGACTATAATTGCATAGATTACAAAAATATAAAATATTTTGTGCCCCTTTCTGATCTACATTCAGAATGGAAATTTAAATAAAAATTTACTAATTATTAAAGAAAATTAAATGAAAAATCTACATAAGTTGTCAAGCAGTGGTCGTCGAGAGGTCAGCGACAGCTGCTTTACAAGCAGTTGTCCCGGGTTCGCTTCCCGGCTGATGCTATGACACATGGGGGGGGGGGGAAATCTACATATATTATTTAAAATTATGGGTTAATAAAGATAAACAAATTGTTGAGCAATTTTTAAAAGTCAGTAATGATTTTTTTTTTTTGTTCTTTCGATTGCTAATGTAAATAAAAAAAAAAAAAAGTATTTTTTTTCTTTTATTCATTTAGTTATAAAAAAAATGATGTAATTTAAAAATATCTGTAAAATTGTATTTCCTCAACATATTGTGAATGAAATGACAAAAATGTTGATCGAAAAACATGTTGTAAAGAAATAGATGTCAAATGTTGTAACTGGCTTTTGATGAATCTATTGTTTGGAAAACATCCTAAATTCAACAATAAGTATGAACCGCAGCAAGTGGGGTGTAAATAGATCAGATATAAGCAGCTAGGGTAGTCTACTCTAGGCTATTTCAAGCTTTAACTTAAGAAGCAGTATTGCAGTGATTCAATGCAGAAAAGAAACTGCTGATTAAAAGTTTTCTTCTGTAGTTTGGATTGTTGAACCTTTCTGAAGTCAAGCGTTGGTGGTCGAATGTCAGCACAGCTGCTTTACAAGCAGTTGTCCTGGGTTAGCGGGTTCACTTCCGGCCGGTGCTATGACACATAAAAGAGTATTTTTCAATACTAAAATCCAGCATAGTAACCATGACTTTTTTTAGCAGACGACCATCTAATATGTGTGACTAGAAACCAATAACCACACTAGTCAAAACACACCAAAATTCAATCAGATCTAGGGACTAATGCTGAAGTTTGCTAAAACCAGCTATCGCCTACTTTCACCATGCCATGAAGAAAGAAGACCGTGCTGCAAAACCTACAACAATTACTGACTAACATCACCAATACCATTTAATACTCCATCTAACATCATCACTGTACCAGGAAAATAACATATCTTTGGAGAAACTAATGAGGACTCATTCATAAATAGAGGAAAAGAGCAATATCTGCAGAAAACCAAGGTTTTAAGTTTTTTTCCAACTTTTCACTAAGTAAGACCTCATCAATATAATTATTCAAAAATCTTAAATTCAAAATATCTGTTATTATTATTATTATCTTTAATATTTGTAGTTGCAAGTATATAAGCAATAATTTTATATATTTATTGTTAATAAATTGAATGTTTTTTTATTAATCCATTTAGTTACTGTTTGCTTATCAAATTCAATCTGAACGTTATGCTATTAACATTCCCTATGCTATTAATATCCACAACTCTGAGATATCATGAATCCACTGTGAGACATACAAGGACAGTGGTAATAACTTATTAATAGTGATGATTGGACATAAATAAGTTTTCCAGAAGTAAACTTCCCATTTAGAAGATTTGGTACATTAAAGTTGTATTGCTTTTATTTGTTGATATTAGAAAAAACAAATTAAAAACACTTTTGGGAGGAATTACATTTAGTTTAACCTTTTGTGCTATGGTCACAAATCACAAATGTTTAGTTAATATTCTTATATGTATTTGAATTTAGTCATTTTTATTTGAGGTATATTAACCATTTTTAAACTAAATATTATCTTTGCTCAACTTGAGTCAAAGTTAGCCATTATATATTTGTGTTTATTGTAAAAGACTAAAAATTACTGTTATAATATATAAATATATTTAAGTGGTGAGCATAGGAGTTAACAATAAATAAATAATAATCATAAAAAAAGAAAAAAATTAAGTGTAAAGATTAAATATATCTACATTTAATATTAGAACACTCTAATTTAACTAATAAATATTGATATAATGTCACGCACATATTAACTCATGCACACACATAATAATTATAATAAAGGACTACATATTATTAGTTATTTAATCAAAAACAATTAATTTTATTTATGATGATATTGAGTTTAAATTATTTTTTTGTGGTGGGTTATTTAAAATTAATGATGTAATAATAAAAAAAAAAAAAAAATGAAGTTTGTTGAGATTGAAATATTTTTTTTTTTTTTTTTTTTTGGTTTGATGTGTTGGGGGGGGGGTTTTTGTGGTTTTTTTAGAAGGGGGGGAAGAAAAAGAAAGGGGGGAAAAAAAAAAAAAAAAAAAAAAAAAAAAAAGAGAAAAAAAAAAAAAAAAAAAAAAAAAAAAAAAAAAAAGGGTCTGTTTATTCTAGAGCACATTGTTTTCACAAAGTTCGTAAAATAAAATTCCAATTACTTTTTTTCCAAATACAATTTATTGAAAAATTCTTGAAATTTTAATGAAAATTGAATGCAGTCATAAATTTGTAATAAATATATACAGCATGTACCAACAGAACGGTGACTTATTCTCAGACAAAATGTCTGCAGTACCATAGTTCAGCTATTCCCCTCAAAAATGTTAAGATATTATCACAAATTAGAACATGGCAATGTTTTGTGTATTCTTGTAGATCATCTCCAGTGCTCTGATTATCATTACAAAATCTTGCAGACAATCTAAAAATGTTTCTTTCCCTCATGGCTTCACTGCTAAAAAATGATGATCATGTGATATCCCAGTGAAAAGATGAGTTGTCAGTTTCTCTCTCCAAGCTGCTTGCCCCACCACCCCTGAATTAATGCATGTGTTTATATTGTGTCAGAGTTTACATACAACAAAAATTTTAAGGTGCTTGCAGATCTCGACTGCAAGGTACAACATGAAGTGTGACAGTTGTTTTGTACTATAACTTATGCTCAAACAACACGTTACCATTAAATTTTGTTTTAAATCAACAAAACTGCTATCGAAATGTTAAAATGATTGTATATATAGTAGTTAAAACAATAATGTGATGTACCGTGACTTCTCCTTATATGGAGTCAGGAATTTCTCATTAACTATGACCAGAGAAACCTGTTAGCCAATTTACAGTAATGATGTGATGTATTATGTGATGTGATGTATTATAGCTTCTCCTTAAACGAAGTCAAGAATATCTCAGCAATTATACCCAGATAAACCTGTTAGCCACTTTATTTTACATTCCCCACTCTAAATTTACCCATAATCTGCTCTATCCCATTTCCACAACAGAATCTTTGTCAACTCTATAACCTTTATATCTAAATCCCCCTTATCTTTTCCCAAACCCAGCATAAAAACCAATAATTCACTTTCTGTATAACCACTCTTTTCATATTTATTTTTCCACAACTTCATTATATGTACCCTTTCTGTTTTCAAACATTTACATTCAATTAACAAATGCCTAATATTTTCAATTCCTTCCTTACATAATTTACAAAATAAATCACCCATATTTTTCCATTTACATGTATATTGTTTTGTAGCTAGAAGATCCCGTTCAAGCCTTAAACAATAAACTACTTTCCTTACTATTATCATATATTAACTCACACCTAATATTCTGTTTATTTCTATATATATTTAAACTCTTTTTACTCTCCATACTATTTCTCCATCTCTCTAACTCCCTAGTCTTTATTAATAAATTTATTCTTTTATCCCATTCCTTACTACTATAACACTCAATAATCCTCTTAACACAATCATCCTTTCTTTTGCACAAATATACTGATATAAATTCTTTATCCAAATCTTTTGCATACCGCATTGCCTGCTCTTTATTCATAACACAATTAAATACTATTTTAGCTATTTTTTTATTATCCATAAACTGCAATCTACCAAACATTTTCATTTTACTTTTTGCATCTCTCATATGAAAACTTGACCATCCCATTTCTCCTTGAATTGCCTCCCTTGCTGTCCATACTTCTGCATCCAATGCATGTCTTCCTACTTCCCTTTGAGCTTTTTCTAAGTAATCTAATATCTTTTTACTAACATATAATGCATCACTACCATATGTTAACCCTGCTACTGCAACTCCTTTCCATATAATTCTAGCTACATCATATTTATTATCATATATAACACAGCAAAGGTACATCCACTTTTTCTTTTAAAATATATATGTTCTACAATAATATCAACAAATAAAAAATCCTTCTTTTTTTTTCTTTTCAAAAACTTTATTTTTTATCTCAGTACTGAACATATATGTACATTTATATACAAAACTCCAACGTTTCAACTGTTTTATCTCATACAGTCATTTTCAAGGATCTGCAACAATATTAAATACATATCAACAAATAAACTTCAATTACATAAAAACTTTCTCTTACATTAACATAATAACAAACATATTAAACATATAGAAATATATTTTACTTACATCTTTCTCCCACTGCTATATTTTATTACTCTTTTTTTTTTTATTTACATTGTTTAATTACAAATATATCTTAAAATCATCCAAGAAACTTTCTATACAAATTTAAATACCAACTCTAATTTTCAAAAACCTCCCCCTTTCTTTAAATTTTATCTAAAACCCATCTTAAAACTACATTCCTAAACTATATATTTAAATGAATATAAAATAAATTTAAACATTCCCCTCCCTCTCTCTCTTTTATACAAAAAAACTTCTAACAATTTACCTAAACCCATTAAGCATTTATTTTAATTATACAGTAATTTATATTCCTTATCTACTCCATTAATTCTATTTAGAGTAGGATTATATTTTTTTTATATAAAAAAATTCTTTAACCATCCTTTCCCTGTAATTATTAACCCTTTCTAACATTTTAATACTAAATTCTTTATGACCTAAATCTTTACAATGAATGTAAATATTTGAAATTTTTGTCATACAAATGTTGTCTAAGTCTAGTTTTTAATTTATTCTTAGTTGTACCAATATATGAAACCTTACTCCCCTCCCTCTTACAATTTAAACATTCAATTAAATATATTCCATTCATTTTGTCAGTTTCTATATTTTTTGTATCATTGATTAAATTTCCTAAATTCAATTTCTTTTTATATACTGGTTTAATAATTAACCTACTTTCCCCTTTGTATTTATTATTTATACTTTTTATAATCTTTTTAATCTTCATAAAAGTATCTCTAGAAACATTGTAACTATTATATATAAAATTATTTACATCTTTCCCATTGTTTCTCTTCTTTATTATTTTTTTAATATTTCTTTTATTACATAATTTATCAATAATTTTAACTGGATAATTATTTTTTATACCTTCCTCTTTTATATTACTAATTTCTTTTATAAACAATTTTTCTTCAGAACATAAATTAATTGCTCTGTTTATCCTATTATTAATAATATTAATTTTATGTTCATATTCAATATCTGAATCCCAACTACTTAACAAACCATAAAAAGTTTCTTTTCTGAATACACTAGTTTCAATATCAACCTTACAATTTTTAATAACTTTTTTTGTTATAACATCCATATAAGTAATTACATTATTTTTTTCTTTTTCCATAGTAAAACTAATGTCATCATCAATTGAATTAATATACCTTATAAAACATTCAGATTTTCTATAATTGCCATTGAACACTAAAAAATAATCATCAACATACCTAACCCAAAAAACAGGCTTATATTTTGTAACAAAAATATTTATCTTCATAATCATCCATAAATATAGCAGCTAACAATCCACTCATACTATTCCCCATACTCAATCCTTTACATTGTTATAATATACTTCATCATATTTAAATACCACATCTTTACAACAAATATTTAACATATCATACAATTGATTACATTCCATTTTTATACTCTTATTAGTATCTTTAATATATCTATTCAATATTATATCAAATGCCTTATGTGGTACAATATTCATGTACATACTACATATATCAAGTTTAACAAAAAACACATTTTTATACTTATTTCCCTCTAAAAAAACATTTAAAGTCTTTACAAAATCATATGAATTACTTACATTATTTTCTTTTTTTATTTCACCATATTTTTTAAAAATTTTATTATATAACCATTTAGACAAATTTTTTTTTGAAAATTAGAGTTGGTATTTAAATTTGTATAGAAAGTTTCTTGGATGATTTTAAGATATATTTGTAATTTAACAATGTAAAAAAAAAAAAAAAGAGTAATAAAATATAGCAGTGGGAGAAAGATGTAAGTAAAATATATTTCTATATGTTTAATATGTTTGTTATTATGTTAATGTAAGAGAAATTTTTTATGTAATTGAAGTTTATTTGTTGATATGTATTTAATATTGTTGCAGATCCTTGAAAATGATTGTATGAGATAAAACAGTTGAAACGTTGGAGTTTTGTATATAAATGTATATATATGTTCAGTATTGAGATAAAAAATAAAGTTTTTGAAAAGACAAAAGGAGAAGGATTTTTTATTTGTTGATATCATCAATACTGTTAATTTCTTTATCAATCCCTTTCTTTTCTTTGCTTCATTTATCAATTTTTTCTCCCATTCATCCAAATAATTTTTCTGATTACTTAAAATAATTCCCAAATAACTATATCTATTCGCCACACTTAACTTAATATCTCCCAATAAAAATTCTACATCTTCTCTTTCCCCAGTATTAACCATCATTATATTTGATTTTTCTTCACTAAATTTAATCCCCATCTCTTTACCCATCCTTGCACATGTCCTCAACATAACTTCCATATCTTCTCTTTTTTCTGCTCACAAAAATATATCATCCGCAAAAAAAAGATCTGACAAAATATATACTCCCTTACTACCTATTAACGGTATCCCTATCCCTCTACCTAATATTTCTATTGCTTTTTCCATTTCACTCAAATACAACACAAACAAAATAGGTGACATAGGGCATCCTTGCCTTAGTCCCACACCATTTTTAACTTTAATTGTGATGTGATGTATTATGGCTTCTCCTTAAACGAAGTCAAGAATATCTCAGCAATTAAGCCACCTAGCGCAAGTCTGAGTATCATTTCATGCAAGTTCTCACTGATGAAAATCACAAGCTAGAAATGAATCTGGGATATTGGACAAATAGGCACTCAATAGGGATTTTCTGCACAAACCCCTCTTCCATCTACTGATTACTAAGGCTTGCACTGGATGGCACTACTGTGTGGGGAGTTTGATATTGTTTTACTGGGATATGCCAATAAATTGTTAATAAAATAAGCTTGAAGGAAAAAAAAGAGGAAATTTTTCTTTACAAGTCATATTTATACTTTTAACAATATTTTAAAATTTATTACCTACCTCCTATACCTGTAATCTGTACCGAATGCCTTGGTTCCTCTTCCATAAAACAAAGCCAAGGCAAACTCCTAATATAATACCTAGTAGTAACATGGATATACTAACACCAGCCATAGCATCTGTAAAGATATAAATTACGTAAGTAAATTTAAAATATTTATGAGAGTAATAATTAAAAATATGCAGAAGTGAAAAAAAACAAAACAAAACTGTAAACTTTGCAATTCTAGATTTGTAGATTAATAGAGATTCAGTTTATCTTTTTTAATAGAAGATGGAGTATCATTAGATGAAAACAAACCATATGATCTTTTAATCCTCTAGGTCTTTCTTCCATGCTTTACCTACCAATTATAATCCATTGAGTAATCATTTTCTGATCAACAGTCAAATAGCTAGTTGGATCAACTATTGATCAATTTCCTGAATAAAAATTCAAGAGCTAACTTGGGCCAGACTTAAACCTTAGGGTATTGGGAATAACAGGGAGGTCTTCTTGGCAGTATATTGTTAAGAGCTTTACATAAATATCTAAAACTATTACTATATTTTTTTATACAGAAACTATATAATTAGAAGGAGACTATCTTCTTCTTTGATAGAGTAAAGACTCATCATATTACAGAGTTTGTGTTCAGATTCCCTTTAATTAAATATTGGTTTTACAAGCAGTAATATGATATTCATCTCACTAGCTTACATTATACTCATACTTTCCTATTTTGGTTAATAATATTCCTTTGCAAAATAATCAGGACAATTAGTCAGTTGGCTACCTGAAAAACAATTCTACATACTCGGAAATTGAAAAAATTTCAAAAATTTAATCTGACCTGGATTGGAACCTATAATTTTTAAAATAAAGGTAAAATATTTGTAAGAATCAATTCTGCCAATGAAAGTGTCAAAATTTCATGTTTGTATGCAAATTTGGTTTGACACCAAAAAAAAAAAAGTGAAAAAAAAGTCTAACAGATATTATGCAATAAAATGTAATAATTTAAATTGTGCCGAATCTGGGGGAAAAATGCAAAGGGATCAATTTAATTCAGCCGCAGCGTGGAAAACATCAGCATTACAGAAGAAAGATGATCTCTATTTTAAATATTTCTTGATAAATAATGCAATTAAATCAAGGTAAATTTGCAAATTTATGAATTTGAATAATGATTTCATCAAAATACAACAATTTTTTTACACAAATTTATTAAAATAAATTATTAAAATAATTAAGAGTGAAAAATGATAAAAATTATACATTTATCTAAGGAAATAAAAAACACAAAATGAAACATATTTTTACATTGGTTAGAATAACTATAACTTTAATAGTACAAAAAGAGATAAAATTGAAGGAAGTACTGAAAATCCCTAGCGATCTATATGTGAACTAACTGTCAGTAAATGCAAAATGTAGAATGAACTAATTACACTTTAGGTTTGATTGTATATAAGTATAACATTTACTGACATAGCTTGTATGCAAAGTGTGATTTATATATACTAATGTAATTTCAAGACAACTATAAGCTTTTCTAAAATTATAACTAATTGGAGGGAAAAGCCAAATCTCATATTTAATAACTTTTTAATATATTGCATGAATATAAATGAAATTAATAAGAAGTTGTGAAAACCCCCAGTGAACTATAAGATAACTGACCATCAGTAAAAGTAAAATATAAAATGAGACACCTATACTTTAGTTTTGTTCATATATAAGCATACTACTAATGTACTTGTACACAGAATGATTTATATATACTAACGTAATGTTTACTGATGGTTAGTTGACTTATAGCTTGCTATTACGTTAGTATATGTAAATCACACTCTGTATATAAGTTCATCAGAAAATGTCACGTTTATATACGAACAAAGCTAAAGTGTATGTGGCTCATTTTATATTTTACTTTTACTGATGATCATTTGACTTATAGTTCACTGGGATTTTTCAGAATGTATTAATTAACTAGAATAACATAAGTTTGTTACCTTCTTTGCTACACAATTAAATTTGAATCCTTATAAAAATACCACATAATTATAAAATTAAATACATTTTATATTTATTACATAAAAACATCTTTTAAATTATTGAAAACAAAAAAAATACCTTAACAATCATTTCTTTTTGACAAAATGTGAACAGGTATTGCCACTTAATGCCAAGTGAGCTGTTCAATTTAATCCTTGAATTACATAGCTTTTTATTCTGCTGCCTCACATATATTAATCAAAACGATTACTAAAAATGTATAGCCTTTACTGATCTTTTAAAAATATTTACCACAAAATTACAACATAAGTACCAGCATACAAACTGTTCAAATGTGGAGGTAAATCACGACCGACAATTCTGACAAAAAGTGCCATTTTAAGACAATGTGAGTTGGGTTTATTCATTGGACAAAATAAGAGTATATTAATTTCAAGCTTCGTAACAAAAATGTTCATGAGATAGGAATGGAAAGACTTTATGCAAAATTTGACAAAGTTATAAAGAGAGATTAACTGTTGATTTCTATACCGAAGTTTTTATCCTGACATCTAAGACATAACATATTGTTGGAAAGGCAGAATTTAGTTTACTCCTTTTACTTCTATTTCTGTATCTTTAAATTATACTGCAGTTGATTTATGAACCTATCTTATTAAATTTTATGCTTGCTTTAATATAGTTATTTTACCATCAGGTGGCACTTTACATTTTTCCAAGCTGAAAGAATAGTCAATACGATCTTAAATTATATGTAGTGAATGTATTTACTTGTAGAAATATAGCTATAAAAGGATATTACATTAACCATAATTATATATAATGGCCCAAGCAATGAATATGCCATGATTTGGGCATTTTCTAAAAATTATTCAACACAAATGAAAGAAGTGGAATCCTAAGATGTATTTATCATTTTAATAAAAAAATTGTGACTGAGAGATTGATCTTTTCATTTATATGTCAATCATTTGTTTTGGAAAATTGTAAAAGATTCCAAATCAAGACCTTAATACAGAATTTTTAACTGATATAAGAAATATGTATTACAAGTATATTAATAATTTTTATTAGTAATTCATTAGACTAGAGATTATCTATTTAATGAATAATATTTTTGTAGTGTAATTTTTACTACAATATTCTCAAGCAAGATAGGAACTGGTTTCTATCTGCTTTTAAGACCTCGTGGAGGAATATAATCATAAACATATGATCAAAGACATCTGAAAAAGATCTATGATCCCCAAAATGCACATTTCATACTGAACCAGCATTCATCAGTTGACCCAGATCACAATCTCTTATACATATGTTTATCATTATTCAGTATATAACATCACATGTTCCCTATCTCCCATGCTTTCTCACAGCTGTTGTTAAAATAGGCACTACTGTATGGAGAAAGTTTTGCCTATTTTATTCAGTATATAATGATAAGTAATTATTACACTTTAATTGATGTATCAAAATTAGTGTCTTCACAACTTTGACACAAACCATTTAATGGAAGCATATTAATAATTTTTATTAGTCACTTGTTAGACTAGAAATTATCCAATAATGAATAATATTTCTGTGGTGTAATTTTTACTACACCACTCTCACGCAAGGTCGGGACTGATTTCTATCTGCTTTTAGCACCTCGTGGAGGGATGTAGTCATAAACATATGACCAAAGACATGTGAAAAAGATCTATGATCTCCAAGATGAACATTTCAGGTTGAGCCAGCACTCATCAGTTGGCCCAGACCACAATCTCTTATACATCTTTATCATTATTCAGTATGTATAGATAGCCAATTACTACAGTTTAATTAACAAGTGCCAAACTTAGTGCCCTCACAACTTTGACACAAACCATTTAATGGACATATATTAATAATTTTTATTAGTCATCCATTAGATTAGAGAATATCCACTTAATGAATATTTCTTTAATGTAAGTAAATTGATTCTTTTACTTAAAAATGTGGCAGAATGCAACATAGTGTAAGAATGTGGCCACAGTAGAACGCAAATTAAAGCAATTCTATTTATTTGATCACAAATAATCACAATCTCAGATCAGTTTTTTCAAACATCTAATTTACGATTATGACTACAATTGTTATTATATATAAATGTGTGAAAATACTTTACATTTTAATAGTAAGATAAAGCTATTATGACACATCAGTCCAATAAATTACAAATTCATTTAATTAATATTTATTAAGGCAATCAGGAACTTCATCATTAACAAAGTTTCACTAGACATCAGAGATGTCCTATCAATTCAAAACACGATCAAACAGGGAACCTATGCATCCATCAGACTGTCCATTTTCTTGACCTTCACCTTATGGCTAACCAGATGCAAATTAATGTTTGGACATTTTAAAAATACTCCACTTCAGATTTACATCAAGCTACTCACACAGGTTAAAATCAGAGACTCAATCCTTGCACCTCAGCTGTTACAAGAGACACTTGGGAAAAGATTGAGTTTCCAAATGAATAACCCACCATGAATATCAGGACTGTGCAGAATGTGTACCTCTCTCTCTCTCTTTTTTAAAATCTGTATGCTTTAAATACAATGTAAACCTCTCAGTGTACAAAGAACACGTCATGTTTAAATAAAATATTAAAAAAAAAAAAAAAAATCTAAAGCATGGGCGGTTGAAAATATGAAGGTGGGGACCACTACAGGTCTTAACCACAAGCTTACGATGCTGGTTAAGACCTGTAGAAGTCCCTACCTTCGCATTTTCAACCGCACATGCTTTAGATTTATCGCCTTAGTAAATATTACTTACGTAATCAATCAATGTGCGTTAAATAAATTTATAAATAAATTTATTTAATGATTTTCTATAATAGATTATGACTCTGGGAAAAAGAACCGGATTACAACCAAAGATCTGGCTGTGGCAAATGCAATATTTTTGGATTGTTAAAAAAAAAAAAAAAGGTTACAGTGAATTGAATTGGGCTAGATATTTTTATGAAAAAAGATATGGATTAAAAAAAAGAGAAAGACTATTTATTACCAAAATATGAGGGAAACGTATAAGGCAATGATATTTTTTATATTTTATTTTGTTCCGCTTTTTTTTTTTTAAAATCAATCAATAAATGAGTGATATTATGACAAAGATGAGTAAAGAAGAAACCCATGGCATTAATTTTGTAAATGATATGATTGTTAGTAAATATCTTGTAAATATAATGAATAAAATTTGCAACAAATACAGGTTGTAAATATATAAGTGAAAGAAAAGTTAAGAGATGAGGAGCATAAGGTGGCAGAAGATTTAAATCAAGATAGTGCTTTTAGATTGCAAGCCTATGAAATTTAGCAGAATAGTAGTGACCGAATCAAGAAGTAATGACTTATCGCAGCCTAAAATAACATTAAACAAATATCTCAGACTGATCTGTTGAATGACAATATTATGCTCAACTTCCCATTCGGGATCTGAATGTCACATGAACTCTGAAGCAGTTAAAAAAAATAGATTGGGTGCCGCAATGTTAAACAGGCTTCTAATAAAAATAAAAATAAAAGGAAGGGTTTAGCAATGATTTATAAGTATATACAAAACAATAAGTTGGATTAACAAACTTAAAACTGTAACATATTGAAAAATATTATTTATTATAGAAATTAGGACCAAAAACAGGATCGATCCTATGTTTGAAGACGAACGACTTATAAAGATGACTTGTATAGAATTTTACCAATCTGAAATACACTGAATTTAAAATAAAGAAGAGATATTTTAGCCAAAACAGACCAGGAGCCAAAAGTTTTAAACGTATAGGAACTACTTTTGGCATATAATATCCCCCTCCCCCCATATATTAAAATCTTTTGCACTATTTGATAAACAAATTTAATTGATTTGTTTTCTTAAATAATATATTTTCTTTACATCTCCACCCCCCCCCCCAAAAAAAAAATTCCCTTTGCATAAAGATATTTTAATTAATAAGTAATATACGATTTAATAACAACGCGATTACGAATGTCAGCTGTTTTTTATCTTGAAAAATATTCGTAGCTGTTTTTCCTCATTCTTTCTAGAAAAAAAGTTGTTAGAAACGATCTTTTGTTGTTGGTTTACGATTTCAGATAAATATGCATCCAATTAGCAGAAAAACTGGGAGACTAATTATAGTTTGAGCTACGAGAGTAATTTTTAAAGTTCTGAGTAACGTTTTTTATTTCTGATTAGTTATCATTAGATGAATGTAAGATTTTTTTAATATTCAATCTTAACCAGCCAATGAGAATCATAGAAGAAAAAAAATAAAAATAATTCTTATAAAAAATGCTGCCCTCTACACTGAGCAGTACAATTGGAAAATGATTACTAAATTGATTCTCAAATGAAGTAATGAAAAAAAAAATTTACTTTAACTAAATAAGTCACCTGTTTATATAATTTACCACCTGGGCATTTGAATGGCATATGACTGCCTAAAAATCGATTCTACAATTGCATATAAGCAAGTCTTGATTATTACGAATAATGAAATCTGCAAGAACATCATATTGGCAGGTAGTATTACACATAAATAATGATAATTTGTTACAACCTTATGAAAATACACAAAAACACAAAATTAAGACCAAATAGCCGAAGATGAGAGAAAAAAGGCATATTTTATTAAAATACCATAAGTAATTTTATAATATAAATCCATTGATAACATGTGATTTTTGCATGTTGGGATGGAAAACAAGAGACTACACAGAAAGGTCCATCAGCACATATGTTTGCCCTGTGACTTTTCTTGAATTTAAATATTTGTCCTATTAATTAATTAACACCTATAGTGTAAACAAGTTAAAAAGGTAGTTGGTTCTTCGAGTTGCCTGCAGGACCATCTCTGAATCAAGGCATGTGTTAAGTAATGATTCAGTTTAGCTATTCACAAAATTTTAAGGCATAAGAATATCTGGTCATGAATTACAACATGAAATGTGACAGTTTGTTTCATACCTTAATTCACAATGGAGTATGCTAATACTAAATGTTGCTTTAAATTGGGCCAAACTGCCAATAAAACATTTGAAATGATTTAAATTGTGTATGGCAGTGAAGCCATAAATGTTTTCAAATGGATTGCAATATTTTATAATGGCAGGGAGAGCAGTGAAGACAATCTATGGAGACATATGACACTGAGTCACATTTTTATGTCATAATTTATAACCCACAACATGCTAGTACCTTAAAAGTCATTTGGTGAATAGTTAAAATATGTCTCTACATAACACATGCATTGGTCCAGAGATGGCACTGGAGGTAGCTTGGAGAGAGAATCAAGTGGGCCATCATGTGTACATATTATCTCACTGTTTGACATCTGATTATAGGCAACAATTGAAATTAAAATGTTTTCAGAGTTTAAAATTAATACAGCAGCCTTTACTAAAAAAATCATCTTGCAGAAAAAAATTAAATAACTTTTGTTTTTGCTGGAAAGGCATTTCAATGGACCTAAAAAAAAGAGTGCATGGTATTTTACTATATCTAATTTAATTCTTAGATGTCAATGAATGGTTAATGCTGTTAAAAATGGATTTCTGTAATAGTATCCACAACATGTATGCAACACTCCCAGATATAAAATTAATCTCTGGTCAGTATTATTGTATCACTATCAATAAAACATCAACATTTTCTCTTTAGCTACTTTAATGTGAAACAGTATTATTATAACATATGATGTACTTAAGCTTCATAATTTACTCACTAGATAGCTCTTTAATTAAAAAAAAAACAAGATTTTAATAATAGACAGCCTAACTCTAAAAAAAAAGAAAGTAAGAAGAGACAAAACAATTGCTCTAGAAATGAATTTTGTGATGCCTATACAAACCAATCTGTAACCACATACAGAACATGCTGACCCATACTTTTTATTTACTTGATATTTTACATTTTTTTTTAAATTTCTTCAACAGGAAATTTTCCTTTCTGAAATTTTTCAGCGTCATGCCTGATGGTAGTTTTCCAATATATTCTATTCTCCACCACATTTTCCTAATAGAAACAATTGACATAGCATTCCTTTAAAATGTATTTGAAATAATGCTTGTAAATTAGTTCCCTATCCAATGAAAACCATGATGAAGTTCACCATAAACCACTCGTTTAGGAAGCATGCATGATTCATTCATTTTATATGATAAACCCCCCTCCTAAAAGAAATTCATAACAAATTAAATGTGCACTTTTATTACTGAATTTTCTAAATAGATTTTTAGCAAGCAAAGTAATATAAAAAAATAATTTTTAAGAAATTAATGTTTTCATCAAAAAAAAAAAAAATGTTAAGGAAAAACTAATCCATAACAAGTTAAAAAGTGTTTGAAATATAATATCAGATTAGTAAGAGTTTCATACAAAGAAAAGTATTTCTAGTATGAATTAAGAATGCAAGGAGTTGGTTTTCTTTTATATTTTGCCCCGAAACTTTCCAACATAAATGATACATATATAATTAGAATAGTTCTCAAGACATATCTTTCATTGCCTTTAAAATTTTATACTTGGCTTCAAACTAAAAACTTTATAGCAATAAATGAGTTAAAAACAACAACAACAAAAAAATTGTATGAAATTAAATGCATACATGTAATTAACTAAAACATAAAGAACAAAATAGTAAAAAATTAATCCATAATAAGTAAGGATGTCTGTAATAAATTTGAAACGCAATGTCAAAGGTCATAGCCTGCTTATATATATATTTAAAAATATAAGCTTTCAATTATTTAGTTTTTTCTTTTAAAATCAAAAAGTAATTTCATTGAAGATCTTGATCAAAAGTGGAATATTTCTTAGTTGATACCCAATGGTAAACTGAAAAAATTCATACACTACTTAATCTGCAATAGTTACAACCAGTATGTAATACCACAATAAATTTTCATATGCCTTATTTTTTTAGAATTTTTTTAATTGAACAGATATTCATCTCAGTGCCTTCCTAAGTAAGTCTATATTTTGTAAAAATCAAATTAGTTTAAAATTATCTTCCATAGTATAAGTTTTATGTTCCTTTTTTCAGGTTTAGAGATATCTCACACCACTTTTAATTTAAACATAAGTACAATTTCACCATTTTTTGAATATTACAGCTATTTTTTTTAGACAAATATTACAATACTTATTGTAAGTAATGCTTACAATAATAAAAAGCAAATTTATTTCATTATAATAACGGAACTGATCATAAGAAAGCAATCAACTAATTCCAATTAGAAACTATTTCAAATAAAAGTAATTTTATTTTCTCTATTTTATGATCATATTTTTTAATTTTTTTATACGTAAAAATTTATTGGAAATTATGCTTATAGTAAAAAAAAATCAAACTTGAAATGATAATTATATAAAGAAATAATTTTCTCACAAGCAATATGAGATACTGCTTGTAACCTTTACATTGCAAAAATTCATTGTAAACAAATGAAGCTTAATAAAAAAAATCAGTTCATAAATAATTAGAAAATATTGTTTAATTTTATTAATACTTAATTCAAGTTGATAAGAATTATATTTTTAATTACTATTTTGCTTTGACAAATAAAAATGTATAATTTTTAAAGATTCTATTCTTCATAGCTTTTTTTCTCTAAAGAGCTAGCTGGTGGGTAGAACATAAAAGATATATCATAGGTTATAAAGTACCCAGTAAATGATAACAATGACAAATTATGCTAAGTTACTAGCCAAGATATTAAAAAAATCACTATCATAAGCATAGGAAATGATCATGTGATGCATATCTATAAATACAGATTATGAACAAATCATACATTATGTGTTCCAAAATGAAGATGTCCCACTTCATACATTTTAATAAAAAAATTGAAAATAATTTTTTACAACTAATCATGACTCATAATAAGTTTTAACAGCTATTAAACATTAACATTGGTAATTTGGATACTGAGGCATGCAATTATTATAAAGAGTAAGTTACAAACATGGGTAATTCTTGGATTCACTATAATGTTTTTTGCTTGTTTGGTTTGAATGATTATTATGCTTAAAGACAAATATTCAATAACTCTGATAAAAAAACTTGAAAACTGAAGGACTAACAGTTTTTTAAAGTATTACAAGGAATATACAAATTTTTAAAAATGATATCACAATTCTATTAAGTCAGTAGATAATATTTTAAGCAGTTGAAGGAAGTACTTTGATCATTTTTAAAACAATCATGCCAAATATTCAGAAGACTATGATGTCATAGACAGAAAGTGTATTGTTTCTCTGAACATTTATTAATCCAAAAACTTCAATGATTAATACAAAATTTTAAATATGTGTTTGTACACCTATTTACAAATAAAATTGAAAGAAAAAATAGTTCACTAAATATATATGCAATGAACTGTTTTTTAAATTTTAATTTTGTAATTCTATTTAAATTCAATGCTATAAGAAATCTTTAAAAAAGATTACATTAAATTGCAAAATGGAAAGCTGACCTGCATTTTAAACAAAAAATGAAAAAAAACAAAACAAAAGGATTTAACAGGATTCCTGCCAGTTGCAACATTATTGCTAATTGTAAGGTGTTTTGAGGCAGCAGTATGGGGTTGCTGTATTTTTATTTTCTTCAGTATTTTGCAGTTATCTATAATAATTAGTTTGCTGGTTTGCATTTTCTATAGAAATTAAACTACAAGTATTAGTTTAAAAAATCTGAAGATGTCAGTATTGTACAACCTCATGCAAATATCATTAATTTTAAACTCAAAGAAAGCTAACAAAGCCCTGATTGGTTGTATTATAATACAAAGCAACTGGCATCACCAGTGATTAGACTATTTGGCCATAGTCTATTATTTCAGAAAAAAAAAATTTTTAATTATTTATTTACATATTTAAACTTATTTATGCAACACATTTGTAAAATGTTAAAAAAAACCCATGATTACAATTAGATTTTATTTGAAATTTTTTTTATGAAAACAAATTGTAAAAAACATAATTATAATAAAGTGGAAGTTGTTATTATAGGTTAAAACAATTGCTTTCTAAATGCTGATAGGGCAATTTTATGTGATTAAATAAGTATAAATTTGAATTTTAAAACATATTTTCATTCCTTTATGATGTCTCAACTAAAATTGATTTCCATTTTAAAAATGAAATTCAAATAAAAAATATTTAATTCAATAATTAGCATGTTTAGACAAGGTTAAGAACCAGTACAAAAAGAGCCATTATTACCATTATGTATTCAGTTTAGAATTTTACTTTTCTATTTTGCAAAGTTCAAATATTAACTTTTGGAATGTCTTGCATTTGTAAACTTATATTTGTAATAAACAATGTAAATTTGATAAAAATATGTTATAGAATAAAGATTAAATTTAAAAATAAAATGTTGCAAATATGACTGAAATTACCACTATATGTTCTATGAAATGAGTGGGAGGAGTTGATAGTGAAAGAGTTAATCAGTGAAAATAAATTAAATTGCTACAATATCACAACCACCATTTTTTATATGTACACAATCTGTTAAAACAGTAGCAAATCTTCTAGCATCCATTGAGCACTATGGCTTGCACTAGGTGACACTACTGTTTGGAGAGAGATGGTACTGTTTTAAAAGTAAATTATGGTTTCCATTTATTGTTTTAATTATTGCCATAAAAAGTTTTGTAATGATATAAAAATATATTCATACAGTGTACAGGATATATATAACCACTAGAAAACAGTCAACACTCAGACAATTCCAATATAGATAACAATTAACAATCTAAAACTGTTGTCAAGGCAACTTCCTTTTAACAAAAGGTGGAAACCCTTTACACTTAATATATGTATACACACATACAAAATTATAAATAGTAAAACTATCACTTATTTACATTTTTATCAGAATTTGGATTTACTATGACGTACGAAAAAAAATATCTACTCTTGAAATCCAAAAAATTCATAAAGCTAAAAAAACATGGGAGCAAAGATTTCTGATTAATGTTGTTTTAGTTGCATATCTATCCTATAGACTCATTTAGATTTAGGTGAATATTCAGCAGATGATGTTAAAATAGCTCTTTCTAATCATAAAAACACAAAACCTATGACTTCAAATGAAATTTTTAGGGAAGTTTTAAAATATATTAGTAATGGCTTACTTTTAGATTTTTCAGACATTTTTCTAGCAATAAAGAGACTAATAAATGTATGACATCTGGTTTTAAGGATGTTTCAGTTATTTAAATTTATGAAAATAAGAAAGGATAAAAAGTACATGCACAGATTTTATTAAAGAACTTTCTTCTAAACACAGTTGCATGTACGTTTATAAAGTCAAAAAGGACCATAGATAAAGTTTTCATTGACAGGCAACCAAAAATGGGAGGAAAACCATAATATATAAATTACTTTTATTGATTTGGTCAAAGTGCTTGAAAATTGTTCTATTAATTTATAACAAAAGTTTATTGATAACTTAATCATATAAGCCACATTCCATTGAACATTGACTTTTATTTCTATTATTTTAATAAGTCCACTGAAGTGTAGTATTTGATAGAAAATTTTTCAGTCAGCATTAAAATATAGAAGTAGTGAAATACAGCAAGCCATTTTTTTTCAACATAATTTAATTTTTCCTTCTGCCAACAACATAAAATTATTAAAATCATAATTTGCAGACAGTCACACTCTGACAATTTTTCTTTCTATCAATACTTTGATTTGAAATATATATATTCATTTGAAAAAAAGATTTTCATTTTAGTTTAATTTTTATCAATAAATGGAGCTACTTAAAAATGAAAAAAAGGCATTGCGTCTTTACATTTTTTTATTTTCAGTAGGCATTACTTTTTTCAATCACTCATTTTAAATTCACTTCTTTATTATTTGATGTACAATTTGATGAAACATGTATAAGCAAACATTTTATAAACTTTGATTATAATATTTATTAATAATTCATCATACACAATATTTTTTTAAAGTTTATAATATACAGGTATTCATAAATTAAATATATTATTAAATATATTTAATATAAAATTATTAAATATAATTTCTTTAACAGATACACTAAAAAATTAGGTCTGAATATTTAGTTTCAAATGTACAAAAAAGAGCTTTTTCCAAGAGTTTATTAAGCACATGATACTAATAGATGAAATAGTTTTCACGTATATTTTCTATTCAAAATGATATACAAACATATTGAGAGATTATGTCTCTTGATGATGGGAATATTCCATTGATCATGCAAAATGGTTTATATATATAAAAATCATAAAGTTGATCTATATCTCTAATTTTATGTTTTTATACTTATTCAATCTGGAAATGAAATAATTTACTTATTTTTTATTATATAAGTTTATTAAAGTGAAATAAAATTTAAGTTTTTTACCCAGTCTGAAGATAATTTTTTGCCTATATTAATTAATTTGGTTGCTTTTGAAATCTCATTTAATATTTATAAAATAAATAATCAAATGTTTTAACGATCAAGAATTCATATAAAGCTTGAGCATCAGAAGTGATAAAGTGAGTCACAATCCTCGAGTCCAGAGCTCTAAAGGCAGCCATTTTACAACTGTACTAACCTACACAAAGCAATCAAGGCATAAAAAAAAACAAGTATCCAGCTGCTTTTGGGTAAATAACCTGTAGATATATGAAGTTATAAATATCTTAAAGGTGAGAAGAGAATTAGTCGATGCACAATAGTTTTATGCTAAGGAGTCCATCAAATCACCAGCTTATCTTATACATCACAAACTATTGCATAATGAATAACTTAAGTAATGAACATGTGAAAACTTATTGTACTTATTGTAAAAATATCATCTCTATGGATCACTATTTACACTCATTATAGAACTAGACATCGTCTAGATTTTCATCGAGATGGTTATAGAAAGATTAACCAAAAGCACAGCAATGAAGGATCACTGCAGTGCAAAAATAGTTATAACTAACTTTCATGGATATGTCTTATTAGATATTTTCAATTCCTAATACCAATAACATTATCACTAATCAAAAAATAGAAGAGATATACAGTTAAAACAATAGAAACTCTCTCTACACAATAGTACTCTCCAATGCAAGTCATCATAATCCATGAATGCTAAAAGGTATGTGCATCAAAATCCCTATCTAGCAACTACATATCCAATATTCATGAGACTAGTTTTTAGCTTGTGACTTTCATCACTAAGGAGCTTTGGATCTGAGAGCGCTGTACTTAGATCTTTGGATATAATGCAATGCTCCAGCAGCCACCTTTTACTTTTTTAGTTAACTATAAAACTACGAGTCCAAAGTGAAAATACATTTTCAAATCAAGTTTATTCACCTATAGTCATACAGATCTGAACCTAGTTCAGTATCTATATATTTTAGTGTTTGGTTTTTTTAATAACCATAGTCACCACCATCCTTTGACCAGGATTGACACTGAACAACTAACATGACATGATCACAATTTCGTATGCTTACACAAACTGTTAAAACAGCACCAAGTCTTTCCATACAATAGTGCTACCCAGTGAAAGCCATAGTAACCAATGGATGGGAAAAGGTTTGTGCATCAAAATATGTATTTAACAAACTACCTTAAGGAAAAGAAATGGAATGAAAAAAATATATTAAAGAAAATTATATAACCGTACAACTAAACCGGAGCTCTAAAGTTAGGATAGACAACTAAATTATAAACCATACACTCTCTTTTAATTAATTTATTTAACATTTTGTCTTCATTAGAAAATTAGGCAAAATTTGCATGTTCAATGCTTGTACTTTCCACTTGATTATTTTTTCAAATGATTGGTAAATTACTCTATATTTTGATGAGATTTATATCATATTTTACCAATTACTAGTGTATTAATTTTTAGCTATAGTTAAATATATATATATTTAATATAAAACAAAGGCAAAACTCTCCATACAATAGTGACACCCAGTGCAAGCCAGAGTAATCAATGGATGCAAGGTTTGTTTGTAAGCATAGGAAATGGTGGTCATATGATATTTAGTGGTTTAATATATTTAATATAATTCTGTTACCAATGTTAATTGTTTGATAATGACCAATTGTTCATAGATTTTCTGATAATCATTACTTCCCTTAATTTAAATGAACATATTTCTTTGCTGTTTATATAATCCAATCGTATATAGCCAATTTATAAGCCGCTTGTTAATATTATTTTTTGTTAATTAAATATTATTTATATTTGTAGTATTTATTTATTTTCACTGTACTTTGATTACACTAAGTGACGACAATAGTTGTACCTATCTATACTAAATTAGTTATTGGAATATTGTGATATATATATATGCGCACATGGTTGGTTGAGTTCTAACACCAACAGCCAAAGCTATAGAATGCTATTATAAATATAAAATAAAACTACTAAAAAATAAATAAAATAAATGGTTTATGACCCAAAATCTCAAATGTGGTACGATTGACCCAAAATCCGTGGACCTCCAGCATCTACCATTATGAAGGCAAGCTGATAATATAGTGAAGTTATTTGGACATCCACATGAATTATATCATTGCAAAAGATATATATATTAGTTTATTCGCAGATATATATTTAATGTGTAAGTGAAATACAAACAAACTCACTAATTTTTTACGTTATACATCCAATAATTTCAGATAAGTAATTACTTGAAGTTAATTAACATTGCTAAAATTAATTTTATACGCTAATTAACTTTCTTTTTAGCAATGATTCAGTTCTTTTAAATCCAGTATATATTTTTTAAAATAGTACAACATTTAGAATTCTTGTTTATAGTATAAAAAAATAAATTAAAATTTAATTTTAATTATTGCTTTATCTATTGAATAGTTGAAAGAATTTCGATGGAAATGCTTCGGAAATGTGTGCTCGAAACAACGGAAATGACGATTTTAGAAATAAAACAAAACAACAACAAAATCACGTGACTGCATTTAATACAATTTTAAGTTCTAAATGATTTTTTTTGATGAAGTTAAAAGAAAAATCATTGGGCTCTATCTGAAATAACAATTCAGTCTAAATCTAGGCGGCCTAAAATACACCTTGAATATTTATAATAAAAAATGCTAATATAAGTTGAAACTGGGGTTGATTACGACTTTTATCCACTGTCTTACTATGGTGAATGCAGCGTTTCTTCCTTAATCGCCGAAGTTAAGCAACGTGTTAGGAATGATGAGAAAGATAGATAGACTCAGTTTTTGTCCTGAGCAGATTACGGCAACGGTAGAATAAAGCACTGAAGAGTCAAGGATTTTACTTTTTCAAACTTTACTAAGCAGAGATTAATATTAGTACAGACAACTGAGTGAAATTGTTATACTTCACCTCTATTCTCACACTCAAAGGTCATATGTTCTTCCAAGCAATAAAGCCGTTCAACTAGTACTATTGTAACATTTTTATTGTTCACATTTGAATAAACCATTTTGAAATAATTTCCAAACTCACTTAAAATTAGAAATAAAAGAGTTAAATTTGAGGTATGCGACGAATGTCTTCCCATATTGAATCCTTAAATTCATATAGATTTTTTTTTTTTGAAAGTAATATTTTGCATTTCAATGAATTTTTGTAATTAATTTCATACTAATTATATACAGGTAAAAATAAACAGCAGGAAAAGATATATGAATAATTTTTATTAGTCATTCGTTAGAGATTATTCATTTAATGAATATTTCTGTAGAGTAATTTTAACTACACGACTCTCGCGCAAGGTGGAGATTGGTTTCTATCCGCTTTTAACATATGACCAAAGACATATGAAAATATATATGATCATCATTACGAAAATATTATTCATTAAGCAAGAAAAGATCTTGCCAATTGCGGGGGTATGTTAATTAATCCCAGCCAGGCAAGCGACAATTGTTAAATGAATAGACAAACTTGAAAACTCAACACACAAATTCATTTACCTGTAATATAATAAATAAAATATAAAAGTATAATTATTAATAAATTGATTATCTACGCGCTCAGCAAAATTTAAAATACAATCTGAGTATAAATTCAATTCTATTTTACATAGTTCTCTTCTCCCACATGACCTAACATCGCCTTTTCAGTCCCTCATCATTGATTGATTTGATCCTACTTATGTAATTCTTAAGCTTACATGCGCAGCTCAAACTCAGCTCATGCTTACCTCACACACATACATGAAATAACTAGCCAAATGATTTGGTTGGTCTCAGTTCATTTGCATAATGGCTAATTAGCATATTTTAACTTTATTAACTATTCCATATATCTATATTGTAAACTAATTTTCTGGAGTGCACATTTCAAAATAATAATGTTCTACCTGTACGCGATTACATAATTTAAATAAACTTTATTTACAAACAGTATATATATATGCGTTCAGTCCACCAGTATTCCTCCAAGAAGATCTCTAAACAAAGACACTAACTAATAGGCTAACCAAATGCTTGTTATATGAGAGTTTAAATGGACTTTCCTTCCTTGTTTGTAATCTCTAACTAAAATAACTAAAGATCCATTTATTGACCAATAATCAGATGGTGAAGTGTCTTGTGGTGCAGAGGAAATGCACTCATCTATCACGTTTATAATTTAGGTTTAAATTTGAGCTGAAATAAATTATTTTCAAAAGATTTATCATTTCTTTTCAGTTACTTGGTTTAACGATAACCATTTAACAAAGGTCAATAAATGGGTATCTAGTTATTCTTAGCTAGGGGATAATATATCCAGAAAATTAGCAAGCCTAATCTGTACTGCCTTCTTTTTTAGTTTTTTTAATGGGATGTTGGAGTGGTTTTTCCTAGCTGAATAGACTGGCAGGTTATAGATTTACAAGTCTTGTTAGGATTCAATCTCTAGAACAAGAAAGCCTTTCAAATCAATTACACTGGTTCTAAATGATACAAAGTGGGACTTCTAAATATATTTTAGCAAACTTAGAAACTCTGAAGAATTGAATTTTATAATAAATTCTTCAATAGATCTATTAAATTAGATTTAAATTTCATGAGTTGGTATAGAGTACTGATTGCTTCAATCCTCGTTTATGCAAGCCCTGTTAGGATTTACAAATATATACATTTTTTACACCGTGTTTCTTAAGTAAATTAACCATAATTTAACTTTTTTCTAAGTAACCCAGAGTTGCACAAAAGTGCTCACAGTTACTAGTCCCCAATTAACCCATTTTTCTTGGACATTTCATGTACTTTATATTTTTTGATAATTCTCATGTAGAATCTTTTCCATGGCTCTTTCTGTTTGTATTGTCTTTGGCCATGTTTAGTCTTGTTTCTATGATTACACGGAGCTGTGAACTATGCTATATTTTAGTTCTAAGTCTGCCTCTCACATAAGATGCATATAGCATTTAATAGGCTGCATTTTCTTGATAATATTTATGAGAATAGAATTCATATTTTTTATTATACTTCAAGTAAAAAGTGTTCTTTTCAACATGTATATATATATAATACATATGCATAGTTTTCATATATAAATTAAAATTATAATATAAACAATTTTTTTAAAAAAGTGATATTATTATTAATAATAAATTGAAAGGGTACATTTACGTATACACTGAGCTTTATGCAAAGATTCACGGTAGTGATCATCATCAAGTTTTACCCACTACTTTTGATTTACAATCGATATTCACTATAACGATCTTGAAAAAAAATCAAAATTTTTTTTGTCAGCTATTTTGTAAGATGATAATATCATAGAATAGTTTTTAAAACAATGCCACCTAAAAGCAAAATAGACATTCATGATAAAATTGTACAGTACAAAACTTATTCATAATACATAATAATGTATACTATTACAATGCTGTATACAATATTTTGATTATAGACTTAAAATACAATTAATGAATGTACATGACATTTTATTTAATTATATAGTATCCTTGCAAGCTAAATAATAATATATACACAATAAAGATTTTCATTGCCAATGAATCCTCCCTGCCCAGCATTTCATTCAGTTTATATTTTGATGATGTACAACAACACATTAATACATTTTTAACATTTAATAATCAATAAAGCAAATCATATATAATGTGACATTGCTTTTATAAGCTTGTATTTACAAAAATGTAATACAGAGAGTGTACCAATAGCTCAAACAAGCTCTTAATTGATAAGTGCAGTAAAAGAAAACATTTAAAATTTCTGTCTGGAACATTCTTATTCCTAGACCATTTGGTTTCCAGCTTATGGCTCACCTCAGTGAGGAGCTAGAATATTCAGACACTAGATCTAAAATATCAACTCAAAACCAGACACTTATTTCATATGTAATATTTAAGTAGAAACTCTGAAGATTTTGAACATGAAATTTTTAAAATGTGTCCATTAATTTAAAAACGGTGCACTGTATTTACTTCCATTTACGAATTAAAATTCATATAAATGTTAGTGGGTCTGCAGCAAATATTGTAATTTAGTTATCATAATTGTTATTTTGAAATTAAAAAAAAAAGAATTTCATGGATTACGCAATTAATAATGAACTTATATAATCAAAAATTACTAAATGTAAATGAAAAATAACACAATCTACTTGCCCAATTTAAAAACATCTCATAATTTGTTTCAGAATAACGAACATTATCACTAATGTATAAAAATATAGAAACAAAAAAAAAATGAAAATTTTATTCAACATAAAACTACAAATAAATTTTGGTCATATACTATTAATATTTTGTATTGTGTATAGTATAAATATTAATAAAAATATTTAGTCAAATCGAAACTATAACGGTATTATGTATTTGCATCATTTTGCCTATGTACATATTTTAAGTACATATTTGCATAATACACATATAGCACAGTTTACACATGCATATACTGTACATTAGACTTTTTAAAATTACTATATACTAGGTTAAGTTCTTTGCTAATACATTATTAACAATTTGACATAATTTTTATCTGCAGGAATGAGGGAAATTTTTTCCCATAGAAAACCATTATAATCTCTTGCTTTCTATAAGATGATCTTGCTTTACAATGACTTTTGAGGACCGAATATTCTCACTAAGTGGGGTAGAAGTACATGTTAATGAGTGTTTGTTCACTAATGCTATCACCAAAGCTATAAGAATAAGAAAAAAACTAACTTCCATATTTTTATTTTAAAGTAAACAGTGAAATGATTGGCTTTTGTCACTATTAAATACATTCTAAATGATATTCTTTTTTTTCCAATAATGTTTTTCTCTTACAAAAACAATATTGATCTTATTATCAAAAAATTAGGATCTCTTCAATTGTTTTGATCTTTTTAAGTCGGTATCAAATTTTAATGTTAATAATAGTCTGATAAAAATATTTTATTAGGCAAAATATTGCATAACCAATTCATTAAAGGATAATTAAAGAATAGTTACATATAGGTTTTCAAAATAAACCAAAGAAATTTTCTTAATAAATGCAAACAGTAAAGTGCTCCAAGATGGAAAAACAGCTACTGGTATGTTGTAAAATTTATTCACAAATTTTACTTTTTTTAAAAAAATGTGATCATATATGGCACGTAGAGAAGGAAAAATGGCTACTTAAATTTCCTAAAATTTGCAAATTATAATGAATTTATTTATTTACATTTTTGTGTTTATATTTTTTTGGATAGCGTATAATGAAGTCATGAAGTTAGATACAAGATAGTTCATAGCTACACTATAGTTGTAGTTCTAGTTAATAGATGGAATCTCTAGTACAGTAAAAAAAAAAATTGATAGTAATTTTCAATGAGTTCCAGTGTTTTAGGATTGACTTTGAGATGATGTTTGAGTAGTCTGTACATCAATACTTGTATTCCAATCTTGAGGTATATACTGTCAAATAATTAACAAAGATACATTTGAGATCTTATTTTTATTATTAAATGGCTGAAGTTATCAGAGAAAAAGTTTCATAATTCAAAGTGAAATCAACAGAACTCGATTTACAATAATGGTGGCACTTATTCACATTTTATTCATAAAACATGAATGACTGTAAAGCTGTTCTTATTTGATAAATATAAAAGATTTATTTTTATAATTATATTATGTTTTTAATAGGATTTAAACTTATATCAATGGGAAAAAAGTTACATTGTTGTAATTCATATAAAAAGCCCTTAAATAAACTTATAACTTTTATAATTTCTTGATTCTTTTAGTTATGCTTAAAATAACTATTAATAAAAATGTTAAAAATATTTAAATCAGGTAACACAAATACAGAGAAAATTCTGCAATTTCTTAATTGAAATTAAGATTTTCTTAATAGCAAGTGTTAACAAGATTTGGCAATTAAACATGCTCTGATATGAAGAAATAAAAGATTATTATTTAAGATCATTACATAAAAATAATTAATTCAATTACTGTCAAATTAAATATTTAATCCGTTCATTAGCCATTTTGTCCAAGAAATGGAATATGTAATTATCTCATTTGCATAAATTTGCATTGCACTCAATCAATTTATTTATTTGTAAGATGGCTATAAATAAATATGAGAACCCTGGCCCTCGAAAGTGCTTAGCCACATATGTAGATACAGATATTTAGTTTGTGTCTATCTGTATTAATATTTCTTTGTCTTCAGCTTTGTGTGTTTATGTGTTTTAGTGCATTTTATATTTTATACTTCAGAATAATTAGCCACAAAGTTTACACTTTTTGCTCATTTCATTTATAATTGTTCTGTTTTATTTTTAATGAATAACTTTTTCATCATTACATCTTCACATTTTTGAAATAAAATATTAAAACAAAAAGTAGTCTTGAAAATAATATATCAATTTGGCAAAAACAAAAAAAGGCTTAAAAAATAATATACTAAAATGTTTCCATTAATCCTTTGTTCTTTGACAGATTTAGTTAATCTCTCTGCTGAGACTTTTTTGTCAACTTTCAATTTTGGATTTTAATATTAAACTATTATTCTACATCAGAATTTAATAAATTAGATTCGATTTGTAAAATTATATATTTGCAAATAAAAAAAATTCTAAAAAAAAAAAAAAAATACATTTGAGCTTTGCAAATATTAAAAAAAATTAGTTCAGAAAATGAATGAAATCTTTTTTAAGCAAAATTTGAAATCAAAATGCAAATTAATACATATTTATCTATGACAAACATATTTAATTCTGCTTTAAAATATAAAAATTGCTTTCTAATTTTTAGAATATCTCAAATTATCTTATTATGTGTCTGCAATGACATGTTATAAGTTATCTATTTCTATTTTTTAAAATAAAATATGTAAGTATAAAATTGCAGTGTATATTTTTGATTTTTAATAATTTCTACACAATTATTATGTAGAAACAATCACGAAGCTTAATAAATTTAATAAAAATATCAAGTTATTAGTTATCCCAAAATGTATTTTGAAGTAATCTCATAAATAGTCTTGAAGTGGATTACAAATAACTATGTCCAACGCGGAAAGAAAATACTTTGTACATACCACAATTCAATTATATTGCCACTTTAGACTTTTTTAAGTAAAAAATGAAAATACAAAAGTATTCTAGTTAATTAATTAAAAAAAAATAGCGAAAAATCTCAATAGATGGCTGTGTAAACATAATCTGAATTTAACATGATTACAGAGATTTTTCTGGTATTCTCTAAATGAAGACTACCATCTTGAATTAACAAAAAGTTAATATGTATTTGGATGAAAACTTCAATCCATAAAGTAATTTTTTTAAAAATAAAGAATCCATTTTATGCAATGAAATTTTTTCCAAGTATTAAAATTCCACTTATAATTGCAAAAAACAATAGTGAAATGGATATGACTTATTTTTATTTATAGGCTATACCCATTTGCTGAAACTCATTACTTTTCTGCTAAACAATAAATACTTTCAAACAAAAGTTCAATGAATTCTATTTATCACATATTTACTAAGAAACAAATATTTAATTTTACAAAAATAAATATATAATGTGGAAAGTTGCATTTTTCAATTATTAAGCAGCCTAAATCAATTTCAAAAAAGGGAAAGTTGCATCTGCACTGTAAATGCCATTTTGTAACATTGAAATCTTTGAGAATCTATTTACATTATATAACTTTTTGGAAGCTTCAGTTACTTCCTATTTAATTACATGTAATTTTGGGGAAGGAAATTAATCTTTACACATGCACTAATAGATTAATATATTGAATTTATATCTCTCACCCATCAATACGTTTTTTTAAAAGTATAAGTGAATCACTTATGCTTAAAGCTTATTTTTATATAAGCCAACTCTTATCGACCATGCTTAGATTAGGACATGATCCTATTACATCCCTAATGTTTCAATTGACAAATTATTTGTACAAATTTATTTTATGTATCATTTATGTTTATAAAATACTAATAATGTGAGAACATATATATTCATTATATTAATCTATTAGCATGTGTGGAGGTTAATATCTTTCCACAAGATCACAAATATTATTTATTTATATATATTTAAACCTAATATAATTTAAATCACAGGTATTTAAAAATGAGAAACTTTTTCTCCGCTGTGATATATAAAATAAATTTGTATAAATAATTTGTCAATTGAAATATCAGACATTAAATAGGATAAAGTCTTGATTTAAGCATGGGCAGTAAAGGTCGGCTTATATAAAAGTAAGTTCTAAGCACAAGTGATTCACTTATGCTTTTAAAACATTGATGAGTGAGTGCATGTAAATTCAATATACTAACCTATTAGTGCATATGTGAGAGTTCATTTCCATCCACAAGATTACAAATATATACATTGCTAAAATAATTTATTTATATATATCTGTGAGTGAGCATACAGATAGTTGCATTAAATGGTCTATGTTGTTTAATATGATGATAAAGTGACTGGTTAAAAAAAAACGGAAGGACCCCAGATATAAAACCTTAGGTATATTTAATGGAATAGTTGTGCTCAACCAGCTGTTTGGGTGTTTAACTATGCCATGACAGTATTTGGTAATAAATCAAATTAATTCTATTCTAATTGCATCTTCATTTCTTATGTGTCTAAAAGTTATGGAATAATCACATTACATAGTGGTGTATATATATATGTGGAAAGTTAGGTGCTGTGATTCATATACAAGGCGATTTTTGGATGATGGGGCAGTAGCACATCTTGCCATTGTCATTATCTGGGTTCAAATCCTAGCCACATAAAATTTGAACATGTTTTAAAATACTACCAGGCTTAGGATTTTTCTTTCAGAAAGCCAATCATGGCTAATGCAATTAATTATTCAATATAGGTCAGTAACTGGGTATTTAACCATTATTCCTAGAAGATAAAGGTATATAAAAAAAACAACTCAAATGTTAATCTTTCGGGGCTAATGGAGAGATCCATTAAAATGCTTACCTTTATATAATGTGCGTGTGAGAGAGAGATAGTATATAATAAATATTCCATTATTTTAACACTAAATATCTGTCTCAAAATCTTGCAACTAGAGAGGGGTATTCTAATATTTTACAATTTTAATTCCAAAGTTTGAATAAACGTTTCCTCATATCTACAAATTGTGGCAAATCATTGTTCTAAAATATTATTGTTCATAATGAAATCAAATACACCTAAATTTTATTAATGTTTAATATAATTTTGAATGAATTTATAATATTAATAGGTGACAAGACAAATTTACCTTTAGTATATCCTGACGCAATATATTCCAGCTTCATTGGTCGTCCACCAGGGTGCAGTAGTTCAGAAGTCTTTTCTAGAGAGTTCTTTCTTACTTTAAAATCCTGCGTCAGAAAAAATATATACAATATTTATGTTATGAATTCTCTTATCAATTAAAATTAAGTTTTACATATAAAAAAATGCGCAAATTTGTTTACATATAAATATCATCGCTAGCAGCTAGCTATATTCTGATTCCAAAAGAAAGAAAAACAGTTTTCTGATAATTCTACAAACCAATCCCTGCAATACAAATACAATCATAAATATAATGTGCTATTCGGTACATATATATATATAGCACACACCCACACAATTATCCATAATTAACAATACCAATATATATTAGTTACATAATAGTTACTCTAACAGTAATTATATAAAAAAAAAAAAAAATAAAAAAAAAGAAAGATATAAAACATTCAGTTAATTATCTATCCATTGCCGTTAACTCCAGCAACATCTCCAATTGGGTTCAATTTCATTCTTTCAATTTTTTCGATATCGTTAACACATTTTACTTTAGATCCCTGCTTAATAATTTCAATATATGTCTCTGCATACTTAGCTTCATAATCTGCAATCTTGTATTGTATTTCTAATTAAATGTCCAAGTATCACATCCATAAATAAACACTGAAAAAATACATTTATTATATATTTTCTATTTTAAGCACCTAGTCATATTTCCTTTTGTACTATTTCTACAAAAGGTACTCATTCCATTTAAAATTAATGATTGCATTCATTAGGTTTCCATTTTAATAATTTGGCCAAGATATTTATACTTGCTAACTTTCAGCCCTAATTTCTTGCTTTTATTTGAAGCATATTTCCAAAAAACAGCATCAATCTACAAAATCTATACAAGCTAAATGAAGTTTTGGACAGAACCATCATTATACCATTGCTGAGATGCATTTTAAACATCACCATGTCTTTTCTATTGTATTTTGATACACATTTTTTTTTTTAGAATTTTGATATATCTAGTATTTATATTATGAATTTTTAAACTTTTAATAACCATGGAAATGCTTATCAAATTAACCATCTTTCCTTAGCCTCAATGGCTATAATAAGTATATGATATGATACAATTTCTTATATGTTTTAACTTCCAAAAATTTTATAAATGAAAAGTGTCTGTCTCAGTACCTTTCTAGATGTATATATATATATATTTAGAAAAAATACAATTAGTTTGAAATTTCTTTGCATAGTTTAAGTTTTATGCCACTTTTTTTGTGGTTTAGTAGTATCTCATTTACTTCTCCATTTTTTTGTGATCTAGGTTTTTTTTTTAAAATACAAATATTATAATATTCTTTGTAAATAATGTTAACAAAAAAAAATCAAATTAATTTCATTATAATATCTGATTGTTATTTTCCTAAAACAACCAACTGCTTCCAGTTAAAAGCAACTTTAGTTGCACTCTAAATGGAAGTAATTTATTTCTCCATTTTTTATTACCTACCTACCTACCTACCTACCTACTTACCTACACCCACCCACCCATCCACCTACCTACCTATATATATATACAAATATTTTATTTTTTGGGACAAATACTTATAATAAATAATATCAAATTTATTTCATTATAATAACTGATTGCAATTTTACTAAAGGAAAGTTAATCAGCTGACTTCAGTTAAAAGTGGTATTGGTTATATTGTAAAATAATTTTATTTTTTTATTTTTTGCAATCTATAGTTATATACTTTTTTACACACAAATTATAAATAATGCTTATAATAAAATTCCAATTTGGAACCTTAATTAAATCATAAAATCTTATATTTTCTTAGGAGCAGTATTGCTTACCATCTGAGTCTTTATATTACACAAACGATATTGTAGCCATTGTGGGTTAATCTAAAAATCCAATGCAAAATAGTCAACCCTTTCATAATTATTATTATTTTGTTTGTGCTTTTAGCACAATACCTTATATTTGATCTCTTTGTGAATGAACAGATAGATGACAACACAGGAAAGAGATGCTATTGTTTTATTACATACCGAATAAATAAAAAAATTAGAAGATATGTAAGCTCTCTGTAGGGGAAGGGAGAAATGCAAAATTGAAGTTCAAAGTTGATGGATCACAGCCCTAACTCTCTCACTTAACTGATGCTTGAATTTCTTATCATCTGCTAAGCTGCAAATAATTCAATTACATGTATGTAATTAAGTAAACAATTGTACTAAGATATATATGTAAACAAACGTGGACATATGAAATTTCAATCACAGTGTTTAAACATGTTTTTTTGAGATCATTATACCAAGTAAAAAAACCTGACAAATCATTTCACAGTATTATGTTTTTTTTAAAAAAAAACTATCATCATCTGCTTGAATGCAGCCAATGGTTCACATGTATATATTATATTCAGACTAAACTATCATTAAAGTACACTGATTTATCCATTACTTAAAGAGTGGGTTGATAAGATCACATTGTAGGGTTTAGATTCAATTCTGAGATAAAACAAATTGCATGGATCACAATCCAGCTCTATCAAACCAGTAGCCAAATTTCTAACAAACTCCCAACACTATCTTTTGAATCAATAACTCCACGTAAAGATGATACTCTAAAAAAAGCATTTAACTTATAGTCAACTTCAATCAATGGGTCATATGCTTGAAGCGCACACACACGCACAATAATTAAGCAATCCACAAATCTGATCATGCGTTCATCATCTCCGACTACACAAAAATTAGTTTAATAGCTAAAACCATTCATCTCCTACAAACACTCGGTAAAAGCACTCTATCAATAATAGTAAAAAAAAACAACTATTATACATTACGTTTTCTAATATTAAAAATATTGAAGTCAATTGATTTTTTTTTTATTTCTTAAAAAAACTCTTAATATTTTATCAAACAGGCAGACTATTTTATTAGTGAATAAGACATTCCGGAGGTTGCAAAAACTGATAAACGTACAACAGTACCCAGTGGGGAGAAAAAATTAAAGATTATTAGAAAGTTTTAACATTTAATTTTTAAAAGATTTTTTTTTTATTATTATCAATTATGGTCTAAAAAAGAAAAATGTATGTTGGAATATTTTCAATAATCTAGATTCATTATAAACGTTTTTTTTTAAAAATTAAATTACATATTTTTCAAATATATTTAGTTGTTGGTAATAATACGCGCGCGCGCACGCACACAACACACAAAGGTTAATGGCTTTTTTCCATATGTCAAAGCATCAGCCGGGAAGCGAACTGCAACAACTGTCTTCAAGCAACTGCTTGCAAAGCTGCTGCATTGACCTCTCGACTACCAACGCTTGACAAGGCTAATGGCTTTATTGTTTGAGAGTTCATAAGACGTTTGAGTACCAAAATCGACCTTGAGACAGAGTTCTACCAACTGTGATAAACAGTATAAGGGCATACATAGTTAGCATATACTATATTTTGAATTGTATTCTTTTTTTCTATTGGTTTAGGTATTGCTGGCTTGATCAATAGTGATAACATGAGAATCAAATTGATGATGTTTAGGATATCTTTAATTCTTTAACCATATAGGTTATTCTATCAACAACCAATAGTGAGATTCTCCTGATATTTTATTTTCAAGGGCAAAGTTAATTAATGATTTCCAAACATTATGAATTACCACAGTAGGTTGATTTATGGAGTTATTTGCCATCATTATGTGAACAATTTCTTTAATTTTTTATTTTTAAACATTTTCATGTTATCTGATATTCTTGTGTTCTTTTAACAGAACATATATTTATTGCTACATGTTGTGTTTGCTACTTTCTCACATCTTTTCCCTCTCTAGTCATGACATTGTGTTCTTTTAATCATTTTTCTATAGAATGGCTGCTTTCACCAATATATAATTTGTACATTCATATCTTTCATAGATCATCATCATCATCAACCATTATCAATCCACTGCAGGATGAAGGTCTCTCCAAGTTTAATCCATCTTCTCTGATCTTTAGCTTCTCTTCTCCACAACACCCCTGCACATTTTCTTATTTCATCCATCCATCTCACATGTGGTCTCTTTCTGGGTCTTTTACAATCTCTTGGAATCCAGTTTAAAATTTCAATTGTCCATCTATTATCATCTCTTCTAGCAATATGTCCAGCCCAACTCCATTTCAATCTTTTAATTTTTTCAATAAGGTCAGTAACACCTGTTTGTTGTCTTACCCATACATTGCGTTTTCGATCTCTTCTTGTTACTCCCAACATACATCTCTCCATACTCCTTTGAGTGGGCTGAAGTCTCTGTATTGCTCTTCTATTAAGTGTCCAAGTCTCAGATCCATAAGTAAGAAATGGTAAAACACATTTGTTAAAAACCATCCTTTTCAAACACATAGGCATATTTCCTTTTAGTATCAAGTTATTTCTACCAAAAGCACTCCAAACAAGTTTAATTCTATGATTAATTTCCTCCATATGTTTCCATCTGTATTAATAATCTGACCAAGGTATTTGTAACTGTTAACTTCTTCTAATTCTTCATAATCAATCTTTATTTTCATATTTCGAGCAAATCGATTAAACATTACTTTAGTCTTTTTAACATTTATCTTTAGTCCTACTTTTCTACTTTCATCTGCTAACTCCTGCAACATTTCCTGCAGCTCTGAAGCATTATTTGCAAAAACAACTACATCATCTGCAAAATCTAAATGACTTAAATACTCTCCATTTATTTTCACTCCTGTAAAGAGTTTTGGAGATATGGAGTCACCTTGTCTTACACCTTTCTCAATGTTGATTTTTCTAGTATCATTATGTAATCTAATTGTTGCTGTTGCATTTTTATAAATATTCTTTAAAATATGACAATATCCTGGATCTATACCTTGATGATCCAATGCTTTAATCACTGAAGAAATGTGTATAGAATCTAATGCCTTTTCATAATCTACAAATCCAAAACATAATGACAACTCATATTCGTTTGTCCTTTCTATGACTTCTCTCAATACCTGGATATGATCTATTGTACTAAAACCACTTTTAAATCCAGCTTGTTCTATTGGTTGGTGGAAATCCAAAGTTCTCTGCAGATGAGTTGTAATTATCTTGGTAAAATTTTTATATAAAACTGATAAAAGGCTGATAGGTCTGTAATTTCTAATATCTTCTTTATCACCTTTTTTAAATATTAATATTATTACTGCATTCTTCCAATCTTCCGGTACATCTTTATCATTTAGACATTTGGTATATAACTTTGCTAAAATTGTTTCTATTTCTTCACCTGCTTCTTTTAATATATCAATTATAATTCCATCATTTCCTGGAGCCTTTCCTTTCTTCATACACTTAATTGCATGTCTCACTTCTTCATTTAAAATTCTGGGCAATTCGGAAGATGTAATAGATATAGGAGGTACTTGTTCTTTATTACTATATAATTCTTGATAAAAATCTTCTACCAATTTCATGATGTCATCTCTCTTTTTAGGAATAATTCCATCTTTTTTTCTTATTGCAGATATAAATTTCCTACCAATACCAAAATATTGTTTAACATTTTTGAGACTTTTATTTTCTTCTACAGCTTTCCTTGCTATTTCACAGTTATACTTTCTTATATCATTTTCAACTCTTTTCCGTACCATTTTACAAAATTCGAGATATTCAATTCTTTTTAATACATCATTTTTGTATATCTTCATATTCCTTCTTTTCTTCATAAATTCTCTAGTCTCAGTAGAAATTTTATTAGTCAATTGCTGCTTTTTTCTACCAGCTATGTCTGTTGCAGTTTTTAAAAGTGTATCAGTTATTTTCATATTAATTTCATTCAAATCTGAATCATGTTCAAAATCTCCTAACACTTGAAACCTATTTGTAAGTTCTAATTTAAATTCATTAGAATGTTTCTGAAGATTAGGAATATCAACTGTAAATATTGTTTTTCTTAATAATTTTTGTCTCTCTAGTTTTACATTAACAGGTAACTTACACCTTACTAATCGATGATCACTTCCTGTGTTAAATTTATTAAGAACATTACAATCTTGAAATATGTATTTTCTGTTAGTCAAAATATAATCCAATTCTGCTGTACTTTCATTTGGATTCTTCCATGTCCATTTCCTTTTAATATTTTTCTCAAAAAATGAATTCATAATATAAAGTTTTTCTTTTTCTGCAAACTCCACAAGTCTATGTCCTCTCTCATTTCTATTACCATAACCAAAATTACCTACAGCAATTTCATCTTTCATTTGTCTACCAATTCTAGCATTAAAGTCTCCCATAACAATTTTAAAGTGTTGTTTACTCTGATCAAAAGCCTTTTGTACATCCATATAAAAATCTTCTACTACTTCATCACTATGAGAACTTGTTGGGGCATAAATCTGAATTATCTGCATTTGGTATCTGCTATTAAGTTGTATAACTAATCTTGCCACTCTGTCCGATACACCATCAATCTCCACAATATTGTTCTTCCACTTTTTATTTATAATGAATCCTACTCCACTTGTATTTCCAATATGTGTGCCTTTATAATAGAGTATATGTCCACTTTTTAAATCAATTGTTTCTTCTCCTTTTCTTCTAACTTCACAAAGTCCAATAATGTCCCATTTAATATAAGACACTTCTTCTTCTAATTCTTGCAATCTTCCTTCACTTGAAAGTGATCTGCAGTTGTAAGTACCTAAATAAAAAGTCGTCATCAAATGGCAGCCTGGGTCCGCAATCAGGGGATTCTTAGCACCCTCCGCCTTCGGTCACCAACCGCTGCCTTGGTTGGTGACTTTACAGCCTCCTGGGAATAAGGGCCATGCTTTATTTTTGTCTGTTATAATTGTATATATGTGTATTGGAAAAATATTTATCATTTACACAAACATTCATTCTGCCTTATCAGGCACTGAGAAGAAAGACCATGGTGTTTCTTGATCTTAAACTCAGAGGTAAAAAGCCAATAAACTCACCACGCTGGCTAATGCGTGTTGGTGAGCAGCCCATCCATGTTTGTATACTATATGAATAATCACATAGTAATAACAGCTGCAACGACAAGAACGTATGGAGTGGACATTAGGAATTTGCCCTGCTCGGTTCCTTTAAGGCCTCCAAGAGGAATAAAAGGGTCTCCTTTCAGTTAATAGCAAACTCCTTTCTGCAGCCCTTTCATAGATACAGTTCTTGTTTTCCAGCATTACAGGCTTAGATTTTGTACAGATTAGGATACTTAATGAGGTACTATACTCTTTGGAAACTTTTGATACTACATTGATTGCAGATTTTTTTTTAGTTTGACTAATGTACTCTAGTATGTAGGATACACTATAGTAAATATCATTGATTTTTCTTTTAAAGTTACTTTTTATTATATATTTAAGATGAGACGATTATACTTTTTTCCAAGTCGCTGCTTTTTGAACAAACTTCTTTTGGTCTGTACCATAATGATAGTATCTCATTACTTATTTTCCGGTACATGTCAATTCAGTAATTATTCTAATTCTACTGAGAATTAAATTGAATAAGATACATTACCGACGTGTATCCACCAGACTTTTTGGAACGATGGGGTATTATTTATGGATATAATTTTTAAATTCTTTCATGTAAATGCTGACAATCAGACATGACAGTGCTAAAGCCATAGTTATTCTTAATTTTGTAATGTATTGAAAGTATGTTATAGAATCTTAAGAGTTCCATGATAATATCGATAGGAAGGGTTGTTTTGGTTCATAAACTATTATTTTTATTTGATTGTAAAAACCAGAACAACTCATTCTAACAGTCACAACTCTGTTCATACAGTACTGCCAATAAGTGCAAGCCATAATAATCAGTGGATGCTAGAAGATTTGTGCATCAAAATCCCTATCTAATGCATACTCACCAAATATACTCAGACTAATTTACAGCTTGTGGCCTTCATCATAGAGGAATCCTGGATCTGAGAGCACTGTGCCTAGACCTTTGGTCTTAATGTAATCCTCTGTCAGCCAGCCACTTTTTAGTTAACTATACGGCTATGATTCTAAAATGAAAACACAATCTGAACCTATTTCAGTATCTATACATTTTAATGTTTTTGATTTTTTAAATAACCATAATGAATAGGCACTAAATAGGAATTTTGATTCACAAATCTGACATCCATTGATTTTTATGGCTTGCACTGAATGACACTACTATATAGAAAGTGACTACTGTTTTAATAGCTTGTGTAAGCATATGAAATAATGATATATTTTAGTGGTTTGATACCAATCCTGGCCAAAGAATGATGGTGACTATGGTTATTAAAAACCAAAAACACCATAATATACAGACACTGAACTGGGTTCAGATTTTCATGATTTACAAGTGAATGAGTTTGGGTTGAACACATTATGTGTTTCATTTTGGACTTGCAGCTTTATAGTTAACTAAAAAGGTAAAAGGTGCTGAAAGAAGGGTGCATTGGATCCAAAGATCTGCGACTAGATCAAATACTTCTCATTGATGAAAGCCGCATCCTAAAAACTAGTCTGGGGATATTGGATGAGTAGGCACTGGATAAGGATTTTGACATACAAACCACCATTGATTCCTATGGTTTGCATGGGGTAATACTACTATATGAAGAGAGTTGCTACAGTTTTAACAGCTTATGTAAGCATAAGAAATGGTGATCATGTGATGTTTCAATGGTTTAACAACTCTTCCTATTGATACTATAACAGATCACTTTATATTTTGCATAACAATACGTTTTCGATACAATATAAAATTCTTTCAACAAAATCAAAGATTGGATATGGTTCACTATTGCCACTCCTGATTAGAAACATTCATGTGGACGAATTTGAAACTCCAGTCATAAACATTCCATCTCTATCAAAAACATAGCCTCACTACATCATTCCATGATCATAGGGTGTAACACTATTTAAATAATACAAACTGTTAATTATATACAGTTTTTATATATTTTTGCAATGCCATTAACTTGTTATCATGAAATATTAACTATAATTTGGTAAGATTTGAAATACAGGCATTCTTATACCTGGAACTTAATTGTAAATATAGGGGATTTGAACTCAGACTTTCAAGAAACTTTCAACTATCTACACTATCTCATACTACTGATACACATGACCACACACACTTTTCTACATGTGCATAGTCATGTGTATCAGTAGTATGAAATGCTGTGAATAGTTGAGAATCGCTTGAAAGTCCGAGTTCAAATTCCCTATATTTACAATTTGGTAACAAAGTTATTATTACAACTTAACCATTTTTAAATATAAACATATGACCAATATGTAACAAATGAATCCTCTCTCAATCAAACATCAGGTCTGGAAAATATCTAATCATTAAGTTTTTAATATGTGAATTGTATTACCTGATCAAAACCTTCTTTTATGGTAACCCTTAATGAGACATTTCCTGTTGAACATATTTTTTTAAAATAGCTGAATGCATCTTCCAATGATAACTCCTGATTAATTTCTTGAACATTGCCTCTAACCCTGGACTGTTCAAGCATGACGAACCAAACATCTACACTTCCCTTCTCAGAATATTCCAACTAAAACAGATAAATAATAATAAATATTAATATTATTAACATCAAAAACTACTATTATGTCAATGTAAACATAAATGAACTAATAATGCATGCAATTTATTATAAATGTTGTACACAAATCATGATAAAGTGAATATAGGAGCCAAAAGAATAAGTGAAGTGCTCAAGCATTGGTGGTCAGACCAACTGCCTTACAAGGAGTTGTCCCGGGTTAGTGGGTTCACTCCTCGGCCAATGCTATGACACATGAAAAAAAAATCTGTAATGCAGATATCTATTTTTAAAAATGAAATCAACGATGTAAATGATTATGCAGAAAAAAATAATTAAATGATCATATGATCTTTAGCGGTCAAACCCTTCAATGTAGTATTGGGCTGCCAATATAGGGCAAAAAGCATTTAGTAAACTTCAATGGAGTAATCAAAATTAATCACAAATATTGTAAAGTAGGAAATAAATAATTACACAGAGACTATTATCCTCAGCGTATATCAATCCACAGCAAGATGAAGATCTCTTCGAACCATTCTAGTCTTCTGTATTTATACACCTTACCTGTGATATGTTTTGAAATACCTTGTAATTTACAGGAATTCAATTTAAAATTTCAATTAAACACATTTCTGAAAAAAACTTTTTTTTATCCATATAGGCAAATTATATTTAATATCAAATTATCATTCAAAAGTATACTATCATTTTTCTGAAGGTTTGTGATGATGGTGTTCTAGTTGTATTTTTATATTGGACTATTTTCATCATCTAATATGAATATTGAATGTCTTTAGCAAAATTTAACTTTATTCAAATATTCCAAATACATTCAACTGTTAGTAATAGCACATCAAACAGTTAGTATACGCACAACATTTTGAGAGGTATTATTCTCCCCTCTTCTTCAGGTATTGCTGACCTGACAAGTGATAGTACTAGCATGAGATTTGAACCTGAACCCTTAGATTCTTAAGGATTGAATTTTTAAGGTAATACTCTAACCAATTGACCATCCTTCCAAAGGCAATAGTCAGTAGAAATTTCAATACTTATCTATGAAGTTCCTCCTGATTTCTCCACTTTTGCCTAAGAGCAAAGTTGATTAGTGGTTTCCGTACATTATGTATAGTCACACTAGGTTAGCTTATGGGATTATCTGCCATTGCCATGCAAGCAGCTTCTTTAAATTTTCTTCTTTGTATATTTTCTTCTCTGTCCAATATTTTTGTATTGTCCCAATTGAACATATATTCATTGGCACATACATGGTCTGATACCTTCGATGCATCTGGAATATTTAAATAAAATTAAATTTTTCTAAAGACATTCAATACTCATATTAGATAATGGCAAATAGTCGAATATAAACATGCATACTATGATTAATTTCTGTCACTGTTTTGTCTGCATTAACATCCTTTTCAAAATTAATTTCTTTCAACTCTTCAATATCAATTTTCATTATAATTTTTTTTTTTTTGATAAGAGTGAACTAAGAACTCTACACTCTCACAATATAAAAGCATTAGAAAAACTCTATTTAAGGATTTGTTGGCAATATTCTAAGATGAGTCATTATTTTTTTCTACTTCATGGATGTGGCAGTATGGCACACTTGAATGTAACTTTCATGGAGAAATGTAGACTCTGTTTTTAATATAAAAATTATTTCTGATAATTCTCAAGAAATGTACTCTTGATTGTATCATTAGGAGATGTATCCGAAATGGAATTTAAAAGGGAGCTACAGTTAGAAAAAATGTGCAAATCTGTTGGGTGAAAAGTTTGCCATAGAAGTTACCAGAAAGCATTGCACAACATCAAGTAACTAAGATGTAACACCAGCATAAAATATATGTTGACATATTTGTGATTCATTGATTGATATACAAACATCACAAACTGAATCTGAGAATAGAAATGGCTTAGTGTGCTAATATTTGGTTTCCCATCCAAAAGATTATAATTTGAATACAGAAAGAAATAATTTCTTGTTGTGATTTGTAGGCTGCCCTATGGAGTTTAAGTGCTAGAATGATAGTAATAAGACCTGAAAGTTCATGGACTGAAAGCTCAATCAATCATTCCTAGTGTTCAAACACCATATGACCTCACCTTGTTTTATATTTTTTGTTTCTTCTAGACTACCGGTTAATGATGAAGATGAAATTCCTCTTGCAACTGTCTTTACAGTATATTAAAGTGAAAGTTTGATTTGCGAATACGTAAGTTGTAATAGTTTTAACTTATATTTGAGAAATTATAAATTAAACTAGTACTCTATTTTATACTTATTATATTTTTTTAAAACTAATATCTTGGCTTTTTTAATATAATAGAAATTGCATCCAAAGAGAAAGTAAAAGCAAAAAAGAAAGATCGTGGGAAATATAAGGATGAGATAAAAGAATTTGCGAGAATGATGCGGAGAAATGCTACGGATCCGAGAAAGCGGATTACATTTGGAGAAACTTTCATCCTGGAGTGAATTGATAAATGTTGTAAACAATAATGCTGGATTACATTAATCAATCAAATATTATTTACTATACAGGATTAAAAATGATTTGGATGTTAAAAAAAAAAATAAAAAAAAAAAAAGAGAAAGAAAGAAAGAAAGAAAGAGAGAAAGAAAGAAAGAAAGAAAGAAAGAAAGAAAGAGAGAGAGAGAGAGAGAGAGAGAGAGAGAGAGAGAGAGAGAGAGAGAGAGATATCAAATTTTATCTTAAAATAACGTGCGTTAAGTCACTCACAATACATTTTAGATATTAAAACTTATATTAAAATAGATTTCCAAAACAAAATTAAAGATCACGTGAACAATAAGTACCCATTCAAAGTTATTTTCTTTCTCATTATTGTTTAAAAATAACACCTGCGAAGAAATTAGTGGTTTATTTTTATACGACTAAAAATAACATTTAAAACCTAATACTAAAAATATTACAATGTAGAAAACGAACTGTTAAACAGAAAGATAGAAAATAAATTAGTAGTATGATTAAAAAAGTAACAAATTTGCTAAATTCTGGAATATAAATTGGTGCATTTGAAAGAATCACGTGATATTCTTTTAAAAAAAAAAAATCAATAAATAATGAATCAATCTTAGATATTTAAAGTTACAAAAGAGATTTTCGATCTAAATCCTATTAAAATCAAAGTAAACATTGGATTAAAAAAACAAACTTTAACCACAAATCTCTTGTGAAAAAAATGATCCAGATTTAGTATTTATAAAATGCATTACATAACCTAGAACAGCACATCACGTGATTTTATTAGTTTATATTAAAATTTACATTATTTAACATCATCTACTTTTTTTTTTTTATCAGTCTGCACCACAGCTATCTATCAAGGCAAGAGCAATTAATGGATTCTAGATGAGAGGGCCAACCGGACTTGCAGATTAGTTTCTGACTGTCGAATTTCTTCAGTGAGGAGTATATAGGATTGCAAACATCTATTTTTCAGGCATCTTTATTTCAATTAAGCTAACAATTTGTAGTATTCAAATATTCTAATGTTTTAAAGTCAATCCACTTTACTATATCAAACAAGACTGAAGCAGGTCAATAATTAAGTATTTAAATGATTCAGGTAAAAGATAAACATACTTTTGATCTTTAGGTAAAATGATGGGGTATATCAAAACAAAGCGTTATACAACTTTACTAGATTACAATGATAGATGTAATCTATATCACTTTATTTCAGGGACAGCTAAGTAAGAAAGAATAATATATGAATTCCAAAACTGTCCATTAAATATTATTATGTACACAGAAGACTCTAATGTGATGTAAAGAACATTATTACTGGCAAATACTTGCAACCTAGTTTTTTTTTTCACATGTCATGGCATTGGCCGGGACACGAACTCACAACTGTCCGCAACCAACTACTTGCTTGCAAGGCGGCTGCGATGACCTCTCAGCTAAAAACGCTCGACTACTTGCAACCTAGTTTATTATTAAATCTCCAGTTTCTTCAATTTTAAAAATGCTATATATCATCAAATTCAAAAATAAAAAATCGTTTATTATTTATATCAGTTGTTTGTAAACAACAGAAAAAATGGTAACGAATACAATACAAACTGTAAAAACTTGCATAATTTACTGAAAAAATAATATATTTCGAAATAAAATAAACTTGTGTAGTTTATTAAAAAATATTAGAAACTAATGAAGACTTATTTTTTCAAAAAGGAATCAAACATTATTACCCATAATAAGTGGCACAAAAGTTCTTGAGGAAAAGTAGAATAAGGTCCGAATTGCTGCAGTTTATATTTTGCAGCATTTCACTCACATAATCAAAGGCAGTCAAAGCTCACTTGGTTAGAACATTGCCTTAAAATTCGATATTCAAGAATCTAAAGGTGTAAATTCAAATCCTATGCTAGTATTGTCATAGGTTAAGCCAGCAACACCCGAAGAAGAGTGGAGAATAATACCAATCGATACGTTGTGTAATCTGCTAACGTGTGTTGTCTATGTGTTATTACTAACAGTTGTTTGTATTTAAAAGGTTTAAAGTTTAAAATTTTCTAGACATTCACATTACATAACAGATGATAGAAATAGTCCACCATATTATCACACGTAATATACCATCATCACAATCTTCAGACTAGTTCTAAGTGTTTGTTTCAAATAGAAATTAATTCATAGTGAATTCAAAAATTATAAAAAGCAGTGAAAATTGTTTAATTGATATTGTTTATTAATTGCAAATTCTAATAGTGAATTTTAATTCATGGATTAGTATCTTCAGCAGTTTTCATGGCTTCAAGGATTAAAAAACCTTGGATCACAGTTCGATTCAATCACTTCTGATACTCATGTGACCCTGCCTCCTTGATAAATAAATCATTTGATTACATTCTAAGTATATACATTCAATATTGAACCTTTTTTTATAAGTGATATTTTTTTGCAGCACAAAACTAAAAAAAAAGATACTATATTATGTCTGCCATGAAACTTCAATGGAGAAATATTGAGTTATGCAAGGGTTATTTGTAATTTTATTATCTATTACATTATTTATTTATTTTTTTTTTTAAAAATTAGTCACATCTTACCAGTAAGGTTATTTCATTTTGACATACAGACTGAAAAATTAAAATATATTTGTAATCATTAAAAATTCATGACAAAAAAAAAAGAAAAGATGCGCTTCCCTCCCCCATTTTACCGTCATTCACAATATAACAAAAATCAATAATTATTAAACAATATTTTCATGAAAAGAAATATATAGACACATAAAATCAATATTTTATTAAGTTTTTTTTTCATATATATAAAAAAAATCAAATATTTTTTGAAGTCATATTGCATATAAAAATAAAATGTTTAAAATAAATTTATCGAATCTACTTCATTTTATTAAGCAAGTAGCAAGCTCTGTTTATATAATTTTCTTCGAATCAAATTGCATTTAATGTAAGAAAAAAGAATATTTTATGCGAGGAAGTGTATGCACACATTATATTGTTATATTTATACCGTAGTATGTATGGCAAGGAGTAATATTCCTGGTCATTTAAAATAATACATAACTCTGTAAATAAATGTCAATATATTTATTAAACGTATTTATAATACAAATAGAAAAAAATTGTGGTCATTTAAAAATGAACACAACTTTGTAAATCAATATAAAGATATTTATTATATGTATTTATAATACAAATATATATATAGTATTTTATATACAGAATATATAGTATTTAAATTGCGTTTATATATTAGACTATTTCCATCATCAATATCTTCAGAAAAATTTAACTTTATTTAAATTTTCCATTAACATTCAACAGCTTAGTATATGTGCAACATTTCGAGTGGTATCATTTCCCCTTCTTCAGTTGTTTCTGCCCTGATCAGTGACAGTACTAGCATGGGAATCAAACCTGGACCTTTAGATTCTTGAATATTGAATTTTAAGGAAACGCTCTAACCAACTGAACCATCGTACCAAAGGCAGCAGTCTGTAGAAATTTCATATACCTATCTATGAGGTTCCTCCTGATTTATCCACTTTTTCCTAAGAGCAAAGTTGATTAGTGGTTTCCATACATTATGTATAGTCACACTAGATTGACTTATGGTGTTATTCACCATTATCATGTGAACAGCTTTTTTGAATGTTCTTCTTTGTACCCTTTTCTCTCTATCCAATACTTTCCTATTTCCCCAACTGAGTATTATATGTTTCATTGGTACATACATGGTCTGCTACCTTACATACATCATTTTTCTCTCTTCTTATCATCAGTTTGTGATCTTGCAATCACTTTTAATGGGATGAATTGTTTAGGCAATATATATTTTTCCACATTCACATGGTATTTTATGGCAGCAGTATACCATTATCATAAACGTTCAGGAAAACAATATACACAAATGTTTAGATACAATGGTTCACGTAAATTGCAGTGGATAAAATATGAAAATCTACTTGATAGTTGTACAGCTAATGTTTGGAAAGGAAATTGTTTTATTTTCTTTTAGAAGCTTGACACTCCCAGCCTATAAGTGGCTTGCCTCATATGCAGATATGATAATAACTGTAGCTAGTAGTTTTCTGCTCATGTCTTGAGCATGCCTCACTGCATTTCTACAATATTGTGAACAATAAAGTTATTGATTATTTTCTTCTCAAATGGATCAACATACATCAAGATCCCCATCTTTACTAAAAACAATTGGATTCACTGATCTAGCCCTCAACTGGCCTGTTTATGCCATATGCTATTTATTTCCCTTTATCATTATTTCATTGGTCAGTTTTACTGTAACTTGAATTTGATCTTTGATAATATTGTAGTAGGATAAGTCCATTATTTGAAGGTAAGCTTGCCCTGAGTTAAGATAAGTTCACAATATATGTAGGTATATATATATATATATATATATATATATATATATATATATATATATATATATATATATATATATATATAAATAAAATCAAGATATAATACATTACTTTAAATATGTTGATGATATATTAATAATTGGTAATAAAAGAGCTATAAAGAAAACTTATATTGTCAAACGTTGGTGGTCGAGAGGACAACCGCCTTACCAGCAGTTGTCCTGGGTTAGCAGGTTCGCTTACCGGCCGATGCTATGACACATGAAAAAAAAAAAAAACTTATAATGAACTTAATAATAATATGGATAATATAAAATGTACAATTATAGAAATTGATGTTAAAATAAAGTATTTAGATATAGACATTAAAACACTTCATTAAAGAAGATAAATTAAGGAAAATATATGGATTCACAATAGGCATGGATATAAAAAATGGCAGTTATTAAAAATTTTAAAAATAAAAATGATAAATATAATACAGATAGGAAGATAGCTACTTTACAAAAAGAGAAATTTATAAAGTTATATACTAGTTATGGATATAACCCTAGAAGCATTAGAAATATATTCTTTAATTATAAACAAAATAATTTGGGTAATAATAGTGAACCAGAAAATATAAAATGGGTAAAACTTTCATATGTTTTTAAAATTTATAATACATTATTAAAAAATAAAAATTATATAGATAAAAATATTAAAATAGGATGGTCAAACAGTAAATATCTTGATATATTAGTAGGGGATTATAAAATAAAAGATGTAACATATAAAAAGGGTATAGTATATAAAATTACCTGTGGGGTTTGCAGTATGGTTTATTATGGACATACAGCAAAACAATTAGAAGAAAGAGCTAAAGAACATAATAATGCTATTAATAGAAGAGATGACAGATCTGCATTATATGTTCACTACTTAAAATATGGACATAGAATAGATTGTGTTAAGAATATAAGTCCATTAAATTATATTAAAGAAATTAATTATATTAAAGTAATTAATTACATTAATTACAACAGAAATAATTGTATGAGCATTTATAAAATGTCAATTAATTTAACTAATAATTGGATAATGAAAAAATGAATGGAGGGTTGTGTAATATGTGCTATGATAAAGATATTTAAGTGTAATTATAGGCTTGTGTTAATTTTATATAGAGCCAGTAGATGTCACTATGTATGCAATAAAGGTTATTTTTGTAATTAAGACATATTGAAAAGGGCAAAAATTAAAAATTTGCTGAAAAGAGCTTGTTAGATAAAGATATTTTATATATATTGAAATCACCTGCCAAACATTGTTTTTTCAGTAATGCCCTCTGTAAATATATATATTGGCTCTCAATTTCATGTAATAAAAACAGTTGGTTTGTATCTCCAATATGGTAGTTATCTTATATAATTATTATGACCATTTTTATTTTATAATAACAGGACTATTTGTTTTATTGACAAGATGCACTGCCATAATGTTATTTAGTAATATATAGAGTAGTAGGAAACTCAGATATGTAACAACAAATTACAATATCTCTGCTATATAAACTTAGTAAAGAAATGTCAGATCACGGTGATTATCACAGCAATCAAAATTTTGAAAAACGGAGAAAAAAATGCTATAAAATTAATAAAAATACTATTTAATTAATTAAACAATAACATAATTGTTATGTAAGATAATCTCACACAACATATGCACAGGTTCAGAAGATAACAACAAGAATGTAAGTATTTCTTTCTAAACTGCACACCATTCCTTAAGTTTCTAAATGGACATATCTTCAGATAAAAGGACAAGAGAGAGCCCATTTCCTTCTAAAAAAAGAAATGGATGACTTGGGAAAATGTTATTTTACCCATTATTTCCATTGGTTTATTTATACTGGCCAATGATAGTCATTTCCCGTTTATTAAGTCCAAATGACAAGTTTATTTTTTATGTGGTGATCAGGAATAACCCACTGTAATAATCAGGAATAGCTCACTGTAATAAAAGCAGTTGAATGTATTAGAAAAGTTCAATATAATTAATATTAGATGATGAAAATAATATAATATATAACTATGCAAAAATGGATGTTTTAGCATTCTCTATATATTAATATAAACATTTAGATGACTATATTTTTTGTTCTATACATTCTAATTTCTTTGGACAATGAAGTTAAACACTTTGTTTTAAAAAATAAAAGGATCACATGATATGATGTATTGTTGGAAATGGTTTAAATGTAGTGGTGATAAGTTAAAAACAAAACTTCATAAAAATATGTGGAACATGAAGTTGTGCTATCTAATTTTAACGATGCTTCCATTGTTTCTGTTTACAAAAATAAAAGGTGGATGAATGCAGCACTTATCATGGGATATCATTATAATCTACTACAGCAAAATATTTTTAAGGATATTAAGATTTCCAATCATAAGTGATCTATGGGAATCACTGCAACAATAAAGAAACAGTATGGTTGGTGTGATGCGATGTATTGTAGCTTCTTCTTAAACGAAGTCAAGAATTTCTCAGCAATTATGCCTGCAGTGCCATCTCTGAATCAGTTCATGCAACTACATAGCATCACAGTTTAGCTATTCACTACCTAAATTTTAAATTGCTAGCATGATTACTTCAAGAGTTATGAAAACAAATGTGGCAGCATGTTTCATATCTTTATTGATTATCTTCAATGCTTTCTCTGCTGCCACAAAATCTTAAAAACACAATTTGAAAACATTCTTGTGACTTATGGCTTCACTGACATACATGGGATGAATCCTTTCAAGTGCTTCAATAGCAGTTTTGCCCAATTTTAAACAAAATTTAATCTTAGCACATTATTCTGTGTTAAGTTATGAAACATATTGTCATATTTCATGCTATCACTTGTAATCCAGATATAATATTAATATCATCTATGTTCTTTATTACTTTTTACAATGCTTTTTTATAATTCAGTAATGATGATTTCGATTGCTCCAGCAATCTTCTTCAGAACTATAATAAATACAATACAAATATACATGAACATATAATTTTAAATTATATATATATGTTCATGTATATTTGTATTCATGTATTTGTATAGTTCTGAAGAAGATTTCTGGGGCAATCAAAACTGCCAATAGTGGGTTGTAAAATATTATAAAAAGTAATAAAGAACATAGATAATGTTAATATTATATGGATTTGGCAATGCAATAAGAAAGATAAAGTAATAATCCAGATATACTCATGTCTTATAATTTTTGTGGTGAATAGCTAAACAATGTTGCTATATAACATAAAGATTGGTTTACACTGCCGGTATTTCGAAGAGAACTAATCACCAGTCACCTGATCATTAGGATGTATTGTGTATAGTTTTTGCTACCAGGCAAACAGAATAATCATGACTATAAAAGCCCATGTTTATTTGGTCATAAAATTGAATAATTATCAACTGACTTGACTTATGCAGGTGTAAAATAAAATAATAAAAGTCACTAAATAGCCCACTGCAGGATAAAAGACTTAAATAGTTTATTAAAAAAGAGTAAACGAGAAGGAACTACTAACTAAATTATTGCATGTAACTGAATAGTGAAGAATTTAAAACAGCTAGAAATCCATTTACTAGCAAATACTGAATAGTTGGCTGGGTTGAGAATGGGTCAGTTAACTAAAAAATAATATCAAGTCTGTTTAAAAAAAAACAGCCTAAATTCTCAAATTACCGTGCCGCTATGAAATTTAGTATTGATCTTGTAAAGTCGTTATCATTATGTATAGTACTGCATATTAAGTATATATATCGGGTATATATATTTATATGCTTACAAATATTGATACAGATGAAACATCGACAGTTGCTGGCCATTAACTCAAGATCTTGTTATTCTCTTCTAGAAATACATTTTAATTCAGTTTTTAAATCACTGGAGGAAAATTTATCATGCGCATGATATACAATTTTCCTTACACCTGGAACGTGAGAACATCTTAAGTTATTTATTTTAGAATAATTTTTAGAAATCTGTTCAGTTCTGCTTATAGAATGAACCCCCTCCCCCCGATGTCTATATATTATTTAATATAAAATGAACAAAAAACCATACTAGTATTTCCGAAGATTCCAACCAAGAAACAAATTCACTAATGGTTTCATTAACTCCTTGATTCTGCTCTTGTATGCTTTTGACAAGTATTAATTATATAGTTTTAAGCCAATAAACATCATATGATCACCACTGCTTATGCTTGCTTATAACTGTTTTAAAACAGGCAAAACTCACTATACGTATTGCCACACACAGCAAGCTAGAGTAATCAATGGATGCCAAAAGGCTTGTGCATAAAATCCCCATCTAGTGCCTACTCATCCAATATTCCCAGACTAGCTTGTGGCCTTCATCAGTGAGGATCTTTGGATCTGAGAGCACTGCACCTAGATCTTAGGATCTAATGCAACCCTCCAGCAGCCACTTTTTATCTCCACTTAACTATAAAACTATGAGTCTTAAACTGAAAACACCTTAATGCTTTCAATCCAAGCCCACCAGCTATTTGATTACTCTAGCTTGCTGTGTTGGCACTGCATATAGTGAGTTTTGCCTGTTTTAATTATATAGTTCTTTAGATTTTATCGATGCTTCTGACATGTCAATTCCAAATTAAAATTAGTGGTGGTTTAAATATAATGAAGGCCAGATGATTTAAAAACAGGTGGTGCTTTATTTGCATTTTATCACAAATACATCAGTCAGATGCTATTAAATTTCATTTCTGAAGATATATTGTGACAGTGGATAATAAGACTCTAGTAATGTCCAGAAAAATCAATTTTAGTTATCTTTATTATTGAACCTAGAGAAAAACATGGACAAGTGAATAATAAGACTCTAGTATTTTCTAGAATGATCAAATCCAGCCATCTTTACTATTGAACCTGGATAAAAACATCTGAAGTCTCATGACATAATTCTTCAGTTTGGTATATCTCAGTGATGAACTGATAACTTAAGTTACTAATTAAGTCTGTTAGCCGAGGTCCCGGCCGTTGCTATGACACATGGAAAAAACTTAAGTTACTAATTAAGTCTGATCTATTTAATAGCTTTTTATTCATTTTCTGTGAGGCAATTTGTCTTCTAATAATTAGTAAATGAATATTGAGAGAATGGGACATTCATAGAAGAGGGAGGGCCTAAGTGCACAACATTTTTTCTCATTTTATTGCCTTTAAATTGCTTTCTACAAGGCAAAGACTTCTTCAATAATCATTCATTAGAGAACAGAGAAAGATAATAACTAGATATCCAATTATTGACAAATATTCAATGTAATCAAGTTGATCATAGACTACATAAATAAAAAAAAAAAATGCTAAAGCTGATTAGAATCCTGGAAAGATTTAACTAGTCCAAATATTACTATAATTGTTTATGAATGCCTAATCAGTAATTTCTTATTTCTTGACAGCCCTTACAAATAAGAATGCTTTCTGAGCAATAATAATCTATATGGATCATTATAATGCCTAGTGCTAGCTTGATTACTGGCTCCAGTCAGAAGACTCATTTAGTCATTCCATATCACTCAGCAATTGAATATCAGCTACTGTTAGATGGGTTTTTCTCATTATCTTCAATCTTCATCAGCATTGTTCAGTTTAAAAACTTGGGTAAATCAGTAGATGCTTGATAAAATTTCTTAATACATCCCAACCATTTATGTCCTATCCATATCTCTAGATTAGTTCCAGTTTGTGGCTTTCATTAGCAAGGAATTAGAAATTGAGATATGGACAAGATAGCAATTTATTAAGCACTACTATCTAAATTCTGTTGATCGACTCAGGCAAGAGTAAGAGAATTTTATTATTGGAATGCAATTGTGTAAGTAATGTTTTACTGATTTTATAAGAATAGAAAAAAAAAAGAAACAACTATTGATGAACTTAATTTTGCAATTCTACTTACAAGTAGTGATGAAAAAGATAATACACCAAAACCAACCTTGAATACAAAAAAAAAAAAAAGATTTAAAGCTAAATCTACAAAAGACAATACCTATGACAACAGGGACATAGTTCACTTAAAAAAAATTATAAAGTGCTGAAAACGTTGAAACGATAATGCACTATTTTTTAAATATTATAAATCTATCCCCCCCCCCCCCGCTGGTAAGAGTTTAAAAAACTTAAGTGAATCACTTAACATCAGATACACAATAGACTCAAGCCCTGATTTAAGCATAGTCTGTAAGAATTGGTGTATATAGAATGTACGCTCTAAATTAGTGATTCACCGCGAGAAAGTGCGCGAGATTTATAATACTTCCGTAACAATAATTAAAAAAATGAATAATGAAGACAGAAAGCATGGATAATTTCTACTTTCTTGAATCAACAACAAAGGACCTGGTGATCAAGACATTCATTGCAAATAAAAACATTGCATCTGAAATGGGAAAAAGGATTTTAGATCTAGGCAACAGCTGCCCAAACAAAAACCATAGCTTAAAAGAGTTTTCATTGTTCCATTAACATATTATACAGAATGATTAAAAATAGCATATAGTTTAAAATAATTTAATTATTTGTTGTAATACGTATAGCCTTTTCCGCGTGTAACTTATTGAAAATGAGAAATTTTATTTTTTATAGAAAATCCCATTCTATCGTCGTTAGGCACTGTTATTTGAATTGTAATTTATGTGATCATTTTAGAAATTTAAAATTTTAGTTTTTATCAAAAAATGAACTCGAAAAACTCCTAAATTAAAATATGTAAAATTTAAACTTCATTTTTTTTTCTTTCTGTTAACCATGTTTAATTCATTTCTTTTTTAAAATATGATTCGATAAAAAAAATGTTAAACATTTTTTTGTTTGGTTTTATAATTAATTAGTATTTATTAATAATTCATAATATATATTAATAAAGATAATAAAAATTTTATTATCACTTTTTTTTTTCCAAAAAAAAAAAAAAAAAAGTAAATATCAGACAATCATTTATAATATAAAAAAGTAAATATTTAAATCTTATTTTTAATGAAAATGCTTCAAAGCAATTTTTTAAAAAATTTATTGACTATTTTAATTGTGAAACTTGTAATTATAGATATATTAAAATAAATGGGTGTGTGGTGTCACCTGTGACCTAACTGTATCAAAATCACTAAAGTATTCATATTTGAACATGTTTAAACTAACGTGTAAATTTTAAGCGGATAAGTCTAGTTGTTAATTAGCTATTGAGAAGACCCTTTGGCATAAAAACGAGTGATTGAAATTTTGAGCAATGTATTAATATCAAATTTTGTGTGAAAATCGGCAACTGTGCTACTGAAATGTTACAACTGCTGTGAATAGTACTTGGTGAAGATACTATGAAGAAATTGAGTATATTTGAGTGGCATAAAAGGTCCAAGGATAAAGAAAAAGATGTGATGGATGATGTTAACAGCTAAAGACAACAATGACTGACATTAATATTAACAAAGTGAGAGGTACAATATGATCCAACAGATGATTAAGTGTGAGAGCAATAGCTGAAGAATTGCAGATTAATCAAGAAACAGGCTAATTTTAAATAAAGAATTGGGCATGAAAAAGATTTCTGTGAAGTTTGAGCCTTGACAGATGGAACAGAAACTTTTTGGCCAAAAAATCAATTATACAACTAGACCATCCTATCTATTCATCTTACTTAGCTTGCTGTGATTTTTGATTATTTCCAAAAGTTAAAACTGCATTGAAAGAACACAGATTTTCTTCTATAACTGATATCCGAAAGAATATGAGACAACTGCTCAACAATATTCCTGAAAATGAGTTCCAGGTGTGCTTACAAAAATGGGAATATCACTTTAATCCATGTATACATGAACAAGGGGACTACTTTGAAGATGGTACTAGGCAGTAGTGCATTCTTCAACATGTATATTTTATAAAAATGCAATCCAGGAATTAAATTGACACACCTCCTATGTTAAAAAAGTTAGAGCTGAATATGTACTTTCAAATGCACTCAAAAATGCTTTTTTTTTTTTCAAGTTTTGATAGACCAAAGTTCATAATTAAAAGAGTAGAATTAAATAAAACACACTTTTTAAAAATACATGGCTAACATCAATTTTTATCATTACAGCAATTAGTGAAATTATCTAAATTGGCAACTAGCAAATATTCGACAAGTATTCATATTTTCACAAAAATAAAAAACTGCTGTTTTACACAAAACAATCTGTATTAATTTGCATTTTCAAAATGCCATTACCTGTCAAATATCAGGTAAGATATTTTAACAAAAAAATCTACACAGAAACCCAGAAAATATTCAAAAAATATATTATCAAATGATAATTCAGCAAAATGTAAATATAATCCTGGGATAATGTTTAAGATATTGCCATAGTAATTAAATAAATTTAAGCCCTAATAACAGTGACAGTCTAATAACTCATTGGAAAAATATATGTTATAATTTTGAGTTCAGAAATTATCAGTAATCAATTCAGTTCCATATAAAAAAGAGGCATTCATAAGTTTTTACATATATCTGTTAAGACTGGTGTATAATATTGATCACTCACTCTGAGATTAGCAAAGAAAAGCTGACTTTATTAAGAACTATAATATGTAGGAAATAAATTTAAATTATAGCAGTTTTTCTCATATGGTTTTAATGACAGAAGGCATTCAAAGAAGCTCGAAGCATTCAATTTTCTAACCATCCCACAGTATGGAGAGAATTATAGATACATTCAGCTTTAACAGACCTTTTTATATTATGCAGTGGAGAATATACTAGATTGATTAAAAAAGATGAGTTTGCATTACTAACATAGAAGGATGCTTTCCTGTTGGTTATTTAGAGATCTATGCATAACGCAATAAAGATAGAATATAAAAATTATCTTCCAAGGCAAAATCATTCTATTTCTAAAGATAACTGAAATGTGGTCTCTGGATGTCCAATGTGCTCCATATAAAACTTTAAGTTGTGACAATCACTTCAAACTAAGACTACAAAGAAGATTCATGGATGTTATAATTTAAAGGTTTCTCACTGTCATCAAAATGAAAAAACTTCAACCAAAATGCTTTTGCTACCACAGATCTAAACAAATATCACCAGAATGCAAAACTGACAAAAGGGTAATAGATTCAAAAAATCTGGTGCAATTGTTAATAATCTGTTAGGATCATAGATGGGTCATTCTCTTACAAATGATATTAGTCTCTTTGAAGATAACACTGGGAATAATAACAAATTTGAATAACTAGTCACTGGGGGATCATATAATGTTTGAGCATTAAAAATGAAAAGCGAGAGCAGTGACCTAGGAATGGTTAGCACTCAAGTCTACTAAAAATATATATAGCTGATGCATACTGGTGAAAATTCAGGAGATGATTTCATAGGTTACATTAAAAATTAATGGTAAAGAACAAATAACATAGTATGATAATATAAAAAAATAAATTCCCTTAAATTGATTGTGAATAACAGCATTTATTATTCTTCCATCACCTCCTTAAAAACATTTCAGTGTGAACAAATTCTGTGGACAAATGGATAGCAACATTTCTAAAATCTGTAAGAGCTTAAAATAGTACTCATGATAGAAAATAATGCTGAACACAATATATGTGGTGTTAAGTCACATTTAGTCCATGATATCATTCTTATAATTTTATAAGATATCTATACTTTTAATCATGAAAAGCTGCACTGGTATAAACATTGTATTAATGAATTAAAGATATAAGTAGTGGTAATAGGCTAGACTTTCAAATGGTGATAAGATAGGTTAATTTATTGCAAGAATGATAAAATATGAAACAAATAGAATATTAAAGAATGTAAGAAGAGATATTTTGTGAATGTTTTATTTGATATATGAGATCAAAATACAAAATGAGAGCATAAATATAAGTGATACAATATTGAAAGAATACTTGATATTTTGATATTTATTCTTATTATGTACATAAAATGTCGTATCTTAATGAATGTCTATAATAATCAAGCATTTATTTTATACTGAAATAATAAAATATAAGAAATAGATAAAGTTATAGAATTCTAATTAGACAATAATATTGTACAAAGGTTAAAGCTGGAGGAGTTACAATGGAAATGAATATATTTGTGAAATATTTGTATTTGGGGAATATAAAACACATATATATATAGGGACTTCCGATAGAGATTTTGACTTCTTTCTCTTTCGGCACTTATAAAATAAAGCTTGTCAAGCGTTGGTAGTCGAGAGGTCAGCACAGCTGCCTTTCAAGCAGTTGTCCTGGGTTAGCGTGTTCACTTCCTGGTCGATGCTATGACACATGAAAAAAAAATTAAAGAAATAAAACTTGATTAGAGCTATTGGTAAGCTCCATCTAGTGATCATTAAATGCAAACTTAAAAGTAAGTTACGAAATTTATGACATGTTTTATTAATTATTATATATATAAAATAGTAAGAAATGTATTAATGATAATGGGATAAAGTATAATAATATACTAGATCCTATTTATAAATTACTTAATTTTATTTTGTAAAGTTTTGTTATAGTATTTTAAATATTGTTTATTAGAGCTAAGATGTTTGTAAATTATTTTTAAATTTCTGTAATCTTACTATAAAGTAAAGGAGTTTGCTATTAACTGAAAGGAGACCCCTTGATTCCTCTTGGAGGCCTTAAAGTAACCGAGCAGGGCAAATTCCTAATGTCCACTCCATACGTTCTTGTCGTTGCAGCTGTTATTACTATGTGATTATTCATATAGTATACGAACATGGATGGGCTGCTCACCAACACACATTAGCCAGCGTGGTGAGTTTATTGGCTTTTTACCTCCGAGTTTAAGAATATTTTTTCAATATATACAATCATGACAGACAAAAATAAATCATGGCCCTTATTCCCAGGAGGCTGTAAAGTCACCAACCAAGGCAGCGGTTGGTGGCTGAAGGTGGAGGGTGCTAAGAATCCCCTGATTGTGGACTCAGGCTGCCATTTGATGATGACTTTTTATTTAGGTACTTACAACTGCAGATCACTTTCAAGTGAAGGAAGATTGCAAGAGTTAGAAGAAGAACTGTCTTATATTAAATGGGACATTATTGGACTTTGTGAAGTTAGAAGAAAAGGTGAAGAAACAATTGATTTAAAAAGTGGACATATACTCTACTATAAAGGCACAAATATTGGAAATACAAGTGGAGTAGGATTCATTATAAATAAAAAATGGAAGAATAACATTGTGGAGATTGATGGTGTATCAGACAGAGTGGCAAGATTAGTTTTACAACTTAATAGCAGATACCAAATGCAGATAATTCAGGTTTATGCCCCAACAAGTTCTCATAGTGATGAAGTTATAGAAGATTTTTATATGGATGTACAAAAGGCTTTTGATCAGAGTAAACAACATTTTAAAATTGTTATGGGAGACTTTAATGCTAGAATTGGTAAACAAATGAAAGATGAAAATGCTGTAGGTAATTTTGGTTATGGTAATAGAAATGAGAGAGGACATAGACTTGTGGAGTTTGCAGAAAAAGAAAAACTTTATATTATGAATTCTTTTTTTGAGAAAAATGTTAAAAGGAAATGGACATGGAAGCATCCAAATGAAGGTACAGCAGAATTGGATTATATTTTGACTAACAGAAAATACATATTTCAAGATTGTAATGTTCTTAATAAATTTAACACAGGAAGTGATCATCGATTAGTAAGATGTAAGATACATGTTAATGCAAAACTAGAGAGACAAAAATTATTAAGAAAAACAATATTTACAGTTGATATTCCTAATCTTCAGAAACATTCTAATGAATTTAAATTAGAACTTACAAATCGGTTTCAAGTATTAGTAGATTTTGAACATGATTCAGATTTGAATGACATTAATAGGAAAATAAGTGATACACTTTTAAAAACTGCAACAAAGATAGCTGGTAGAAAAAAGCAGCAATTGACCAATAAAATTTCTACTGAGACTAGAGAATTTATGAAGAAAAGAAGGAATATGAGGATATACAACAATGATGCATTAAAAAGGATTGAATATCTCGAATTTTGTAAAATGGTGCGGAAAAGAGTTGAAAATGATATAAGAAAGTATAATTGTGAACTAGCAAGGAAAGCTGTAGAAGAGAATAAAAGTCTAAAGAGTGTAAAACAACATTTTGGTATTGGTAGGAAATTTATATCTGCAATAAGAAAAAAAGATGGCATTATTACTAAAAAGAGAGATGACATCATAAAATGTGTAGAAGACTTCTATCAAGAATTATATAGTAATAAAGAACAAGTGCCTCCTATACATATTATATCTTCCGAATTGCCCAGAATTTTGAATGAGGAAGTGAGACATGCAATTAAATTTATGAAGAAAGGGAAGGCTCCAGGTAATGATGGAATTATAATTGATATATTAAAAGAAGCAGGTGAAGAAATAGAAATTTTTTTAGCAAAGTTATATACCAAATGTCTAAATGATAAAGATGTACCAGATGATTGGAAGAATGCAGTATTAATATTAATATTTAAAAAAGGTGATAAAGAAGATATTAGAAATTACAGACCTATCAGTCTTTTATCAGTTTTATACAAAATTTTTACTAAGATAATTACAACTCGTCTACAGAAAACACTGGATTTCCACCAACCAAGAGAACAAGCTGGATTTAAAAGTGGTTTTAGTACAGTAGATCATATCCAGGTATTGAGAGAAATTATAGAAAGGACAAATGAATATGAGTTGCCATTATGCTTAGGATTTGTAGACTATGAAAAGGCATTTGATTCTATAAACATTTCTTCAGTGATTAAAGCATTGGATCATCAAGGTGTAGATCCAGGATATTGTCATATTTTGAAGAATATTTATAAAAATGCAACAGCAACAATTAGATTACATAATGATAGTAGGAAAATCAACATTGAAAAGGGTGTAAGACAGGGTGACTCCATATCTCCAAAACTTTTTACAGCAGTGCTGCAAGAAGTATTTTGTGGATTAAAATGGGAAGCTAAAGGAGTGAAAGTAAATGGAGATTATTTAAGTCATTTAGATTTTGCAGATGATGTAGTTGTTTTTGCAAATAATGCTTTAGAGCTACAGGAAATGTTGCAGGAGTTATCAGATGAAAGTAGGAAAGTAGGACTAAAGATAAATGTTAAAAAGACTAAAGTAATGTTTAATAGATTTTCTCAAAATATGAAAATAAAGATTGATTATGATGAGTTAGAAGAAGTTAACAGTTACAAATACCTTGGTCAGATTATTAATACAGATGGAAATATAATGGATGAAATTAATCATAGAATTAAACTTGGTTGGAGTGCTTTTGGTAGAAATAACTTGATACTAAAAGGAAATATGCCTATGTGTTTGAAAAGGAAGGTTTTTAATAAATGTGTTTTGCCAGTTCTTACTTATGGATCTGAGACTTGGACACTTAATAGAAGAGCAATACAGAGACTTCAGACCACTCAAAGAAGTATGGAGAGATGCATGTTGGGAGTAACAAGAAGGGATCGAAAACACAATGTATGGGTAAGAGAACAAACAGGTGTTACTGACCTCATTGAAAAAATTAAAAGACTGAAGTGGAGTTGGGCTGGACATATTGTTAGAAGAGATGATAATAGATGGACAATTGAAATTTTAAACTGGATTCCAAGAGATTGTAAAAGACCCAGAAAGAGACCACATGTGAGATGGATGGATGAAATAAGAAAGTGTGCAGGGGTGATGTGGAGAAGAGAAGCTAAAGATAGGAAAAGATGGATTGAACTTGGAGAGACTTTCATCCTGCAGTGGATTGATAATAGTTGATGATCATGATGACTATAATAAACGTTAATGTTTGTTTGAAATTAACAGTGTTGACAGTCCCATTTCTTGTTCCCAAGTCATCATTAATCATCATTTCCCCATATATATTGTAATAATTGAGTATAATTTAGAATTGTTGCATATAATTTGAAATAAAATAATAAATAAGAAAAAGATGATTATTCAAGACATTTGACATTGTATTTAAAAATATTAATTAATTTAAATTTTCTACATCATTCTCAATGATTATAGTGAAGAGTTAGTTGAGTAATTAAAATGCCATATAAGAATAATAATTGAATCCTAATCCCATGTGATATTTAACACAGCATTTCGCTGTTGCACATGCGCTTTGAAGATTTTAACTATAAATGAATGAATACTAACACTCAACCACATGATAAAGTCTTTGGAAAAGATAGAATGGCCCATGTGATAGTAAATTATTTTGGAAATTAATTATGGTAATTAATAGTTATAGTTATGTATTGGTTAATAATATTTAATTTTTTTAATAGTTAATTTATAAGAAAAGTTAGCTAATTAGTTTAAAGGTCAGGGAGTGTTTATGAATTTTTTTCGAAACAAAAAAGGTCAGCGAGTGTTTATTATATTTGTTTCTTAATTATTTTAACTGTAGCTAGATGTGAGTAAAATCCCTCTCTACATTTCATTACCTACATAAACTTGTTCATTTAAGAAACAATATTTACCAGATATATTTATTTCCTTTAAGAAATGTTAGTAAATGAGTGGTACAAAAATAATTTTTAGATATATTATTAAAATAAAATAAATAATATTTCCAAGGCTTTCAACTCTTACGAGTCCTTATCAAGGCTGTATAAAAAATTATATTTTCTCCTAGGTGATGAATTTAACATTTCATTGTATTGGCCAGGAACAACTAATTGGAAAGCTGGTCAATTTCGAATTCATAGCACAAGATGAATTTTGTATAAGATATGATTCTTTAATCTTGTACAAAATTCATCTTGTGCTACGAATTCGAAATTAACCAGCTTTCCAATTAGTTGTTCCTGGCCAATACAATGAAATGTTAAACTCATCACCTAGGAGTAAATAAAATTTTTTACACTGCCTTGATAAGGACTCGTAAGAGTTGAAAGCGCTTGGAAATATTATTTGTTATTTTATTTATATTAAAGAAACTTTGTATTAACAATTGACACGAATTGTTATTTTATTTTATATTTATATTATATTACAGAAGTATTATTTATTTTTTAGATATATTATTATTATTGTTAAGTTTAACGTGGGAAATTTTAATATTCAGTATAATTTACTTATTTTGTTGTTAGTCATTGAAGTAATATCAGTGATATTTTAGTGGAATTAAAGTTGTGTGACATTCCTATGCCATTCAGGGTATGCTTTTGGCATAAGCTCAATGTTAAAAAGGATACCTTACTGGATGATTGGATAATAAGTCTGTCATATCTGACCTCACCTTCAGAAGTGGACTAGTCCAGATTCCTCCCTTATCCGATCAGATTGAGCACTCATTGCCGCTAACTAATGTGTAAACATGTGGATAATCAATGTATAAATATAGCCAAAGGGTAAAAACAAGTATGGCCAATGTGTAAACATGTATACAAAATCGCTCTCTGAATCTGAATGCTGCCAGCAAGGTATGGGATTTAGCAATAAATAGTCAGCCTTTTTGGAGGCAAGGGACACAGAAGGTGTTTCTACTAATCACTACCAATATGTCCACACAGTGAGGCAAATCCACAATTGGACTGGAAGCTACTACAACTATGGCAGACTTGAGTCAAGTTCTCTTGTACAGCCAGAAGAGTCATTTAACAAACTCGAGGCAAGCCGTCCAGTACAACAGAAGAGTTAAGGCTAGAACTCATGACGCAAGCTAAATATACAGCTGCAAGCAAGTCCAGTACATTTATTGATGTACAAATGTATTTTGGGAGTGTTCATATTGAATAATCCTTTATGGGTTATTATTGCTAATGCTCTTGCAGCCTGATCATCCACAGGTGGTTGTAAGAATGTATGTTTTAGATCAATTTTAATAAAAACCTTACCACCTGATGTGGATAGGATTTGTTTGACTGATGAAGGTGGGTAATTATCTGGATTGTGCATCGATAATCCCCACATATACGCACACCACCATTTTCTTTGATGATTGGAACAATTGGGGTGATCCTTACTGAGTATGATATGGGTTTTATAACTTCTGCTGCCTCCCACTTTTTGATCTTTGCTTCGATGTTAGTTCACAAAGCTAATGGAAGTGATCTGCACTGAAAATAAATAGAGAGTTGGTAAATGGATCGGTGCCCCAACAATATTCCAGAGAGTCATGGATCAACTGACTGCTAGAATATCAGGCACACTACCATATTACATGATGTCTTATTAGTGGCACAAACACCAGAACAATTCTGGAATGCCACCAAGAAACTTCTAGACAAATTCATAGCCTCTGACATTAAAAAAACTTATATAAGTGCATATTTAAAGTCAATGAGCTTGAATTTCTGGGATACAGGATAAATGCAACTGCCATTCATCCAACACAAAAGAATGTTTTGGCAATAAAAAAAAAAGCCCAAACACCTGAAAATAAAAAGAAACTCTCGTCCTTTTTTAGGCTCACAAATTATTATAAAGGTTTCTTATATCATAAAATAGAGGCTTCTGAAAGTGGGCCAGTAAGCATGATAAAGACTTCAAAAAGATAATTAATATCAGAAACAGCAGTGCTGATACATTTCAACCCAGAAAAAGTGATAATACTAACATGCAATGCATGACCAGCTGGAACAGGGGCATCTCACGGAAATACTGATGGAATACATAGCCTATTGCATTTGCATCAAGGTGCCTCTCAAAGGCTGAGAATAACCATGCTAAAATTGATAGTGAGGCCCTGGTTTTGATCAATGGCATCAAGAGATTTCATGACTACCTATATGGTAGTCCATTCATCCGTTTGAGAATACTTGCACCTGACAAAGGAATCTCTCTGCATGCCTCTCAACGAATGCTGTGATGGTTCAATTTTTGTCAGGCTATAATTTTGCACTACAATATATTAAAGGAAACTATATTCTCAATGTAGAAGCATTAAGTCAGTTGTCTGCAGTGGCTGCAACAATCTAACAACATAAGTCAATCAATTAACATGATTGACTTGGACTGAATCATACCACTGAATAATATGACAGTGGCTGTATAAATCACTACTGACCCTGGATCCCAAAAAGTACAAAAATGAATCCAACAGGGTTGGCCAAATAAAAACCAGATGAGTTGCATTCAGCCTATTGGACACATAGCCTGATCCTCTCAACTGAAAAAGGCTGCATTACCTGGGGATCTAGAGTAGTGATTCTTCCAGCTCCATAATGAAACAGTAAGATTCATATTCGAATCTTAAGTTTCACCTTTTTCTGTCGTCTCTCACTGACCGGTCTATCCCACCCAAATTTAAACTTTTGGTATCGAGTTGTGTGTGTAACAATATTAAAAATGTATAAATATATGTAGAATTCAACATAAACATGCACACATTTCGATCTCAAATTAAAAGCAATAAATACGGATAAAGTAATATAATTTAGATTTCTTTAGCTAAATAAATCTTGTGTAATATTAATCATTTATGTTGAATTTATAAAGTTCGTATTTATTGCTTAGTTTAAATTTCGTTAAATAATAATTCTAACAAAATCTGATGCAATAATTAATTAAAGTTAAAATAATTTTATTCCCTTTTGTCTTTGAAAATTTAAAAGCATCGGTCAGTGACAGATAATAAATTAATTATAGAAAAATTCCAAAAGAATGTAATTAACGAATGTAAAAAAACAAAACAAAACAAACAATAGCACAGCAGATTTCTTTCTAATTAAAACCAGCAAAAGCATTGATTATCCTGAGGGCAAGATAAATAAAACCTAAAAATATCTCAACAGAAAAATTAAAAGATCAAGATAAGAAAAAGGAGGCCATCTTGGACTTGCTGGAGACTTTGACTTGAACCTTAGCTCTGCTCTCGAGTGGAGAGTCTAAAATATCTTAAAATAAATTGATATTGCCAAGGTATGACCGAGTAAGCACCGAGATTATTCTCCATCGGGAGAGGGCCCACCGTATGCCGAACTCCACATTGCCCATCGTAAAAATACCATAATGATCTGCTACCTGAAATAGACAAGAAAGCCGCTGCTGTTAAAATCAATAAAATGCCAAAGACAAGAAAGAAAACTGCTAATCACGAACAATCTACTATTAAACAAATGGAAGAAAACATCTTGTAAAACAGGTACCTGTGTGTATTCCAAATTATAGAGTACTCTAGTAATAATAAGCTATAGCTCATCTCCTACTATTTGTCTAACGTCTAAATGTTAAAATTGTAATTTTGTGAAACTAAAATTTGAGAATTAATGTAATCTGTAAATTTCTCGCATAATCTAGCTTACCCCCCTCTATCCTTCTTAGGTGTGTATTTCTCAAATCTCCACTTTATTTATAATTATCATTGAACTATTACCTTCTCATAATTGTCTTAGTTTTAAAGCTAAATCCATAATCGCTTGAACAGTGAATGCGTGTCGAATTGTCATTAATATTTGCTTTATAAATAACTTAAATTTCATATAAATCGACACGCATTCAAAGAATCAGTTATTGTAATGCAGGGTCTACTACTTCGTAATAGCTGGCATGCTTGCTGTAATAAGTCCCCTTATTAGATATTTTTTTTTATTATTAAATTTTAATGAATAATTACGGAAATTTCATTTATTTGAGAGTCACCAATTTTCTTTCAGTCAATGTTGATAATGGGGGGCCGAGTTTGAAATCTAGTTAAATATTACCATTATCTTTTAGATCTTATACATGTGTTACGTTTTGAAGCCACGATGACTTATTCCACGCCGTGAATACTCCGGATTCTATAGGGTTGAATTAACCCCAGTCGTCCTACACAAGTGGACATGATGTTCCCGTAGGGCTTGACGACCGTCACGCAGCCAGCTGGCAAATTGCGACATGGACCGCTTGTCCCTGGTTATGCTCATGTGACACCTTACCTCTTCGGGTCGAGGCAGAGACCAACCCGAAGCCCTTATAAACTTATTCACGGCATTGCAGTTTCAGTGCTGCCATTTTATATCGCCCTTCTAAAGCGTACCACGTGTCCCTTTATTTAGTTTATCATTCTCTATATCACTCCGCCTCGGCATTATCTTCGTCATCCACTCTCAAATAAATGTTCGCCCTTAGTCGTAAAATAAATAATTTTATTAAATAAATGTATGTCCGCCGCCACGGATGACTCTTGCAGTGCAAAGTATAAATCCCCTACAGTACGCATTAGAAATACTCACTCGAGAACCTTAGGTAGCTAGGTTACGCCTCCATATAAATGAATGCTCTTTATAAATAAATGTATTTTTATATATATAGTAAAATTGCCCATTAGCTATTGAAACTCTGAATATAAAATATGATTAATAACATTAATAATGTTTTTTTTATTAGATGCGTAAATAAATAATTTTAACTGTACGTCTGTAGTTAAGTTTTCATTTATTCGATGCCCAACTCAGAAACAATACCATGAATCTCGTGCATCTCCCTGACCACCGTGCCTAAAGAAGTGTTTACTTATGTCGCATCAGAGGCGTTGTTCCGTAGATTGTAGTGTGGAACCGATCAACTATGTTCAAACTCAGTACCATGGGTGGCTTCGCTACTCGATGGTGCTGCTGTTCTGTGTGGTGGTCGAATTCTGCACTATGTTAATGAGATACACGTGTTTTGACTGTTACAATATTACCAGGTGCTCAATTTGTTACATAATGGGCATCCAGGAATAGACTGAATGAAGATGCTAGTAAGATCATATATGTAGTGATTTACTTTAAATGCTGATATTGAGGCCAAAGTCCATCACTGCTGGCAGTGCAAAATGGATCAAACCATGCCAGAAAAAGACAAACAGCCAATGGCCCAAACCTGAAGAACCCTGGGCTAGACTCCATGTGGTTCACACAGGTCCATGGAAAAGCAAACTGCTGTTGATAGTAATTGATTCAGTCTCCAAGTAGCTGGAGATAGTGGGAGTCACATCACTTTTCTCCACAGTGACAATAGAAGCTATTTGCAACAGATGGTCTACCTAAAATAATAGTGTCAGATAATGGCACAGGATTTACATCAAATGCATTCAAAATTTTTTTTGCACTAATAATAGCATTGAGCTAGTAGTGTACAACCCACCAATCCATCCTGAAAACAATGGCCAGGCAGAGAGACTAGTTCAAGAAGCAAAAAAAAGCTGATAACAAAAATGGATACAGGAAGCTGGAACACCAGGACACTACTAGCATAGCACTCCACACCAAATAGAGCAACAGGAAAGACTCTGGCAGAACTATTCAATAGACCTCTGCAATTTAACCTGTCAGTCCTGAAACCTTATTCCAAATAAGTAGAAAAAGAAAACAGCAAGATAAAAATACAAATAGGCACTCATATGCCTTGCAGAATGTACTATGGATCCACAAAATGGATATCAGCTGTGGTTATACAACTGAAAGGTCTCTACCAACACCTAACCAATTGAGACTGAATCACCCAGAAACAAGTATATCAAGTGAAAAGGATGACCACCAAATTGGAGATAGCAATAACCCAGATGAACAACCAGGGACAAATACATCAAGTGAAAATGATAACTACCAAACTGAAAACAGCAGCAAACGACCAGGGACAAGACTATCAAACAAAGATGATAAACCAGACAAGAACAGTAACAAATCTCAGAAATCAACAAAGCAGACAACATATCATCTTGATGACTACATTCTCCAGGGCTAAATTTAGCCAGGGGGAGGGATGTCACATCTGATATTGCCTTCAGAAGTGGACTAGTCAAGATTCCTTATATTTGATCAGATTGACCATTCATTGTCAATAACCAATGTGTAAATATGTAGATAATCAATATATAAACATGTCCAAAGGGTAAAAAGAAGTATAGCCAATGTATAAACATGTATGCAAACTCCTATCATTGGTTAGGCTCTCAGAATCCAACTTCTGCCAGTAAGGAGGGAATCTGGCAATAAATAGTCAGCCTTTTGGGGGGGGGCAGGGAATATATATATATATATATATATATATATATATATATATATATATATATATATATATATGGATATACATAGAGACAGAGAGAGATAATGTCCATCTAATCTGAATGACTGAATGTTCTCTCCATTGAAACCACTTCCAACAGAGGTGTTTCTATTAATCACTACCGATAGATCTACGCTGTGAGGCAAGTCCACGATTGGAATGGAAGCTGCTACAACTATGACAGACTTGAGGCAAGGTGTCTTCTTATACAGCTGGAAGAGTCATTTAACAAACTTGAGGCAAGCTGTCCAGTACAGCCAGAAGAGTTAAGACTAGAAATTAGTTCAGTCATTTGGCAAGACCAACATAGTATTATCTACATTTATCTATGTACAACTGTTTTTTGGAAGTGTATTTTTTTTGGTATTACTGTTGGTTTGAGTCTGAGCCCTGCAATTCAGCCAAACACAACAAAATCTCATGAATATTGTTTTATTGTTAAACAATTCATTTAATATTGGTGTAATAATATATTAGATATGGAATGATTTAGATTGGTATTATTAGAATTCTTAGATGAGAGAAAAAAAAAATGATAAGACTGAGCTACAAGTTTTTTATTATTATATATCTACCATTAATAATCGTCATCGTCCGGAATGCTCACAATATGTACACCATTCCTAATACAAATAAATTATGTTCACATATTTTTATTATTCAATTATACATTGAAATAAAATTAGCATTTTTATTTTATTCTGATATATTTATAAAATTGGTTGCTAAGTGATTATGCGATCATTGCTTTTTCAAGACCATCTTTAAAAATATTCCACAAATAAACCATTTTTAATTAATCAAGATTAAAAAACAAATAGTTTTCAAATACAGCAGCTTTGTCAGAAAATAATTGCGATTACTGATAATCCAGAATTAGAACTCAACACGAAATTATTTCCATTTTTTAAAACATTCTTCCCTCTGAATAACAAAACTTTTCCTTCCTTATATCAGTCAAATTTGTTTTATAATTGGTTTCATGAGACAAACATAAAGATGTGATAACAATTTGACAGGAAGGTTTTTAAAATTCCTAATCAAAAAGCCGTCTACCTTTAGGGCATCTAAATTTTATACTAGGCTTACAACTTTTTTGATGATGATGATTGTTATTATTATTATGATTTCATATGTCATAGATCGGCCGGGACGCGAACCCACAAAAGTCTTCTTTATCCTGCTCCATACCATTTCCATAATAACTCAAGATATTTTCTATTGTTCCACCTGGTGAAAGTTTTTGAAAATGCTCAACCTTTCATCTTGGTATAAAATCTTTATTTTATACAATAACTCAATAAATTGAACTTGATTTCTTTTTAATGTAATTTTATAAATGAAATATATTCTAAAAACAATCATATTTGAACTTTGCACATATTGGAAAAATGAGAAGTAAATAAGGATAAAGGATATAAAATGACATAAAACGATGTGAAAGTAAACAATATTGAGGAAATAAATTCTTTTTTATTTTAATTTTTTTTTTAATGTGAACAAACGGAAATGAATTTATGATAAATTTAGCAAATTCTACTTTAAAATTGGATATTTTCTTTATAATTATTACACTATTTGAAAAAAATCTAACACCATGACAATTCTGATAGGTAAATGACAAGGATGGTTATAACTTTGCTTTGATTATCCTTGTTATCTATTTCAGTCAAGTTTATTAACTTCTATTCTTATAAATAAAAATATATATATAATAAGTGTATATGTGCATTATTTTTGTTTTAAATAACTATCAACCAATTAGTATGTAAAAATAATCAGAAATATTTAATAAACACGAGGAAAAACATACTTTTTTAATTCGACAAATTTTACATAAAAGTAAGACTACAATGAAAGAACATCTTAGAGAAATCGCTGTTAGCAAGATTTTGTTTAAATTAACAAATCAATAAGAGCAGGCTTATAGAAATTTATTTTAAAAATAGATACTATTAGATATGATCTAAAACCACAAATTTACAGGCTATTTCCGAGATAAACAAACCACAGAAAAAAATGAAAATGGCTGTTCATGAGAAAACAGTCTGTCAGTCCATTGCAAATATATTGACCATTGTAATGTTCTCTGATAATGAACAAATCAAAACTGTATATTTCAGTGAAAGACGAAACTGCCAATACATCTAAAGAAACAAAGGCTTGTGGCAGTGTCTTCATGGAAATATTATCTCAAGAAGTGATAGCCTCAGTATTTACCAGATCTGAAAGGGTTAAGATTTTTTTCTGCACAGCAATTAGCAAGAAACTGACCGCGAGCTGAATTCTATGTCTTCATCATCAGTTTTGACATCAGCACTGATTTAATTGTAACAGTCTTCATATATATATAACCATTAGAAACCAGTCAACAAATATAAATCCCAATATAAATATCAACAAATTCAAACTGTTGTCAAGGCAACCTCCTTTATATATATATAGCATAACCCATCATAAGAAAACACAGATTGAAAGAAAATTTTCCAATCTGTTTGAATTTTCATAGAACGTCAATAGAATACGGAACATCTTTTGAAAACACCCATTTTTATATATTCTACAGTTTTAAACTTATTATATATAGACAGAATATCAAAAAAACTATATAAAAAATGTTACCTGGTCTGAATGTAAATTAAAGAATTGAGACATTCAGGAACTTTAATAAATACATCAGATTTTGATATTCTTAGAAAGTAGTTTAAATTCTCAGCTTAATCTTTCAACTTCAACGTATTTAATAAATTTAGATATATTGAGACTTACTATACTAAACAACTTGTAATCCTCAACAGCCTTAAAAGTTCTGACTTCTCTAGAGAATGCTTTTTTTCATACTGTTTGAATGCTGTCAAAGAAATTAATAATAAAAAAAGCTACATAGGAATATTCTTTTTTTTTTTAACTAACAAGACTATAAATATTGATGGCAACTTCAGTTGTTTACAAAAAAAGTTTTTCGTTTATATATATATTTAAATATTAATATTATATGTATTTAGACATTTTAAAATCCCTATTATAAGTAATCATCATAAAGTTAAAATGAAAACAGTTATGCATAGAAGCAATAACTTCATAGGTCTAACCTTTTTTTAAGGCTGAATCAATAGTAATTGAATATGTGTGTATTAACATATATAATCAAAATTATAAACTCAAGCACTGTTAATATACACAAGTGAACTGCCTTCTAGCTACCATTATACAACTAAATTTTTTACAGAAAGAAAATGGCCACTTCTTATCATGTATCCAAGATCTAATATAGAAAGCTTTCTTGAACCATAACAGGCAGTGAATGCGCAGTAAAAAATGACCATTTTCTTATTGTTTACAAAGTTAAATGAAAAGAGGCAGCTAAATTGTTTATATTAACAGTATTTGATTTCATTGCTTTGAATGCTACATAAATTTGATATTGTAATTATCTACTGTTATATATATCATAACGGAACCAGGGGGAATGCCATAGGATGACGTAAATAGGACCCAATAGTTGGATGATTTGAACGCAATGCATCAAACAACCTACAAGTCATATCCTGAAATCCATGATTTGACATCCCATTTGGGTGTGCCAGATATTACTGAATCAGAAATGGCATATAATAAAGGGAGCGCATCTCACTACTGTCAGACCTAAATCCTAGAGTAGGATGCTAGAGATGTCACGATAAAATGCTTAGCCCCAAATCACATCTATCTTTAGTATGCTAGCTCATAATTTACTTAAGACATATCAATGTAATTTAGACTAGTGCATGCTCATTACATTTTTCTTTTATGTCCCATTACGCCACAGAATTCAAACTCAGGGAGTACTTGCAGTCAGCTATCTTTAGGGATGGACTTACTTAATTTTCATCAAATATGCTTATATATAAGCAAAGATCAGCATATTTTTCAATATGAACTTCTTGATGGTGACCAATCATTTAGGATAGCAATGCATAATGATGATGATGATCAAACATTTAGTGGTGCAAATGCATAATGATGATCAAACATTTAGTGGTACAAATGCATAATGATGATCAAACAGAGATCAGATTGATTTCAACAAATCAATAACATTTATTAATAAACTATAATGTGTAATAGCATATATTTACAGAAAGAATATTCCGTTAACATTTATTAATAATGATAATGTATCATAGCATATATTTACAGAAAGAATATTAAGTTAACAAGAATGGTCTTCTATCATTTTGAGGGCCTAAACAGTAAATCTACCCGGTCCAGATTTCAGATAGAAGTCCGTCCTCAAGCAATCTTTATTTACAATAGAGAAAACAAAATGATTCAAAGTAAAGCATATACAAAATGAGATTAGCTAATTCACTAAATATATATATATAAAACAAAAGGAAAAAGCAAATTGAGAGTTTGGTAATTCTAAGTTTACCCCATTAATATAATTGTCACAATGATGTTTATATGTTGAAGTAAATATATTTATAACTGTTAAAAAAAAAGAAAGTCCCACTTCCATATATATATATATATATATATATATATATATATATATATATATATATATATATATATATATATATATATATATATATATATGTAAGTCATATTAAAGTTAGTGAAAAGTAACAAAAAAGACCATTCAATCAAGTTGATTAATTGTGTACCCAGAAACAAAATAATTATAAGTAGATATTATTAAAACTTATTAATAAGTAACATAACTTTGTTTGTTCTAGAGTCTGCAATTAAGGTTGATTATATTAGAACCTTATTTGAGATCGCTTTGATGAAGTGGTGTTGAATTCCCAGAGGGATCTGTAAATTTACCTTTATTAATAAGTATACATATTTACTGATTCTGATTCTTTCCCTCCTTTATATATCAACATATCGATACATTTCACATAACTGTTCCCACTCTTAAAATGCAAATGATCGAATTTGAAGATGAAGTTGAATACATAAAGGAAAAAAAAGTCACAAGACATGAAATTGCAAATAGAAATAACAAAAATAAAAATCACATGAATCAAAAAATATATATCTCCTGAGGAAAACAAGCATCGTCCACAGCTATAAGTCTATATACTTGAATGCCAATCTCCATACATAATGTTTTTGTCCACTGACTCTGTTGATATCTATACACACCATACTAGTTGGTTAAAAGCAAGCACAGATCAATTATTTCCTCTGAACATATAGTTCAAATCCATTGAAGATTGATATTCAGTAGTACTTTGTAAAATAGACATTTTCACAGACAGGTTTATAATGGCATCGACGTTGACATAGGATGCCTATGGTATATTTTGTTTACCCCAAACACATTGCAATGATTACTTCACTATTGAATAATATTTATATCATGGCTTCAATCCATTTAGAGAAATGGCTTAAGGAAACAATCAATTTCTAGTAGTTTCATGTTTCTTTTTCTTTATTTCCATAACAGTTGATTCAAGCTTTCTAGAACAAATTAAACCATTAGTTCATTTCTGCTATTTATATGTTCAAGTTTGTTGTTTTAACAGTTGAGATTAAATTTCTACTTTCTTTTGATCCCAATGATAAAGATTTTCTATTAATTTTTACATATAAACATTAAGTTTCAAAATTTATATTCTTACTGCTTTTAACGCGGAACAGTTTTTTTTTTTAAAATAAAATAAAAGACTCTTCTTTATGTTCTAATGGTTTAGTTGTTAAACCAGACAAGTAAAAATCACAAGATTGTTGTCTCATGCTGGCTTGAGCCTATTATTATAAACTAATAAAAAAAAATCACAAAAACATTTTTTTTACTTAGTCTTCATTAAACTCGATCACGTAGCAACTATTTTGACCTT